>CM065484.1:12787684-13987684 GCA_032873175.1 Leptopilina drosophilae
AATATCAAGCCTTATTTTTTAGGTTTGAAATATATATATGGGTGATTCTCCACGAGAACCTGACAATTTCATGTTCCTCAGTGTTTTTTTAAGAAACAGATTGCACATATAATAATGAATCCAACGTAAAAAAGTGACTCTAGTGATTACAAACAAAAACCTATAGCCACTTTAATTTTCTAAGAGTAAATGTTATTTTTTTTTTAAATGCCAAATTTAAGAGCCAAATCGTCATGGTGAAGCTTGTCCAAAGGGTCAGTTTACAAAACAAAAATAAATATTTTTAGTCAAATTCTCAAATAAAAATAATGATTGATAACATTTTTGTAATGTTCCTAAGTGTGCTTGGTGTAAAATTGTAACAAAAATAAAATTGGTTCTAAAAAAAAACAAAGATTATTTTTTAATTTTTTTTTTCTAATGTTCATTTCTTGTCCCCTGTTCTGCATTTATGTGCGTCCATGGTGAATCCTTTTTTCAATAATAAATTGAAAATTTATTTCATAAAAAAAAAATATTATAAAATCCAGAATTTCGATTATTCTTACTAGTACAATAGCAACAAATTTATAACTAATGTACAAATTAAATTTTAGTCCCCTTACATAGTTGTTTCACCAACGAAAGTAAAAAAATTGGATTATACTTTTTTTTCATTTTTTTTTTTACCCTGTTTTACAGCGTCAACTTTGTAACAGGGAAATCACAGGAAATCGTCCATGGTGAAGCCTTCATACATTTTTTCATAACATAAATAAATAAAAAATCAATTTTTTTTTAGTAAAGCATAATGTTAGTAACGATATTATTCACAGTGATTATATAATAAGAAAATGGAATATGAAATCCGATTGAAAAATTTGCCTAATTAATTTATTTTTTTTTTAAAAATAAAGCAACGTAATTTTTTTGTCGTCATGGGTGAAGCCTCACCCAGTGTCATGCTGTGAAGCCCTTTTTTTTGTCTGTTCATTGAACTTATGATTTTAAACAAGTGTTATAATTATAACAATTTTTGTAATTTTTTCCAAATAAAAAGTAAAACAAATAAAAGTTACCTTGTTTTTTAAACTATAATTTTAGGTATAGTTGTGACCATTAATTACTTATATAAATTTACATAAATTAACGTACTAATTTCTTAAAGTTGCACAAGAAAGTTATTTTCATTTTTAAATTATGTTAATAAATTATGATAAATGATATAAAATATATTTATATAATTACAATATTATATTTCCATAAATTTTCATTTAAATTTACGAACATTAACATTTATAAAAATTACCCTATAAATTTCCATTCATAATATTTTTTTTTTATAAAAAAAAAATAGTTTTTAAATTTTATTCTTTTATTTACTCAAAAAAATTTATTTAGGGTACCTCTAAAAATTTATAAATTACTATTGAAAATGTTCCTGCATTTTGTGCTTTTCTAAATCGTGGAATTATGTTTTTGTAATGACTATTATAAATTACCTCACAATTTTTATAAATGACTGACTGTATAAATTACCATAAAATTTTCTTATAAATCGTGCCATAAATTTTTTTATAAAATTGTTCAATTAAAATTCTATAAATTACCATAAATTACCTGCATAAATTTTCCTGAAGTAGATTTTCAAATCCTGAATTAAACAAAAAACTATTTCTAATTTCTATCAGTTCAACTATCAGTTTTGTTAACATAAACCAAAACGATTGCCAACTAATTATGCCTACATGGATGCGTGGTGAACAGTTACTCTTGTTAGAATAAATACAAAAAAATTTACAAAACAAATTTGTCACGGTCCCTTTACAGATAATTCATTCTTGACTATCATACTTAAAATTTACATTATGATTTTTATGTTTTATTTTGAAAAAAAAGAATACAAATAACAATAACGCACATTGTCGGTTTCATGGAGATAATCACCCATATATATAATTTTAATTACAAAAATAAAAACTGGTGACCCTGAAGTTTAAATATTAAAAATTATAATGGCAATTTCTTATTTGAGAACTGATTATTTAAACCATAAATATCAGTAGAACACTCGATAAATTGAATTTTCAAGGGGATTCATAAAAGTTCAATTTATTGAGAGTTTTATTTATCGAAAGTTTTTAATTATCGCGAGAGGTGAGAATCAAGAAATAATTCAAATTAAGGAGAGTTGTAATTATCCAGTAAAAGATCGAAAAAAATTCGTAATTATACAAAAATTATATATCTTTATACAGGGGTAAATAATAACACAGTCAAATAAACAAAATATTGTTTTATTGACCCATGTATTGTTTTATTTGCGCATTAAATTTAAGATTTGTGCAAAAAAAATCAGTTTTTTTATTCCTCCACTTTCCACGATATCAAATAATCTCCTTTTTTTTTCCAAAGTCGAACAAATCATTTGTGCGTTTTTGGAAACGACGTCATTTTATAACACGTACAAGAAGCGAGACTAGTATTAAACTTGAATTTATTACAGGGAATTGATAATTACAACGACCAGAAATGAGATTTGACAACGAATGATTTGTTATTTTTGATTTCAGAATGCCACGGTATCGGTAATTACAATGCAAAATTCAATGTTTTACAATAAACATTTATTTTGAAGACGAAATAAAAAGGTATACATTTCTATCTTGTGAAAAAATTCAAATAATAAGAGAGTAACAATTTAACTGAATCACATACTTTATAAAGTGGGTCAGAAAAAGTACATTTCCATATATAATAATAGGAAAAAAATTCAAATTATAGTGGGGTTTGGCCAGACGAATTCAATTTATATAGGGAAAAGAGACAAGTTGCAAGTCAAAAAAACGTTTTAATTATCAAGGGACCTAAAACTTATGGGGATTTATTCAATTTATCAAGAGTTATTTGAAAGGACCTGAAAAATAACACTTTCAATTTTACCCGAGGAGATTCATATTTTTATCGAATGTTTAATTATCGTGTGTCGACAGTATAACATTTGGAGGTGAAAATGATAGAATTATAAAAATTTTTAAAGAATGTAAAAATAAAGAATAATATAATATAAAGTACAAATCAGACAAATACAATTGTGTAATTAACACTACTTGATTGAAAAGATAAATTAATAGGATATTTTAAATATTTATAATTTAAAAAAAAATAGTGTAAGCGGTAAGTGAAATATTTAATAATATCGATATTTAATAACTCTTATAGTCGTTCTATAGACAACACATCTTACACGAATACACTTTATAAAATAAACGTAACTTATTTTAAAATAAATGCTTAATATTATTAGTCAGTGGGTTTTAAATCTATAATACACTTCCAGTATATTGTAATTTGGGTAATATTAAAAGTTATACTTTTTTTGTAAAGTGTAGTTTATAATAAATAATTGTTTAATTTAAACAATGTTTATTTTCAACCTTTGTGTTATTTTCTTTTAACTAAATACCGTCTAGTTGGAGTTGTTGAAAATATAATAACAATATTTAAATGAGGAGTAAACCAAAATAGCCCTTTTTAAATAATCAAATTTTTCTCAGAAAATTTAATATTTAAATTGAGATTATAAAAATTTCGAGTCCTGCTTTTGGTCAATTTAAAAACAATAACGAATAAACCTAGATTTTCGATACAGTTAAAGACAAATTTACCTTCAAAAATTAAAATAATAAGTATTAAAGAACTGAAGTCATCTTTAACACCTTCTCTCTAGAGAGAAAAGAAGAGGGAGAATAAAACGATGGCGACTTATCGTGAACGATCTTGGATAGACAAACCTTAACCTCAATCGAACTTAGAAGTAGAACTTATGGAGCTAGAGGTTCTTCCCCTACCAGGAAGTTACTGACTTGAACAAAGAAGACGCCTTCAGTCAATATGAGCGTTCTAGCAAAAGCGAAACTACACACAATGCAGGGAGCGATTTTCATGCAAAACCAGACTACAACACGTACGAACGCCGATAGTGAATCAACAATGTCAGCAAACAAGCGAATACAAATGCCGATGCGAGCAACTCGACTGGCGATCCTACAAGAAAACAATTCTAATACTGAAATAGTAAACATAAACCTCTAATCGTACAGCAAGCATCCCATATCATGTTTCCCCAATATGGATCACGCAATTTGAGGAACAAGTTTCCCATTAACAAATGGAACGAGTGTGACACCACATCCGTATTCCTAATAATAATTAACCGGTAGTAATGTAACTGTACATAGTAACTCATGTCGATTTTACAAACCATACAACCCTCCACAAAATAATAATCTAATGCCGCCCTATCGTTTATGACACACTCATAGGTAATCCAGCTTATCGGTTATCCAAATTATGAAGAATGTCCACCAAATAACACTCAAATACAATAAATTTTCGTGGAGTATTGTAATAGGAGTGCCACGAAATGTAAACGTTTGAAGATAACAGCTCTCAAAATCTTCAAGGAATCCTCTGACTATTATTCTACGAAACAAATAAAGTGGGACAGTTTATAATAGGTATCCAAGAAGATAGTGAACAACGAGTAAGTCATAATAGAACGAATTCAGAAAATAGAACCAGTAACCTAATACTACCGAACCATATACAAGGGAGATTTATTGATTATGCTTTTAGTAGAATGTCCATTGTTAATAGAAGAAACGTAGATTCTTTCCAAGACAACAAAAAACGAATTAAGAACCAATAACTTCGAGGTTACCATTATCTGTAATTTGATAATTTGGCGTAGTTGAAACAATGAGAAACTGTTCTGGTGCTTCGATATTGGGTGTTTTAGTGGATCCCGAATTTCAATTCGAACTATTGCAAGATATACATCGCAAGACACTCAAGACAAATATGAACCAGTAGCAGACTTCTTTACATGTATCTATGTTTTTTTACAATCTCTCCCCGAATTTTTCCTTTTCCGGAATGTGAAAGAAATTACCTTTTAGCTCATAGGAATTTATTACCACTTCGTCTTCAATTGACGATTCCTCGAGCGTCAATAAGAAACTTTTGCACCAATTTGAACAGATGGCCGTTGCAAACTACAATGTATTTCAGAGCAGCTAATTGTAAGCTCATTTTCGTCCACCGCCAAGACGCCTGACACTTGCCTATAATGAACAATACAATAATAGTACTTGTGTTTATATATCAGTTTGTTGGAACTGTCTTTTTCGTTTCTATCTAACTTTCACTCTCTTATATTGGTGAGGATTTTTACTTTTCATTTCAGTTGACCACTGAGACAGTGTGAAGAGATGTCTTCACTTTTTAAATTTTCCATTCTGTTCTTTAATCTACTTTATGTGAACAAATTGTGTTGTATTGATTTGGTTATTTATTTATTGCATTTTTGCTTCTTGACAAATTGAAACGTGTCCTTTATGTTTTAATGACATTAGATGTTAAGATATTATCGTTGGGTTATTAATTTTTGGAAAATAGTGCTTTAGATCTTTATTAAATATTGGAAGTGAATTTCTGTTTAATAAATTCTAGCCTGATGACGTTGGCAAAACATAAGACAACAAAACGTCGCTTATACTGACGATATAAATTACGTTTTTTATTTAATATTCCACCTTCCCATGATCTTTCCATTTAACAATAATATTCAACATGACTATGGAAGGATTTAACTCTACCACAATAAATTATTAATTGTAAATTAATTAATAATTATTACTAATAGTAATTACAACGAGTCTACAACGGTTTTGTTTAACCGGGTGCTTCTAACTTGTCGTTATCTCGTCAGGATTTGAGATGAAAGGAGTGTGGGTAAACACTCAAAAAAACGTCGTTTTTGACTGGTTTCAGTATTTTTTTTCTTATAAACCTAACAAGCTTAAAACACTATTTATTCTCAAATTCAAAGCTTCATTCGTGGAATTCAAGACCCAACTTCGGAAAGATTAAAAAAACTGTAAAAATATTTTGGAAAAAGGCCAGGGATAATGACCCATAAAACAATGCACTTTTTGAGAGATTTTGAGTACTTCTTTCTTTCTTAACCTGACGTGCTTAGAGAAACTTAATGTTATAGTCTTAAATTCAAGTTTGAATCTTTACATGATAAGGCTACTTGCTAGGCCCATTTTCTCAAAAGTATATTTTTGGGGGTCGTCACCCCCACTTTTTCCTCAAAATTCTTTACATTTTTTTATCTCATGCATTTTGGGTCTTAATAGTGCAACTGAATAAAGCTTTAATTTGAGATTATAAACAGAAGTCTTTAGCACATCAGGTTCCTAAGAATGAAATAATCTGAAAAACAACGTCCCGTTCCGATATCTGAAAGATAAAGTACGTATTTTGTAGACCTGTTGTTATTCATAACATAACCATCGGAGGAGGGGGGATTCATTAAATAAAACTAAAATTTTGACAAATTTTACAGTTATTTTTTTATGAAAACATTATTATTCTTAATTAAATTTAGTATAATTAACATTTAATAATTTTTCAAGAATTTTTTAATTTTTTATCTTATATTTTCAAGTAATAATATAACATATTAATTAAGTTTTAAAATAATTCAACCTTAACCATATGTATTTTGCAATATCTAATTAATTTTCGTGTAATTTTTTTTATTTTTTTTGTATCATTTAACATTTTAATCAAAAATTAATGTAATAAACTAACCCATTAACGCCTAAATGTACAATTGTTTTAAGACCAAAGTTTTGACACTAGAATTTTAAATTTCTAAATATTAAAACTCAATAGAAAAAAAATTCCGGCGCAATAGTAAATTTCTTATTGGCCAAAAACCCCTCTTTCGAATGGCGTTTCAAAAAATTATATAAATTTATAAATAAACAATTACCATATGTTTAAAAAAATGAAATTTTGATGCTTTATTTTTACTTTTTTTCAATTTTAGTACATTTATTCATCGTGAAATACATCTAAAAGTCCAAAATAACGCGTCAAAAATATATTCCTCTAATCAGATTAGAGGTCGTCTAAAAAAAAATTTTTCAAATGTCGACATAAAATGGCGTTATAAAGTGAATTTTTATTTACAATATCGTAGCCGATGTGAAAGATAGAAATCGCAAAACTTAATAGGTTATATTTAAAAATTTGGACCAGCTAAGTGTTTTTGTGAATGGGATAAAACTGTTATAAAACTATTTGGATTCACTTGAAAAATGTTAATCAGGGGTTTTCAAGATCGGTTGATTTAGAATTTAAAGAAATGAGATTCAGAAAATTCAAAAAGGTCGGATTCCAATATGGCTGATTGGCTCTATTTTTAATAATGGTTTAGTATATGCCTGAAAACTCAGTTTTTCAAAGGTGGTCATTTGTGGGGTTTGCTCATTACGAATCTTACTTCCATTTTTTTACAATTCAAAATGAAGGATTCATTTACAGTAATAATTATTAATTTTATTTTAGTGTATAAAAAGGCCGTTCAAAAAAATACGAAACGCGTTTTGGGGGTAGAGTGGTCAAAGCAATTTGTTGCGGTAAGGAGAAAAAAATGGCGCTTAATGTACTATAACATTGCGTATACGTGGAGGAGGGGGAGAGGAGTCCACAGTTTCTGAAAACATAAGCGTTACGTATTTTTTTACAACGGCACGGACCCCCTAAACAATTTTCTATAAAAATAAAACCATAAACAATTTAAATTATTTTTATAATAGTTGTTATATACTCTGAAATAAAATGTAATTTGAATCAAATTAACCAATTATATTTTTATTTTACTTTTATTTCAAGTAAATGTAACTTCTGTGAAATAAAGATAACAAATAAACAAATTAAAATTATGCAAGAATAATAAATACTGTCAAAAAACAGAGGGGGGGGGGGGGGGGGGGGGGGGCGGGGGGGGGGGGGGTGGGGGTGGGGGGGGGGGACGACTAGTAACAAGCATGAATCAAGGTAACACAAAAAAAGCAAATAACAATAGACAAGAATTCACAGCTAATGTTTAAAAAAAACCAATCCATTTATAGAAAAAGCTATCACGCCATATTAAATCCTCTATTTTGAATTTTAAAAAATTGTGTGGAAAAACATTGATTTGTATCCGACATATTCGATCCGGAACATTTAGAATTTTGAAAATCTGACTTTTTGGGATTCGTAATCAGCAACCCTGAACAACCCCTGAGTAAAACAAATTTCATAGGGAATCACACAGACTTTTTAAAAAATTCGTTCCGCTATATTTGTATCCGCAATTGTAAAAATTTTTAAACTCTGACTTTGTTTTTCGTGACCCGGGACCAATTCAAAAACATCTAGCTGTCAAATTTTTAATAATCCAATTAAGTTGTTGGCGATTTTTTTTTTTACGTGGCCTCACTGATATTGTAAATAAAAATTCACTTTATACGCCATTCTGTGTCGACATTAAAAAATTTTTTTTTTCAGAAGACCCTTATCTGGGATAGGGGAATAAATATCTTGTTGAAGCGTTATTTAGGACTTTTCTTAAAAATGGTATTTCCACCATGAATACATATACTAAAATTGAAAACAGTACAAAAAGCATAAAATATTTCATTTTTTTAAACATATGTAAATTTTTATATTTATAAATTTATAATATTTTTTTTTGGAGAACGACCATTCGGGATAGTAAGTGGATTTGTTGTCCAATAATACATTACTATTTCACGGAATTTTTTTCTATTGAGTTTTTTTATATATATCACATAAATTAAGATAATAGTGTCAACCTTTTTCTAAAAAATTTTGTACTATTTGGGCATATGGTGTTAAATTAAGTTATAGCCATTTTTTTCGCCAAAAACACTATTCCACATTAGGTACATTTATTTTTTTTTTGCATGTCCGATTGATGGAACAGGGAAAAAAGTTAATACAGCAAAAACAACCCTCAAAATTATTTATCAATCAGTATTTTTCGCATTACTTTTCTAACCAAAAAACTGATTTTATACTTACCTATTTAACTAATAATTTTTCTTTCTTTTTAATTCCTTTATAGTTAATATTCTTAATAATAGTGGGATCAAGAGAAAATCAATGATTTCAATTTCTGACAAAGTTTATTGTCGTAAGGAAATTTTGAAACTATATTTTCTGTAAATTATCATAAGAAAATATTTATACCTTTATATTTTTGGAGTCGAGTTGGACGGTGAAAGAATTCAATTTAAAATGTGTTTTCAAAAAATCCAGTTTGTTGCATTATTGATTTTTTATACAAGAAAAAAGAAGCGGGAATCCTAATTTTCATTAAGGAAATAATTTTTATAAAAAGTTTTTTTTAACTGATATATCCTGAATTTTTCAACCGCCAAAGTACAACTCCAACGTCCTGCAAGAAATTTTTTATGTCGTTTTACTTTCCGGCGGCTTAATTTACTTAATTGTCAACAAATATGTACATGGCATACATCAATATATACCAAGGACATCATAAATAAATTATTTTTCTATTCCAATGCCACGATGATTATTATGTTTATGATGTAATTCGTTCTGGCGACATCGATATATTTTTTTATATTAAAATTAACGAAACTTGCTCGAATAATGCCGAATACTTAATGTGTTATTGTGGTTGTCAGAATGGAATATTTTTACTGTGAATAGGGATTACTTCCTCGAAACAAAACTAATAAAATTGAAAATTATTTACATTAAAAATATTCGAAATCGAATAAATTATGCGTTTTAAAATAAAAATATCAAATTTTTTCAAAAAGGTACCAACAAGATGCTTTTATTTTTGTTCAAAAATTGCCTGAGTAAAAAGCACATTCTGACTATATTTTTTTTCAGTATTATTCACCCAAGAAATATTATTATATACACTTTATGTGAATTGCAAATATTAAGAAAAATAATTTTAATATAATGCTAAATATGAGAAGCAACGAATGTGTGCACAGTCTTTGATTTAAATATTTTTGGCGCAATATTTGGAAAACTTTCCGCCAATTATATTAATGAAATAAAAAAGAAGCTCATAGCACAAGCAGGAATGTGCGATGACTGGAGACATCAACAGAAAGATTGAAAAACATATAGTCAGTTTATCATCTTGAATGCATGACACCACTCAGAAGTCCTTCCCGGTAGCCACCTGAGACCGAATCGCAAGTTTTTGATGTTTTCCATGATTTTCCTTTTCTTTCGTGTTGCATTTGGTTCCATTACACAAAAGTAAAAAGAATCACAATTACAATGCATACGAGCAAAGCAAAGACAATTTTGTTATACAGACATACTCTGTAATTCCCAGAGAACGATGAGAATACACGCCAAATCGTTTATAAAATAGAAGCTAATTGACTCAGTGGGAAATCGAACGATCACAAATTAGTACAATGCCGTTATAAAATGTGAAATAATCAAAGGGTTTAACCAGTTAAGGCCCAGACGGACGAAAAATTTCAATTGCTTTTTCAGAGATCTCATATTTATAAAGATGCATACAAAAAATTTATACATACCATTTTTTTATCGTAAAATTATACTTCTCTTTCACATTCTGCTATTTACAAATTTGTTTAATAACCTGAATTCTTAAAAAGTTATAAACAATTTTTATTCCCAAAAAAACATAATTTTACCGAGAAACAAATTTTGCTCTTCTGACTTATTTTCAACCGAAAAAAGCAAGTAGATGCTCTCCCAAAAGCCTCAAAATAATCGCGTTACATTTTCCTATAACATGAAAAGAAAACTTTTCTGAAATGTTTAGAGATCTATAATTTTAATTGGTAAATTCTATGTATTAAACTTGTATCAGAGTTAATTAGAACTTGAATATATTATCAATGTTATGTAAATAGTTATCTAGATTTTTATTATAGAATTTTTTTAATAACAATCGTATCATGTCAATATTTAATAATTTTGTTTTTATTTTGTTTGTAAAATCATGCTATTGTTGACGTCAGAATAGAATTTCATTCCCAATAATCATTTTTATCTTTCTCTCATTCTATTTTTCCCCGTTTCGGTGCTTAATTTAAATTTATTTTAATGGGCGATATAATTATAAAAAAAAATATACAGCGATTTTTTTCATATTTCTAGAAACACTCTCAAATATTGATTTTTCTTAAAAAAGGAAGAATATCAAAGTTGTACACTAGTTTATTCGATTTTCTGTTGAAACTCTACGTAAATTGTTTAAAGTGGACATAACATGCCAGTAAAGAACCTCAATTCGATCTTGAAAAAATTTTGTGATTTTCGAGGTTTTTAAAACTTTTTTTTGAAATATTGAAAGTGGTAATATCTCTAAGGAAAATTGAATGAAATTTAATGAAATTTTTAGGTGAATGCTTATTGTTTACAGACAATTTAAGAAAATTATTAAAAAAAAATTTTTTAAACAAATTATTAAAAAAATAATTTTTAAATAAAACAATTTTTTTGAAAAATTTGTAGCCATTTTTATTTTTTATTAATAATAAATGATTCGATTCCTACTTATATCACGAGTATTTTCAACAAAAAAAAGTTTATGGAAGGTTCCCCCCCGGGGAAAACCCCCCCCAAAAAGTCCCACCCTGTGTCCCCCCACACGGGCCCCCCCCAACACCCTCGGGGGGGGTAAAAAAAAAAAAACACACCACAAAACACACGTCCGTAACTTTAGGAGATATTTAATTTTTTGCCCACTACCGTAAAAAGCTGCATTTTCTGGCTATACTCTACATAGCAAGCTAACGTTTCAAAGTTTACCTCTAAGTCGTAAATTTCAACCGAATTCGATTTTTCTGTTTTTGGAGAATGTCAGGCTATAATAATTCGTAAGAATACTGTGCAATTTTTAAATTTTATATTTGTTTTAAAACAAATTATTATTATTATTATTATTGTTAATCAAGGAGCTGGATCGAAGAACCGGCTCACTTCGCTCGGGACCGAAAGCGCTAATATCCATCGGGTGGCATTGAGTCGCCTCCTGGGCCACTCACCCTCCTACTCGACTGGTATTATCAACGTACGGTCCAAGTGGCAGAGTCGGTTTTTTTCGATCCAGCTCCTCAATTAACTCACTTTTTACATATTGTACATAGAGAGGTGTATTTTTTATTCTATATTGTTGGGCAATTTTACCGAACCTTTCATAAATACCAATGACTTTTTTAGCTTAGTTTTTTTTGCCAAAATTTTTTTTTTAGTTTTTTTTTTTTTTTAGTTTAAAAAATTACAACAAATCTTAAGTTTTTTTGAAAAGAAATGTAATATAATTAGGGAAAATTTTACCAATCCTAATAATAGGAATTAGTATAATTAACAATAATAATTTTGTTTAAATCTTGCTTAAAACGAATAATAATTATGTTTTTAAATTTGCATTGCTATTTATGTTAGGTTTCGGTAAATTGTAAAATTAAAAAAAATACACCTTCCTTCTAGGGTACAATATGTAAAAAGTTAGTAATTACAATAATAATTTTGTTTAAACCAAATATAAATTTTAAAAATTGCACAGTATTCTTACAAATTTATAAGCCTGACAGTTCTTCAAAAAGAAAAATCGAATTTTGGTTGAAAATTTTACGACTTAGAGGTGACCTTTGAACATTAGTTTTGTATTGTAAAGTATAGCCGGAAAATGCGCTTTTTACGGTTGATGCGCAAGGACAAAAAATTCAATATCTCCTGAAGTTTCAGAACCCTCCATCAATTTTTATTTAAAATACTCGTGAAAAATAAGTGGGAATCGAAATCATTATATATTTAAAAAAAATAAAAAATGGTCAGACTTTTATATCCAAAAAATTGTTTATTTAAAAATTATTTTTTCAAATAATTTGTTTTGAAAATAATTTTATTTTTAAAAATATTGTTGCTTAAATTGTCCTTTTAAACAATAAGGATTCCCTGAAATTTTTTATTTTTTCACTTTATCAAAATTTTCGAAAAAAAAATTAAAAACCTCGTAAATCCCAACATTTGGTTCCACCAATCAAATTGAGGCTCTTTATACTGGCCAATAAGTATTCCACTTCAAAATTTCGAAGTTTCAACAAAATCGAGAAGAACTAGTGAACAGCTTTGATTTTTTTAGGCATGGAGCTACCCACACGATTACGCAATGCAAAAAAAGGCAAAGACGCAACGAAGCACCAGGAATGGACGCCCGTGAGAAACACGAAGCGACTTTTAAGAAGAACAGGACAAGGTGATCTTCATGGGCCCAGAACATAGCAGAATTAGTGGTACAATCAAAAATTATAAACATTTCGTGGCATTATTCGTAATTCAACTTTCCAAATTATCCGTAGTCTTCCGGCCAGCATGCTAATTGTCCTACAGATTAAAAAGATATTTTATTTTTATTGATTTCAGATCAGTCAATTAGCCGGAATCGTGGGACGCCCAATAAACTGATTTAAAATTCCCTAAGTTACTTCTATGTATTAATCATAGTAGAAAATATTAAAGTATTTTTACTATGAAATAAATTTGTAACTTGTTGTTTGAAATGTCACTAAATACCCAGTAAAAAATTTGAAGTTTCTATGTTTTTCATAGTTTAAAAAAATCGGAAAAATAGGTGCCATCACACGGATGACCCCCTTAATGTTACAAGTTTGTATTTTTTATGTTGTTGGCTTTTCTCGTTTTTTTAGAGGTTTTTAGATTCATCTTCTTCGGTTTGGGATGCTTTTAGGTACACGTCCATTATACTGCTCGATTCGCGCTCGGCTGTCTCGCTCCATTTCTCTCCTATGCGCCGCGCAGTTGCCAGCCCCATAAGCTGTGATTGGCTGCGCGCTCTCGCTGTCTCTCTCATCTTCGCACAGCACAGAGCAGAGTGTGAACCTTGTCAGAGGCGCATAAATACCACTCGCTCTTTTCGACTCAATCAGTAGGTCTCTCCTGGACTCAGCAGCGACAAGACGTCTCTGCTCTCGGTCTCGCTCCATCCGAACACCGACACTAAGCCAGAGCTTGTCATTCCCCTTAAGGAATTCTTTG
The DNA here is from genome assembly GCA_032873175.1 of Leptopilina drosophilae. Taxonomy (NCBI): domain Eukaryota; kingdom Metazoa; phylum Arthropoda; class Insecta; order Hymenoptera; family Figitidae; genus Leptopilina; species Leptopilina drosophilae. Next base: position 12,801,623 of record CM065484.1, read on the forward strand.
TAAATAGAAAGGACTAAGAGTAGATCGTTGTCGTTTTTTTAACCTTCCTCGAGAGATTCTCACTCTATCTGAAACTCTGGTGACTTAAGGCCTCGCAACCTTCTGCACCATCTTGGGGGTTACGTCATTCTTTCAACTACCTAAGGGCCACACCAGGGACTTTCAGAGTCAGAGAGAACGTTGCTTTGAGGTAAACGGAGCTTCTTCCCGTGTCATGTGACCAAGATCTCCCGTCAACGCCGTAAAGAAGCCGTTTGTAGCCGACACCAATGGAACACAGGCCGCCACTAACGATCGACGACGCCCGACTACTACGAGGTCCTGACACTCCTCCAGGTCGTTACGCCCCGCTGCCACGTGGATTCGTGACCCTGCGCAAGGTGTACAGACTACGCCGCCGCGCCCGAGCAAAATTTAGCAGCGTTTTGTCGTACTCTATTCCCAGTGACTCGCTCTCAGAACCGAGCTACAACCCTCACCCTGGACTCCATGGTCTTCCTCTCTCCATGGTTTACGGCTAACCTGGAACCCGACAAATCGATCAGCTCCACCCGCCAGCCTCTACAGAAGTGAGACTGCACCGAGTCCATCCCCTGGTTCGACAACACCAGTGTTGGGTCGAGACCCTGTCGGGCCCTACTTACATAGACGGTTGTCACCGCTAGGACAACCTACAACGTGTGTCCGAATATCTACTTCTACGCCTGTGTCTAGGTCTTTGTCCCTTAGGTGGATCGAGTAGCCCAAGAGCCGAAAGGCTAAACACGGAATTCCTTCCATCTTACTCCACTTTCGCCTTCTAAGCACTGGCCCTTTTCAGGTCCAACAACAACTTCTGCGTAGACAATAATTTTTATTAACGCATTACAGGTTACATTCCCCGTCTTTGAGGCCAATTATTTATCTTTCTTTATATAATTTATTTATTAGCTATTAAGGATTGATTTTGAACTATTTAGTTGTTATGTATTTAGAAAAAATATATGCTCTTGGATATACGTGAAAAAGTGATATGAACTGATCTGAAAAGTAAAGAAGTGGAAATATTCGGAAGTAATTGCCGCGCGAGGGGGGTCTGGGGGGCGAAGCCCCCTGACTGAAAAATACTCTCAAAAGAATAATTAAACAAAATTACTTTTTTTGAACGTTTTGTAAGAAGCTAGATTATGAAGCACTACAGAGATCAATGGCATCGGGGGACGAAACCTCTCCGAAAACAGGGTTGTATATTTATTCAAAGTAATGGAACTAAATATCTTCTGAATTTCAAATGTAATCGAAATTTCATAATAAATTTCCATTTAATATAAATTTATGATAATTATATATATTAATATTTAAATTATATTTCTAAATTACAATTTTTTCAAAAGTATTGAATTTGTTTAGCTAAAATATTGAATCTTTTTTATTTTCATGTAAAATTAAAAAGGAAAAAGGGTATTAAAGGCAATTGATGAGACATAACGAAGTATTTGTATGAAAAATTATTTATTTATTTAACATGCGTTTAAATTTATTAATATTCAATGTTAAAATAATATGGATATAAGATAGGACTTTACATTACATATTTTGATAGTTGTGAACGTTAACAACACAATTGTTAAACACCATTTCACCTTTGGTCGCCACTATAACCCGATTTCAATGTAGACGCTACCTGACAGTTTCTTTCGAATTGAATTTCCTTTGTACACAGAGGTTGAAGCGTCAGGATTTTTATTTTCGTTTGAATTTAAGGCAGAAGCTAGAACATTACTAATTTTTTCTTTGTTATGAATGGAACTCTGAACATAACCTTGAGCAAACTTTGTCTGATTGCCAATCTCTCCCAATTCTTTTAAATCTAACATCGTTCCTCCCTGATTAGAAAAAATAGTAGCCGCGAGTACGCCGAATACAATGGCCAGTGTAAGTTTTCGGATTTTCTAAATTTAAATACAAAGCTATTCGTGAGGAAATTGCTGCAAATCCAGTGTTTTCCATTTACTTGGTTCTTGCATTTTCCCTCCCTGTAAAAAAAAAGTATTGGGAGGTACGGGATACCGCATTTGCAAGTGCCTACCTGTCAATGCGGTATTCGCGAAATAGCGCAATGGTTGTGTCGTGGTGAATGCCGGTATTCAAGAGGTCCCAATGCGGTGCAAGTTTTAAGCTTTAAAAAAAAAGAAAATACGTGACAGAAGTATATAATTAGTGTCAGTGAATCAAAATACGAGTTAAAGGAATGAAAAAATACTAATAGTGAGTGTGAAAATGAAGTTTAAAAGAAAATAAGGTAAGATTAACTGTTAAAATGTAAGTCCAATGCGGCATAGAGCTGTTTTCAATGCGGCGCATAACATAACACACATCTTGCCGCCTGTCATTACATTACTTTTGTATTTCCAATGCTGCAACCGTGTTTCTGTATAGATTAACAAAATCTTTTCAATTCAGATAATTAAAAACATTTTCTGACAAATGTACGTTGTCAGATTTTGTAAAAAGTGCTTGTGTGCAGAGAAACACTAGTTCGAAAACGGTTGTTTTACTAATTTCACGTAATTTTAAACAGACAGTGTCATCGTTTTTCTTTGGCGATCAACTGGAAGTCGCACATAACCTACAAATTTTAGAGACCGTCGAACGCTCTTTAACATTTTTTTAATGATTGAAATACATTATCAACTTTTAGTTAATATTGATTACTTTTATTATTTTCAAAATTACAATTTGAATAGAAAGAATCCGCTATTGGTAAAGAAGAGAGCGCCGCTGCACTGTGCGAACTATATACAGATTATGCGCCGCATTGAAAACAGCCTATGCCGCATTAAGACTTACATTTAACAGTTAATCTTACCTTATTTTCTTTAAACTTCATTTTCACACTCAGTAATTAGTATTTTTTTCATTCCTTTAACTCGTATTTTGATTCACTGACACTAATTTATATACTTCTGTCACGTATTTTCTTTTTTTTTAAAGCTTAAAATTTGCACCGCATTGGGACCCCTTGAATACCGCATTCACCACGACACCCAATGCGCTATTTCGCGAATACCGCATTGACAGGTAGGCACTTGCAATGCGGTATCCCGTACCTCCCAATACTTTTTTTTTACAGGGAGGAAAAATGCATGAACCAAGTAAATGGAAAACACTGGATTCTTATTTTAAGACTAAAACATCGCATACAGTGAATTTTGACAGATTGAAATTGCAACGGTGAATTTGAGGTTATGTTTATGTAAAATTTAAGTAAAAAACGTATTTTAACACATTAATAGAATTCTTACCTTAATAACGAGATAATCAACGTCTGGGTTGCGATTTTGTAATTTCACTTTGACTTTGACTTTGACTTACAATTTTATGAAACTTAACTATTGTACGAATAAGAAGTACGAGTAAACGCCTAAAATGCTGTATCGTTAATTCTCTTTCAATTTACAATATTTTAAATCTATAAGGGGAGAACCGGTTTAAAACGGCGCATCGGATAATTCGGCATACTCGAATTTACCAAAATCAAAGGATTTTAGAGAAAAAAATGTTTTTTAATATCAAAATTTATGTATTCCTTGAAAGTATGTAAAAAATCTTGACCCTGTTCTCACTTCGGAATGAGTAGACAAAGGGGAAAATATTATTTGGGGGTGGTTTTTTCCGGATGTGCTTAATCAAATATTACTGTACTACCGATAAAATTTTGTTTTCTTACATGAAAACGAATGAATTAATATTAAACGTAATTCAAGAATTTTTAGAGGAATATTTTGGTCCCCACACTAGAGTTGCCGTTTTAAATTTTTTAGAGTCAAATAAAGTCAAAGTGAAATTACAACATCGCACCCCCTGGAGCTTCTGTTAGAAAACGATTTACTTGATCTTTGTTAAATACTTCTGGTTGTTTGGGCTCGAAACCGCCATTTTCCTTTTTTAAGAAGGCAATCAAAGTTCCGTAAGAGTCAATATTTTGCTTCTCTTTGGGAAGCTGTGTTTTTTTTAGGCATAGAGAATACAATAAACCCCCACTTTGCAGCACCAAAACGAGGCAGAAAAATGAAATGATGTGAAAACCGACCGCTTTTACATAAAATAGTTTTATATTAAAATATTTTTGTCCTACCTGCACGGAAAGATTTCGGGCACTCAAGGCGGGCGCACAGTAGCACATTCTGCCCGGGAGTAGGGGTTAGCGGGCGGAAAATACTTTTCTTTATACTTACATGCAAAACCCTCGTTTGGCAACCACTGACAGCACTCCAAAATGGCCCGATTCCCTACAGTCCGACCAACCGATGCGCAAAACATTTTGCTCACAGTGTAGCGGTGGGCAAAACATTTTGCGCAGCGTTTGTTCGCACTGTAAGGCGATCGGACATTTTGAACTACTGCAACTGCTTACCAAACGAGGTTATGCCTGCACTTATAAAGAAAAATATTGTTCGATACACGGTGCCGCGTGAACGTATGCCCATTGCTCGTGTGATAACATGGCGAAAACTCACTGCTCGGCTTCGCCTCACATTGAGTTCTCGCCACGCCATTACACTCGCAATGAGCAAAAACGCTCACTTGGCACCTTGTATCGAAATATACTATTACCGCCCCGCTGACGTCATAACAAGCGGGCGGTAAAGTATTTTCCGCCCGCATGTTAATTCTTTGTTTTTTTCTGTAGAAATTAATAAAAATAAAGCTTATTGCTCAAAATAGAAAGTAATACAACCAGGGACCGTCTCCAAAGTTTAGTTTCGTTTCAGTTTCTGAGTCAACACGAAACTAAATTAACAAACTGAATTTAGTTTCAAGTCGACACAAAACTAAACTAACTAAATTATCACGTCCTGGCACTTTTTCAGAAGACTTGTCATCCTGACACCTAGACAGCCTGCACTAGGTAAATCACTCGGTGTCACTAGGTTTATCATTATAGACTTCAAAGAGTCAACATTTATATAGAGTTTAATTTTTAACTAAAATGAGGTTTAAGGTAGCCTAAAGACGTCAGTTAGGCAGACTTTCTTTAAAATCGTTAAGCTAGAGCGAGAAGATCTTCACAAATTATGATAAGGCCAAGGATCTGGACGAAAGATTTTACCCCACCCACCCAACAATGGAGAGAATGTGTTTTCTGTCAGCAACGATCACTCTACAAAAACGGAGAAGACGAAAAACAAAAAAAGGCAAAAAAGAGTGTTCAGAAGAGAAAAGTTTTAAAGCAATTAGTCCTGTAACATCACCGCGAAGCCAACATTGGTCCATGGATAGAACAGAAACGTGTATGATATGCAAGAAGCCTGGAATTAACGTTCACAGATCTCTTGGAAGCACAGAGAAGCCATGTACATTATCCTACCAAGTACTATACAAATCGAATTATTTTTACAAAATTTATTTGCCATTTTGGGTATCTATTATGAATGTTTCAATTTTACCATCACATTTACATTCAGCGACCTACAAAACATTGAAGTATCACACTTTGAACAAATTTAATTTTTTTTAAATATTGGAAATTTAATCCGACATTTTGAACTCAACATTTTGAATTTCGAAGCACGAACTTTATTTTTGTATTGTATTGTATTGTTTCTCGTTTTAAATTAGTTTCACAAATTAAATCTAATTCAGGATGAGGCTAAAGGAGCCTGTGGTAAAATTGGTGTTCTTTGCTGAATCTAGTACTAAAGTAATTTAAAGAAAAAACGTCACTTGGTGATGTAGTTTATTTAATTTCTAAATTGTATACTAGGTCGGCACATTCTAACCTATGTATCTATATTGTCTTTCTCAAAGATGTTATAAGGTTGATTTTCAAACAAATAGTCTCTTTCTCGAAGATGTTTTAAGGTTAGCTCTCATCTAACGAGGATGCTTCTCCTTTTGAAACGGCCTATGATTGGAGTATGGCGCCTGTTGTGATTATTAAGAGCAATGGCACTTTTCGGTTGTGTTTTGACTACAAAGATGATAATAAAGTGATAACACTGTGTGGCAAAATAAAAAAGTTACCTGCAATTTTATAAAACTGAACACCGATGTATGAGAATTTTCCCGAACATCCACAAAATTAGGAAAGTACGTAAATTTTTATGATTTTAGAATTGTTTTATCTAAATTTACAAATACTTTAAATATGTATAGACTTTGCATCAGATCAATTTAAATTTTTTATTACTAAATTAAATTCAAACTATTGAAACACTTGAAGAATGTAAACTAGAAAAGTTAAATTTTAAATGGACACCTATCCTAATATGGACTTAATTTAATTTTATTAATAATTTTATAAAATTTTGAATACCTCGGAATACTGTTTTACGGTTTTAATGAAATTTAAACGTTTATTTAGGTACAAGTATATACATTAAAAGCAAAAAAGGTAATAAAGTATTACTTTATGTACTCTCCCTACAATAGGCAGGGTTCGAAACACCCAAATACATTTAAAATAATCTTAACTCCACTCCTTTTTCACCTCTTTTACACCCTCTAAGCATCCACTTTTACACATCCATCCATTCAAGCAAAATCTTCTCACCTCATCCCCAGCCTATCTCTGTCTATCACACTTTACACGCTTCCATTACTCCTCCTGTATCCTCTCTCACAACATACTTTATCCCTTCCACCCAAATACAATCTTTCACATTCTCATCTGTTTCCCATTCACTCTCTCCGTCCACGCTCTTTCTCTCAATACCCAGATCATTCTCCTCTCCCTCCAACTTCTATCCTCATCTATTCTTATTACACTTCCTTTCAGTCTTCCTATCACCCTCATCACATCCATTTTCTCTTCCTCACTAACCAACTCCACCAACCATATGGGACCCCATATTCTTCCCTTCCTAACGCTTGTACCATTTTACTGAGGCATTAAGGGGAGATTCTACAGAAATTAAGGTTTTTTTTTTTAAATTTTTTATAGGTAGTAAAATAAATATTTCATAGTTAAACTTTTTTTACAATAAAATACTTGTGTTACTGTAACGAAACATAAGTTCGTTTTATTTTTTTACCTGTTTCAAAATTTCTTAAAATTTAATTTCTAAATAATGAGATATAAATGTGAGTTATTTCTACAATTATTAATCGGAATTATTAATAAAGAATAATTCCGATTAGTTTATTGAACCGCCCTTCTTTGGAATATAGAGACATAAGGAATGTGAGTTTTGAAATAAACATTGGGCCAATCATCAATAGCAATAACCTCGCAAAAATGTAAAACTAGATTAGTGATAATGTTGCGAAACGGGCAGGGAGGTTCATTAACCCTCACTGTGCGTTTGTTAACAATTATTGACTAATAATCGATGGTATGAAATTCACATACCAACTAAAAGAGGGTTATTGCTTAAGAAGAGTTCACTCACCTCTTTAAAATATTAAAAAGAAATTTCCTCGATCAAGGAATGTCACAATAGTTCAATGACCATTGCTGACTCCTCAAAATTATGGCTCTATATATACTAAAGGAGGCGTCCATAACTCACAGTCTCGGGTTAACAGAAAAGAAGTCTACGCGCTGAATTATTGTTTCAATAATCGACAGACTTCGTCGCGAAAGTTTAACCGCTGTCTTCAACAACTAGTTTAAAACTCGTGAAATTGCTCGTCATTAAACTAGCTATTGAATATTCGGGAGTTTAATTTGATCGGAGGATAGATTATACAAGAAAATAAAGAATCCATACGTTGAATCGAATTATAATCTCGAAGCTTTTGTGCAATCTAAACTAAATATTTTAATCATACTTCGTAGTGTTTAAAGAGAAAAAGCCTTTTGATTTCATGTGAATGTGTGAAGGACTGAGAAGTGTATCTGCGAACAAAAAAAAAAATCTACGGGAGTATTGTATTCGGTAAGCTAATTGTAATCAATATTATCTCTCAATTGTTTATATATAAAATAAAAGAACATCAAGTTAAATTAAAAGCATCATAAATTATTTCTACGCTACCTATAATTTATCTAACGAAACGCAATCGCAACTAAAGAAACGACCCACAGAAAAATAAAAGATCGATTCTGACATTGATCAGTTGTTGTGACTCCGAAGAGGAGAATATTAAATAAATTAATTTTCTTTAAACCTTTTACAACAAATGGTGGCAGCGGTGGGTGTTTTCCCTCGTTTCTCGACACCAACTTTTACTTTGACTTGATTTTCTTTAAATTCTTTGAAACAGTAATTTTTGAAATTTTAATTGACTATATGCCTAAGTCTTCTTTAGGTTCGTTGAACGGCCACTCTAAGAGGTGAAACAAAATTTAGTCAGTTTTAGGATCAAAAATTATGTATTTTTAAATATTTTGTTAATTGTGAATTTAAATTAATAATTTTTAAAGAAATTTTAATTGATTCATGTTTGACAATTTTTTTTAATCACCTATCCTTCGCTTGTAAGGTGAACGAGCATCATATAACAGCTTGAGCATTCAAGTTAATATCATGCTTTATTTCTTTTAAAATTTAATTCTATTATAATTGAAAAAAAAAATTAAAATTTTACAAAATTTTCTATTTTCAATTCTAAACGACTGTATCAAGAATAATCTTGAACATCAAATATAATTTAAGACAGAAATACAAAATTCTGTCTACAGCTGGTCTTTCAATTTAATTTTTACGAAAATATTGTGAATTATTAAAAGTCCATGAATGAACAAGGACGTCGAGTAATAGTGACCGAGTTGTAATTTGAGATAGCTTCAAGTTACATTTCGACCAACTGGCTTGCACAATATTCACGAAATATACATGTCATCATATATATGTACAATGAAATAATCTCTGTGAAAATATTTACAATTATTATTTTATTTGCTTTTATGAATGAATTATAACAATTTTCTAAATTACTAGCATAACATTTGATTTTTTTTTAGCAATATTTATTTATATATAAATATATATTTACTTAAGAAAATTCAATCTGATTCAGCAGTTCATTGATCTAATAGGAATTTAAAACAAAATTTAAAATAAATAAATAATAATAATAAAAAAATAAATAAATAAAAATTTTTTTTTTAAAATAAACACTAAATTGTCTAAATGTGTTATTGCAAGCCGGTAGACGATATTGTTCCAATTCATAGAATTTCGGAAGAGTGGTTACCAGCAGAAATCCCCCCCGTACCTGGATTCATTTTAATTAGTACACTTATCGCACAGCGTAATCAAGCAATTCAGGTAAACGCCGAACAAAGGGCAACTACTCCTGAAATAGAAATACCTTTATTAACCGATCCCACTGACATTGACAGTGAAGCCACAACCGAAATATACTCCGACTCTGAAAGTTGTTTTGACAGTGAAACTACAACCGAACTACACTCCGACTCAGAAGGTTGTTACGACAGTAACGCTACGATCGACCTAGTTACTGATTCAGAGTTTTATAGTGATAGTGACGCTACGATCGACCTGGTCACTGATTCAGAATTTTATAGTGACAGTGACATGGAAACAGATTAAAATTTCGATTATCAGTTTTCAACTTCTATGTACAATCAGTTAAAATTTAAATCTAATAAAATTAAATTCTTAAATTAATGTTCCCTCAACCACGAATTGTAGCCTTAGGCTTTTCTAACAATCTCTGGTCAGAATTAGACGAAAGAATTCAAAACATAGAAGAGTTTCATCAACAATTAATTATTAAATGCATGGTTTTCAATTGCAATACTGAAAGAATTGACAATAAAATCAAATTTTTATCTAGGTGGTTAAATTCTCTTTGCGAAGTCAATACTCAAACTCAAAATTCAGTTAAAAATCTACAAATTCAATCATACGAATTACAAACTAAAATTGACGAATTAACTAAACAACTAGGTGACCTGAAATTAAAATAATTTTTGCATCTATGACACCATTTAATCTTGATTTAAAGAAAAAATTGAACGCTGAGGACTATAGACAAAAAATTAGAATTCTCAATCAGAACTTTGCAAAAATTTTAAAGGCTATATGCGATATTCTCTGGAAGATTCTTTAGATCTTATCAAGAATTGGAAACTTTATATAAAAAAATTCGCATTGAAACAGATAGAGTCAACCAATTAAACTCTTCAGTCAAAGATTTAGAATTGTTGATGAAAAATTTAAAAATTAATTAATATTAAAATAAATAAAATAATTGATTTTGGTAGTTATTTTTTTTTCTCGTCAAAATGGCTACAGACGAAAACAACCCCAACCGAGCGGGGACACACCACCCAAATATTGTATATGTGCCAAATTTAGATCATACGACCGAAATGACATCAATGATGGAATGTCTCACTATCGAAAAAGGAACATCTCAAATTCCAACATTTGATGGAGACAATCCACCCTTGCGAGGATTTTTAGAAGATATCAATGACGGACTAACTTATATGACCCCGGCTAACGAAACTGGCTTCATTCCGGCAATACTACGCATGCTTCGTGGAAAAGCTAGGGAAAGTGTTAAAAGAGTAGAGTTCAATACTTTAAACGAATTGATAGATCATTTAAAACAGCGTTACTCTACACCCAAAACCTACCAATGGTATCTCGACGCGGTCGCCAGATTTAGAATAAAGCAAGGAGAAACAGTCAGTGATTATAATGATCGATTACGAAGTCTTCTCAGCGGTGCAGAGAATACACTAGAAGAAAAATATCCAGGAGACGTTGACGATACGAATATTCGTCGAAGTGAAATCATGATGATCCCAATTAAAGATTTTGCCCTAGATTCTTTTATCAAAGGATTACCTACTGCCATTGCTACTCATGTAGATACACGGCAACCAAAAGATTTAAAAGATGCGTTGACTTTTGCACTTCACGCCGAAGCAAATGAAGTTTACAATGCTCAACACATACCTACATCCTATCGAATTGCAAGAAATCCTGAGTCTACAACGGTATCAAATCCTGGAATAACACCTAATTTTCCTGCATATCCTATGCCTTATGCACCGATGTATTATCCTTATCAAGCATATTTAGGTTATCCACCTTTTGCCCCCTACATGCCATATCCTCCCCCTCCACAGAATGCCCATCGACAAGGAGTCTCTATTCTCCCTCGTTCAACATCTCCAGGACCTAATAAGTCTTTAAACTCCCAGGTGATTCATCAGACGGACGCAAAAATGAATCAAACCCCGAAGGAGCGTCCAAAGAACGTAACTTTCCAAACGTCGGCCGAGTCCTTAGGGCGGGAACAGGGAGCGAAGACTCCCCCGTCGTCGAATTAATAGATAGTAAATTTTCCAACGGAAATGCACGTTTTTTAATTGATCCTGGATCTGATACCAATCTGATCAAGCTCGAAGCCTTGCAACCAGAATCACTAATAGCAACGGAAAACAAACTTTCTATATCAGGCATAACTCAACATGAAGTGGAAACCTTAGGTACTATAACTATAAAAATATTCAATCACGACGTAGAATTCCACGTCGTCAAGGATTCTTTCCCAATTACTACTCACGGAATCCTTGGAAGACCATTTTTAAGAAAAGAACAGGCTCAACTCTCATTCCGACATAACACCCTTGTACTGTTATCGGAGCCAACAAAGCCCTTGTCTTTTGTAGATAAAGAATCCCAAGAAGCAAAAAAGGGACTAAAAAAGGAGATTAAACCTTTTAAACGAGTATTTACAATAAAAGCCAGAACAAAACAACCTATAGCAGTACCTACATCTTCTTTAATTAATGAAGGTTATCTTCCCAAGGTCACTACTCCGGAAGGTGTATATTTAGGAGAAGCTTTAGTGAAGAATAAAAATTGTAACTGCTATGCTATGGCTATTAATACTAGTGATGACGATGTTCAATTTGAGCTGGATCCTCAAGAGATCATACCATTTGATCATTGCACATTTCCAGGAGAGGAATCATCAGAATCAGAAGAAGAGATTTCTACAACCGAATCATCTCAAAAACTACCTCTTTCATATCAAGATCGAGTGTTCAAGGTTCAAGAAGCCCTTCACACATCACATCTATCCAACGAGGAAAAGAAATACGTTATGAAGTGGGCCGAAGAATATGCTGATGTATTTCATCTCACAGGAGAAAAACTCACATGTATCCACTTGATACAACACCGAATCCCTACCAAGGATGACAAGATCATTCATCGCAAACAATATAGGAGACCTCATGAAGCCATCGAACAAGCCAACGCTCAGATACAGAAACAATATGAAGCAGGATTACTTAGTAAATCCAATTCTGCTTTCAACTCTCCGCTTCTAATAATCCCAAAGAAAATGGACAACTCAGGAATCAGGAAATGGAGAGTAGTGATCGATTATCGCGCCCTTAACGAACATATGGTGGGGGACGCTTTTCCGCTTCCAAATATCTCGGAAATATTCGATCGCATTGGAAGTGCTGAATATTTTTCTGTTTTCGATTTGGCTAGTGGATTTCATCAGGTCGAAACTCATCCAGATGACCGACACAAGACAGCATTCTCTACAGGTCGAGATCATTACCAATACGACCGCATGCCTATGGGTATTAAGAATGCCCCTGCGACTTTTCAGCATCTTTTAAATGATGTTTTAAAAGGAATGCTGGATGAAGAGGCTTTCGTTTATCTGGATGACATTATTGTGTTCTCAAATACTTTACAGGAACATGACCTTAGAGTCAGAAGGTTATTGGATAGACTCAGAGCAGCCAACTTGAAACTTCAACCAGATAAGTGCTATTTCATGAAACAAGAAACCGCTTACCTAGGTCATATCATCAGTTAAGAAGGTGTACAACCCAACCCAGCAAAAATCGAAGCGATCAAAAATTTTCCGAAACCCAAAGATCCGAAAGCTGTCAGACAATTTTTAGGATTAACTGGCTATTATAGGAAATTTATTCGAAATTATGCAAAGAAGTCCAAACCTCTAGTTGATTTGTTAAGAAAAAATGGTCAATGGGAATGGGGCCCAAATCAAAGAACTGGTTTTAAAAAATTGCGTTTACATTTATGTCAAGAGCCAATTTTGATGTTTCCAGACTTTTCCAAGCCTTTTAAATTAACGACGGATGCCTCAGAGTTTGCTATAGGCTCTATTTTAACCCAGGAAAAGGATAATGTTGATCATCCTGTGGCGTATTATTCTAAGGTGCTAAATAGATGTGAGCAACAATATGATCCAGCTGAAAAAGAATGTTTGGCTGTATTATATTCTGTTGAAAATTTTAGACCATACTTGTATGGGCGAGAATTCACCTTAGCTTGCGACTTCGAACCTGTCCACTGGATGGCCTCTGTAATCAATCCCGGTGCACGACTCACAAGGTGGAGATTAAGACTTCGCGATTATCAATACAAATTCGAATATAAGAAGGGGAAGCTGAACACAAAAGTCCAAGCGATATCAGAAAATCCTCCAGTAACACCAAGCAGCGACTCAGATTCTTTTATGATTCTCGACACAGAAGACGAAGGTACGTATTCCGAATCATCAACCCTAGGGTGTGCAGATAATAAAACAAGAATATTGCCGATAAAAACCACGCACACAAGGAAACCTAAAACGACGTCTGTTTCTACTACGGCTCGTATGACCGCTAGTATTGTGCCGAAACCTGTTTCAACCCTTAGACGTACGAAATCTGAGACCGATGGTGACGGTACTAAAAGAAAAAAAACTCCTGTACCACAACCAACTAGTGCGACCAAACGAGGGCCCGGAAGACCAAGGAAACAACCTTCAACAACGGAAATTCCAGTATTATCCAAACCTGGTCCTTCGATACTAGAGAGAAGCACTATCGCTTCTAGACTACGATTAAGAAGACACTTGGGACACAGCATTCGACATTTGTAAGGAAATAACAATGGAAATGGAAGAAATTCAGAAAATAAAGCATATTGCTCCTGTTAAAATTCAAGGAAAGATGAGAATGAGAAGAAGTGCCCCTATATTAAGTTTTATTGGAAGGATAGTCGGACCGATAGTGGGAGTATTATCCTACGATGATGGAGAGCAAATTCAGGATCAAATCAGAGAATTGAATATGGCGGAAGCTAATTTGTCTCACCTAGTGAGAAGACAAACTCATCTAGTTAGTGCCCAATTAGATTCTTTATATAAAAGAGCAGATGCCCAAAGGACAAATATAGAATTGATTAAAAATCAGCTGAATAACCTAAACAACCTTATAATTTATCTAACGAAACGCAATCGCAACTAAAGAAACGACCCACAGAAAAATAAAAGATCGATTCTGACATTGATCAGTTGTTGTGACTCCGAAGAGGAGAATATTAAATAAATTAATTTTCTTTAAACCTTTTACAACAATACAGTAATAAAAACCATTATTTATTTATTTATTTATTTTTTTAATGGAGTCTTAGAAAATGGCTGCCGAAAGTGGTCCCCTCTAAAAGTTGTTTACATTTTTTCTCTGCGACAATTAATCTAAACTAAAAAAGTCAAAAATTTTCTTAATCTATACCATTATGGCTATCGTGTAAACTAGAACAAAAAAAATTTATTGAAAAATAACCAAATGTCAGACTTTTTAATTTTTCGACCATAATTTTGCAACTTAAATTGTTTATAACTTTTATAAATATTAATGGATCTTAAATATCCTAGTTTACATGGAAACTACACATTCAAGGAGCATGCTGTCCAAATTGCAAGTTATTTCGTTAAAAATTATAAAAATGAGAGTGTAAACAAGTTGAAAATGTGTAGTTTCCAGAAAAACGCGTTTAAAGTTTGAAGGACCAAATATACAAAAATTTAACTTAAAGTTATATACATAACCTTTGATATGTAACAGTAGACATTTCTTATTACTTAAGAACTACTCTTTCAAGCGGTGCGAAAAGAAAAAATGTAAATTTAAAAATAAACAAATTGCAGTTAGGTAATTCATGAAAAAACATGAATTTTCGAGGTGGAAAGGTGATGTTATTCCTACTCTCCTGCTAGCGAGTCTATTCTTATCGCTTCAGACTATTTTTCCCGTATTTTTAGATAATCATACTAACCAAAAATTAAAAAAAATAATTTCGGCATTCAAAAAAAAAATCAGTGGAATCTCCCCTTAAACCCACCTACGACAACACGTTTTCCACTGTTCTTTTACCCTCCCCTACACTTTCATTCATACCTCTAATCACTACATTCTTTTTCCTTTTTCATTTTCCACTACATCTACTCGTCTTGACAAGTCTCTCATTTTCCACTTTAACCTCTCATATTCACTTCCCTCAATTTTCCCAATTCGCTCATTCACTTCCTTTATAAATTTTTCCAATCCATTCATTCTTCTTCACATGCTTTCCTTTTTCCACTTTTGTTCCGTTTAGAATTGACGGTTTTAAATTGGTCAAGTTGTTCAAGGATTGGAACATTCGCTTTTCAGCCACGGGCAAGGAAGATCCGGAGGAGTTTTTAGCACGTCTCACGGATTGTAAGGAGGGGAATGCAATTTTAGATGAGGATATGTTGCACGCGTTACCCAGTGTGTTACGGGGATCCCACATACCGACAATGCAGATCTAAAATGGTTAAAAATTTGCAACGACCGTTTCTTGGAAAATAAAAGATTGCAGATTTTTAGCCATTTTAGATATATGACGAGTTAAAGTCCCGAACGCAGGATAAGGGAGAAAGGATTTCTGAATACCTTCTTAACTTGCGTTCTATTGCCCATCATTTTCGAAATCCTATGACTGATTTTGAAATGCTCAGAATAATTTATCGTGGTTTAACACCCGAATATAGACGTTTTGTGTCATCTTATTCGTTTAATACAGTTACGGAGTTGAGAAAACTCTACGCAAATATGAACGGATTAAGGAAATCGATAAGCGTTACGCTCCTCCCCCACCCAAAGAGAAAATGTTGTTTCCTTTGACTGCGCCGAAATCATTTGTTAAAGCTTCTAAATTGGACGTATTATTAGAGTGCGATTTTTCGGATAGTGGTGAGGAGAACACAGCGGTTGGGTCGAGTAAGATTAAGAAGAAACAGAAGAGTCAGAAGCCCAAAATTAAGAAACCTGAAAATCAGGTTGAAGTAAATGCAATCTCGGTTCCAACCGGGCCACCCAGTGGTTTGATAGGAAATATAACAAATCATTCCTTTTCCATCTTAGACCGACCGGCCCAATTGCCTATTCCCCTGTCCAGTTATGCTCAGACTTTAAATAGTAGTGCCCCCCAGGTTTGTACTTCCAGGTCAAATCCCCAAAATACTGAAAGACCAGCAGCGAAAATTATTAATACTGGTAGTAATAACAATTTTGGGCCATTCAGTGGAAATTTTAATAAGTGTGGAGTGGTGGGTCATAAAGCTTCGCAATGTCCTTCGGTAACGTGTTAATGTTGTAAAGCGTTAGGCCATTATGCCTTTGGTTGTCCTAACAGACTTTCGATGGTCGTTTCCTGTCAGATGTGTGGAAATCCAGGTACAATTTTCGCAAATTGCAACAATTGCAGTCACCTACGGGAACTTTTGGGAAACGCGCAACGGGGGGGCAGTCAAAACCTACCCCCAATCGTAATTCCACCCCCCGTAAATTGTGCTGTCCAAGAGTGTTTTCTGTGATTGGAACGCATGACTTACTCGTTGTCAGAAGAAGACTTGTCAACTCCTGTTCGTCAAGGGAGTGAGGAGGAGAGGGAAGTCGCCAATGTGTCTAACGTAACGTTGAGAGAACCTAAAGTCGATATGTGTGTGGATTCGAGTCGAGTAGTTGTAGAGAAGGAATTTCAGTTGAGTTCTGAGCCGTGTAGTGTAGTGGGGAGAGGGCAGAGTTCCCTTCAGAGAGTGGTGCTGAGGCCGTTACCTTAAGTGGGGATTAGCACATAGAAATGGTTACTTTACACGTTCCTATAGTCTCAACTGTTGGTGCTGGTATTGAAACACAGGCGCAAAGCCGAAATGCAGAGAATGAATGCATAGTCTTGGTACCAATGACGTTGCGTGGAATTCAATTGTAGCACCGTCGGAACCAACCGATGCATGTTTTAGAGAAGGGGAAAATGCAACAAGTGCATTATCGACCAGCCCAGATGAGGAAATTATAGATGGTAGTAGTAATGAAAATAGATTCTTTTTGAAAGTGTTTATCGCAGTCCGACCATATTTAGCCCTTTTTGACACCGATGCGACGATTTCTGCCGTAGGACCGCGACTCGCAAATGAGTTTAGAGATCGTTTAGAGGCAGTCGACTCATCTATTTCTAGTGCATTAGGCAGAACCACCAAAACCTTGGGTAAATTAAGATTGTGGTTGACGGTAGATGGCGTAGTACAATCTTTTGAATTACAAGCGGTAGATTCTTTGACCCCGGATTTAATTTTGGGGGTAGATTTTTGTAAAGAAATGGACATGGACGTGCAGTGTTTTTTGGTTTGACCAATGATTTTGCCAAGCCGTTTACTATTCAATGTGATGCGAGCGATTACGCTATTGGAGCGGTATTGACCCAAGAATCGGGCGATGGTGAACATCCTATAGTATATATAAGCAAAGTTTTGACCGCGGCAGAAAAGAATTGTAGTGTGACAGAAAAAGAATGTTTAGCTCTTTTATGGTCCATTAAAAAATTCCGACCTTATATCGAAAGTTACAAATTCACGGTAATTACGGATCACAGAGGCATTGCGTTGGTTGCGTAATTTGAAGGAGCCGTCTGGCAGACTAGCCAGGTGGACCCTTGAATTGCAACAGTGGAACTTCAACATAGTGCATCGGCGTGGTATACACCACCACGTACCCGATGCGTTATCGAGAATGTTCGAAGTAGAGGGAGATTTAGCCGCGTTTGAAACGGTAATTTATCAGTTGTATTTAAAAAGGAAAAACTTAGTTAAGAAGTTTCCTCAACGTTTTGCCGTTGGCAATTGTCTGAAGGTCGTTTATACCGTAAAAAAGAAGACCCGTTTCTTAGTGGATTTATAGACCAGAGTGAGACTTGGAAGCTTGTCGTGCCACATGAATTTAGAGAGAGAGAGTAATGAAAACTGCACATGCCGAGTTGTCTGTGGGTCATTTTGGTACTGATAAAACATATTATCGTGTGTCCATAGAATATTATTGGCCAGGCATCTGGTTTGACATAAAACAATTTGTTAACCCATTAACGCCCAAATGATCACAATTTTAACTTAAACTTCAACACACGATATTAAGTATTTTCAGGCAAACAATTATAGCATCAATGAGATATAGAGGGTTTTGGGGGTCGCTCTTCAAAATTCTGGGGTCAAAATTGCGATTCGACCAACACAAAATCCAATACGGCGGATTTTTTTGAAAAAACACCCAAAAAAATCATTGATTTTTTTTTAAATATTTTTTTTAGAACTAAAAATTTTTTAAAAACTTTTCTAAAGTATGCTATTGGTGGGCAAAATAGTTGTACTTTCAAAATATAAAATAGAGAAACTTTGATTTCAAGATAGCGGAATCGAAATTTTGAAAAAGTGAATGCATTATAGTAAAAAAAATTTCACAGCAATATTCAAAAAGTATCCAAATTCGATTCAAAATTTATACTCGGCAGTTTTCGGGGTCGCTGATAACGAATCCCATGTCAGTTTTTCAAGATTTAAAATGGTGGATCCAATATGGCGGACTTTTTTGAAAAATTTCTTGGATTCACTTGAAACTTGTCACTCGGGGGTTTTCGAGGTCGCTGATGACAAATCCAATTATAGTTTTTCAAAATTCAAAATGGCGGATCTAATATGGCGGACTTTTTTTGAAAAATTTCTTGGATTCACTTGAAACTTGTCACTCGGGGGTTTTCGAGGTCGCTGATGACGAATCCAATTATAGTTTTTCAATATTCAAAATGGCGGATCCAATATGGCGGACTTTTTGAAAAATTTCTTGGATTTACTTGAAACTTGTCACTCGGGGGTTTTCGAGGTCGCTGATAACGAATCCCATGTCAGTTTATGTCATAACTATAAGTTATGTTTTGTGTAGAAAAAGAATAGGATAGAGATGGAACTGTCTACTTGACTATTTAAATGGTGGTAAAAAACAAATGAATATCGATATGGAACACAATTGAAGAACGAAGGAACTGCACATAAAATATAAATTCAAAAAATTGCAACAGGATCTCGTAATTTTTTACCCAAAAGAAAGTCATAAAGCTTGATATAAACAAAAACAAAACTTCTTCTGACAATTATCGGCAGAGAGTAAATTTACAAAAACTGACATTAAATTTGTCATCAGCGACACTCAAAACTCCCAAGTAAAAAGTTTTAAGCGAATCCAAGAAATTTTTCAAAAAGTCCGCTATATTGGATCCGCCATTTTGAATTTTGAAAAACTGACATGGGATTTGTTATCAGCGACCCCGAAAACCGCCGAGTATAAATTTTGAATCAAATTTGGATACTTTTTGAATATTGCTGTGAAATTTTTTTTTACTATAATGCATTCACTTTTTCAAAATTTCGATTCCGCTATCTTGAAATCAAAGTTTCTCTATTTTATATTTTGAAAGTACAACTATTTTGCCCACCAATAGCATACTTTAGAAAAGTTTTAAAAAAAATTTTAGTTCTAAAAAAATATTTTTAAAAAATCAATGATTTTTTTGGGTGTTTTTTCAAAAAAATCCGCCGTATTGGATTTTGCGTTGGTCGAATCGCTATTTTGACCCCAGAATTTTGAAGAGCGACCCCCAAAACCCCCTATAACTCATTGATGCTATAATTGATTGCCTGAAAATACTTTAAATCGTGTGTTGAAGTTTAAGTTAAAATTGTGATCATTTGGGCGTTAATGGGTTAAGACGTGAAATTGAACAAGTTACGACTGTGGACCGTATTGCCTCTGAGATATGGTTAGATAGATTAAAAAGACTTGGTGCCCTAAGGGATTTGGTCACTCGTTTCATTGATCAAGAAAGAAAAAACAAGCTGAGTAATGAAAACAAACGTATGGCGTGGTTCCATGTAGGAGATTTGGTGTTAAGGCGGACACAAAAGTTGTCTAACGCAGCTGAGAGATCCTCAGCTAAATTAGGCCCTAAATTTGACGGACCTTTCGAAGTCAAACGACAAATTTTAGATAGCGTTTACGAATTAAAAACGGAATATAACTGTCAGATTTCCTGAGCATACGTTTCGGATTTGAATCGTTTTATTCCCCACCCCCATGGTGAAATGATTTATTGATTGTGAGTATGTGTTTGGTGGATTGGTTAATTTTTCTTTTTTTTTATTTTCTATTTTGATTTCTTACAGAGTTTCCATGTCACATAAAACTAACCAGATTAATTCTGCATTCAAGGTCCGTGTCAGGTCGGTGGTTTTCCGGAAGGATTCTAGGGGCATGTGAAGGTCATCGACGGGAAGGAGAATGGCGGCCGCCACGGCCCGAGAGCAGGTTGCTGAAACTAGATTGCGTTTACCGGTCGATACGACTCCTTCGACGAGTGCAGAATTCGACCAACTGTTTGCTAGAGTTCTGCGGGAGCGGGGAGTCGGTGAGGAGAGTGTGGTTTCTCAAGTCGAAACCACCGTTGTTTTGGTTGGCCCTGGCGTCTCGTCAGGTCATAACGAGGTTCGGCCTGTCTCGCCTTTGCCGTTGCATGAGGCCGAGGAGGATGTTTTGGTGAGACCGGAAGTGATTGGACAGGAGTCGGTCCATGTTCCTTTGGAGAGTCAGGAGAAATTGGAGAGTTTGATGGCGGTGGCAGAGTTGGAGGAGGCACTTGGCAACGACACGGAAAGCAACCGTTTACAGTCTCTGCGCAAGCAGTTGGCTGCGGAGAGGCGACACCGTGCCCGTGATTGGGACTATGTCAGTTCTCAGAGCCCTGTATCTAGACCCACACCTAATGCTAATCTGCCTCGTCATGCTCCCCCTCCTCCTGCTGTCGAAGAATTCTCATCGTTTATTTGGTCTCCAGTATCATCGACCTCAATGGGATCACCGACTCCCCACGATCAGCGACCTCCCCTCCTTTTAAAGAAATTCCCCTGTTGATGGGTTCTCGTTTGCCAACTCTTCTTGTTAAGAAAGAGTTGCCTTTACGGTTGACTGGACAAATGTTTTCGAATCTCGACCCCATCCCTACTGTTCCTTTTTTTTATCCTCCCCCTGGAGCTTGTCACAATTGTTGGCAACGTGGACATCGGTCTAAGGCTTGTTTGTAGCCCGGGGACTACTTTTTGTAAAAATTGTCGGCGACGAGGAGTTACTCTATGTAATGCCCTTGTTCTGGGTGTATCCATAGAGAGTGTATGGTCTGACAGTTTGGTCAGGTGGGCTACGCTGAACATCGAGAGGAGAGTGTTCGTTACTACAACAATCGTTTCCAAGAACAGGAAGATGTACTTGTGGCCCCTGTTTCCTCCAACAGACCTAAAATTCGATCGAAGCCGAGTACCAGTAACGGCAGAGAAGGAGAAGTTGTGACTCGCGTCGAGGAGGTGCCGTTGATGGAGCAGATTTTGCATCTGAAACGTTTTATCGCGGACATGCCTTCCGATATGGCGCGCGAGATAAAGATGCAATTTTGGAAGGATCGAATGTGATTTGTAATTATTTGTAGTTGCGGATTACATTAAATTTTTCTTTGTTTGTAATGATTTTTTTATTAATTTTTCTTTTATTTTTTTTTGCTTCGGCAATGTTACTGAGAGTAACATTAGCTTAGTGTGGGGTTTTCTCGTTTTCTTTGCTAAATTTACTATAGTGTTGAGAGCATTTGCCTGTATTTCCGCATCGTTCTGTCGCCTTTTGTCATTTTTGGCTATAGTTGGTGTCTTTAAATTTAAATACTACTATTAAAACTTCGTTAAACTTTAAAAATTGATTAAAAATCAATATATTGCAAATAATTTTAACCGCGGTTTTGTGAATTTTTATTTTGACTAAACAAGCAATACACGGTCAAAAATATGTGCATTTCTCCTTTCAAACAAAAAAATCAATTTTAAAATTGGTTAAAAATTACGGAAGTTATGAGTAATTCGTAACACGAATACACAAAAACTGTATTTGCCCCTAAAATTAAATTTTGAATGTGTTTGTGTGATTTAATACATAATACTTATTCAGTTTTTAAGACGAACAAGTTAGTATATGTCTGATTTAATGTGTCATTTTACTGTCGCACAGCGTAATAAGGGACGCCTATCCGATCCGCAGAGTATATTCAATTTTGGATAAACTTAGGAAGGACAAGTATATTTTCAAAATTGATCTTAAACTGTCCAATGTTGATTAAATTTTTTACATATCGTCTTCCGTAACCGTGTTGATAGCGTTCCTACAGGCTGACAAGTTTATGTCGAAACCTAGCAATTTAAAAAAAAGCGTTTACCATATTGGATCAGCTATTTTGAATGTTAAGAAAGGGATGTCATATTATTCGTAATCAGCGACCGCAAAAACCCTTGAGTAACGAGCTTCAGGCGAATTCGACCAATTTTTAGTAAGTCTTTCACCACATTGGAGAAGCTATTTTAAATTTTGTAAAAGTGACTTCGATGACATTATAACAGTTGGACTGACTCATTATTATGGTTGTTATGGGCGTTTGCACTGGGTTAACTCTGAGTTGATAATGGTTTAATCATATTATTAAAAAATTACATTTTCACTATTCCAACCAGTAATAATAACATGAGTCACAATCTTTTAGTTAAATATAAAGATAAAAATAGCAAAACTAAAAATACTAATACTGTTTATACAATTGATTGTCATGATTGCTCTGCCTCATATGTTAGACAAT
This sequence comes from Leptopilina drosophilae, assembly GCA_032873175.1. Taxonomy (NCBI): domain Eukaryota; kingdom Metazoa; phylum Arthropoda; class Insecta; order Hymenoptera; family Figitidae; genus Leptopilina; species Leptopilina drosophilae. Next base: position 12,824,362 of record CM065484.1, read on the forward strand.
CAAAAAGAATGGTTGGTGTATGAATTAATGAACATAAAATTCAACAAAATATGTAATTACAAATCATTGCGATTCTCTAAAACACAGACTTGATTTTGTTAATTTCTCAACGTTTAATATCAGAAATGATTCACATTAATTTACAAATTAACCCGATTAATAAAAAGGATGACTCACAAAATCTTAATAACTATTATACACGCTCTCTCAATGAAAATAAATACTCTTAGTTTAGTCATGTTTTGATGCTCTGACATTTCTTTTATATCTAATTTCGCTGTTTACTGAAGAGTCGTTGACCCTTCATCGTCGATTCTTTACTTGTATCTACCTCTTAATATTTTGTTTGCTCGGTGACACATTTCGCTTATAGCGTGTAGGACGATATCTAAATAAGTTGAACGTAATCGAAATTTTAAATATATTCTTTTTCTGGTAATTTTTATTAATATAAATTTGAATTAATTATGTACAAAATTTTGTAATATCTTTAAACTGTTTAATAAATTGTAGTTTCTGAAGAGGATGGCAGCGCTGTTGAAACGTTAAATCTGTGACGATATAAATATTAGTTAAATCACCTTTATCGAGAACAACAGGAATAGTTTCAGAGTAGGCCTGAGACGTTTAAGGAGTGTAAATAAATTTTTAATTTCTGCTATCAAGCTTTCCGCCTAATCTGCACACTACATGGTTAAACGGGAGTACATGTTACTCGATTCGCGCACTTGACTCGGCGGTGCGGTAAACAGTATTTTATGAGTTATTGAGTTTTTTATTTGTAAAAATTTTTTACTTAATAACTCATAAAATACTGTTTACCGCACCGCCGAGTCAAGTACGCGAAACGAGTAAAATGTACTCCCGTTTGACCATGTAGTGTGCAGATAAGGCATAAAGCTTGCAAGCGGAAATTAAAAATTTATTGACACTCCTTAAACGTCTTAGGCCCACTCTGAAACTATGTGCAAAATGTTCTGTATGTTTCCAGGTAAGTATAATTTTTTTTTAAAAATCCGTCCAAATTTAAAATAAAAAAACCGGACAAGTGCGAGTAGAACTCGTACTAAAACCGAGGGTTCCGTACCCTCCATAAAAACTTCTAATTTTTTTCTTAGAAAAAAATTTGAGTTTTTCGCTAAAAAAAAATTAAAGATCAAATCTAATCATGTTCGGTATATTTTTCTTGAAATCTAAAATAGAAATACATAAAATAAAAAAAGCAGTCCAATAGGCAAAGAATTGTGAAAACCAAGGGGGGTACACACTTTTTTTTAAAACGAAATTTTTTTTTAGTTTTTCGCAAAAAAAATATGAAGATGAATTCCAATAATTTTTTCAGTATGTTTGTTGGAATCTACACGAAAAATCAAACAAAAATGTATAACGCCAGTCCACTAGGTTAAGAATTGAGAGAACTAGCATATGTATAATTATTATCAAAAATTGAAAAAAAAAATTAGGTTTTTGCTCAAAACGTAAGGAAGATAAATTCTAATCATTTCGACTATATTTTTTCCATAAACTACACGTAAAAATACGTAAGTGTACCAATTTTCAGCTCTCTAGGTAAAAAAATGTGAGCGTAAAAAAATGTAAAATATACGATTTTTTGAGGAAATTAAAAAAATTGAGTTTTTCGATAAAAAAAATTTGAAGATCAAATCCAATCATGTTTGCTATATTTTTCCTGAAATCTACAAATGAAAATACATAAAATAAAAAAAATGCAGTCCAATAGGCAAAGAATTGTGAAAACCAAGGGGGCTACACACTTTTTTTTTAAACGAAAATTTTTTTTAGTTTTTCGCAAAAAAAATATGAAGATGAATTCCAATAATTTTTTCTGTACGTTTGTTGGAATCTACAGGAAAAAATAAACAAAAATATATAACACCAGTTCACTAGATTAAGAATTGAGAGAACCAGCAAGGATTGAAGAATTTTCGAGCTTGCAAAAAGAGATTTTAGTTTTTCGATGAAAACACCATGAATATCTATTCTAATCACTTCCGCTATATTTTTCCTGTAATCTATGCATAAAAACGAATAAGTATGCCAATTTTCAGCTCTCCAGGTAAAAAACTGTGGGCGCCAGGGGGCCCACATGCATTTTTTTCGAAATTTTCGAGTTTTTCGCAGAAAAAATTATGAAGATCGATACCGAATGTGTTCGCTATATTTTTCCTTTAATCCATTTTTGAAAATACATATGCATACCAATTTTCAACTTTCTAGGTAAAAAACTGTGAGCGCTAGGGGGGGGGGGGGGGGGGGGGGGGGGGGGGGGGGGGGTACATGCCTTTTTTTGCGAAAAATGGCCAAAATTTGATGTTTTTCGTCGAAAACTCTATGAAGATCAATCCCAATCACGTTCGCTATATTTTTCCTGTAATCTACGCGTGAAAATACATAAGTGTACCAATTTTTAGCTCTCTAGATGAAAAACTGTGAGTTCTAGGGGGGGTACATGGTCATTTTTGTAACCGTTCCAATAGTAACCGTTAATTTGTTTAATAAAAAATAAAATTTAAAAAAAATAATATTTTTTTACTACATAATTTAAAAGTCGAAGAAAAAACAAATTTTTCATCTCTTGGAAAAAATTTTCTACATTTAATAGTTTTTGAGTTATTTACATTTGAAAATAGGTCTATTTTTGTTAACCCAAAATTTTGAAAATTTATAACTTAAAAATTTGGACTAAAAAAAATAAAAAAATATGTATCTGTTTTTTTAATACAGAATAGAAAAAAAATTATTTTGGCCGATTCTAAAAGGTCGACTAAAATCTCACGTGGAATTGCCCATATATGTACATATATATACAATTTAAAAAAGTTTATTGAAAAAAATTTTTATATCTGAAATGTTTGCTTTTATTATTTCTGAAATAAGAGTATGTTTAGGTGAAATGAAGCAATTGAATTTTTCGATGATTTTTTCATACATTGAGGTCGTATTTCATTGCATAAATACCATGCTCTTTGTAACGAGATTCCAAGAGGTTTGATTTTTTTTATTTTTAATATTTTTGTCCCATCAAGACTCGTTTTTATGCACAATTTCTTCTGGTAAATTTGAAAATTTTACAGCAGCTATTTGGCCGTCTTTATGGAATTTGAAATGGCTATATTTTTTTAAGGAGGCAATTGGTTTAAAATACTGTTTTAAAAATATATCCTACTCTGACTTATTTACATTCCAAATATTTGTTTTTGGATCTACTATTAGTACAACAAGATTGAAGTTGTTGGAAGAAGAAGTATTTACAACTTCAATGCTCATACTTCGTATGCCCAGTTAATAGGATATTTAGAGAAATAGTTTCGTTTTTCCTGTCACGACACGCCAAAGTAAATAATGAAGGACGGCATTATTTTTATTTTGACCTACGCAGTTATCTGAAAAAAGAACTACATTTTGTAATTTCAATATTTGATAAATATGAATAAAGCATGCTGATAACTGAGTTAGGCCCTTTTCCTGCATTATCGCTTTCATCCACAAGAAAATTAGTTTGCTCGTGTGTCTTTTCATTACACAGGTCTACAAGGTTTTTATAAGTTATCGGAGTGGTTTCCCATATATTTTTTTGTTCGCTAAATGTGATCTCGGTCTCCAAAATTACGTTTCACGTTAGGATTTTAAGAAAAGTGGAGGTAAACGACAAAAAACGTATTTTTACGGTTTTCTGTATTTTTTCTCGTAAACCTATTGTGCTAAAGACTTTTATTTAGTCTCAAATACTATTTAATCTTTAATTTAAGACTATAACAAAGTTACTAACACGTCAGGTTAAGCAGATAAAAATTACTCAAATCCCTCAAAAGTACATTTTTGGAGGTATGACCCCCACTTTTCTCAAAATCTTTTACACTTTTTTACCTAACGTTTTTGGGTCTTAAAGTGCACGAATAAAGCTTTAATTTGAGACTAAATAGAAGTCTTAGGCACATCAGGTTTATGAGGAGAGAAATACAAAAACCGTCAAAAACACGTTTTTTGGGTGTTTGCCACCACTTTTCTGACGTGGTACGTAATTTTTGAAACCGGGATCGTATTCAACACACAAAAATACATGAAAAACAACTCCAATATCTAAAAAGCTTCTAAGAAGCAGGCGCAATGCGCCTCACGGCAGGTCTTAATTAACTTCAACCCAGAACGGTTCTTTCTTGGTTTTTTTCTGGGATGCCCCCTGATAATTTTAAGCATAAAATGAAAAAATCGGTTGGGTCGTTTTTAAAAAAACTGATTCTTAACCCTTTCGTACCTCCAGGATTTGCTGTTACTGGATTGTGTTGAAACTTGTTACTCAGGGGTTTTTGGGGTCGCTGATCATGAATCTGAAGTCAGATTTTTAAAATTCAAAATGGCGGATCCAATATGGCGGACGAATTTTTTAAAATTGACTGAATTGACTTGAAACTTGTTACTCAGGGGTTTTTGGGGTCGCTGATCACGAATCTGCAGTCAGATATTCAAAATTCAGAATGGCGGATCCAATATGGCGGATGAATTTTTTAAAATTGACTGAATTGACTTGAAACTTGTTACTCAGGAGTTTTTGGAGTCGCTGATCACGAATCTGGCCTTCAACTTTCAAAATTGAAAATGGCAGATTTAATATGGAGGATGATTTTTTTTAAAATTGTTTAACGTTACTTAAAACTTCTTGTTTAGAGGTTTTTGGGGTCGTTGATCACGAAGCTGAAGTCCTATTTTCAAAATTTAAAATGGTGGGTCCAATGTAGTGGACGAATTTTTAAAAAGTAATTGGATTTTATTGAAATTAATTAATTCGAGGTTTCTAGAGGCACTGATTATTATGAATATAAAGTTATATTAAACCTCGCTCATCTACAGTGGTGTTTACATTTACCCCGAATTTTAAGAAAATTTCAAAATTTGTCTAGGGAAGTAAAGTAACAAGTTCATGCAAAAAAAATCCGTTCATTTTACGTTTTAACAAAAAAAACTAATGTTCTTGGTGAAACATAGATATTCCGTTTACATTTACCCCAAATGACCCTATTAGATCCGCCATTTTGAATTTTTTAAATCTGACTTAAGATTTGTAATCAACGACCTCAAAAACATAAAAAAACGAGGTGTTGTTAAAAACTATTCACTAAATGTTAATGAACTGTATAGTTTGTTACATAACTGTTTTTTTTTTAAATAAAAAGTGTTTTGTATATCTACCGCATATATATTACTGAAAATAAATTGAAGTAGACTAAATTCTAAGTAAATCTGTCGTTGAACTATCATTCTATCTCTAATAAGATCGGAATTACGATTTTTTTTAAAAAGGCCCTTTTTTAGATTTTTTAACCCTCCGTCACATACCTTGGAAAAAATTACGACTTTACACAGGTTTAGAGGGAATCCCTCACCACATTGTTAAATAAGCGACATTACAACATAAACAAAGGAATTAACAAAAATTTAATTTTAACACAAATTTACAAATATGTAGTAAATTATTATAAATTACAAAATTAATAAAATTAATTTTTGGTCTCAAAAATAATAATTAATTACACGAATGCACATCTTCGAAGGAATTACACTTTACATGTAAAAATAATGTAACATTAACAAATAAGCAAAAAAATTATAAAATATTTAATTTTAATTATGATTATAATATAATTTTGCCATTAACCAACAGTGAAATATGAAGCTTTGAAGCTTCATATTTAAATATTAATTATGTTTAAACTAAATGTTTTTTTAGAAATGTGTTGAGGAGTAAATTGTCGAAAGGTATAAAAACTGATTTTATTTTGCAATGAGGAAAACAAAAGTTATTTTAAAAAGTACTGAAACCGTGGAGGAAATCCCTCTCTAGGTGTGAAAAACAGGTAAAAAATGGAGTTTTTTAAATATTGCTCTCTCCCAGTACATATACACCTAAAATGAAAAAAAAACAGTTTTTATATATATATATATATATATATATATATATATAGGGATATATTTTGCAGAATGTTAATTGTAAAAATGCTCTTATCATATGGTTTTATTTTATTTTTTAAAGAAATAAAAGCCGAATTAAATATTTAGGAACAAAAACTTTTACTGAACATTAGGAAAACAATAATCTTGTTTGCTTACATCGCAACAGTTTGCGGAGTTTTAAAAAGTTATTATTGTTTTCCTAATGTTCTACATTTAAAAAATCCAGAAAAGGGCCATTTTAAAGAAATCGTAACTCCGATCCTATTAGAGATAGAATGATAGTTCAACGACAGATTTACTTAGAATTTAGTCTACTTCAATTTTTTTCAGTAATATATATGCGGTAGGTACACAAAACACTTTTTATTTTTCAAAAAATAAAATAAAAAATTTTTCTCGATATTTTTTTCTAACATCTGACTTTAGAAGGCCATAAATTGGAAAGATTAAATAATAAAGTACTTTTTTGTTTTCTTTAAAATTTTATACTCTTTAATTCTTCTATATGTCATTTTAGGTGTATATGTACTGGGAGAGAGCAATATTTAAAAAAATTCCATTTTTTACCCGTTTTTCACTGTTTTTAATTAATTTTTCTGATATAAAGTTACTTAAAAATACTCAGTAACGAGGACCTATTTTCTGATATCATTTATAATGACTCAAGTAGATGTGGCGATTATCTGCACGCATTTTAGGAAAAATTAGTTGATTAACCTCTTTCAAAAATGTTAAAAATCAGTTTTTTTTAAAAACGACTCAAACGATTTTTTTTCATTTTATGCTTAAAATCATCAGGGAGCATCCCAGAAAAAAACAAGAAAGAACCGATCTGGGCAAGAACTTCTGGATTGAAGTGAGGTAAGACCTGCCGTGGCCTACATCATACAGGATTTCTTGACCTAAAATGACAATAATGATAATGAATAAATAAAAAAACAACCATTACCATAGTAACGGTTGTTATGGCAAACATTAACATAGCAACGGTTGACATGGGACCGGCCATTATGATAAACATTGACATATCAACGGTTGATATGGCAATGTAGTATTTTGTAGAAAAAAAAGTTGTTTCTTTGTGTAAGACATTGACGAAGCGGTGTCTGACACTATGATCATGGCGAAAATACTTGGAAGCCTCCCTGGAAAATTTCACCCTTTCGTATCGGCGTGGGAAAGCGTGCTCGAGGAAAACCAAACGCTCGCCAATCTCCGTGAGAGGCTGATTCGAGAAAAGTCGAGAATGACATCACACGACGAAGCAAGCAGCATTCTAGCAACGATGACTTTTGGAGGACACAAACAAAAGGGCAGTTTTCGTCGTGGCGACAGTGAAAAGAATAAGAAGCTCACCTGTCATTATTGTAAGAAGGTCGTCCATATTGCAAAATATTGTTTTTCGAAGAAAAAGGTAAGAGAGAATAATTATCGCGACAATAAAAAACCAGACGAAAAAAAGACTCTTCAAATTTAAACGTTTTTGTTTTAACAAACAAACCAAATATTTTGTTAACAAATAACGAAAAGAATATTTTTCTCGAATTAAATGATAAAAAATATGGTTTACTTGATAGCGCTGCTTCACAGCATGTAAGTTGTTGTCGAGATTGGTTTTTTAGTCTGGAAGAGTGTAAAAACGAATTTATATTTTTAGGCGACGATACTCGCGTTAAAGTTGAAGGCTGTGGAACGATAAAAATCGAAAAATTAATTAACAATGAATGGGTAGACGGTGAAAGAAATAACGTGCTTTTTGTACCAAGTTTTACAAAAAAATTAATTATCCGCAGGTGTGTGAACCCAAAAAGGTTACTCGATTATTCTGTCCAAGGACAAAGCTCCTATTCATTCTGAAAATAATGCACTAGTAGCTGAAGGCATAAAGCAATGTAATAATCTAATACGCTTATTTTTCAGATGTGGCGGTGGCGAGGCTAATGTCGTGTGTTACTTTTCTTTTCAATTGTGGCGTAAGCGCTTGGGTCACGTTAATGGAGTTTCACTAAAAAATTTAAGGATAATAACGCCGTGATCGGTTTAGATTTCAAAAATGACGATAAATTTTTTCAAGGTTGTCCCTTAGGAAAACAAACCAAATTGCTTTTCAAAAAATCTCAAAAAGATGATAGCGAAATTTCCGTAGGTGAGATCATTTTCACAGATCTCTGTGGTCCTATGGAGCAGCCCTCGATCGGGGGCGCGAGATATTTTTTGCTTTTAAAAGACAGAAAATCTGGTTATCGCCATGTTTATTTTTTGAAGCATAAATCCGATACGTGCGAATGTTTAAAGCAGTACATCGACATGACAACAAATCAATTAGGTTCAAAAATCAAAATTTTAAGATCGGATGATGGTACTGAGTATATAAATTCCAAAACGTCAGAAATGCTAAAAGATCACGGAATTTTGCTTTTAACTTTAGCCCCCTACCCAGCCGAACAGAACGGTCGTGCTGAACGCAAAATGCGCACTATCGTCGAATGTGCAAGAACGATGTTACTCGCTCGCGATTTACCAAAACGTCTTTGGGCTGAAGCAGTAAATACAGCAGTGTATATCCTCAATAAATCAATTCCCTCAGTGTCAAGCGAAATAACCCCATATGAATCGTGAACGAAAGAAAAGCCGGACTTGTCGCACATGCGCACGTTTCTCTATGAAGCTTATGCCTTAATTCCAGATGCCCTGCGAAAGAAACAGGACCCGAAATTTTAAAAATTGACGTTCGTCGGTTACGAAAAAGACTCGAGAAATTATAGACTGATAGATTTAATCACCGGAAAAATCACCGTTTTCCGAAACGTTTTATTTAACGAAAACATTGAACCTAAAATTGAAATAGATTCAGACGTTTGGATTTCTATTGACGACAATGAAACGCTTCCGATGAATCCGGAAAATGTCCCTGTTAGAAACGATGAACCCGTTGATACTGTCGGTGTAAATGAAGTACAAGTCGAGGCTGCTCTTAACGAAATACCTGACGTTAGCAGAGACAACACACATTATAACTTACGAAATCGTTACAACCTTCGAGAACCAGATTGGTACATCGCTTGTGCCTACCTTCAAGAAACGCCTAATAATTTTGTAGAAGCTTTAAAATGTAAAGACGCGGATGCATAGAAAAAAGCTATTGACGAAAAGCTCCAAGCTCACGAAAGAAACGGTACTTGGACAATCGAAGAATTACCAGAGAATCGCGATACTGTAGGTTTTAAATGGACTTTTAAAATGAAAGATTTACATGATGGTCAACTCAAATGCAAAGCTCGTCTATGTGCCCAAGGTTTTTCCCAAATACCTGGCATCGATTATCGAGAAACTTTTTTGCCAGTCGTCCGATATGAATCTGTTCGCGTACTCTTGTCTTTGGCAGCTCAATATAACTTAAAATCCGTCCAATTCGATGTTAATTTTGCTTATTTAAACAGCGAATTGAAAGACACTGTCTACATGCGTGTATCTGATGGCATAAATGTTAATGAAAAGAATCTTGCTCTCCGATTAAACAAGGCCACTTACGGTCTGAAACAATCCGGCCGATGCTGGATAAAAAATTCGATAGTTTTATAAAACAAACAGGTTTTAAACAAATAGATTCAAACTAGTGTATTTACGTTGCCTCGTACAACTCCGAAAAACTATATTTGGTCTTATACGCAGACGATGGGCTTCTTTTAGCTTCTAAACGCGAAACTTTAAATAAGTTTATCGACACTCTTAAAGAAAAATTCAATATCACTGCTAATGACGTAAAAACATTCGTAGGTATGGAAATCATCCAAACCGATAATTCAATTTTCATTAATCAAAAGGGGTATATCGATAAAATTTTACACAAATTCAGAATGACCGATTCAAAAGATCTGAAGACTCCTGCTAACCCAAATGTAATTTTAGAAAAGCCCTGAAGTGAAGACTCGATTAACGTGCCCTACAGAGAAGCTGTAGACTCCTTGTTGTTTTTATCAATGATTTCTCGACCAGACATAGCATACGCAGTTGGCCTCGTCCGTCGTTACCTCGATAATCACAGATAATGACGATCTAGTTGGTTATTGTGAAGCGGACTACGCTGGGGACCGTGTTACTCGACGTTCCACGAGCTTCATTTTTATGTTAAATGGGGGATGCGTATCTTGGTCATCGAAAAGACAATCGACCGTGAGTTTAAGCACGACAGAAGCAGAGCTTATCTCTGCTACTGAAGCAACCAAAGAAGCTGTATGGTTACGAAAACTTTTGTCAGAAATCGATCATCCATGTAACTCCACTACGATACTAAAAATTGATAATCAGAGTGCTATCAAACTATCTAAGAACCCCGAATTCCACCAAAGATCGAAGCACATCGAAGTTAAACATTTCTTTATTTGCGAAAAAGTTAAAAGCGAAGAAATCGTCACAGAATATGCTAAAACAGGCGATCAGTAGGCGGATATTCTTACAAAACCGCTTAATCCATCCAAATTTGTTAAACTAAGGAAATATCTTAATGTATGTCAAGGAATTGCGAAAACGTCGAAGTAGAGGGAGTGTTAAGATTCAGTATTTCAAATCTTCGCACGTTTTCTCAATATAATATGCACATCGTCCGAAAGAGGGCTAACATGACGGCGTCTGCGTCGCCGTTCACTTCGTTTTCATTCATGCCTAATATATAGGGAGAGACGTTCGACCTGCTTTTTTATACCCGTATATTTTTTATCACCAAACAATAAATTGTATTCTTGTTCACTCTATTCCTGTGGTGTTCGATTCATTTGCAAACCTCTCAATATTAATTTTTATTTCATTTCATAAAAGGTTATAAAACTCTCGCTGAAGTTTCGCTTTTCCAAATGAAAATTAGCTGCTTCAAAAATCTTTTCTTGTTCATCAGCTGAAAGTTCACGCATTTTCGTCACGAAAATTTTCATCCCCATCAACTGCTTCTACAAACTTTCTATAAACTTTTATATGATATTATCACTCGGTTGTTTTTAATAGTTACTAAACACTGAATTTAACGATCATTCCGAGTCAGGTGTTTAAAAAGAAACAACAAATGTTGTTTAACGTTTCGACAGCGCGGCTGCCCTCTTCAGAAACTATAATTTATTTAACAAAAAATAATAATTAAATTAAAATACATTATTAAAAAAACATAAAACTAATAATTATAAAAACAGTTTTTTTACCGAAAAATAAAATAAAATTTGAAAAACGTTCCAAAGGAACGTCTTTGTCTTGGCGATTACAATTGGACACTGGCGAATAAATGTATATAATTTTCGAAGTATAACTAACTGACGTGAGGTGAATGACCGTGACAGTAAACAAAATTCAGGAAATGTCAGGGTAAATTAAAATAGATTAAGAATATTTCATTTCGTTTATAAAGTGATTACAGCAATTATTGAGACTTTGTACATCTTCCTTTTTATTAACCGGATTTTTTTGTAAATTAATATGGATCATTTCTGATAGTAAACGTTTTTTGTAGTTTGTTTCTGTATCTAGTATCTAGTATCTTACTGGGATCCACTTTTTAATTTAATTTATTATATATCGATATTTAAAAAGTGGATCCCAGTAAGAATGTACTTGGTAAAATTAATTTTCGACACTTTTTTCACAGACAAGTAATTGACTCAACGGCGAATTAAAGAAATCGATGATTGAAAATTCTGCTTGGCACGGTCCGACTTTTTTTGTAATATCTCGGGAACCCGTAAATATTTTTTGCTGTTCTTGATCTCTGTTTAAAGCTTAGGTTACAAAGAATAGTCTGTAAAAGTAACAATTTTTTTCATAAACTTTGCTAAACTGTGCCAGGAGTCAAAGTCAGAGTAAGAAATTCCGAAAAAAATATAATTATTTTTTTGTCTTCACAACACGATATCTCGCTTTCTATTTATGCAATACAACTTAAAATACTGGCATTTCATTGGAAATTTAATAAGATTTCCAATGCAATTTAATAAAAGCATCTAGCTTCATTTTTAACCGAGTTATCACTGTTTCTGTGCGGGTGTGTTTTTTAATAGCTCGAGATGTTAGCGTTCGCACAATTTCGGACGGCAGTGTACTAATTTGACGATTTTGGTAAAATTTATAAATTGTGGAAGACGACTAGGGAGAGGAATGGACATAAGCATATTTCATAATTTCATATTTTCAGCATAAGCTCTTGTAAACGTTATTACATTTTGTATATATTCTGGTGTTAATGAATTTTAATTTGTAGAATCTTAGCATGTCAATTTATGTTCTCTTGAAACCAGTCCATCTTCATTATAAGTTATATGATATTTTTATACCTTTTTATAGTCAAATCATATAAAAATAAATACATTCTTTGACAGATAATTATATCTGCAAAAAAGTATACTACACGTTGACTATTTTTATATTCTTGTTGATTCTTAGTGTATTTCACGTTTGTTCGCTGATGTATGTCGTGATGTTGATCTAAATGCAAACAAATCACAATATCTTGATCTTCTTTAAATAATTCCATAAGATCATTAATTGATTAATGTGATGTTAATGAATCTTTTTGTATTTTTGAATATTGAGTTCATATTTCTAATTAGCGACACCAAAAACCCCCGAGTAACAAGTTTCGAGTAAATTAGGACATTTAAACAAAAAATAGTCCGTCGTATTAGGCCTTCCATTTTATATTTCTAAAATTTTTAAAAAATTTCAACATATTTAAAGGTTTTAAAATAAATCGGAAAAAGTCTACATTTTCCTAATTTCCCTAACAAGAAACTTTTTTCTGATATTTTTCTAGCTTCACTGATAAAAATTTCATTTCTCTTATATTTCCCTAATGTGGACACCATAAAAATTTAATTTATCCAAAATTAATTTAAATTTAATTTCAATTGTTATTAATAAAAGTATATTTATCATTGATTTTAACCCATTAACGCCCAAATGTACAATTTTTTGGATCAAACTTTGACACTGTATAAAAATTAAACAGAAAAAATTCCGGAATAATATTTTCTTATTGCCCAAAAACCACTCTTTTGAATGGCGTTCCAAAAAATTTTATAAATTTATAAATAAACAAATTACATATGTTTTTAAAAAAAAACATGGAATTTTTATGTTTTTTTTAGTTTTTCCAATTTTAGTACATGTATTCATCTTTGAATACATCTAAAAGTGCTAAATAACGCGTCAAAAATATATTCCCTATGAGATAGGGGAATTCCGAAAAAAAAATTCAAAATGGCGGACACAAAATGGCGTCAAAAGTGAATTTTTATTTACAAAATCGTAGCCATGTGAACAAAATCGCAAAACTTGATAGATTTTTTTAAAATTAGACAGTGAAGTGTTTTTGATGTCCCTGATGCCGAAAACAAAGTCAGAGTTTAAAAATTCAAAATGGCGAATACAAAATGGCAGACGAAATTGTTTGAAAATCTGTCGATTCGCTTGGAACTTGTTACTCGGGGGTTTTCAGGGTCGCTGATTACAAATCAAAACTCAGATTTTGAAAATTCAAAATGGCGGACACAAAATGTCGGATAAATTCCAATAGGGCGAAGAAAATTGTTAAGAACTAATTGGATTTACTTGAAAATTTTTACTCGGGGGTTTTAAGGGTCGCTGATTACGAATCAAAATTCAGATTTAGAAAATACAAAATGGCGGATCCAATATGGCTGATGGTTTTTTTAAAAATGGATTAGATTTGCCTGAAACTCGTTACTCGGGGGTTTTTAAGGTCGCTGATTACGAATCTTACATCTATTTTTTAAAATTTTAAATGAAGGATTCAATATGGCTGATGGTTTTTTTAAAAATGGATTAGATTTGCCTGAAACTCGTTACTCGGGGGTTTTATGGAGTCGCTAATTACGAATCTTACATCCATTTTTAAAATTCAAAATTTCTATACTAATACAACAGATAAATTTTTTTAAATGTATTGGTTTCGCTTAAATGTTTTTTTATCATTCATAACGTTTCCTTGCCGTTAGTTTTTTAATTTAAACTGACGTTGCCCGACTCTTACCGCGTGGAGGTGAACGTAAAAAAAGAGTCTTGTTTTTTTAAATTTTTTTGTTTTTTTTTTGTTTTTTTAATTTTATTTTTTTGTTTCTTTTTAATTATAAAATGATTAAAAGCATGCTTTAAAATCTGAAATAAACTTTGAAATATCATGTGTAAAATTTTGCAAAACAGTCTTTGCAAAATGATTTTTGACAATTTTCACAACATAAATATGTTCTAATATCGCAAGTTTCATTTGAGCAGTACTTTCGTTTCTTTTGGCTCTGAATTGTATGGTTTTTTAAGGCACCAGTGCTTTGTTTTTTTAAGTAGCTTCTTGCTATATCGATTTCAAAACTTTTAGCAGACACTTTTCTATCATTTTCTTGCATTCTATTGAATAAAATAACTGCATTTGCAATGGATGATTGAATTAGTCTCATCAATATTACCCAAGTCCATTTTTTGCTTCTAAAAATTGGTAATAAAGTACCACAATACTGATCGTGTATGTCGACCCCGCCCATATACTTATTGTAAGTCGCAAACGCATGCGGCATTTCAATATCATCTTTACTTCTTTTATCTTTCGAGTAGCGTTTAACATTTTGTAGTGGACTGACACCAGCAGCTGTTGAAAGAAGCGAAACTTCTTTCGAATCCATCAAAGTAATATAATTGAGACCACTATTTTTCTCGTGTTTTACTTTCATTGTTCCTCGTGGAACATTGTTCTCCAACTTATTTTTCTCTTTAACGCGATTTTGTCTCACAGTTCCAGTAGCTTTCAAACCAATTTTGTGCAAATAAATAATCAAATCTGGACATGAAAAGAAATTATCGAAGTAAAGATGATATTGCTCCAGCTTTCGTCGAGATGTTTCTAATAACAACTTTTCTGTCATATTCATGACTACTCTACTTCCTAAAGCACAATTTGCTAAAATTTCATCTCTTTTCGAATTTTTACCGCAGTAAATGTCGCATTCGTACAGATAACCATCACAGCCACACAGAGCCCACATTTTTATGCCAAATCGAACAGGCTTATTTCTGATGAATTGTCTAAAGTGCAAACGCCCTTTAAATTTTACCATCATTTCGTCAACGGCAAGTGCGGTTTGTAAATAGCCATACTGCTTTGCGTTACTTTTAAATAACTCCAAAATCTTCCTTACTCTCCAAGCAGAATCGTTTGCATTTTCATCTTCCTTTTTTGCACATTTTAATCCTGATTTTATATCTGAAAAGCGATTTCGAGACATTAATGAGCTAACAATGGGACATTCAAACAACGGATCAGTAGACCAAAAATCTCTTTCGGAAGTACGTTTGTTAAAAGTTTAAAAAATTATTATCCCTATAAAAATTTCTAACTCGGATAATGTAAGTATTAACCCATTTTCATTTGAAGCCTCTAAGATATATTCTTTTATAGTCTTGGAGAAGAACAATTCAAAAATTTCGGTTGCAGAACTCTCGAGAATTTTTTTTTTTGTCTTTATCTTTTAATAAATTTTCATTTTTGAGATTGTAGTTTCGAGGTTTTTTACCATCAGCCCAATTGTATTGATGACTAATTTCCAAAAATTTTTGGTTTTTAGAGTAGTGGTCTTGAACCTGTCTGTACGACATTACACTCTTATAATTAAAAAGAAACAAAAAAAATAAATAAAAAAACAAAAAAAAACAAAAAAATAAAAAAACAAAAAAAAAATTAAAAAAAACATAACTCTTTTTTTACGTTCACCTCCACGTGGTAAGAGTCGGGCAACGTCAGTTTAAATTAAAAAACTAACGGCAAGGAAACGTTATGAATGATAAAAAAACATTTAAGCGAAACCAATACATTTAAAAAAATTTATCTGTTGTATTAGTATAGAAATTTTGAATTTTAAAAAATGGATGTAAGATTCGTAATTAGCGACTCCATAAAACCCCCGAGTAACGAGTTTCAGGCAAATCTAATCCATTTTTAAAAAAACCATCAGCCATATTGGATCCGCCATTTTTTATTTTCTAAATCTGAATTTTGATTTGTAATCAGCGACCCTTAAAACCCCCGAGTAAAAATTTTCAAGTGAATCCAATTAGTTCTTAACAATTTTCTTCGCCCTATTGGAATTTATCCGCCATTTTGAATTTTCAAAATCTGAGTTTTGATTTGTAATCAGCGACCCTGAAAACCCCCGAGTAACAAGTTCCAAGCGAATCGACAGATTTTCAAAAAATTTCGTCCGCCATTTTGTATCCGCCATTTTGAATTTTTAAACTCTGACTTTGTTTTCGTCATCAGGGACATCAAAAACACTTAACTGTCTAATTTTAAAAAAATCTATCAAGTTTTGCGATTTTGTTCACATGGCTACGATTTTGTAAATAAAAATTCACTTTTGACGCCATTTTGTGTCCGCCATTTTGAATTTTTTTTTCGGAATTCCCCTATCTCATAGGGAATATATTTTTGACGCGTTATTTAGCACCTTTAGATGTATTCAAAGATGAATACATGTACTAAAATTGGAAAAACTAAAAAAAAGCATAAAAATTTTGTTTTTTTTTAAAACATATGTAATTTGTTTATTTATAAATTTATAAAATTTTTTGGAACGCCATTCAAAAGAGTGGTTTTTGGGCAATAAGAAAATATTATTCCGGAATTTTTTCTGTTGAATTTTTTGTTAATATACAGTGTCAAAGTTTGGTCCAAAAAATTGTACATTTGGGCGTTAATGGGTTAATAAATTTAAACATTAATTTACTAAAGTTTCAAACAAGATAATTATTATTTATATTATAAATTATTTTTATTTATAATTCTTTGAATTTTGTTTATTTAGAAAGACAAATATGTGTCAGATTTACATTACTTTAAGAAAAAAGGAAGATAAAAACGATGAGAATAATAGGAGAGTCTCCAGTTGTGAGACGGGTTTTATTTTTGACCGGTAAATTGTAAACGGGTAAACAAAATTGTAAATCAAATACACCGTTCGAGAGATAACAGAAATACGCAACTTTTATTTAAAAAAGTATAGTGTTTCGATGAACTCAAGAAATTTTACGATACATTTTCGGAGCACATCGCTTTTTAACCCTTTCACGGCCATGGGACATATACGTCCCACCTACAAAAACCTCAATATCTTTGAAGAAACTTAATATTTTTAGGTATAATTTAGTGCGTTCTTTTCAGGAAGGATAGAGTTTAAAAAATATGTAACCTTCATTATGTTAAAAAATTCCTATTGTTTAAAAAAATTCATAAATTATTGTTAAAAATCACGAATTTTCAAAATATTTTAAAATCTTCTAAAAATTGTTACTCGGGGGTTTTCGGAGTCGCTGATTACGAATCCGGTGCTAGTTTTTCAAAATTCAAAATGGCGGATCCAATATGGCGGACGACAAATGTAAAAATTAATCGAATTGTCATGAAACTTGTTACTCGGGGGTTTTTAGCGTCGCTGATAACGAACATAACGTATTAGTTTTTTTTTAATTTAAAATGGCGGATCCAAGATGGCGGATGATTTTTTAAAAACATTTTAAAAAACTAATACTATATTCGTAATCAGCAACCCTAAAAAACCCGAGTAACAATTTCCAAGCCAATCCGATTAATCTGTAAAAAAAGTTGCCCGCCGTATTGGATACGCCATTTTGAATTTTGAAATATTTTTTAATCTGATATCACGTCCAAGAAGTTATCAATGCCATCTAATTTTTAATTCACAAAAAATATTGTGCTAATTTTGTGCTAATTTGTGCCGCAAAAAGTTTTTTAAAAAAATTTAGATTTAAAAATTTTTTTTATATAATTTTTTTTCAATTAAAATTTTTTTTTTCATTTAAAGTCCTTTATAAAAAATAAATTCCAATAATATAGCCACGTAAAATGAAAGAATAGACAATTGTGTAAATTGTATTTAAATTTTTTAATTTTTATTAGTTTATACACCTGTCTTCAGCCTTACATACTTGGCTATACAAGTGTTTCTTACAATTTCTTGCTTTCACAAATTTTTCTTATATATACAATTCTTAATACTAAGTTTGCGCCTACAGAACGTCTTTCGAAATTAGAAGTACTCGCATTAGCCTGGACTACCCGTCTAATGGGTTTTCTCGCCAGAGGAGAGGGAAACTGTACATGGGAAAAAATTTTGGACAAGCGCTGCATAGCCAGTAGTGTAGCGACGCTTCTATAGACTACACACAGCAGCAGCTCAGATAATGGGTACCAGCTTCCCATGCTACGGGCTTCACGCGCCCGTTTCAATACGGTCAACTGATGCACAAGTTATAAAAAAGCTATATATGCGCGCGCACATTATAAGATACTCATAAGCCATATAAGTAATATTTATTTATTGTATATAATCGTCTAACTATTTATACTAAATAATATCATTATATTGTATTTATACAGATACAATAATATATGTTATTGTATCTATTATATTATTATATAAATATATATTAGTGAAAATTGAAAAAAATATTAAAGTTTAAATAAAAGTTTATTAAAGAAATTAATATTTATTACTTAAAAATTAATTTTTAATAATTCAATGTATGTCATAAATTAGAATTTTAATACATTAAATGGAAAAAATTATATTTTCTGAAATTTATCTGCAATTTTATTTTATTTTGAGATTAGTAGGAGTGATCTTAATATATAAAAAATAATCGAATTAATACTAAGAGAAGAGTGTAATTGTATAATTATAATCTATAAGTTATGTTTTAATTATTTTATTCACATTTATTTTATTACTTTGTTAAATATTGTAATTAACAAATGGAAATTTTCTTAAATAAATAGAAAATTTCTGAAACAAAATGAGATTTACGAAATTTTTTGTTTTTTCAAATCAGAACTTATACGTATATAAATTGTTATTGAGAAACAAAAATGTGCACAATATTTTCTATTTCTTAAGCTTAATTTTTAATAAATTTAAAATTTTTAATTTTGTTAAAAGAAAGATAAAATGTCAAACAATTAGGTTTTTTTAAAGCAAAAAATTTACATGATTTCCATTTGTTTATTACCTGAAATTATTGTAACAAAATGCTAATTTATTTTAAAAGCAAAGAAAAAAATTTTGAATAATTTTTCTTTTTCAATGACAATTTCAAAACTATATTCCAAGTTGTCATTAATTTTCTGCGCATTTATGTTTTATGAGTATTTGTAATTTATTACTCCAACGCAAAAGTAAAATAAAATAATGAACAAAAACAATAATTTGTTAAGAACAAGAAAGATTTTTTTGAATTATTTAAAAAACAAAAATAATATTAAACTCAAAAAATTAAGAAATTGGATATTATCCATCAAAATTTAAAAAAACAAAAGTATGCACAAAAGTCTAACTTTTAGAGTGAGCAAAAAAAAGGAAAGAAAATAAAAAGATTATTATAGTGAATTATTAAAATTTTATAAATATACATTAACAAACCGTCAATAAAGAGAATTACAACCCATGTCTCAGAGCAATGAAGTGAGATTGTTGTGTTTTTACTGACACAGTTGTAACAATCACAGGCAAATCAGTATGTTTTATTAAATCTGTTCTACCACTATCTTTAACTATGAAAGCATGATAGTGGTCATCAAATGTCACTTCAGTAAATACATTTACTTTGAAGAAAACATCATCATTTACATCGATGATTTCTATAATTTCGCTGAAATCTTTTTCAATGCTTCTTATATTAATAATTAAAAACATACCAATTTTCAATAGAACGCCATTAATGTTTACCTGTTGATAATATTTACATTTTTTCGATCTTCATCAGTGGTATAAACATTCTTATTATTAATTTCGACTCAACTAAATAAATTTTTTTTTCAACTTCTAATGAATGAATCATCTGGCACATTTGCAGCATTTGTTTTGTTGCTATAGTAACTAACAAATTCTTGTTACCACTATTTGAAACCGCATTTTATTTAATCTCCCTATGCAGTGATTCGAATCGCATGCACCAAAAATTAGTAAATGGTCCATTTTCCTCCAAAATAAGAGGATAATGAACCAGGTTGTGAAATTTTGGCTTCAGAGTTTCACCAAGTTAAATGTATAATGAATTGTGGTCTTTTATTAATTGTTTTAATATTTTAATATCAGCAGGAGCTATTCTTGGCGATGTTATAATATCAATTATTTGACGCAAATATTTGTATAATTGCCAATGGGTATTTCCTTCTGGTACCAAATGACCAATTATTAGGCATAAATAGCGTACGAAACACAGCATTTCCGCAGCAGACATTTTCAAACTCAACTGATTTTTGACTTTATTTAACGTGATTGGAGGTGGCTTTTTTGACCTTTTAATAGAACCGTATTCGAAATTTTCAATAAGAAGTATTTGTTCACCATTTTTGAAATTTCTTTTGATGTTGCTAGTAGTATAGCTAGGCCGGTTCTGCCCCAGGTTCTGATATCGGATAAGTACCCTCAGTCGGTAATGCAGATTTCTACTTTATTAGTGGTTGGCAGGGGTGTTCTACTTTACCGACATTTTTAATTCTGTCTGCCACCGCTAGATGGCGCCATCACTGAATTCAATGGAAATATCCTATGGCCGGTTTGCCCCACAGGCTCATTTTGAGAATAAGTGTTTGTTAAAAAGAAACGCTTTGCAAATTCATCAAAGTTTTTTGTGGTAAATATTTCTGAGGTGTGTACCTTCAAAACCCAAGACCTCATTTTTGGAAATATTACACGATTACCTCAGAATTCCCTTAAGAAAAAAATTGAAAAAGTGTAGAAAAAAGTAAAAAAAAACTTTTGCTCCCAGCGTTGCACATACAAAAGTAAAAAATGTGAAATTGAAAAAATAAGGTATACTACACAAGGTTGTTTCAAATTTCTAAATAACACTTTTAAAAATTTCGCCATTTCGGAAATATTGAGGGGGGTCCGGTTTACCCACCGGTCCGGTTTGCCCCACTCTCCTCTATCTATAGTTTAAGGTAAGTTTAATTAATTATATTAGTAGTTAACATTACTAATAATCAATTATTAAAGGTTAATTGTGAATATAATTATTTATACATACAAATTATTCTAAATATTTATTATTATTAAAGGTAAGTTTAATTCCCTGTAATATTAATATCTATTATTTATTAATCAAAAAAAAAATTTATTAATCAAAGATACTCTTTTAAAATTTGTAGATGTAACTCGTTTGAGTTTTACAAAAAATCGTATCCTGGTTATCTTGCTTTATAATAGTTTATGTTGGAGAGTGATTATGTTAATCCTTCTTAAAAACTAGCCTTACAAATTTTGATATATTTTTCATTTATAGAACATGTGGGTAGCTCCATGCCTAAAAAATCAAAGTTGTACACTAGTTTTTCGATTTTGTTGAAACTTCGAAATTTTGAAGTGAAATACATGCCAGTAAAGAACCTCATTTCGATTTAGAAAAATTTTGGATTTACGAGGTTTTTAAAATTTTTTTTGAAATTTTGAAAATGGTATATCTCTAAGGAAAATGAATGAAATTTAATGAAATTTTTAGGGAATGCTTATTGCTTACAGACAATTTAAGAAAATATTTTAGAAAAAAAAAAATTTTTTTTAAAACAAATTATTAAAAAAATAATTTTTAAATAAACAATTTTTTGAAAAGTACCATTTTTATTTTTTTTAAATAATAATGATTCGATTCCCACTTATTTCACGAGTATTTTCCAAAAAAAAAATTGATGGAGGGTCTGAAACTTTAGGAGATATTGAATTTTCTGTCCTTGCGCGCAACCGTAAAAAGCGCATTTTCCGGCTATACTCTACATACAAACTAACGTTCAAAATCACCTCTCAGTCGTAAATTTAAACCGAATTCGATTTTTCTTTTTGGAGAATGTCAGGCTATAAATTCGTAAGAATACTGTGCAATTTTTAAATTTATATTTGTTTAAACAAATTATTATTATTATTGTTAATTACTAACTTTTTACATATTGTACACAGAGAGGTGTATTTTTTTCTAATTTTGCAATTTACTGGACCTAACATAAATACCAATGCAAATTTAAAACATAATTATTATTGTTTTAGCAAGATGTAAACAAATTATTATTGTTAATTACTAACTATTTACAGAATAGTATACTTAAAAGTTTCAGTTTTTTCTAAACAGGCAAAGTTATCTAACTTTTTTGATATACAGATTTACATTAAAAATAAAATTATATTTTAAACAAAAATAAGAATAATAATTTATTTCAAAATTAATTAACTTTTAATTAGGTTTGGTAATGTTTTTCCTAATTATATTATTTTTCTTTCAAAAAAATTAAATTTTTGTAATTACTAAAAAAAAATTTTTTTCAAAAAAAAACAAAGCTAAAAAATTGTTTAAGTAATTGTTAACAACAATTGTATTTAGTATTAATTGTGTTGCTTTTCTTTGTAAAAGTTTATTTCACTTTATTTTGTGAACTCAATGAAGTGTTCTTGTTTTTTTATTTCTCAAAAATATTTTAATTTCAAGAGCTTTCAATATAGGTAATTTGTTTTTTATTTAATATTTATAAACATGATAAACAAATAATTATAAAGTCGTTTTAACAATTTTCATTTGCATGTGTTCTGTGACAATTTCTCAATCGAAGAACTAGGAAACAACTTTAAATTTTTGGCATGGAGCTACCCAGATTATAATTAAAAGAACAATTAAAAGTTAATTAATTTTGAAATAAATTATTATTCTTATTTTTGTTTAAAATATAATTTTATTTTTAATGTAAATCTGCATATCAAAAAAGTTTGATTTTGCCTGTTTAGAAAAAACTGAAACTTTTAAGTATACTATTCTGTAAATAGTTAGTAATTAACAATAATAATTTGTTTAAATCTTGCTAAAACAATAATAATTATGTTTTAAATTTGCATTGGTATTTATGTTAGGTCCAGTAAATTGCAAAATTAGAAAAAAATACACCTCTCTGTGTACAATATGTAAAAAGTTAGTAATTAACAATAATAATAATAATTTGTTTAAACAAATATAAATTTAAAAATTGCACAGTATTCTTACGAATTTATAGCCTGACATTCTCCAAAAAGAAAAATCGAATTCGGTTTAAATTTACGACTTAGAGGTGACTTTGAACGTTAGTTTGTATGTAGAGTATAGTCGGAAAATGCGCTTTTTACGGTTGCGCGTAAGGACAAAAAATTCAATATCTCCTAAAGTTTCAGACCCTCCATCAATTTTTTTTTTGGAAAATACTCGTGAAATAAGTGGGAATCGAATCATTATTATTTAAAAAAAATAAAAATGGTACTTTTCAAAAAATTGTTTATTTAAAAATTATTTTTTTAATAATTTGTTTAAATAAAAAAAATTTTTTTTTCTAAAATATTTTCTTAAATTGTCTGTAAGCAATAAGCATTCCCTGAAAATTTCATTAAATTTCATTAATTTTCCTTAGAGATATACCATTTTCAAAATTTCAAAAAAAATTTTAAAAACCTCGTAAATCCAAAATTTTTCAAAATTTTTCTAAATCGAAATGAGACTCTTTACTGGCATGTATTCCACTTCAAAATTTCGAAGTTTCAACAAAATCGAAGAACTAGTGTACAACTTTGATTTTTTAGGCATGGAGCTACCCATGTTTAAAATGAAATGCGATTTAACATGCCTTATGCCTAAGTTCTTTGATTAAAGTATTTTTTCTACAATGTTTTTACTTTATCGTTGGTAAAAATGGTTATACAGGTCATTGTGTTTTTAGTATAATTATATAATTTTAAAAGAATTTTGTCGAATATGACTTTAAACGCTGACAACGTCTTTCACTAGTATCATATGAATAAACGTAACCATGTCTACCTAAGTTGTATTGTATGTGATTGTCAAAATGAAAAAAAAAAATTTTTTTCGGAAAGAGAAGAAAAAAAATGTGACGACAATTCTGTTGTCATGCCCCCCTTTTAATTAGGCTGACGTCCCTTGGCAGCCGCTATGGATGCGTGTTGTTTGTATGGTGGTCCAGTGTTGTGTCCTTGACATATTGTGATGTTGAATAACTTTTTCGAGTTTTGCAAAATTTTTGTCCTCTTTTTGTTTTACATAAATGGTTTTCTGTAAGGTAGGTATGATTGTTAAAGATAATAAAATTAAAAAAAAACAAAAATAAAATACATTCCCTTATTTAATGAAAATTTGAAATTAAATAATAATAACGAATATAAACTGACAAAATAGAAAAAAGATGAGCTGTCGTTTATTTGTAAAATTGTGGAGTTAGCAAGTTTAATTTTCTGTGTCAGTATAATACCAAGGTAAGTAAAAAAAATAATAAAATAAAAATCTTACGGTAATTTGATATTTTCGTATTGACTGAAGTAATGAAGAAAATATGTAAATTATACAATTGTGTTATTTCATTGCGATTTATTAAAATTTATTATATATTAAATTTATTATATGTAGCTCGTAATTGCGTAAAAAAAATATGAAAAAAAAAATTTTATAGAGGTGTGACAACAAAGTTATTGTTATTGCCCCCTTTTTTATGGACTGTCGTCTCTTGGCAGTTCATAGTGATGTTGGAATTGTGTTGGCTGTTGTTTTTAGGAAAGACGGGAAGAGTTTAGAATTTACTTAAAAATTTTTTTTAACTCAAAATTTATTTTTATCATATAGTAATTTATTTTTATTGTCTTAGATCTTATCGGTAAAGAGAAAAAAATCTAAAATTTCGTTATTCAAAATTTATTCTTGTAAAAATTTTATTCCTTTCTTTTTTGTCTATAAAAACATTAAGGATTTTTGAAAGTTGATTAAACATTAAATTTTATTAATGCATAAGGAAAAGAAGAAAAATGTTGAAAATTTTGTTGCTAACCATTTTAGTTTGAAGAATTTGTTGATGGTCAATGTAAGTTGAGTACTTTTTCTTGTCTCCGGTCTGTAATTTTCTTATCCTTAGTTTCTCACGATTTTGGTTTGCAAGCTTGCAGTTTCATGCTTTGAAACCGTTTTCTTTTGTTCTTTCGTCAGTTTTGTGCTTAATTGTCGTTGAGAGTTGTTGTCTCTGGTCTTTGTGGGTTAATTCGTGTCTTTTTTTTAGGGGAAAAATGTCTGGTGGTGTTTTCAATTTGGATGTGCTCCGTACAGCTTTAGATCTTATTAATGATAACGTTACTAGTGGTAATGGTCATTTAGATTATTTAAAACGAAAGTACTTGGCCGAGTTCTTTTCTCTTCAAAATATCTATGTAATGGATTTCTTTTGCGCTTGTTGTTTTGTCCAAGTGGTTTTCTTTTTAGCATCCAGCAAAAATCTGCCAACATATTCACATCCCACACTTCCTGATAGCAAGTTTCAACAACTTTAATGTCTTGGTGGAAACGTTTCCTTGTTCTTCACTAAAATGTCCCACGTTTTCAGGAAATTTGTCCAGATGAGAGTGCAAGAAATGCAGCTTCAAACTCATCAAGCACCCTAGTTTCTCGTAGTCATGTAACATTTTGGCCACAATTTCTTTATATTCTGGACTTTTTCGATTTCCCAAGAAGTTTTCTGCAACCTCTCGAAAACTCAACCAAGCTGCTTTCTCCTGATCATTCATTTGACTAATAACGACATTATCCTTAAACATTTTTCGAATTTGAGGACCGTCAAATATACATTCTTTAATTTTGGTCTCAGAAATTTTAGGAAAAATCGTCTGCAAGTATTCGAAACATTTTCCTGTCTTATCTAGAGTAATCCAGACTGTTGCCCGAGTAACATGGTTATGATCTTGAAATCTCCACAGATCTGCCACCTGTGTTGCTTGTAACCAATTTTATTTAAAAGTATTTGCATATTTTCATATTTTTCCTTCATTACAGTCGAGTGGGCTATAGGTATAGGAGCAAAAACGTTGGAATTATGGAGTAATACTGCCTTAATACTTCTTTTCGACGAATCAATCAAAAGTCGCCATTTTGTTGCTTTGTAGCAGTCTTTTTTCATTTCATTCATCAGTCCGTAAATATCTGTACAAAATACAAGATCTTCATCTTTAGGAAAGTATTTCCGAAATTCTAATTCTCGATTTCGATATATGGAAACCTTTGTTTTTTTTCTAGGAAAGCAAGCTGCTTCATAAACGAAGCCAAAAACTCCGCACTGTCCTTTGGCAAACCTAAGTCGCGTATGAGGTCATTCAATACAGGCTGTGAAACCAGCGTTAGGACTGGTTTTTCAGTGTCTTCACTTTCAGAATAGTCAGTGTCGCTATCGTTATGGTCGCTATCAGGCTCGTAATCCACATTCATCAATTCGTCATTTTTCACTGCGTTGATGCTCTTGAAATCAGTTCTTTCATTTTCTTTGTCAGATAAAATTGGAGCCTTTACTGATATCACTATTTTATAGACGATGTTGTGTTTGTTTTTAGCAGTGTAATTCTTTCTAATTTTATTTGAGCAAAAAAAGCAATCTTCTTTAGAAAGAGGTTTCATCCATTCTGCTGGACTGGAAAATTTGATTGCTTTTTTGTCTTTCTTCCAACGGTTAAACATTGATTTACAAGAATTGCAAATTATATTGCGAACCCATGCATTCTCATCAATTTGTAAATCAAAAATTGCCTTGTACGTGACTTTGATGTCATCAGTAATTTTTTTCGCAATGAACTAACTTCGTAGTTGCAGCAAATATAACAAAACACATCACGATTACTATCGCAATCGTCACATAGACTGTTACTTTGTCTTGTCGCATTGCACCCTACATTAGCCAAGTTGCCCACCAATGAAGAGCTGCAGTTGCTGGATGACGACGCCTGAGAGCCTGCTTTCTCACCCTCAACCGCCGATACTGGGGTTCCGAGTCCCTGCATCGTAACACGTTTCTTACGCGGGTCTGCCATGACGGCATCAAAGCCGTTATCCAGGGACTTAGCCGGATAGCGGACAATCTCCGTTGCTCACCGTCACCACGTGGAGGTGCCCTGGATGCAGACACACGCAAGATCCAATTACTCAGCATAGGACTTAAGCAAAATGTACTCTTCTCGAACAAAGAAGCGAAATAAGATTTAATATCCATATTTTTCTTTAGTGTACACTGAAGATTTCATGGAGCAGAATTCGATCGAGTAAAGTATACTTCCATCAGGACAAATCGCTAAAATAATTTCGACTGATACCTAAAATTCTTTCCACAACCATTCTGAATTTTTAAAAACTCATTTTAAATTCGTAATCAGCTACACCGAAAACCCCTATGTAACGAGTTTTAAGCAAATCCGATGAATATAACAAAAAGTATCCGCCATATTGGATCCGCCACTCTCAATTTTTGAAAAATGATTTCAAATTCGTAATCAGCGACACCATAAACCTCCGAGTATCAAGTTTCAGGCGAATCTGATGAATTTTTAAAAAAGCTTCCGCCATATTGGATACCCCTTTTTGAATTTTTGAAAATCGACTTCAAATTCGTAATCAGCGACCCCTAAAATCCCTGAGTAACGATTTTTAAGCGAATCCGATGAATTTTTCAAAAAAGTGTCCGCCATATTGGATCCGCCATTTTGAATTTTCAAAAACTGACTTCAAATTCGTAATCAGCAACACCAAAAACCCCCGAGTAACGAATTTCAAGCGAATCCGATGAATTTTTCAAAAACGTGTCCGCCATATTGGTTTTTTGAGGTTATATCAAAATCCTGAACTGATGGGGTTAAATGGACGTCGGATTCGGATTCAGCTCCCCAAAAAACATAAAGTCTTCATAGTTTGTCTACATTTTTTTGTGTGGATGTGTAATCTTTGATTATCTGTGTATTGTATATTTAAAAGCATAATTTTATTCATTGTTTGAAGTATATTAATTTGATTTACAAGTAAAATTAATAAGCTAAGGATATTCTATTTAATTTAATTTCTTTTTAAAATTGATTTTTTAGTATTAATTTTATTGAAATGTACTTAATTTTAAATTTCTTTAAGAAATTTAAATTTATTCTAATTTATGATATTGTTTTAATTTTTTATAGCTTTATACACTATAAGATTTTACTATTTGCTATTTAGAAATAGTGTAAATTGAATAAATTATCTTTTTTTATGAAGAAAATGTAAGGCAAACATTTCGTTTTAGATTTTTTTAAATGCTGTTTATCATACTTTAACTTTTTTTTAGAAAAAAAGGAAGTAATATACTGCGCTTTCAATTAAAAATGGCTGTTTACAATATTTTTAAGAATTTGCCACTCACTATTTATGTTTCCATTGATTCATATTTTCTATTTTTTATATCTTTTTATTATAAAAAAATATAAAAAATGGCTTTACGTTTTCTAAGATAAATTGTTCTTTTTAATTTTTTTAAGTGTATTTATATCTAATTTAATAGTGTTAACTTTGTTAATTTATGATAGTATATTATGGGTGTTACATTAGTTTCATTTATGCTCTAACTTTAAAGCATTCCTTTTAATTCCTTTTAATATTGATTAGTGCGTCATGTCTTTTTAATAAGTTATAAAAAAAATAGTCCCAGATTTTAAAAGCATTTAAAACGTATTTTAATCATGATCTTCAAAATTTTTTATTTTTTTGCTATAAAATTTTTTAAATAAAACGCTTAAGTTTTCTTAATTTTCGAAGTTTAATAAAATACTGAAATTTCCTCCATTTTCTGTGCGTTTTAACTAGGATTTTTATTCAATTTGTAATTTTTAGGTTTTTTTTAAATTTCGTTAAAATTTTATTTGCTATTTGTGAAATATGAATTTTATTGAAAAAGAAACAATAAAAAAGTATATATTTATTTAAATTATACAGAAGTAAATGAGTTTTTTTTAATTGTCTATATAAGCATTTCTTTCGATGTCTACTTCCTACTGACCTACACACCTGAAGTGTAACCAGACACAGTGTCGCGTAACCGAGTTCGTATACCTATCTAATTTAGCACATTGTCTCTCTATATTTTATTTCCAATTATTCTTTTTATTTACTCAAAAATAAATTTAAATAATTTCGCAAACAATTTCTGTCATTTCCTGAATTTTATCTTCATATTTGCTCTTCAAGACGGAGGATTCTTTTCTGGGTTTCTTCAAACTTTGAACCTCGTTTCGCTTCTTGAGTTTTTATTGTTTACGTCAATTCTCGTTTATCAATTTTTTAGTTTATGAGGCATTTCATTTCAAACCGTTCCACCGACAAAAAACAATCGTAAGGAGATAGATTTTCTAATAATTTTTATTATATAAAACTGTAATTGTTTACAATATATTATACACGGATTCAAAAGAGAATTTCATAAGCTTTCTATTCCTATTTTTATTATTTTAAATTTCTGCCAATTTCGTAGAGAAATCCCTGTTTGAAATGTTAAACTCTTAGTATCTCAAAACACCCCCCCGACGATTTTTATCAAAATTATATGAGAATAAAGCATAAATTCCCTAGTTTCTATTCCCATTTGATATATTATGGACATTTGATGGGATTAATAGAAAAAAAATTGTTTAAAAAATGTGTTTTTGAAAAATTTGACAAATAATACGAAATTGAATGTAAGTTGAATGGGTTAAGGTTCAACTTCATACTATTTGTCAAATTTTTCAAAAACACATTTTTTAAACAATTTTTTTCTATTAATCCCATCAAATGTCCATAATATATCAAATGGGAATAGAAACTAGGGAATTTATGCTTTATTTTCATATAATTTTGATAAAAATCGTCGGGGGGGTGTTTTGAGATACTAAGAGTTAAACATTTTAAACAGGGATTTCTCTACGAAATTGACAGAAATTTAAAATAATAAAAATAGGAATAGAAAGCTC
Source organism: Leptopilina drosophilae (assembly GCA_032873175.1). Lineage (NCBI taxonomy): Eukaryota > Metazoa > Arthropoda > Insecta > Hymenoptera > Figitidae > Leptopilina > Leptopilina drosophilae. The sequence goes on from CM065484.1 coordinate 12,854,184, forward strand.
ATGAAATTCTCTTTTGAATCAGTGTATAATATATTATAAACAATTAAAGTTTTATATAATAAAAATTATTAGAAAATCTATCTCCTTACGATTGTTTTTTGTCGGTGGAACGGTTTGAAATGAAATGCCTCTTATATATATTCCTTGAAAAATGTATTTATATTATAAATTTGTGTATATATGTAAATAGAAGTCAAAATATAAATATTTTTATACAATAAATTAACAATTTTATTATTTATAAATTACGTGTTAAGGAATTTTTTCAGATTAGTCTTTTTCTGTTTAGACTGTTTAAATTTTTATACTAATATTTTCCTTTATTAATTTATTATTTCTTTTATATTATTGATTAACGTAACTTCTTTTTAAATGTATGTGACTAATTAATAAAGGTAAAGAGTAAATTATAATTTGTTTATTTAAGTTTCAATAATAGTTATTTACTACCAAATTAATTCCTATAAAGTACATTATTTATAATCATAACTAATATATTTTGAGAATTCAAATTTCACGCGTTACCGACGGTGTATCATATTGAAACAGCTTCACATAGCCACCGCACATACAGGGTAATGAGAGTGCATGGTGGAGTGAGCGCGTAGTGGGGGAACCGCTTGGTGGGAGGAGAGCCCTACTAGGGTAACTAGTTCACGGTGAAGAGCTCATTCAGCTCATAGCAGTGGAGCAATCAGTTGGCGATGGAGAGTTGTAACTGCTACGAGTGTACCATGCGGAAGGTCTCGTTGTACAATGTAAGTATAATGTAGTATAATATAGTATAATATAATATAATATAATATAATATAATATAATATAATATAATATAATATAATATAATATAATATAATATAATATAATATAATATAATATAATATAATATAATATAATATAATATAATATAATATAATATAATATAATAATATAATAATAATATAATAAAATAATATAATATAATATAATATAATATAATATAATATAATATAATATAATATAATATCTATATTAATAAAATCAGACTTTTGTCTGTACATTGCACGAAATTAATTTTTTCTAACATAATTTATTTATTTGAGCAACGGAGATTACAAAAATGGTAAAAGAAAATTTCCTGTCTGCATGTATGTATGTATACACATAAATACATACATGCAGACAGGAAATTTTCTTTTACCATTTTTTTTTTTTTTTTTTTGCAAAATTTTGTTCGCTTATAACTTGAAAACATCTTGACCGAATAAAGTAAAACTTGGCAATCTTTTAGGTATTGGTCTAACTTAAAATATTAGCTATATTTGATGAAAAAATATTGAGCTGAACAAAAGTTATGAATTTTTTCAAAAAGTTCAAAAAAAAATTTTTTTCAATTTTTTCAGATGGGGAAAAATTTCTTAATAATGTAAATAATTTTAAAGATATATAATATAAATATAATAATAAACAAGTTTTTTTATTAAAAAATTATACTAATATGAAAAAATTATGAATTTTAAAAAAAAATTTATTTTTTTAATTTTGACAGATTGCAGTAAATTAATTAGTTACTTACTTATTACTTTTGTAATATATATATATATATATATATATATATATATATATATATATATATATAAACAATAAATTTACAGTTTTTTAACATATTAATTAGAAAGGGAGATAAATTTTTTCAAAAAATTTAAAAAATAGAAAATTTCCAGACTATTATATTTTTGAATGTATAACTTTTAAACTTTCTGTAATTAAATTTTACATGTTATTTAGTCATATTTTAGCATAATTTTGAAAAAATACTGTCCTATAACTATATCTGTAAGATGGAAGTAAGTATAAAAATGTTTTTAATATCAAAAAATTATAAGTGACAGACCAATTACTATCAAGCTTAATTCAGTAGTATTTTTGGGGTCTCTGATAAACTTTTGACGTGAAAATAATAGAATCTGGAATTATTTGTTTATCTAATTAATCAAAAAAATTTTAATTACAAAACAGGGTGTCTATTTTTTTTTCAACAAACTATCCGGTTTTTCCCAGCTTTGTCAAAATTTTTCCAGATGGAAATGGTTACAAAAATTAACTACCCTCAACAGGGGTTCCACCAACTTGAAAAACGGTAAATATGCAGGAATTTAATGTAATCGGGAAAACTGTGAATTCAGTTTGCAATATAGGTCTTATTTTAGATTTCAGCAATTATGATACAATTAGTTCGAATTCGACTTAACTATAAATCCAAAAATTAGTTGAAATTTTGGATTTACTTATAACACTATAATTAAATTTCTATAAATAATTGACAAATATTGTTTTCTGAATTTAAATAAATTTAAAAAAATTATTTGATGATAAAAGTCAATCACAGATTTAAAATAGTAATATTTTTTTAATGAAATAGTTAAAGGTAGCTAATTATTATTTTTTTCGGTCAAATTAAATTCCCCACCATATCCCATCCTTCGAAACTGGTAGACACACTACTGAATTCATTTGAAGAAACTATTTATTTATTTATTGGTTTATACACCTGTCTTCAGCCTTACATACTTGGCTATACAAGTGTTTTCTTACAATTTCATGTTTTTACAAATTTTTCTTATATACACAATTCTCAATACTAAGTTTGCGCCTACAGAACGTCTTTCGAAAATTAGGAGTACTCGCATTAGCCTGGACAACCCGTCTAATGGGTTTTCTCGCCAGAGGAGAGGGAAACTGTAGAAAACCTTCTCCTGAGTACAACCGGTTTATCGACAGTCGAGTTCTAATGGTGTGTACCGGACAATAATCGACAGTGCACATCATTATACCTCGACGTCAAACCTCCCGCTCAGATTATCTCACATGCCGGAAAAATCCAAGCCAAATGGGCGCGAACCAAGTACCCTTGGTCCTAGAACGACCGCCAAGCGAGGCATCTTATCCGACCGAGCTAATCTGTCGGTTATTTGAAGAAACTAAAACCCGTCGAAGACGGGTACGCCAGCTAGTAATATAATATATTTAGTTACAGAACGACCGCCGACACCACCTCAACCCAGGATGGAACCGGAGCTTCCCCCACCCTTCATTCATTTGGGGACTCCACCCAGGTCACCTACACCGGTGGAATGGCTGCCTACAACCCCGCCAGGAAGTCCGCCACGGTGTAGGCCGATACCCAGGGCGCAGTCTCCCGAGCCGAGGGTAGAGGAAAGGGAGTTAATTTAAATTTTATATTTAATAATTAATAAATTTTTCTATACATTTGTAAGTTAGTATATATTTATTTTGTGGATCTTATGTAGAGATTGTTACGTCTGCGTTAGATTAAGGTAAGAGTAGGGGTATTACGTTTGCGTGAAAGGTAGGAGTGGGAAAAATAGTCAACTGCGCATGTGTGATAGGTTGGAGTGTGGGTAAATGGTCTAGTGCGCATGCGTGATAGGTAAGAGTGGGGATTTTAGGGTATATATTAAGGGATTGTAGCGAGTTTAGTCATTAGCTGTTCTTCTGTTCACAGGTTCAGCAGCAGTAGCAGATTCCCCTTGCCATTACTAACTGTCTTTTTTGGTTATATTTACTATCTATTTTGTTATATTTACTGTGTTTTTTTGCATTGTATTGATTTTTAGGTTAAGTTCTTTAGTTTGTAAGTTCGTTTTGCTTAGTTTAAGTATTTTAGTTTGTAAGTGTGTTCTTTTGTTAGCTTGTAAGTTTCATTTCAGGTGCAGCCACAATCACCGATGGACCACGTAAGCATCCAAATTACCGTATCATTCTTGATGTGAGTGATGTAACTGTTGCTCTCATTAAGCTTCCTTAATGAGAGCAACAGTTCCAACAATTCCATTGCTGCATGACGTCAATATGAGACGTTCTTTCATTGATCGATGGATTGAAGAATGATCACAACATGAAAATTTGTTGTCAAACATTTTAAAGTCGATGTATTTCACACATCAAAAACAAAGATGTATAAGCATTCTTCAATCAATCAATAGATTTCGAGCGTTGTTAGAGTCTCATACTGTAGACGGCGCTGGAATCGGGGATCCAGACATAAATAAACGCGTTAAATGAGAAGAGTGTGAGAGTGCTTTTGCTTGTAGATTGTAAACTAATGTGATCCTGAATCTTGTACACATTGATATTAGCGTATTTTTGGACGATGCGTCCACGCTTTTCCAAGATCACATTAGAGGTGCGTTGAAAAATAATTGACCCATTCTTGTGTACGGTGTTCTCATCGCACACTTTAAAAGAGTTGAAAATGTTGAGGAGGTTGTTAGACCTATTCCTTTCGGGTGTAAGGCAAAGAACATTTTCCTCACTACGCTGTTAGATGATTGGTTTGATCAGAATATTAAGCAACCAATTTTGAATAGCGTTGAAGAGTTTTATTCCAAAGGTTCGAATTGGAACCTTCAATCGATTATACGGCTTGAAATCAATATAAATAAATATAATCTAATGCGTGCAAGCTCTTACATCTGTTTACCTCCTCAAATTAAAAACAAGCATGCATGCATTAATGTTGAAAACAAAGATAATGAATGTTTCAAATGGGCAGTATTGTCAGCACTACATCCAAATGTATCACATCCTGAGCGCGTTTCTAGTTATAAAGAATTTAAAGATGAGTTAAATTTCGATGGTTTAGATTTTCCAATGATGCTTAAAGATATCCCGAAATTTGAAAAGCTTAATGATGTTTCAATTAATGTTGCCGATATGTATGCAGATGAAAGTGATGATGATACTGTATTGCATGACGACGATAATTTTATGAACTTCCATGATGTGTGTATAAAAGATTTATCGCGACTAGTGTCCAAACAATTATCTAAAAAGCCACATCGAAAACATATTTCTGACCAATGCTTACACTATTTTTCATGTATTGAAAAATTGAATGCACACATCGAAAATAGTAAAAAAGTGAATGATTGTAAAATTAAATTACCGACGCCTGATAAAAGTTTAATCACATTTAAAAATTATAAGAATAAAGAGAGAGTACCCTATATTATTTACGCCGACTGTGAAAGTTTGCTTCTTCCCGCTGATTAAGATGTAGACAATTTAAATAAAACTGAAGTATTCCAGCGTCACAAATTGTTAAGCATCGGCTATTATATGAAATGTAGTTACGACGAATCGTTATGTAAATATGTACCATGTCCGAAAAATTAATCCGACCCTGCCAGATGGTTTACTTAGGAGTTAAGGCAATTATCTGAAAAAATTGATAATGTATTTAAAAATCCCATACCGATGACTGCATTAACTCCTCAAGAAATCAATGATTTTAAGCAAGCGACAATATGTCACATTTGTCATGAGAAAATATCGGCAAGTGAGAAGAAAGTCCGCGATCACTGTCACCTTACTGGCAAATATAGGGGTGCTGCCCATGAATCATGCAATTTAAACTATCAAGATTGTCAAACGATCCCCGTAGTCTTCCACAACCTAAGTGGCTATGACGCCCATTTTATAATTAACGCGATTTCTACGAGCTTTGAAGGGAAGATTGACCTCCTCCCCATTAACAAAGAGAAGTATATCTCTTTTACTAAACATGTCAAGGGGAGTGAGGTCAAATTTCGATTCATCGACTCATTGCGATTCATGGCAGTATCCCTAGAAAAACTCGCATCGTACCTAGACGAGTATAAAATTGTAAACTCCGTTTTTTGCCAGTACGGTGACAGATCCGGATAAAATAAACTTATTGACGCGTAAATTTTATAGTACGCTTTATGATGCTGATATTTCTGATGACGAGTATGCGCATGCGAAAAATGTATGGACTGAGTTTGACTGTAAAAATCTATACGATTATGTACATTTGTACATGAAAACAGATATATTGTTACTTGCGGATGTCTTTGAAAATTCTTTGAAAATCGTACGGTTTAGATCCTGCCCACTACTACACAACCCCCAGTTTAACTTGGGATGCTATGCTCAATTACACGAGCATAGGATTACAACTTATAACTGACATCGATATGATTATGTTTGTTGAGTCAGGTATGCGAGGTGGCATTAGCCAATGTTGCAACCGATATACTAAAGCAAATAATCCATATATGGAAACTTTCGATGGTAGCAAAGATACTAGCTACATTATGTACTTCGATGCCAACAATCTATATGGCTGGGCAATGGCTCAAGCGCTCCCTTATGGCGGCTTCAAATGGGTTGATAATGTCGATGACTCCAATTTTAATGTACCCGATGATTCACCTGTTGGGTACATACTCGAAGTTGACTTGGAGTATCCTGAAAATCTCCACGATACTCACAAAGACATGCCATTTTGCGCAGAAAATGCGAAACCGCCCCTCTCGAAACAGGAGAAATTATTAACAACTCTCCAACCAAAAGAAAAATATATTATCCAGTACCGAACGTTGAAACAAGTTGTTGCTAATGGCATTAAACTTGTTAAAATTCACCGAGTTTTGCAGTTTAAGCAGTCAACATGGCTTAAACCGTACATCAATTATAATACGATGATGCGAACCAACGCTAAAAATGAGTTCGAGAAAAATTTGTATAAGCTCATGAACAACGCTGTTTACAAAACAATGGAAAATGTCCGTAAACATGTCGACATTAAACTTGTCACCCAATGGTTTGGTCGCTATGGAGCTGAAGCCCTTATTTCTCGCCCGAATTTCCATAGTCGAGCGATATTCGATGAAAATCTAGTTGCCATTGAACTGCGTAAAACCGAAGTACTACTCAACAAACCAATCTACGTGGGGTTAAGTGTGCTTAATGTATCCAAAACGCTTATTTACGATTTTCACTACGGGTATATGTTAAAAAAATACGGCGAAAATCGTAAACTGATGTATACCGATACAGACAGTCTAATCTATGAAATGAAATGTAAAGATGTCTACAATGACATGAAAAGTGACATCCAAAAGTTCGATAAGTCAGACTATCCCGCAAACAACGTGTACAGCATTCCGCAAGCCAACAAAAAGATCCTTGGACTAATGAAAGATGAGTGTAACGGCAAGATCGTTACCGAATTTATTGGCTTGCGGAGTAAGATGTACAGCGTACGTGTAGAAAATAAAGATTTTATTAAAAAAGCCAAAGGCATTAAATCAGGCGTTGTAAAAAAGACAATTAATTTTGATGATTATGTGAAATGTCTACGCGATTTCGATATTCAAACTCGAACGCAATATAACATCAGATCGCGGCTACACAATGTCGAAACTGTAAAACAAATAAAAGTAGCCTTAAGTCCGCAAGACGACAAACGATATTTCGTTGCTTGGGGGCAGAAACATGCCGACTCAGCTAAACGGTGAAAAAGATGCCGTTTCAAAAAGAAAAGTGAAAAACATGCCATTTTGCGAAAGCGCTGAGAAACATACCTTCTTCAAACGAACGGTGAAGAACATGCCTTTTCAACCGTTAATATTTAATATTCATATTATATTAATAATATTATATTAATTATAAATAATTAATAATATTATATTTATTATAAACAATTAATGATTAATTAATTAATTTAATTAATTGATTAATTTATAATTATTAATATTATTATATTAATTATTTATTTATTTAATATTATATTTAATATTAACGGTTAAAAAGGCATGTTCTTCACCGTTCGTTTGAAGAAGGTATGTTTCTCAGCGCTTTCGCGAAATGGCATGTTTTTCACTTTTCTTTTTGGAACGGCATCTTTTTCACCGTTTAGCTGAGTCGGCATGTTTCTGCCCCCAAGCGACGATTTGTTACCGGGGAGTACCGACGCTCTACCGTGGGGACATTATGCAATCCCCACAATCGACGAATGAATTTTGTAAAATATTATAATAAAAAGTTTGTTAATAAATTAAACAATTGTACATTAATTTATTAAATGTGTTTTTTTATTTAAAAAATCCTTATACCTATATACATATAATTAAAACTTATATTAAGATAATATAAATGTGCAAATCACCCCTAGTAATTTAACGCAAATGCTAATCAACCAGCAAAGCAATCAAAGATTAATGTTAACGTAGAACCTCTTTATAAATCAAAATTACTTCCAGCAACAAACATTTACAATGCCAGTGCCAACTGATTTAATATTGATTCATAGTTGATTCATTATTGATTCATTATTGATTAATTATTGATTCACAGTTGATTCATTAATGATTCATAATTGATTCATTGTTGATTCATAGTTGATTCATTATTGATTCATAGTTGATTCATTATTGATTCATAGTTGATTAATTATTGATTCATAGTTGATTCATTATTGATTCATTATTGATTCATCATCATCGTCACTTATTTGCGATCTGATAGGTTTACTTTTGAATAATAGTTCCAGTAATCCAGGCTTTTGAATATATCGTTTATCACCAATTTTTACATACTGATCTTCAAGAGTTATTGGTGAATCGCCAATCATGAGTGACCCATCACTTAGCTTACGTACGCCGTATGTTGAATCTAAACATTGCTTTCTATTATGATTTAATAAGTATAAATATTTATTGATTATTTTATCATCATCTAGAGATTTTTTAGTTTCATAATTCATACTATCATCTACATTCTGCTCTATCTTTTCAATCTTGACATGTCCATGCTCAGTGTCTGTCAAGTTAAAAATTTTTTGTAAAGGTTGAACTATCGGTTTAAAAGTTTCAGTCAACACATTTTCAGCATCTTCTTTTCCTAATTTTAACATACGATGTTTTCGCCTAATTGCCTCACTAGCTTTAGCAATTTGATGAAGATATTCTTTTTCTTTGTGAAACATGTTATTATTACGAGATTTCATATTGAACTAACAACATGTTAAGCATGATTTTATATTTATAGTGTTACAAATCTATCAAATCCTTTCCTATATCTTCTATCATTTAAATCAGAATCCTTATCAATTACTATAAAGCCATACTTGTCTGAATTCCAACATGTGGAACATAGTTCTCGAAATTGATTAAATGTCATGTCAGTATTAACGTGGTCATCATAAACATGCCTTAAATTTTTCTCATCTTGACGATAAAGTACTAATAAATTAACATTATCACGTACTAAATGTTTAGAAATGCGGGCATATGTTTGACAAAGATAAAAAGAATCAACATCAACATGTCTACCCATACAAAAGAATGCCCTTACATTATCTTGCTTCTCACACGCAATGTCCTCATATATAAATATTGAATTCCGTTTTGCATCTTTTGGAGTAATGACTTCTTCATGCTTACTGAACGGTAAATACTCTACTCCATCAACATTACTCATAACTTGTTCCAAGATTTTATACTTGGGTTGATGTAAAGACTTTGAGTATAAGTAAATATTATCAAATCTGAGACCATTTGGATGTAAAATTAGAGAAAACAGTACATTTGTCTTTCCACAATTTGATGGTCCACAAAAAATAGCTCTAATACTACCAGAAAACAAACTACCATGACGCTTCACTTTTTTCTCTTGTTGTTCAACAATCGAGTCTAGATTAACGACTGGCAGCTTGTGAAGTTGTTCCTTGAACCGCATTCTGATTTAGACCGCCGCTTAAGGTATAAATACAGCGCTTATATAGCTAACAAGTCATTCTAATTTTAACTTTCACAGAGTAAGGTATGATTATACATCATCGCTCTCGAGGAAAAGGTTTAATTAATAAATTTATAAGCAAGTTACGGTTTGAACTACATTTGCCAGGTTATCAATATTGTGGACCAGGCACAAAGTTAGCAAAACGTCTAGCACGAGGTGATCCAGGTGTCAATCCATTAGATGCCGCTTGCAAAGAGCACGATATTGCTTATTCAAAGAATCGAGAAAATGTTGAAGCAAAAAACGCCGCTGATAGAGTACTAGCTGATAAAGCTTGGCAACGTGTTTGGGCTCCTGACGCAAGATATAGTGAAAGAGCTGCGGCTTACGCAATAACGAACACTATGACAGCAAAATCAAAATTAGGTATGGGAATTAAGAAGAGAAGGTTTTTTAAAAAGAAGAAGAGAAGTATCAAGAAACGAATAAATCTTAGAAAAATTGTTGATGCTGCAAGATGTTCTATAACTCCTGGTAATGATACTCGTTCAACAATAAGGTCAGCTATTAAAACAGCCTTGAAGTGAATTTTGAGCAAAATGATTAAATTGGTAAATTATTAGGATTTACTCCACGTATACTAATGGATAATAAATCTCATACGTCAGATGTACCAGTTGCTATTCTAAAGGTAAATGCTATCAGAATTGAATGTAACATTACTACTGGTGCATACATAAATAATAAAAAGGTACACACAATTCACGAATTTTTTCCAATTGTTCCAGCTGGATATAAGATTGTGGAAGTTCCATCTCACGTCATTTATCTACCGATCGCCGTGAAGACAATACATAATATTCAAATAAGAATCGTTGATCAAGACGGGGATTTAATAAATTTTAGAGGTGAAACTATAACAATTCGATTACACGTTAAATCGACGTAATGGGAATTGTATTTCACAGAAAAATTGGTGGAAGCTATATAAAAGAGTTACCATGTCAGAAGTCGTTTATTCCTCTATCAGTTCGCAAGAGACTAAAATCTCAGAACCTACTATTTCTGAAGCAGCTCGGCTCAAGAATTTACCAAGAAAACAAAGGAAAAAATTAATTATTTATATACTTTTTATTTGTTGTTGGAATAAAAATGGAAGAAATTTTAAACATACTAAGTCCAGTTAAATTTGATAATTCTCTGGCACACTACGAAATTCATGCTCATCAACCATACGTGTCATCAGCATTTAATAATAGTGATGAGATTCGAATTGCAGTTCAACATCAAGAATTATACATTCTTCCGTCTAAAAGTACTCTACACGTCACTGGAAGATTAGTCAGGCCTAACAACGCGCTTGTAACTAATACAAAGTTAATTAGCAATGGTATTTCCTACCTGTTTAATGAAATTCGTTATGAATTAAATGGTGTTGAAATTGATCGCTCTAAAAATGTTGGTATTACAACGACAATGAAAAATTTAATTTCTCAAATTCCTAATCAAATGATTTACTCTGAAAATGCTGGTTATCTACCTTATGATAATGATAGTAGAGTTGTAACTGTACTAATGATACTGGATATTTTGATGTAAATATACCTCTAAGTATGATTATTAGTTTAGCTGAAGGCTATCGAAAGATTGTTGTGAATGCAAAACATGAACTTATATTAACAAGATCTCGTACTGACCTAAATGCTGTAGTAAATATTGGAGCAGCTGAGCGTGAAGAATTTAGAATTATAATTAATAAATTTGAATGGTTGATTCCATATTTAATGGTAAATGATCGACAAAAATTGAATTGTTGAAATTCATTGAAAAAGACACACTTATAACAATGAGTTTCAGATCGTGGGATTTGTATGAGTATCCTATGATTCCTGCCACTGAAAAGCATATGTGGACTGTAAAAACTTCCACACAAAAGTTGAAAAACCTCGATAAATTATTCTTGGTTTTCAAACAAATTGAAAAGAAGATCAAGGAAGGTATGCAAATTTATTTGATAATTGTAATCTTAGAAATGTAAAAGTTTTCTCAAATTCACAGAGCTACCCATATGGAAATTTAAATTTTAACTTTAATCAAAATAAATTTTCCATCCTCTATGAAATGTATTGTAATTTCCAACCATCCTACTATGGAAAAGAATCTGAACCTTTATTAACTAGAAATAACTTTAAGGATTATGCACCATTAGCTGTTATTGACTTCTCAAAACAAAACGAATTTCTAAAACAAGCATCTGTAGATGTGCGATTGGAATTTGAAGCAAATGAAAATTTTTCAGCCAATACAGCTGCATATTGCCTTATAATTCACGATCGCATTATACAGTATACACCAATTAGCGGCGTTGTTAAAAAAGTAACGTGATTGGTGTAAATAATGACCAATCATAGACGGCATCAGTTGTGGGACAGGTTATAGAGAGTGCGTCTCTCTAAGGCTTGAGCCATTATTCTATTTCAGATACCATGGCGTGCGTCGTAGATATTCCGTGCTTCAAAAAACCTTACAACGAGTTTGTCATCAAAGAGTTGGCGATTCTACCACTATAACAAGATGCTCATCCATTGGTCTACCTCTTCGAGCCACCATATGCCTGGAGTCGATTACCTGCAAGATACAAATGTGGGAATCGATGGCTTACAAATAAATATCATGGTATCGATTGGGCTGCTGGTCACATATCTTATGAAGAATTACATCCAATAATAAAAGAAGTATTAATAGGTACACCTACTGTATATGTAAAAAGTTTAGAAAAACAAAAATGACTAGAAAAATTTACGTTAAATGTATTTAATTTAGATGATTTCAAGTGTCCGTCGCTAAAAACTTTAAGTGCAGATAGTACATCTACATGTACAAATTACACACGTAGTTTTAGCAATTTCTAATGTAATGTACTACGAAACAACATAGAAAATACTGATGAAGTTGACAATGATTGTACATTGAAAGATTTTTATAATGATTGTAAAAATTTCCTATTTAATAAATAAATATATTAAATGTCTATTAATGTTTACATTAATTAACCCTTTCCTATCCTATTATCTTTGTTACAGATGCTTAAAACATGTTAAAACTGGTCTAGACTTGTCTTACGACGTCACAAAGTGGTCGTGGCTAGAGGATACTGCGCATGCGTAGAAATAATGGTGGGGGTAATGCACATGCGTAAACGTAATGGTGGGGGTAAAGCGCATGCGTAGAAGCAGTGGTGGGGGTATTGCGTAATTTTGGGGTATTAATAGAGTCACCTTCCGGTGTAAAGCTCATTCTATTTTTTCACTTCACAAAGTACTATCTCTAAGGAAAGATGGATCTATCCAAAATCAATGCTATTGGTCGCATGGAGGCTTTCCTACCTACGAAGCCGTTTTCCGAGCTGACTCCTGGGCATAAGTATCCTCTAACGAAGATCCAGGTCGTCAACACCAGGTATGGAGACAAGGTCGTCGTTGAGGTGGATAAAAAGTTTAATACATTTCTACCTTCAAGATTTGTACCAATGTTCACTGATGACTCTATATGCTTGGATTAGATGCAAGAAGCTACCAGTTCTGGACAACTATGGCTGAAGTATATTGGTGGTCCATACAACCATATTGAATTTAAAATAAAACAAGTGTAAAAATTGTATATTGTTTTATAATATTGTTCAAATAAATGTATCAAACCAATATCCTAATGTTCTTATTATTGACTATAACCATAGTCATACTTTAGATTTAAGGTTAGGTTAAGTAAAATATATTGTAATAATATTTAATAGCGCCATCTATTGATTATATTAGTCTTCTGACCAATATAATTTAAATTGTTAAAAAAGATTTTAAATTTCCCGCCAAGAGGTTTATAAATTCGCTAATGGCGCCATCTGTCTGGGGTAGCCAGAACTGCACTCGGTCGGTAAAACAAAATGGCGGCTCACTGTCCAAGCGGTTTGAATTTTTGAAATAAATTTTTTAATTTCCCGCCAAGCAGGTTTGAATTCGCTAGTGGCACCATCCATCGGCGGCAGTCAGCACTAAAAAAATCGGTCGGTAAAAAAGAGAACCCCTTCTAAGCCACTCGAATGTTTGAAATTAAATTTTTTAATTTCCTGACAAGGGGTTTGGAATTTGCAAGTGGTGCCATCTAGCGGGAGGCAGGCGGAACTAAAAATGTCGGTAAAGTAGAACACCCCTTCCAAAAGACTTAAAAATTCCAAATAAAATTTAAATCTCCCGCCAAAGGGGTTTGAATTCGACGGTAGCGCTATCTAGCAGTGGTAGTCGGAACTACACTCGGTCGGTAAGGTAGAACACACATACCAACCACTGATAAAGTAGAAATCTGAATTTACCGACTGAGGGTGCTTAGTCGAGATCAGAACCTGGGGCAGAACCGGCCTAGCTATACTACTGTTGCTATATATGTTCTGCACCAAACATTTGCATTAAAACACTCTACCAAACCGAAAATTTGATTTAAGCCCAAATTATCGCCTAAAATAAGTATTAATTGAAACTTAACATGTTTAAGAACGCCATCAATATTTATAAAAATGCCTGCAGTGTGCAAAAAATTCAATTAATCAATAAGCTTTTTAAAAACTCTTTCATTGTCAAATTTTTTTTATCGTCAATGTGTATTAATGTTGAGAAAATGATGCTGGATAATTTAGAAGCAATATTTGGCGGTAGGCAAGGAATTGATGCGTAGACGACTCCAAATTTATTGGTTTCAGCGTGGGTTCCTAGAGGCTTTCCCGTTTCTATTTCGTCGTAATAAATATATAAAGGAAGAACTAGACTGTCTGTACATTTTTTAGAATATTTACGTAACCATAATTTTGCCTGCATGATATTAGATATTACTTGTGATTCTTCAGAAACAGTTTGAATATATTTACATATTTCGGAAAACGTACCTGGAATTTTCAAAAAAATTTGAATGTTTCAAGCAATAGAACATAAACAGCAAAAATAGTTTCCGACACAAGAAGCATTTCGTTATTAACAATTTTTTCTACAAATGTATCTCCAATCTTAAATTTTTCAAAATTAATGAATCCTTTCTTTCTCAATATTTTAAGTCGCTTATGTACTGTATCAACAGGTTCAAAAACTTTTGCATGTTGATTAAAACATTTTTCCACATTTCTTAAAACTGAATCATCAACTTTATTTTTTAAAACATCAATAACATCTTTTTTAAGTGATGGTATATAAATATTTCGTATAAAATCATTTAAATAATCGACAACAATTTGAACAATCTTTTTCGGCAAGATTAGATCACCGTACAAAAGTAAAATAAATGTTAAAACATGATTCAACATCATTAAAGGATCCATTATTAAAAACTCTTAAAAAAAGGTTTGCTTATCGATATAATAGTTCCAAACTTCTCTTTATAAACTATGTTAATACTTTTTAATATCTATGATAAACTTCGACACGAACGAATTAGCTTTAGACAAATTCAAGCCATACACTGTTTTTTTAAAAAATGCCCATACAAAATCACACAAGAAAGGAACTGTATGTAATGCAGTTATGCTTTTATAGCATGCATCTACTGCTTTCAAATGGTCACTGTAAAAGTACTTTTCACTATTTAATACAAGGTATGTTTGGAAATTCTCAATTTTTCCTTGGAAAATTAAATACGGATGAATCGGGAGACCCAAACTGCTCATCCAATTTTCAAATTTGGATATTTCTTCGTCAATATTATCCGATTCCAAGTAGAATAAAATATTATTAAAAATTGATAATCTAAATCTGTTGTTTATTATAAATTTTTTAATTTTATTTGTAGAATGAAGGATTTTGTGATATCCTTTTTCGTAAAAGAAACAGTATTCGTTTCAACTTTTACAGACTTTATAGTTTTAATAAAAAAGCCAAAGTATTGTCGTAATTCTCAGAATCAATTAATTGCTTATTTTCGTGCATAAACAGATCTGCAATTATTGTTTGGAAATCTTGTTCCAACAATATTATACCTCGTGGAGCTGACAAACACGGAAAGCTTTTAAAATATTTTTTTAATAAGTCGCTATTTTTATTTTATTCTTTTTTCGTCAATACTTTCACTCGATCTTTAAATGTTTTTTTCCCATTTTATCAGTGTTTCTGCAAATGAATTTTCAGCTGGGCTTTGACTCGTTAAACAATTGTTATCAGTTTCTGGTAATGTTTCTGTACCTATGTAACAAATATATTATTACTAAAATTGTTAAATATCAAATTCTAAAAATTAATACTGTAAAAGAGTTTTATTACCTTCTGCAGCGGTATTTTCAATATTTAAAAGTCCAGCTTTTTTAATTGTTTTCTTAAAATCTTATAATAATTGTATAAGGATCCACGGGGTCCAACGTCCTCTCGACAATAGTTTGCTTTTCGACTTTGACACCAAGACACGTAGTAGATGTCAGGATCTTCAGTTGAGAAAAGCTCAATTATTTGATCGCGCAGCTGTATGAACCCTTCCGATTTTATTCTATAATGTTTTAAAAAAATAAATGTGAACTTATTTAAAATTATATAAAACAAATTAAAAAGTAAATCACAATTTTAAAAGTGATAAAAATAATGATATAATTAAATGCTTATATGATCTATACTTTCACACGATGCGTGTATATAAAAAATAATAATTTCAATTGTTAATATTATTGAGGCGCGAATGTTCATTTTAAAAAGAAGTTTCTGAGATCATAAAAATGTTCTTTCCCATCACCAAAGTGAAATTTATTTTCACTAATTTTCTAATTTTAAACCAATTAAAATTAATTACTTATCAGAAAGTGTGCAAAAATGATTTTTTCTTTAAAATAAATTTTGTGCTCATTTGTTCACATCAAGCACAATATTAAAAGCGCGTTAAAAGCAATAAAAATATTTATTTTCACAATTTTTCTAATTTTAAACCAATTAAAATTAATTACTTATCAGAAAGTGTGCAAAAATGATTTTTTCTTCAAAATAAATTTTGTGCTTATTTGTGCATGTCAAGCATAAAATTAAAAGCGCCTTATACCCACTAAAAATATTTATTTTCACTACTTTTTTAATTTTAAATCTAATTAAAATTAATTAATTATCAGAAAATTTGCAAAAATATTTTTGTCTATAAAACAAATTTTGTGTTTCTTTGTGCACATCAAGCACAAAATTAAAATTGTCTGATAAGCAAAAAAATATTTATTTTAACTAATTTTCTAATTTTAAAACCAATTAAAATTAATTAATTTCCAGAAGATTTGTAAATATGTTTTTCTCAAAATAAATTTTGTCCTAAATTGTACACATTACGCACAATATAAGTATGGCTATTTAGGCCCAGAAAATGTATTTCTACTCACTTTCTAATTTTGAAACCACTTTAAGTTAATTTTCAATAACAAATTTTTTAAAAATGATTTTTTCTTAAAAACAAATTTAATGCATAATTCTAAAATGACATACATTTTATTTAAAAATGAAAAAATTTTAGTTTTTTATATTATTATGTTTGAATTGAATTTGTGAATGTTATTTTTTTATTTTTGTCTTATTCATTTACTTGTTATCTTTTTAAGAAATTCTGATTTATCAAAGGAGGTTTATATTTTTTGTTTTTATGTTTTTTTTGCTAATGAAACAAATTTTTTTTGTTACTATTTTTTATTAGTTTTTGAAAGTTATAAGTTTAGAAGTAAACTTTTATTGTTCCTTTTCAATTAAGTTTAACATTTATAATACTATAGTTTAAATTTATAGTTAACATTTTTTTACATGTATATTGACATTTCGTTTTTCTGTATGAAATAATTTTTGTACCTTTGTAGATGTTTAAATGTTATAGATTTAATTTGTACTCTCGGATAATTATTTTTTTAATAATGATAAAATTTGTATTAAAAGACTACGTAACAATTTTTCTTCTATTAAAATAATTCTTTTTCTTAAGGGGATCCCACATATCAACAATGCAGATCTAAATTGATAAAAACTCTGCAACCGCCTTTTCTTAAAAATTGTATAATATTATGCCCTATCAATTTTGGAAACTCATTTTCTATCAAAAATACATAGGATGAATATTTTATTTGTTGTAATTATTAGAAAAAATTATTTTTCAAAAATTAAATATGAGCAGTTTCCAATAGTCCAAACCACCATAACCACATTTAATAGCTGTTTGGTGGTACATTATTTTGCAATGGAACCAATAGATGGCGCCAAATGTAGCAGAAATGATAAATTGTTGATTATTTTTAATTTTTAATTAAAAACAATTTAATATAATGTCTTGTTTGCAAGAGAAAATTGATTAATGGTAAAAAATATATAAAATAAGACAATTTCGCAGATATATTTAATTTTCCAAGTAAAAAATAAGTTTGTTTTGTTGTTTGTAAGAAAATTTAAAATTTAAAAACCTTTATTTTTTTTGTAACAATTACAAAAAAAGAAATATTCATCCTGTGTATTTTTGATGAAAAATGAGATTCCCAAATGGATATGGCATGGTATTTTATATTTTTCAAGAAAAGGCGGTTGCAGTTCTTTTTATCAATTTAGATCTGTATTGTCGATATGTGGGATCCCCTTAACACGTCATTTTATAACTTTGGCTCTTATACTTCTAAGAATTTTAAGAAATTTTAATATACGGTTTACATATTATTGTCTATATTAATAATAATTTATTATAATATTAGCAATAATGCTGAACAAATGATAAATAGTTTTAAAAAATTATACATACGTAGAAAAAATGTAATGTTCAACAATCGTAATTAAATTTGTCGTTGGTTCTATGACTTTTTTTTATTATAAAATATAACTTTCTTAATGATTTAACTTATAGTAAAAAATAGTCTCGTACTATATATTATGTATTTGGCACTTAATTGTAATGTATTTTAATTTGAAGTAATAACTCTAGTAATGTTTGTTATAAATTTCGAGAAAATATAAATAATTGAACAATTTTCATGTCTTTAGTCGAATCTTAAAATAATATTCACACTATTTTTGGAAGAAATTACACATCGTTAGCGAATTAAATAACATTTTTAGTATCATTCTATATATTTCCTTATGATTTTTAACTTTTTCGCTTCGCATTAAATTAAACAGATGTGTGTGGTCCATTTTTTATATACAGCAATACATGGGGATCAACGACTTTTTCATTATTGACAATTTTTTGTGGCAACTTCGATGATGATAAGTCGTCATACAGCAACCATGTTTTGCCTGCAACAACATATTCTGTTTAATGTACGGGAGTTAACACAACATAGGAACCAGAATAGTTAACCAATCCTCCAAACTTATATTCTGTTTCCTCCTCAAGTTTTAATAACTCTGGAATATCGCAGATATTTGTTTCATTTTTACATCCAACCTCTACAGATATAAGAAGGTGTGGTCCGTAAACTATTCTTTGGTCCATTATTTCATCGCAACAGGTTTTACTTTTTCGTTGAGAAATTCGCAATGCTTGAAATAAATTTACAATGCCACAATTACGAACTGCTTGTAAATCAATGTGTGTTAAGATAAATATATCTTCAATTGTTTTCTTACAGAGACTACACGTATACAAAATTGCATAGCTTGGCGCTGCAGAAAAAAGATTGTTTGTTAATTCAGTGATGTTGCAGATGGCATTTATTGTAACAATACTAATCGTAGATTTACTTCGTTTTTTATTTTTCTCGTACTGCTTCACTTCTTTGATTGTTGCACTTGAATTGCGAAGAATTCTGGCACGTTTGTTATAAACATCAGTAGATATTTTGTTTTTTATGAACATTTTCGCAAGGGTAAATATGTCTACATCAAGATCGGAAGATAGCGTTTTGTAATAATCATCCGTAAGTATAAGCATGCTAATTATACTTATAATACTATCTATGGCACAAGAGTTTGAGACAACAGTTAGGGTAGAATGTTCTCTAACATTTTTACAACTTGATCCATTGCGTAAAATAGGTAAGTATGTATAATTAGTCAGGGTAGGCTCAAATTGTGGACAATATTCTCCATATTGTGCACCTTTTTGTTTTCTAATCTTATTTTTCTCTAAACATACTTGCAATTCTTTGAAATTTAAAATATCTTTTTGAATGTCGTTGTCGAGGCTATCTACTTCTTCTTTCTCCATTTCCTTTTGGTCACAATAAACACTTTCTATCGAATTTAAAACATTTTCTTTTTCAGCATCATCGCTACTTACTTCAATATCTTGAATTGAATCCATTTTTCTGTTTTTATTCCTCCAGTTGTGCTCGTTGGTAAGCTCTACTGTACTTGCATTATCAAATAAAGATTGTGTGATATCGTCGTTAAATTTTTGTTTTTTTACTTGGTTTTGGTCTTTTATTGATTTTGTTTTTCTCTTCGAGGACGTTTTTAAAACCGCTTCAATTTCTCCACTTTTTGTTATGGTTAATGCACCAGTTGCAGCTTCCTTTAGCTTCTTTTCGATTTCTTTTAAATGTAAGGCGACAAATTTGTCTAGATGCAGTGGAAGACCGATTAATTTGAAGACTCGATTTTTTAAATCATTAAAATATGATTCTATTGCTGCTGATGACGGGTTCACAGTTCCAAAACCGATTAATTTTCTAAATGTTTTATTAAAAATTAGAAAATATATTATCAAATTTAAAATTTTTTTTGCAAATTTCGGAAGGTAGTAACCGTTGACTTCGTCATCGAGTGTTACGTTTTCATTATTTGCTTTTTCAAGCACTTCGTTGTAAATGTATTCGATCCATTTTCCAAGTGATGTTGACTAAATGAAAACTTCTCACATCTTCGTCCAGAATTATGTGTTTTTCTTCCTCACACTCCACACTTTCTGCATTATTTTCTAACAGTTTTTCAGTCAATTTGTCATTTACACTCCTTATTTTTAATTTTTAAAATTATTTTGTCTTTAAAGAGTGACTTCCTTTGTTTCCACTTCGACACAATGCCTACGTTAATATTTGAATGGCCATTTCCTCAAAATCTTTAAAACTCTCTTGTTTTCGTAAAATGCACACAGATGGTAGGTAGGTTGCTTTAACTCTTGGCTGTTGCTTTGGGTAACAATCCCAATAAGCAATCATTTTTGTGAAATGACAAACATCTAATCGTAGAATTGTGTGTGGAATTTCTGTAGCAATGCCTTGTATTATATCAAAACACATTGATAAATAAAACATTAAACCTTTTACTTCGACAAAAGCTCGAGCTGCAGCACCTAAAAGTGCTTTGTCGAAATCCATAATCACTTCTTTCGGATAAGGATAATTTTTATTTTCTAAACATCTGGTTGCTCTAAATTCAAAAAACCAGTTTTATATAGCAACGGTTGAATGTGATGTTGATAGCATTTGACAAATTGGTACTGATTTAGCTATGACATCAATAAGAACTAAATATAAAAATATATGGGAAGAGTATTTATTATTTGGTAGCTTTATTTTTTTGCTACACTCCCAGTTCCATCTGTGATCATCTTGTTTGGAAATTTTTCATATAGTAATTGCTGCTCCTTAGTCCAGTTAGTAGACGAAAAAGGGATCTTTTCCTATATTACGAATTGCACCTCTATACTTATTATCATATTTAAGAACATACAAATTCTTAACAGGATCAGATTTTACTATTCCTAACTGCTCATTTAATCGCTCATGTTTTGCTTTGCTTAAAATGGTGCCTTCATACAAGTTAGGTGGACTGTCTTCCCCAACTGTCTGGATGAAGCGATGAGCCTCATTTTTACGATGTTGAGACAGCAATAAATTATTATCAATAATTTATTAGCAATTGCAGTTATTAATTTTCCCTGTAAATTCCTTTTTTTCTCATGAGTTATTGTACTATTGAAATCTATAATTTTACACTACATAAAAATAGGTTGTCCTTCTTTCGGTTCTTCTAATATTTCACCCGTAAATTTACAAAAGCATTTTGAGCATGAAGCAGTAATTGTTAAAAATATTTTCGAATCAGTTATGCTTGCATTATTAAAAGCTAAAGTGCATGGAAGATTTGTAAGATTCACAATCTCTTCGTGTAAAACATGAGTCCACGAATCTTTTTTCAACTTTCGAATTGTGCGATCTCGATCTCGGAATTGATATAACTTTCTATCCGGTTGCATAGAAGACCAAATTTCTGTAACATTTAAACAAAATTTGACAGAATCATCAGATTTATTAAGAATACTACTGTCATTTAAACAAAAATCTTTAAGCGGAGCTTCAATCTTAAGATACTCAGTTAATTCTGAATATAAACTATATAGATCTTCCAAAAGAATTATGTAAATATATTTTGGCATTATTTTATGTTCCGTTTCCATAGTATCCGATATTTTTTCATACAGCTGAGATGATGGAGGAGCAATTTCCCCTTCATTTGCAATTATACTTTCAAAATCTGGTCTTCTTAAAACTTCTTTTAAGTTTTCGATTTTAGTTGATATAGTTTGTTTCTTCCTCGCTTTTTTTTAGAACAATTAACTGCTTCAGTAGTATCCTCGTAACTTTCCACAAATGACATATTTTTTTCCTTTTCATAAATACCATCATTACATAGCGATTTCTGTAAAATTATACGTATTTATTACCAAGATTATAATTTTAAAAACACTTGAAATTTTCATCTTAAAAATATAGAGAACACTCAATTTACCATGTCCGTTTAAAACTCACAATAAATGCATAAAAGAAATCCTGGTTTTATATACAAACATATATCTACGAACACACACTTACAACAATATACATATTTGCATATAAATTATAAAGAAAGTGCAAGTACACTACAATAAAAAATAAAGTATAAGATTAACTATTCACATCTATGTAAACAAAGAATATCCAACATGGCGAATAGCAGATGAATTTAGGCACAAGTAATCCAGAGATACCAACCTTTATGATCAACGTCCATCACAAGAAATAACTGTGCGAGCGCAAATATAAAAACTTGAGGGTAGAAAAACCGCGCTTATTACACTATGTAAATAAACATTTTTAAATAATTTTATTAAAAGAAATAATTATACTGTAAATTAAAAAATGCAATCATTCTAAAATCTTTCAGGACTTTCAAAATCATTCAAAACAAATAATAATCTTAAATAAAATTAGTTCCAACAATGAAAAAAACTTTAAAAATGTTTTTTATTTCGGTAATAAATACTTAATAACTAAAATATTGCCAACACGAAAATAGTTTCTGTAAAAAAAGCAATTTTGCTTTCTCGTAGGTAAAGCTTTGTATTAGCAAAAGTTTAAACTCATTTTTTGACATATTTACAATTTTTTTTCATTATACCTTATACTTTAGTACTTTATGTATGCCAGGACACTCCCCTTATAAATGGTTTAAATAAATCAAAATTTCTATGCAATTTGAGCTCAGAAGTACAAAAAACGGATTTAAA
Organism: Leptopilina drosophilae; assembly: GCA_032873175.1. Taxonomy (NCBI): domain Eukaryota; kingdom Metazoa; phylum Arthropoda; class Insecta; order Hymenoptera; family Figitidae; genus Leptopilina; species Leptopilina drosophilae. The sequence goes on from CM065484.1 coordinate 12,877,185, forward strand.
AAAATTGTCCAAGTGTGTTTGTGTACTAACAATACATTTGCCTTAGTATCTCAAAACCAAAAAGAGCTAAAGGCTTCAAATTTTTTTAAACTGTAGGTCTCCTCATGGGTCATAAATTGAGAGTATTTTCGGCGCTATTCACAAAATTCAACTAATTTTTTTTATATTTCGTTTGACAAAAAAATACATACAACACAAAATCTATTTTGATTTTTGACGAATAAATGATTTTTACCACTTTCCTGATAATTAATTATTTTTAATTGGTTTTAAAATTAGAAAATAAGTAAAAATAAATATTTTTAGTGGATATAAAGCGCTTTATTGTGCTTGATGTGCAGAAAGAAGCACAAAATTTATTTTGAACAAAAAATCAATTTTGCAATTTTTCTGATAATTAATTAATTTTAATTGGTTTTAAAAATAAAAAAGTAGTGAAACTAAATGTTTTGTGCTTATCAGGCAATATAAATTATATGCTTGATGTGCACAAATGAGCACAAAATTTGTTTTAATGAAAAAATTATTTTTGCAAATTTTCTGATAAATAATTAATTTTAATTGGTTTTAAAATTAGAAAATTAGTGAAAATAAATATTGGTAGTGCGTTTAAGGCGCTTTTAATATTGTGCTTGATGTGCACAAATGAGCACAAAATTTGTTTTGAAGAAAAAATCATTTTTACACACTTTCTGATAATTAATTATTTTTAATTGGTTTTAAAATTAGAAAATTAGTGAAAATAAATATGTTTTGTGTTTATCTTGCAATTTAAATTTTGTGCTTAATGTACACAAATAAGCAAAAAATTTGTTTTGACGAATAAATGATTTTTACCACTTTCCTGATAATTAATTAATTTTAATACGTATGACGTATTATTAATTTCCGTGAATAGAAAGAGAGATAGCCTCGCGAAACGGAAATGACCATGCGTAACCGGAAGAGATTAAGGGCGAATATCAATATAGAACATTCTCGACAATTCAAGAGAGTCCTAGAAGTTTCTATAGCGTCTTCAAATTGGTATATAATCAGCGAAATTAAAGGTCTCGCTCTCTTATTTCAACTACTCTATCTATAAAGGTACGTGAGTATAAACTCTAATCTGTACTTGTAACACCCAGGAATTCGTTGTTTTACAACTTACTACCTGGTGTTGTAAGTGTTAATTGCAATATACAAATATTATTTAAACAATAATACTGACACTATTATAATATTGTATAACACAGGAATTCGTTGTTTTACAACTTACGACCTAAATTTTACAATATATAATACAATTATATAATACATACAATTATAAAAAATACTCAGGAATTCGTTGTTTTACAACTTATTATCTGGTAATAAAATAAATATTATCTACAAAGTCAAGCCCTGGTAGAAGTGTTGGGGAATTTACCAAGAAATTGGTTTACTGCCTCATATTCTGAAACCTTAAGGGGTAACAAGAGCAAATAGTAAGTTTATTGAATATTCTGATGAGCTGCGTTCATATAGTAATAGGCTATATCGATGTGGCAGTTTGAAAGATTCAATAAATATTGATCCCAGACCACCAAACTATTATTTATAATAGGTAATAATTAATTCATTTAAATTAATTATTATAGTTAATTTTTCAGAGAAATAAATAGATTTTATTATGTGAATTGAATAAATTTTGATCATTTTTTGATATTAAAATTTTATCATATCCAAAATAAATTAAAATTTAGAAAATTTATAATTTTAAAGAATATTTATTTATTAATAGAATAGTTAATTTAGAGAATAGGAAAAAATTTGACCTTTTGTAGGCAGGATTTATGAAAGTTAATTATTAAATTTTATTTAATTTTTATTTGTAGATTTGTCAATCTGAAAAAGTTACATATTGTAATAATTGTTATTACTGAGTGAAGGAAGATTGCTTACAAAGGTGAATGAACATTATTATTTATTTTTATTTTGTTTATTACTGAGTCAATTCATATAGACCATAGCAACCGAACTTAGAAAATTATTTATTTAAATAAACTATATCATAAGAACAGATTTCTTTATAGTTACAAAATTGTTTAAATTTAATTATAATTTATTAATTTATATTTTATTATTTTTATCCAACGAAAGAAAGATACCAAATTATCTTATTTAGTAGTGGATAATTTAAAAAGAATAAAAGCTGAATTACCGAATGATTATTGGAGCAGATTCCTTTAATCTGGTTACAAAGCGACAAATTTTCTCAAAAATAAAATATAATATTAAAGAGAAATTTGAATTTCATGATTTCATTCATATAAGCTATTACGAAATATTGTCAAAACAAATCTTATCAGTTGATATAGTTTGGCGCGTGCCTCATTGTAAGAGGATCTTTAAATTTATGAAATTACGTCCCTTTAAATTTATACAAAAGCATTCTTTCTATATACATTACATAAGAATGAGGAATATTGATTACACTTGCATAAGATATTTCTCACGTTAGAAACACGTGGGTTTTTAGAAGTTTACCGTACAGTGGGCTTTTAAATCAAAATAAAGGAAAAATATATAGATATATACTTTCCTCGGTCTGTTAACCAACACGTATATGTTTCAATACGTTGTCAGGACCTCCGGTCGATGAAGTGTTCCAGCGGCGGCCTAGGCGAGGAGTTTGGCCTTGAACTTCTCGGATTGTCGCTGATTCCTCAGGATTTGGGAAGCACACTGCCGCCGCTTATAAGGGCGATTGATAGGCATCTACGGATTGAGCGTTGTTAATCATTTTATCGTTTCTCTGTTATCGAAAGGATAAGTTTATAGGAGGTGATAAGGCAACGGAGAGGAAGATATCCGCGTACGAGACGACGAGTGAGAGGGACAAGGATGGAGACCCGTGTGCAAAACGACGAGCGAGGGAAGGGATGGAAAAGGGGCCCGCGTGCAAGACAGCGAGCAAGGAAGAGGGAAATGAAAATACCCCAATACCCGCGTTCAAGACGACAAGTGAGAGGGAAAGGGAAGAGAGAGACCCGTGTACAAGACGGCGAGTGAAGAAAGAGTTAGGAATTTAAATGTTAATGCTTAGGTACTTACGTTTGAGAGAAAAAGAGACTCAGATACACTCAAACAAAACACTTTATTGGCAGTATGTGGGGATGTAAAGTATACGGATAGTCTTTTTACAAAAAAACTAACAATTTTATGTTAACATTTAAAATTAACGATCTTAAACCTAAAACCTTAATTCAACATTAATATTTTATTAATTTATATTTAAGTGTACGCATAATTCGCGAAATGTAATATAATTATATTATACAAAATAGTATACATATATCTGTTCTATTTAATTTAATATTTATTAATTAATATTATTATTATTATTATTATTATTTATTGGTGGATTCCACGTCAGTTCAACACACTTATTTTCATGACTTGTTGGGATTTATCTGTACTTTTGTAAATTTATTAATTTTTATAGTAATAAACAACTTCACCAAAAAATTTTTCAAAATTTTAAAAATTACCAAAAATATGGCATTTTCTAAATTTTTGTCTTTTTGTATAAAAAGTGCTATAACTTCGGTTCTAATTAACCGATTTTGAATTTTAAAAAAAGGATTTCTTTGGTTTATGTATATTTTAACCCATTAACGACCATCAGGACGCAAAATTGACTTTGACTTTGGGATCATTATTTTATATGAAAAAATCAGACTAAAAATTCAACAAAGACCATTTCTGACGTAAAATTTATCGCTCTTTTCGATTCTGGAGTCAAAAATTGTTTATAATTAATTGCACAATATTTATAACAATTTAATTGCAAAAAAGCATGGATTTTTGCAAAAATATTATCGATTTATCAATTTTTTGACATGGAAAACCAAATGTCGTTGAGTCTGGAACCCAAAAAATCGCGTCCTCGATTCCTCAGGTACAAAAATCCATAATTGCTAATTTCGAAATTCAAGATGGCGGACACCAAAATGGCGTTGAAACAGTGTAAAAAATGTTGTAAGACATTATTTTACGAAAAAAGCCCAAATGTGAATTATTTTCATTGAAACTGGTTATATAAAGTCTTTTGAGGGTAACGATTATAAATCTTTTATCAATTCACCAAAATTCAAAATGGCGGCTCCAACATGGCGGACGATTTTTTAAAAATTCATCGGATTTACCTGAAATTTGTTACTCGGGGGTTTTCGGGGCCGCTGATTACGAATCTGATAACAGTTTTTAAAAATTCAAAATGGCGGCTCCAATATGGCGGACGATTTTTTAAAAATTCATCGGATTTACCTGAAATTTGTTACTCGGGGGTTTTCGTGGTAGCTGATTTCGAATCTGATAACAGTTTTTAAAAATTCAAAATGGCGGCTCCAATATGGCGGATGATTTTTTAAGAGTTCATCGGATTTACCTCAAATTTGTTACTCGGGGGTTATCTGGGCCGCTGATTACGTATCTGATAAGAGTTTTTAAAAATTCAAAATGACGGCTCCAATATGGCCGATGATTTTTTAAAAGTTCATCGGATTTACCTCAAATTTGTTACTCGGGGGTTTTCTGGGCCGCTGATTACGTATCTGATAAGAGTTTTTAAAAATTCAAAATGACGGCTCCAATATGGCCGATGATTTTTTAAAAGTTCTTCGGATTTACCTCAAACTTGTTACTCGGGAGTTTTCGGGGTCGCTGACAACTAATCTAATGTGAGAAAATTATCAGCTGGTGTTGTACGTCCGTCAGCCGCCAATCACAGTTTTTTGACGTTGCCCAGCTCTTACCACAAGGAGGTCGACGCGCAAAAGAGCCACTTTTTTTTTTATTTTATGTTTTTTTTTAATTTTTTTTTAATTTTATGTTTTTAAAAATTTTTTTTTTTACTTTTTTTAATGATTTTTTTTGTTTTAAAAAATGGTTGTTTCAATTATTTTAAACAGCAAACAAATCTACACGTGAGCTGCCTGAAAGCATGTAAGACATTGATATGTGCCACACTGTGTGCACATTTTTTGTGTTCTTTTGTTGCACTTTACATAAAAGTAGCAATTTTTTTTCGAGTCTACTGCTTCAAGTGCATGTGATTTTAAATTATTAGCATTAGTCTTTTTTAAGTAGCATTCGGCAATAGCTAGCGCAACATACTTCGTCCCCACTTTCTTTTCTTCCGAAACAATGTTTCTTAGGACAGTTGCATTAGCTATGGAGGACTGTATAAGTCTTGTCAGTATTGGCCATGTCCACTTTTTGGACCTTATGCAAGGTGCCAGATTACTGCAATGTGAATCATGTAAATCCACCCCTCCCATAAATCTATTGTACAAGGTGTTAGCTCTAGGAAAGGGTATATCTACTTTTTCTCTTTCCTCCTTGTTGAACCTCTCGACAGATGAGAGTGGTGTAGCACTAGCCACTGTTGACAACAAAGAAACTATTTTTGAATCCATGACAGTTACATAGTTTACTCCACTATTCTTATCATGTTGGACTTCGTATGTGCCTCTCTTAGACTTTGTAGATAATTGATGGCTGGCTTTCACTCTATTTTGTCGCACTGTTCCTGTTGCCCCTAAACCCAGCTTTTTTAAATGTACCAGCAAGTCTGGACTCGTAAAATAATTGTCAAAGTACATATGGTACTCTGCCAGCTTCTTGGATACAACGGAAGTAAGGAGACTTTGAGACATTTGCATTACCACACGACTGCCTAAAGCGCATTTACTCAGTTTATCAGACAATGCGGAATAACCACTTGATCCTTTACCGCAGTAAATGTCGCAATCAAATAGAAATCCTTCGACACTGCAAATAGCCCACATCTTGATGCCAAATCTAACAGGCTTGTTCTTTATGAACTGTTTTATTACAGTGCGTCCATAGTATTTCACCATCATCTCATCTACAGACAATGCAGTACAAAAAATGCCAAATTCTTTTAAATTCCTTCTAAAAATCTCAAAAGGAATGCGCACTCTCCAAGCCTTGTCCGCAGAATTTTCATCACCAGCTTTTGATAATTTTATTTTAGACTTTATATCTTCAAATTTTTTTCTGGACATTGCTTTACTTATTGGTTTACAACCTAAAAGTTCGTTAGTAGACCAATAGTCTCTTTGCGACTTCCTTTCGTTAAAACTAGAGAGGATAACTATTCCTACAAAAGCGTCAAATTCTTCAATTGAAAGATTGTAACCGTTATCACGTGTAGCTTCAATTATATAAGTTTTTAATTCTTTTGAAAAAAAAAGTTCAAACAAATCAACAAATGAATACTTACTAATTTGAGCTTTTTGCTTGTCCGAAAGCAAAATCTTTTCTTCAGGAAGCTCAGTGTACTTCCTTTCACCATCTGTCCAAAGAAAATTGTGATCTGGTTCAAGTTTTGTCTTATTTTCTGAATAATTTTCCACAGTCTTATAAAATGAGCGGTTTTTTTAAATCTTCGATTTCCACGATATTCTTGTTACAATGTTCTTCTGTGTCAGAATCATCGTCATCACCTGAGTCTCCCGAATCATTGGGATTAGGAATAACCATCGCATCTAAAACATCGTCATTCTCTTCAACTTCAATATCAATACTGTCACGTAAACGCTTTTGTCTTTTTGCACGCGACATAGTGCCAACTATTTATAAAAAATCTATAAGAAAGATTTTTCTTCTCTCTTATATACTAAGTAATCGTCTTGCAAAAAACAATTTCACACTATAAACAAAAAGTACAGAAGTACTGAAAACACAGAAAGAGTACTAAATCTTTCGTATTGCGAAAACAAGTGACGATCTGATTACCTCTGTTATAGAAACAAAAACGAATCATCTTTGTTAAAAATAAATGACAATCGGATACTCGGTATTATAGAAACAAAAACCAATCCTTATAGAAATAATACTAGGTTTTTCGTATAGTATAGTCATTTGTTTTATTTCTATAAGGATTGGTTTTTGTTTCTATAATACCGAGTATCCGATTGTCATTTATTTTTAACAAAGACGATTCGTTTTTGTTTCTATAACAGAGATAATCTGATCGTCACTTGTTTTGACAATAAGAAAGACTTAGTACTGTTTCTGTGTTTTCAGTACTTCTGTACTTTTTGTTTATAGTGTGAAATTGTTTTTTGCAAGATGATTACTCTGTATATAAGAGAGAAGAAAAATCTTTCTTATAGATTTTTTGTAAATAGTTGGCACTATGTTGCGTGCAAAAAGACAAAAGCGTTTCCGTGACAGTATTGATATTGAAGTTGAAGAGGAAGACGATGCTTTAGATGCGATGGTTATTCCTAATCCCAATAATTCAGGAGAATCAGATGATGACGATGATTCTGGTACAGAAGAATAATATAGCAAAAGTATCGTGAAAATCGAAGATTAAAAAAAGCGCTCATATTATAAGACTGTGGAAAATTATTCAGAAAATCAGACAAAACTTGAACCAGATCACAATTTTCTTTGGACCGATGGTGCAAGGAGGTACAGTGAGCTTCCTGAAGAAAAGATTTTGCTTTCGGACAAGCAAAAAGCTCAAAATAGTAAGTATTCTTTTGTTGATTTATTTGAGCTTTTTTTCAAAAGAATTAAAAACTTATATAATTAAAGCTACACGTAATAATTGTTACATTCTTTCAGGTGAAGAATTTGATGCTTTTGTAGGAATAATTATCCTTTCTAGTTTAAACGAAAGGCAGTCGCAAAGAGACTATTGATCTACTAACAAACTGTTAGGTCGTAAACCATTAGGTAAAGCAATGTCCAGAAAACAAAAATAGTGAAGTAAACTATGTAACTGTTATGAATTCGTAGTTTCTTTGGTGTCAACAGTGGCTACACCACTCTCATCTGTCCAGAGATACAACAAGGAGGAATGAGAAAAATAGATATACCCTTTTCTAGAGCTAACACCTTGTACAATAGATTGGCGGTTGACGGACGTACAACACCAGCAGATAATTTTCTCACATTAGATTAGTTGTCAGCGACCCCGAAAACTCCCGAGTAACAAGTTTGAGGTAAATCCGAAGAACTTTTAAAAAATCATCGGCCATATTGGAGCCGTCATTTTGAATTTTTAAAAACTCTTATCAGATACGTAATCAGCGGCCCAGAAAAACCCCCAAATAACAAATTTGAGGTAAATCCGATGAACTCTTAAAAAATCATCCGCCATATTGGAGCCGCCATTTTGAATTTTTAAAAACTGTTATCAGATTCGAAATCAGCTACCACGAAAACCCCCGAGTAACAAATTTCAGGTAAATCCGATGAATTTTTAAAAAATCGTCCGCCATATTGGAGCCGCCATTTTGAATTTTTAAAAACTGTTATCAGATTCGTAATCAGCGGCCCCGAAAACCCCCGAGTAACAAATTTCAGGTAAATCCGATGAATTTTTAAAAAATCGTCCGCCATATTGGAGCCGCCATTTTGAATTTTTAAAAACTGTTATCAGATTCGTAATCAGCGGCCCCGAAAACCCCCGAGTAACAAATTTCAGGTAAATCCGATGAATTTTTAAAAAATCGTCCGCCATGTTGGAGCCGCCATTTTGAATTTTGGTGAATTGATAAAAGATTTATAATCGTTACCCTCAAAAGACTTTATATAACCAGTTTCAATGAAAATAATTCACATTTGGGCTTTTTTCGTAAAATAATGTCTTACAACATTTTTTACACTGTTTCAACGCCATTTTGGTGTCCGCCATCTTGAATTTCGAAATTAGCAATTATGGATTTTTGTACCTGAGGAATCGAGGACGCGATTTTTTGGGTTCCAGACTCAACGACATTTGGTTTTCCATGTCAAAAAATTGATAAATCGATAATATTTTTGCAAAAATCCATGCTTTTTTGCAATTAAATTGTTATAAATATTGTGCAATTAATTATAAACAATTTTTGACTCCAGAATCGAAAAGAGCGATAAATTTTACGTCAGAAATGGTCTTTGTTGAATTTTTAGTCTGATTTTTTCATATAAAATAATGATCCCAAAGTCAAAGTAAATTTTGCGTCCTGATGGTCGTTAATGGGTTAAGATACAATTAATATAAAAAAGAAAAATTCAAAAAAATTTTTGTTGAAATTTTGAAAAATTAAAAATCCGTTTTTTGAAAACCATCGTCTTCGATTTTTTTCAAAATTTTTCTAAATGTTAGGGCTAATGTGCTCTACATGTCCTGTAAGTTTTATCTTGGGATCTCAAAGGAATTCAGAGTAATAAAATAAAACGTAACCATAAATTACGAACATATGGGGCAAAATTCCTTAACTGCCCAGGTAAAAAAATTGAATTTTCTCTAAACTTTGGTAAAATGTTACTATTATTAGTGGAAATATAAATATTAATTTTTTTTAATTTGATAAAATATTTTTTGAGTTATGGAGTTTCAAAATTTGGATTTTTTTGAAAATATCTTTTTTTCGATTTAATATATTGATAACTAAAATTAATCAAATTGAAAGTATGAATAGTGATTTTTAAAGGGGTCTTCACGGGCTAGAAGCTGGTGATGAAAAAAGTTGTTTTCTTTCAATTTAACCTTGAAATTCAAGGTCAAATTCTTAATTTCAATATATAGTAGATCCCGGTTAATACGATCCCGTTTAATATGATTTCCCGCTTAAGACGCTCGTTTATGGTACTCTCTGCAATTAAACATTATACATTTTATATCCTACCTAATACGTTTTCCCGAATAAGACACATTCTTAGTACGGGTCCTACAAAATTGTATTAACCAAGTTCTACTGTATCTCAAAATCGGTGTTTTTTATTTTTTCGTAACCTATCCCAATCGAAAGCTTACTTTTTTCATATAAGCCATGTAAAAATTAGAGTGGGACACTGGAACTTTTTGAAGAAATTAATTAAAAATCATTATTTTCTATGTAAAATAATGATAAATTATTATTTTCCTCAAAAATTCTCATGGGCTCACTCTGATTTTTACATGGCCTATAGAAAAAAGGTCACCAGCTTCTAGCCCGTGAAAACCCCTTTAAAAATCACTATTCATACTTTCAATTTGATTAATTTTACTTATCAATATATTAAATCGAAAAAAAGATATTTTCAAAAAAATCCAAATTTTGAAACTCCATAACTCAAAAAATATTTTATCAAATTAAAAAAAATTAATATTTATATTTCCACTAATAATAGTAACATTTTACCAAAGTTTAGAGAAAATTCAATTTTTTACCTGGACAGTTAAGGAATTTTGACCCATATGTTCGTAATTTGTGGTTACGATTTATTTTATTACTCCGAATCCCTTTGAGATCCCAAGATAAAACTTACAGGACATGTAGAGCACATTTGCCCTAACATTTAGAAAAATTTTGAAAAAAATCGAAGACGATGTTTTTTCAAAAACGGATTTTTAATTTTTCAAAATTGGTAATCTCTAATTGGTAATCTTACTTCGCCGTGGTAGGTAAAGACGGGCGTCCTTGTAGTCAACTACTTGGCGTTGGCGTAATAAATAGCGTGGAGTGTCGCTGTCTGATTTTTTCTCAGGTTCCCTGTCTTCTTGATTTCCATCCCCCTCTGGGGATGAGATCTCTTCTTCCACAGTTTCTAGAACTGGTGTTACGTTCGGTGTATCAGTTTGCGGTTCACGTTCAGTCACGGCTTGTTCAGCCATGGTTGGTACCGCATTCATTGTCTGATCACTTCGAGGATGTATCAACTCAGAAGTATCAACTGTATGTGGCCCATCTTCTTTTTGTACCCAAAATACGTCTGGGGAAATCATTTGGATAATTTGGTAGGACCCTATTCGAGCTGGAGCAAGTTTCGCGTTATAACGCTCGGTGGCGTTTGAAAGTTTGTGCTTTCTTGTGTAAACCAGATCTCCTTCTTGATACGAGGGACAAGCGTTTGGTTTTAAATATTTGCGTTGATATTTTTGTTGATGAATACGTGCTTGGTCTTCACTGTTTTGAAGAGAAAGCTCTGAAAGTGATGGCAGTCGCCAGTCTCGCGGACGACGAAGTTCATGAGCAAAAAGCAATTGGCATGGAGTGAGTCCGGTTGCAGCGTTCTTCCTACGTCTAAGTCCGCATAGATGGTCGGGCAGTTGTTTGTCCCAAATCTGTTGATTTCCATCCGTGAGACGTAGTCTGAGGCCCTTTTTAACCTCTTGATTTCTCCATTCCGTGGGGTTTGCTTGCGGATGGTACTCAAGAGTTGTCCATAAAGTGCAATCCCATCGTTCTCCAGCTTCGCCCATAGGCGGCTTCGGAATTGTGGACCGTTGTTACTGAGTAATTTCCGTGGATAACCGTAACGGGAAATTACTTAATTTTGAAGGAGTTTGAGGATAGTAGACGCGTCAGAATTTTTAATTGAGAAAGCTTCTACCCATCTTGAGAAAAGGTCAGTAACGACAAGTATGAATTGATTACCGCGTTTTGTGAGAGGGTAAGGACCCATGAGATCGAGGGCGACAGTGTCCCATGCGAAACGGGGAGACCTTGGTTGTTGGCCCGAATTAGGCTTACTATGTACGGGCTTAGTGCAAAGGCAGGACTTTGCGACGTACCGTCGAATTTTTCGGCCCATACTTGGCCAGAAGAAATGCATCTGAATTGAGCGGGTAGTTTCTTCTGCTCCAGGGTGACCGGCAAGTGAATCATCGTGATATTCCCAAATCACACGTTGTTTAGGGGAGTTGGGCACACAAAGTTGCCAACTTTGGTTAGCTTCACAGTACCTCCAGAAACCCTTGTCATCGATGCGATTATTTTTAACGAAAGTTTCCTTTCGTGCATTTGATGTACCATTTTGTGATAAAGCGATCCATTTTTTCATTTGATTGATAATCAAAGGATCTTCTTGTTGAAGGACTGATTTCTTCTTAAAGAGAGGGAACATAGATGGCGTTCAGGTTTGGAGGTGTAGCCGAGACTTTTATTGCGAGTAGAGAAATTCGATCCAGGTCCACTCCCGTCATTAATTCCTACTACGGATTAGGATCTGCCGAGAGGGCGTTGGGGAGAGCATTGTTTTGGTTAGAAACATGTTCGGTTTGGAAACTTAGTTCATTTAAAAAATGTGTCATTTCATGAGTTTCTGTTTAGTATTCTTAACAGATTCTAACCAGGGAAGAGCTTTTCCATCCGTTCTAAGGATAAAGGGGCGATCTTCCAGGTACGGAAGATATTTTCGAACCGCCCAGATTATGGATAAGCATTTTTGCTTTAGGGAGTGGTAACGCTTTTCCGTAGCGGAAAATTTTGTACTGGCGTAGGAAATTATTTTCCGTTTTCCTTCTGCATCCTCTTGGAAAAGAGCTGCCCCTATCCCTACTTTACTGACTCCTGTTTGCAAAATTAAGGGATCAAGTCTACTAAGAGATTCTGGATTGAGGAAAGCAGCTTTAACATTTTCAAACGCGGTTTGATGAACGGAAGTCCATCTATACGTGCGTTTGATGGACATGAGGTCTGTGAGAGGAGCGGTGAGACCGGCGTAGTTTGGGACATATTCGATAAGCCAGTTGCATGTTCCGAGGAAAGAAGCGAGTTGTTTTCGATTCTTGAGCGGTAGTGCGTTTTGTACAGAGTCTATGTGTCGAGCTTGGACTTGGTTTCCGTCCGAGGTTACGACGTGGCCCAAGTAGGGCAAACTGTTTTGACTAATACGACACTTTGGGAGTGATCATGTGAGTCCAAAAGTAATGTCTGAGGACATGGGGACCTGCCAGTATCGACTCTTAAGGTCGAAAGTAGTAAATATCTTGGAGGTACCAAGGGCTTTTATAACCTCGTGAATACGAGGGAGACATTGGGGTGCATCTTCTGTTTCATCGTTTACACGGCGGTAATCTAGGCATAACCGGTATTTTTCCGGTTAACGCGCAACGACAATGGCGGAATTGAATTCTTCTGTACACGGTTCAATTATTCCGTCTGCAAGCATTTATCGCTTTTGAGAATCGATAAATTTCTTTTTTTCGACAGAATATCTCCGGGGAGGTTCTCGAAAAGGACGAGGGTTGGCTATATGGATTTCGTGGGACTCGGCAGAAGTTTGACGTAAAGGTCCGCCGGTGTGAAATACCGTGGCATACGTTTGCAGAGTTTCATCGAAACGTGCAAGAAACTCTTCGGGGATAGTGGAAGGAAGATCAAAAGTCAATTTCTTATCCCGTAAAGCACCTTTAGCTGCAAGCTGCGCTTGACGGGGTCCAGTGAGTAGGCGAGAACGTTCCAGGCCAGTGAGGAAGGATAACTCAATAAAGTTATGTGTGTCACAAGAATCGATTTCGGCCACGAGCCAACGGTTTCCGAGCTTTACGCGTGCCCGTGGCAAATTTTGGGATGTTGAGTAAATAGTGATTAAGATTGGGGCTTTGTTTCGACGGGAGCTGGGGCATTTGCCTCCGCCGGAGCTCGCCAGTTTTTCCCGGAGTCGAACGAGGTCGCTGGGCTTGGAAAACGGGACAATCTCGGTGGTAATGGTGTTCCGGGCAATAGTGACACGGTGGCAGCCGTGATGGTTTTGCATCCGTATTTTCCGGTTTCGGTTTTCGGGGCGCTTCTTCTTTAGCCGGAGCGGGTTTGCGGGCAGCGCAGTCGGTTACATTCTTTTCGGCTTTCGTGGCAGCTTCTAATAGTTCCGGAAAATTTCTCGGATTAGTTGATTGTATTAGGCAACGTAATGCCGGTTTTACGGATTCGAGAAGCAGTGACGTCAGTTCCATTGGGGATAATGGAACGTTCAGTCTTTTGTTAAGAAAGAACTTTTGCTGTAGGAATATGGTGACGGGTTCCTTTTCTCCCTGTGTATGGCAGTATAAGGAAGCTTGAAGACGCATTACGGCGGTCGGATTTGCGAATTTAGATAAGAAAAATGACTCGAAATCATCCCACGATAAACACAAATCTTTGTACAGGGACCACCATTTTTGTGCTTCCCCCTTCAGACCTTTACTTACAAGTTGAGTTCGTTGATCGGGATCCGTACGAGCGGTACGGAAGTATTTTTCACAATTGTGTAAATACTTTTGTGGATCCTCATAATCGTAACCGTAAAATTCAGGGAAAGGAAGTGCTGGGGACGGGAAGGCTCGATTTAGCCCCATCCAATCTTCTACGAATAGGTTCGACGGCATTGCTAATGGGAACATAGGGGGAGTGGTCACTGAAGAACCGCTTGTCGATTCGGAACCTTGAGGAGCAGATACAACTATGGAATCAAGTAGGTTATAGAGTGGTTGTTCTGCGCCCCGTTAGTGATTCTAAGTGACGCTGTGGTTTGGTGTGAATTCACCATGTTGTCAAAGTGAACAACTGTGGAGTTGGATGCCATCAAGATTTGAATTTCACTCCCGGAAGTGATTGGTGGAGGAGATTGTTGAGAATTTCCAGTTGTGTTATCCCCCTTACGGTTGACATCAGAGGCAGAAGAGTAAGGAACGTCTTTGTCTGTCTCTATCATACCTGTTTGTGAATGCGTTTCAGTGAGTTCAACTAGATCGTCAGTTGTCACGGCCTCTACGTTTAATCGGGCTTCCGTTAAACGTTTCGTGGTACGGTGAATAAGAGGTGGAGTACGGTAGAGCTGTCGTGCTCTACGGATGGGCAAATCTCTTAAGTTTCTCCTTTCGACGCTAGATGATAAAGGTGTTTGCACGGTTGCTCGTTTAGAGGTTGGAGACATCAGGTTGTGGTGAAAGTTCCGATGTCCATTAGAACCGGATAATGTAATCCTGCCCCACGTTGGGCGCCAATTTGTTACCGGTCAACGGGTAGAGAGAGGGGACCGGGCAAAGAAGTACTCTTAACTGAGGAGAGTATATTACTGGGAAACGAAATTTAGTTTCGGTGTAGGTAGGAATAAAACTGGTAGGAAGTTCGATGGGAAATTTTAGGGTCAAGGGTTATAAATAATAAGCGTAATTTCCAAATAAAATACTTTATATATTCTGTAAATCCCCAATTTCCCAAGGCATTCTTCGGTTCTAACGACGAGTAAGTAAAACAAATAAGACAAGGTTAATTAGCGTCGGTGAGATTTGAAACGTCGCATAACATTTTGTAAGCGTTGCTCATTAGTCTTTGTATTTATCTTGGGGCAGACAGTCGTAGTTGGCGGAAGGGGATCCGCGAGTCGATCGTAGGGGCGATGGTGTCGTGGATGCTGGGCCAACGTGGTCCGTGTTGAGCGGGGACTTTTCAGCGGCTCGGGAACAAAGACCGGTAGGTCTAGGAGAGATGGCGTGGTTTCGGGAATGGTTCGCCACAGTTGCCAGCAGTGGGACGGCCTTCCCCCAGTACAGGTCAGCGGTGGAGTAGGAGACCTCGAGAATGGCGATCGGGGACTTAGTTCAAGGATGTCGTCATCGTCTGATAACCGTAGTTGGTCCTTTAAAGCTGGGAGGGTCTCCGCGACGAGTTTGGATAGTCCTGGTGCAGACAGACCCTTCCTAGGGCTGGTAGAGGAGACTAGCGGAGCAACCTTCGGCGGAATTACGAGGTTGAGGACAACGGGTTTCTTTATCGGAGTCATAAGGAGTTGAGGCGAGGGTGCTTCATAAGGGGTTTCCTCCAGCATCCGCGTGAGTTCGACAAGCTGCTCCTCTAGCGTCGCGGAGTCCCAGGAGTCGATTTGGTCCCTCGGTGTAGGTATATAAGTCTAGTTGTCGCCGAGGAAAGGCCGTCCTGAGAGCAAATATGGCTCATACCCGTTGGTTTGTCTGGACGTAGTCGCTGGACAGTTTAGGGCTGTGAGCGGGGCCCTGATAGGCAACCGGGTCTCTGAAGCTAAAATTTCTACTTTCCGTACGGTAGGTCTGTTATCAGGATTAACTCCAGCGATTAAGGTTTTCTTCGCGTTAAGTGAAGGGTGGTCGGCGCTCGAGCCCGTGGGATAAGAAGTCGTCGGTAGATACGTTGTCAAAAGCTCCGGTCGTTAAAGTGTCCCAGCGGCGGCCCAGGCGAGGAGTTTGGCCTTGAACTTCTTGGATTGTCGATGATTCCTCAGGATTCGGGAAGCACACTGCCGCCGCTTATAAGGGCGATTGATAGGCATCTACGGATTGAGCGTTGTTAATCATTTTGTCGTTTCTTTGTTATCGTAAGGATAAGTTTATAAGAGGTGATAAGGCAACGGAGAGGAAGATATCCGCGTACGAGACGACGAGTGAGAGGGACAAGGATGGAGACCCGTGTGCAAAACGACGAGCGAGGGAAGGGATGGAAAAGGGGCCCGCGTGCAAGACAGCGAGCAAGGAAGAGGGAAATGAGAATAACCCGCGTAACACACTTATTTTCATGACTTGTTGGGATTTAGCTGTACTTTAGTAAATTTATTACTTTTATAGTGATAAACAACTCCACCAAATATTTTTTCAAAATTTTGAAAATTACCAAAAATATGGCATTTTGAAAATTTTTGTCTTTTTTTTAAAGTGCTATAACTTCGGTTCTAATTAACCGATTTTGGATTTTAAAAAAAGGATTTCTTTGGTTTTAAGTATATTTTAAGATACAATTAATATAAAAAAGAAAAATTCAAAAATAATTTTTTTTTAATTTTGAAAAATTAAAAATCCGTTTTTGAAAAAACATCGTCTTCGATTTTTTTCAAAATTTTTCTAAATGTTAAGGCAAATGTACTCTACATATCCTGTAAGTTTTATCTTGGGATCTCAAAGGGATTCAGAGTAATAAAATAAATCGTAACCACAATTACGAACATATGGGTCAAAATTCCTTAACTGTCCAGGTAAAAAATTGAATTTTCTCTGAACTTTGCTAAAATGTTACTATTATTAGTGGAAATATAAATATTAATTTTTTTTAATTTGATAAAATATTTTTTGAGTTATGGAGTTTCAAAATTTGGATTTTTTTGAAAATATCTTTTTTTCGATTTAATATAATGATAAGTAAAATTAATCAAATTGAAAGTATGAATAGTGATTTTTAAAGGGGTTTTCACGGCCTAGAAGCTGGTGACCTTTTTTCTATAGGCCATGTAAAAATCAGAGTGGGCCCATGAGAATTTTTAAGGAAAATAATAATTTATCATTATTTTACATAGAAAATAATGATTTATAATTAATTTTTTCAAAAAGTTCCAGTGTCCCACTCTAATTTTTACAAGGCTTATATGAAAAAAAGTAAGCTTTCGATTGAGATAGGTTACGAAAAGATAAAAAACACCGATTTTGAGGTACAGTAGAACTTGGTTAATACAATTTTGTAGGACCCGTACTAAGAATACGTCTTATTCGGGAAAACGTATTAGGTAGGATATAAAATGTATAATGTTTAATTGCAGAGAGTACCATAGACGAGCGTCTTAAGCGGGAAATCATATTAAACGGGATCGTATTAACCGGGATCTACTATATATTGAAATTAAGAATTGGACCTTGAATTTCAAGGTTAAATTGAAAGAAAACAACTTTTTTCATCACCAGCTTCTAGCCCGTGAAAACCCCTTTAAAAATCACTATTCATACTTTCAATTTGATTAATTTTACTTATCAATATATTAAATGGAAAAAAAGATATTTTCAAAAAAATCCAAATTTTGAAACTCCATAACTCAAAAAATATTTTATTTAATTAAAAAAAAATTAATATTTATATTTCCACTAATAATAGTAACATTTTAGCAAAGTTTAGAGAAAATTTATTTTTTTATCTGGGCAGTTAAGGAATTTTGCCCCATATGTTCGTAATTGTGGTTACGATTTATTTTATTACTCTGAATTCCTTTGAGATCCCAAGATAAAACTTACAGGACATGTAGAGCACATTAGCCCTAACATTTAGAAAAATTTTGAAAAAAATCGAAGACGATGGTTTTCAAAAAACGGATTTTTAGTTTTTCAAAATTTCAACAAAAATTTTTTTGAATTTTTCTTTTTTATATTAATTGTATCTTAAAATATACATAAACCAAAGAAATCCTTTTTTTAAAATTCAAAATCGGTTAATTAGAACCGAAGTTATAGCACTTTTTATACAAAAAGACAAAAATTTAGAAAATGCCATATTTTTGGTAATTTTTAAATTTTGAAAATGACATATTTTTGGTAATTTTAAAAATTTTGAAAAAATATTTGGTGGAGTTGGTTATCAGTATGAAAGTAATAAATTTTCAAAAGTACAGCCAAATCCCAACAAGTCATGAAAATAAGTGTGTTGAACTGACGTGGAATCCACCATTAACGATCTTAAACCTAAAACCTTAATTCAACATTAATATTATATTAATTTAGATTTAAGTACGCATAATTCGCGAAATGTTATATAATTATATTATACAAAATAGTATACATATATCTGTTCTATTTAATTTATTATTGGTTTATTAAATATTTGATTATTAGTGCTTTATTTATTAATTAAACAATTAAACAATAATAATAATTGATACCCCAAATAATATATACGTATTAATAATAAGATTATTTTTTTTTAAAAACCTCAAACAAATAAAATTGTATAAACATGAAAATTCATATCTAAAATAAAATATTTATCTATTAATTAGAGAATAATTTGGACAAAACTTTTAACAAACATAATAATGTTGATAATATTAAAAGGCTGACTAATTTAATAATAGTAACAAAATAATATTTTTACACTCAATCAGTCAAATATTGTTGAACTAATATTTAGTAAAACAATATTTGTATGATAAATAACAATACTTATCATATTATTAATATATTGTAAGTAAATTAAAAATTTTTTAAAACAAGTTAAAAGTGGAAGTATTGGTTGCTGGAAGGAAAGGGGAAAAACGGAAACGTAGAGAGGAAAGAGATAGAGATAGAAAAGACAGGAAAGAGAGAGAGAGAGAGAGAGAGAGAGGCGCGCGGTCAGGAAAAGTAACGAGTAAGGCCCAGCTAGACCAAAATTTTTAATTGTCGGCGTCGAAAAAGTCAACCCAAGGGAAGATACCACATTTTCCACAAAGTTGAGACCTTCAGAATAAAGGTTCTCAACTCGTGCAGTGTTATTTTTTTCGCGGAATTTTCACATGCAAGTGACCGGTATCAAAGTGGAGGAAACACTTAAGGTGCGAAATAATTACGTCTCTAATGACTGTAGTATCTCTATAAACCGTAGGACCTCCACAATTTATCCCTTAATAAATGTAACAATAGTTCATTTTAGTTAGGTTTCATATTCAAAGCAAGGCGTGACAATTTTAGAGTTTTGCTTCATAAGGTTATAAGTGTTGATTTTTTTCGTTTTTTGTTACGGTAAAACCCACGAAGATAATTTGTAGAATTCATAACATCTAACGTTACAGACAAATTAAAATTTGTAGTTATTACTCATTTTATAAATTTAGTTCTAGAAAGAAATTTCTCTGTATACTTTTAATTTTACATTATTATTAATTTGAAATATTAGCAATTGACTTAACATACCGGCCACCTTGAACTAATCTGGTTTTGGTTGTAATTCGAACTAATAACTCTAACGATTGAGTCATCACCAGGATGGATTTCAATAATTCTACCCAGGTGCCAGCGTAATGGTAGAATGTTGTTTTCGTTGAGGATGACCCGGTACCAACTACTAGATTCACCTCTTTTGATTGTTGACATTTGCAACGGGCATTTAGTAGATTAAGATACTCTTTATACCACCTTTTCCAAATGCACTGCTTCAGTCGTTGAACATTTTGCCAGGTTGACAGACGATTTTCTGTTATATCATGCAGATTGTGTTCTGGAGAATCTCGAGGTGAAAATTTCCAATAAATGCCCAGATTTTCGAGAAATGTTGACACTTGCTTATTGTGATTTTCTGAGTTTAAACTTTAAAAGTTCGTGCAATGGTTTTGTTAATTCATTATTTGCGCCAAGACAATAAGTTCTGTTGTCTGAAAAAATAGTAGAGCGTCTTCCTCTATAAGCAAAATATTTTCAAACAACCGATAAAAGTTTCGGTAGTTAAATCACTCTCCAATTCAATGTGACAAGCCTTTGTAGCAAAACACACGAATATCGAAATGTAGGCTTTGACTTTTCCCCTATTTCAGTGTTTTCTTTCTTTAATAAAAATTGGACCACAGTAATCAACACCAGTAATTATAAAAGGTCGCTATTGATTAATTCGTTTTTTGGGTAAATTACCCATTAAACCATTCTGATTCGTAAGTTTTGCACGTAAGCAAATTATTCATTTTTAATAACACTTTTGTTGCTTCTTGAAATATAAATTTGACAATAATCGTTAAGATAAACTTAAATATTTATCACTGTTTATCTAGAATTACTACTTATCCTAAAATATTGAATTTAAGCACGTTCTTGCAATTTATTTTATTATATTCAATTGAGTCTTCAAGTGTATTGTTCTACAAATGCAGCAAGATCCTAAGTCTAGTATTACTTTTTTGTAAATTGACACATCTGTAGGACAGATGAGTGTTTGGAGATTATTTCCCAAACAACCCTTCGCAGGTAATTTTCGAAAACGCCCATCTCCATTTTTTCAACCAACTAAAATACTTCATTTCCCACCAAAAATTATTGTACACACCCAAACTCAGGACATCTCAGTAATTTTTTTGAATGTAGTCGTCAGTCACTGTACAACCTTCGTATTAAAAATTAATCGCTTCTCCACCTTATGTATTTATATTTAATCCCGTTACATCTCAGAATTTAATAAATGTTTAAATTTCATGACACAACAGGAAGCCTACAAATTAATTACCTTCATTTCTTACTCGTATTAAAATAAAATAAATGCGAAATATAACAACTTTTAACAGTGCTCATTCCATTGATTGGCCAATAATTAGATTTGACTACATTCAATGTTGCTTGAGAACCACAGTGGTAATTTATTTCATGTTCAGATATAGTTATTAAAATTGTAATGTGGTGCGATTTTGGTAAAATTATTGCATATCGCTCGTTATAAGATATCGTTGAATTTTTTAATCGTCCTCCTACGCGTAACAACTCATCTCTATCAAAAAAGGATTTAAATAAGTTAAACTGATTGAACAATGTAAACTCTCATCGTTTACCAATGACTTTATTTCGCGTAGAATGAATTGTTTTTGCATAAAAATCATAATTTTTTTCATTGCAAGTTGTGTTTCTTCAATTCACAGATGTGTCAACTTTTGTTTCTGAATTTTTTAATTCAACGCTTTCTTTTCTGGATTTTACTTTATTCTTTACATTATTAAAGAATTTCATGCAATATGCAATAACTTGCTTAGATTTTATGAGAGGAAAAAATTTGTTCAAAATGCAATTTCCAATCTGAAGTGTCTGTTATTTCGCGAATTTGAGAAACCGGATTCGCGACAAACGTTTTTAAGAGATACGGTTCTGTGTTAATCCATTGTAATGTTGTTGTTGAATCTGACCACAAATGCACTTTATCGATTTTTAGGCACAAAATTGATTTTACAGAATTCAAAAATTTGTTAAAAGAATAGCCGAACACAATTTCAATCTTGGTATTGTGTTTGACTTTAAAGGAGCCACACGTGTTTTTGAGCACAATAAATTTATATAAATCTCATTTTTGTCCTACCTGTGCGGAAAGTATGTCATTTCGGGCACTTAGAGCGGGCGCAAAGTAACTCATTACCACCCAGGGGTAGGTGAAACGGGCGCAAAATATTTTGCGCCCGCTTTCCCTACCTTCGAGCTGGCAGAAGAGTATTTTGCGCCCACATGTTAATTATTTGATTTTCTTCATTAAAATGTGATATTTTCGAGTTTTTTTATGTTGACTATAAAAATGCAAACATTTTCAACTTGTTTTATTTTCTCTAGAAAAATGTGCAATTTTTTCGATATTCTTTAAAAAAATTATAACATATTTGGTTTTGTTCACATTTTGGTTAAAAAAATTGGCAAATACTATATTTTTAGAATACATTGTTGTGTTATTTCTATATTAAAACTTGTATCATTATAGACTTCAAAGATATAACATTTATATAGAGTTTAATTTTTAACTAATATGAGCGTTTAATCGTTCGTGCCCTCAATGACATACTTTCCCTGCAGTTTGGACAAAAAATTATGTTAGCATCATGGGCACAAAATAGGTGATTGCGACGATGGCGAAATTGTGTCCCCTCGGTCCCTTCATTTCGCCATCGTCGCAATCACCCCTTGATACGAAAATAACTATTTTGGCATTTTGTGATCGAACGTATATGCAAGCGCCATATGCTGCTTCACTTGCATCACAAACTCCATGCAGTTGTACATTTGTAGAATTATCAACAACAAGTCGCGGAAAAACAACATTCACGCAATTCAAATCTTGTCTGTAATTTTGCCAATCAGTGTGAATTTCGGGCGGAACTGATTCATCCCAATCACACTTGAGTTGCCATAACCGCTGCATGAAAATTATCGCTTTAATTATTATAGGACCCAATAATCCAATTAGATCATATAATAATTGTGCGATATGAGAAAGCATAGAACGCTTCCTGATTCCTGTATTGTTTAAAATGTTGCTAATTGTGTATGTTAACTGATTTGTTCTAGGATTGTATTGAATTCCCAGAGTTTTGATTGATAATGATGGATCAGAAAACAGTATAATGTTTATTAAATCATCTGGTAACGAAGATATTAAATTTAGATCGTTTGAACACCATTTAAGTAATTTGAAATCACCAAGTTTTAACAATTAAATTTATCTTATCGCGTAAAGCAATCGCTTCATTGTGATTTTTTGCACCTGTAAATAAATCGTAAACAAAAAAATTTCTCTATTAGCAACACGAGTTGCTAAATATGGTGCCGAAGCAGTACCATAAGTCACCGTGGTTAATTCATAAGTAGCTAACTCTTTGCTCGGGTCATCGCGCCAAATTATTCGGTGAAATTTCCTATTATCTTCATGAATATTTATCATGCGGTACATTTTTTCGATATCAGCTGATAAAAGTATTGTATGAGTTCTTGATCGAATTAAAATTGCAATAAGTGGTTGCTGGATAGTGAGACCGACCTTCAACGCATCGTTTAGCGATAATCCGCTCTTTATCTTCGAGGAACCATTGTATACGACCTTACAACAGGTAGTCGAACCATCAGCTTTTAAAACTGCATGATGTGGTAAGAAATAACCATCATCAGGTATTTTGTCAAATGTAACCCTTTTCATGTAAACTAATTCTTCATATTCACACATGAATTTGTAATATTCGTTTTTTAACTCTTTCTTTGATTCGAATTTTCTTTCTAAAGAAAGTAATTGAATTTCAGCAATTGTATATTACCTATATCAATTGTATATTACTGTATATTTTTCGTCAAGATCACATTTTGTATTTTCTTTTAAAAACTTTTCGACCTCTGATATTTTCTAAGTCTTAATGACAGTGTTTTCGTTTATTTGGGACATGCTGACCGATTTTACTTGTTAAAACCGATCCTAATTTTGTTTTCTGTTGGACTACGCTTAACTTAGATAATTTGGTTTGACCAACAGAAATTATATCATAAAATATTTCTGCTCCTAATAATGCATCAATTTCTTTTGGAATGTGAAATTCGGGATCGGCTAACTTTATTCTTTTTCTGTATTTCAATTTGATTTCTGTTAATGTATTCAAGTGTCAATGAATTACAAATTCTGGGAATTACCAAAAAGTCTACTTTTGCTGCAAAATCTACGGTGACCCTTGCGCAAACAATTAAAGCATAATCCAATTGATTTGTACAGCATTACGCCTTTCCGATATCGACATTGCTTGAAATTTTCCACATCCACATCATTGTCATAAATTAGCGCTATAAAAGAATCATAAAAATTCAACCAATCTTGATAAGTAGTGATGCACATCAAGACAATATTATCTTGAACTCGCTTCAAATTGCTTGACGTAACAAGAATCTTGTATACCCAAGATTCTTGAACATTCAATTGTTTATATATAGAAAATTCTTGGTAATTCTTGGTCAGATTTGTGGGTTAAAATATGTACGAAATTTAATACAAATTTAAGTTGTAAAAATTCTTGAATTACAGAAAATGGGTGCTATTAAGAGAGAGAACTTATATATAATATAGAATACAAAATAATAATTAATATGTAATATAATATAAAATATTATATATTAATAGAAAATGGAAAATATGACAATTTTACAAATTTTATCATCATATAGCATTGACTGCAGTTTAAAACGAAGAAAAAACATTACAAAAATATAGCATTACGTGTAATTTTTTTATTTAAAAATAAATGCCTAATTTACAAAAAGTAAAAATTTTTCTTTAATTAATTTATTACATTGCACTGTAAGTAGTTGCGGACTATTTTCAGAGAAACCTTATAAACAAAGTACAATTCATTATTGACAATTGTTTCAAAATATTCTTCGAATTTGAAATGGAATTTTAATTTTGAAGTTGAGTTGTACGTATAAAAGGTTAATGTGGCATCTGTAAGAGTTTAATTTAAAAAATAGGAAGCTTTATCAAAAACGGGCCCTATTATTATAATTAATTATTAATTATTAATTATTAATTATTAATTATTAATTATTAATTATTAATTATTAATTATTAATTATTAATTATTAATTATTAATTATTAATTATTAATTATTAATTATTAATTATTAATTATTAATTATTAATTATTAATTATTAATTATTAATTATTAATTATTAATTATTAATTATTAATTATTAATTATTAATTATTAATTATTAATTATTAATTATTAATTATTAATTATTAATTATTAATTTATTAATTTATTAATTATTAATTATTAATTTATTAATTATTAATTATTAATTTATTAATTATTAATTTATTAATTATTAATTCATTCCCCGCCGATGGTTGTCCACTACCGAACATCATCGATGTCTTTGATGTGCTAGGAGAGGCGGATGATTATCCTCTCCCTGTCGCGGCTGCCGTCTTTGATGGCATGGGTGTGCTGGGCCTGGATGCATATCCTTAGCCAGACATTACTGCCATTCTTGACGGCGTTGGTGCTCCGGGGTGGGATGCTTATCCGCTGCCGGGCATGACTGACATCATGGATATGTTCGGTAGACCTTGTCGTGGTGGTGGGGCTTTTCACTAAAGGACAATCAACAGGGTGATCCCCTGATATAAAAAACCAAAAAAAATGAATGAAATGGACAAAATTTTAAACGAAATACTCCAAGTGGGTACCTCGCAAGAGGGTAATCCCACCACCGATTCTGATCGGGTGCAAGCCTCGACAGTCGGTGCAGATGGCTCCAAGGATTTTGGAGGGAGCCAAGTACATAGCCAGCTGACATGCTACGAATCGAATGTCGCAAATCAGTTCCTGGCTATTCCTGGAATATTTAAAAGCGTGCGTCAAGCATTTAAGCGCCAAAAGAATGTCAGTCGAGATATTCAAGGACGGAGTGACAGTTTTGGAAAGTGCGTTCGACATAATACGTAAAAATTTACGTTTTATCCCCGAGACATTTAAAAGTGTCCCAGAGCCAACAAACGCAAACTCTGTATCACTATCACAGAGTCGTGCATCCTGACAGAAATGAAACGCTCTGTGAGGCCGGAAGAGTCTAATGTTGAGGTCCTCAGGATCAGGAGGGCACTCAATAAAGATGTACTCCTAGTCTTAAAAAAAGGAGGTGACACCTTGAAGTTTGCGGGGGCTCTGGTCTCGGCCTCACAAGGTAAGGCCGAGGTTACAGCTCTTGTAAATAAGAGGTGTCTTGAATTAAAAGGCCTTGATGAAACTACGACCGAGCAGGATGTGGTTTCGGCTTTGAGAGAGAAACTGGGAAAGCCTGACACGGACATAGTGTGCAGACTTCTGCCACGTTTTAGTGGCACAAAATTCGCGTTGGTCCGCCTAGCAGAGTCTGATAGTCAGTCTCTGCTCAAGATCGGCAAAATATAAATTGAATAGCTAAACGTCCGAGTCCGAGAGCATCTGGAAGTTGTAAGGTGCTTAAAATGCCTTACATATGGACACGTGACCCGATCATGCAAAAGCCCCGACAGAACTAAGAACTGTCGGAGATGCGGCGGTGAGGGTCACATGGCGAAGAACTGTTCTGTCGAACAACCTAAGTGTTTAACATGCACGGATTTAGGGAAGACAGATATTGTCCATATCTCCAGGAAAAGCCCGGTTTACAGACAATTGCTGCAGAGGCTTAAAAAGGCAAACCCTTAAAGTTTCTGCAGGTTAACCTGCACACCTGCAGGACGGCGCAGGCTCTCCTGATGCAGGCGGTCAAGGAAAAAGGGATCGATATCCTGTTCTGCAGTGAGCAACACAGGAAGAACGATCTCGCTCCCTGATACCAGGATAAATCAGGTAGAGCCGCTGTCCAGGTGTGCAATCCTGAGCTGCGGGTTGCCAGGTACCTGGAGACGAGCAGTGGATTCGTTTGGGCGGAGGTTGCCGGCATACGTATGTACAGCTGCTACTTCTCGCCGAACGATCCACTGACAGACTTCGAAGCCGACATTCAGGAACTCGAATCGAGCCTTAGAGAATCCAGGTTGGATGTACTCGTCACCGGTGATTTTAATGCTAAGTCGCCGGAGTGGGGCGAGTCAAGGCTCGATAAAAGAGGCAGAATGATCGGAGAAATGGTCTCCAGAAGCAATTTAACAATTGTGAACCGGGGAAGGACATGGACGTTTAGGAGGGGTGCAATTGGATCGATCATTGATCTTACGATTGCATCATCTTCTCTATTCAGACGCATAAACGAATGGCGAGTCTCTGAGGAGTATACCGCAAGTGATCACCAGTACATCGAGTTTTCAGTCTCAGTGGGAGACACAGAAAATGGCGGAAGACAGGAAGCACCGTGTCGAAAACGCCTCTCCTGGAATGTGAAGAAAATCGATAAGGAGAAGTTTGTCCGATCCCTGGAAGAATCCCGCCTCATTGAGGAATTGGGTTGGGTGCAGAGGCCAAATACCCTGAATGCAGAGGTACGAGCGGTAAGGAAAATCATCACAGCGGCCTGCGATGCATCTATGCCGCGTCGCAGATGTACCGCTTCACGTAAAAGCTCGGTGCACTGGTGGTCGGATGCGTTGGCCTCCTTGCGGAAAGCGTGCTTCAAAGCTAGAAGGAATTATACCCGTTCTAAGGGAGATCCTTTGCTGAAGGAAGCATTCAAGGAGGCCAAGAAAAACCTCAAGAAAGAGATTCGTGCGTCACAACGCCGTTGCTGGAAAGACTTAATCGAGGATGTCGATAAGGACCCATGGGGTCTGGCTTTTAAAATCGTTACTAAGAAATTAGGAACGAGGCAAAAGACCCCTGGCCTGGACAGTCCCGATTGGGTCAAAGAGATAATACAAGCTCTCTTTCCTCCTGCGGAGCCATGGCTTAGGATGGACTGGAATGGCTGTGAAGTCGGTGAGGATGAACTCTTCACTCCCACCGATCTACGAAATGCCGGTAAAAGATTGAAAACAGGCAAGGCGCCTGGAATCGATGGGATAAGTAACGAGATCCTAAAACTGGTAATCGAAACTTCACCCCAGATTCTGCTTCGATGCTTCAATCTTTGCCTTGAGAGAGGAGAGTTCTTTCGCGACTGGAAGCGACAAAGGTTAGTCCTCCTAAGAGGACATAGCAACGGCGATGAATAAGGCGGTTGAGTGTGCTGCAAATTTGGCACGTCTTATGCCGAATGTTCGCGGACCACGCGAAAAGAAAAGGAGACTGGTGGTGAGTGCTGCACATGCTAAGCTGTTTTACGCAGCAGCAGCATGGGCTCCCTCGCTCAAGTTCAGAAGCAAAACAATTTGCGAGAACATGCTGTCGGCCCAGAGAGGTAACAATGCCAGAATCGTATCTGCGTATTGTACGGTCTCGACAAGTGCTGTGCAGGTCCTTGCAAGTGTCCCGCCGGCCGATCTTATGGCGAGGGAAAGGGAGGAATTGTTTCTTCTTTTTAAAGAAAGAAATAATCCCCAGACCCCAGAGTCAGAAAGACTCAGCAAGGCCTGCATCCGCAAGAATGCGAGAAGCAGACTCGTCGAGACTTGGTAAGACAGATGGAATAGGGAGGAAAAAGGCCGATGGACCTATCGGCTTATTCCAACGCTCACCACCTGGATAAAACGAAAACATGGAGAAGTCTCCTATTATTTGACGCAAGCATTTACAGGCCACGGGTGTTTTAACGCGTACCTGTATCGCTTTAAATTACGCGAAAATGAGGTGTGTGCGTACTGTCAGTTCCCTGTGGACAACGCAGAGCACACCCTCTTTTTATGCAAGAAGTTTATGCAAGTCGAGAATTTCATAATCTCGGTCATGTCGAGGAAGGATCTCGACGGCCGCCAAAAAAGCGTAATTTAAACAGCTTTTAATTTGTTTGTTTTTTGGTAATTAATTTATTTTGTGATTTACTTGTCCTTATACACTTTTAATTTATTTTGTGTTTTATTTGTCCTTGTACAATTTTAATTTATTCTGTGATTTATTCGTCCTTATTTATTTTTAATTTATTCTGTGATTTATTTGTCCTTATACAATTTTTACTTTTTGATATTATATCTGTTGGTTTTATATGTTTCTGTTTTAGACCCGTTTAGTATTTTATCTATTGACATTTTAAATTATTTTAACATTTGTTTTTTTTTTAATTTTTGTTGTGCTGTTAATTCCGCTTTTATATTAAAATGGATTTAAATTTTTTAACTATTGACGCAGGAGAACCGCAAGTAAAGAACAAAGTCGCAGCAGCGACAGAGTTGGAGAGCCACCCTCGAAGGCTAAAGTCTTACGACAGTTCCGAGGGAAGATAAAGGGCTCCAAAAGAAGGGTTACGGGTTTTAGTGGGTCGGGCTGGCAGTAGGTCGCCAGTATTCTAAATTTATTATAATACTTATTTATTTTACTTTTTTTTATTCTTTCTTCTGTTTTGTTATACCAACCCTACATAACCTTGGAGTGCGGAATCCAAGGTATCTGTAGGCAGATTTCCCAAAAGTCCCTAAGCAAAAAAAAAATTATTAATTATTAATTATTAATTATTAATTATATTTAATTTTTAATTTACTAAAATTCTAGTTAACTAATTTATTTTTAATTTAGACAAATTTATTAATTTATAATATTGATAATTTATAATTTTAAAAAATTATTTAATGTTAATTAAATTAAATTTAAAATAATAATTTCTAATAAAAAAACTATGAAATGTGTTCAAATTACAGTTTTATTTAAAGAATCTCATTTAATTAATAATTAATAATTAATAATTAATAATTAATAATTAATAATTAATAATTAATAATTAATAATTAATAATTAATAATTAATAATTAATAATTAATAATTAATAATTAATAATTAATAATTAATAATTAATAATTAATAATTAATAATTAATAATTAATAATTAATAATTAATAATTAATAATTAATAATTAATAATTAATAATTAATAATTAATAATTAATAATTAATAATTAATAATTAATAATTAATCATTAATAATTAATAATTAATAATTAATAATTAATAATTAATAATTAATAATTAATAATTAATAATTAATAATTAATAATTAATAATTAATAATTAATAATTAATTATAATAATGGGGCCCGTTTTTGATAAAGCGTCCTATTCGGCCCTGGCTATGAGGCGAGATGTGACTGTTTTGCTTGAATAATGGTTTGCTTGTCAATCGTGCAGACCTTTTTAAAATCTCCAATATCTTTTAAACCACGTAATATTTTTTATGCTACTTAGTCTACTTTTAAAGAGGAGATCTCAAGCTTTATTATATGTGAATTTGAATTTTTCTTCTAACCTCGTTTAGAGCAATCCTAAACTTGAAGTTGGATAACAGAATTTTCAATAATCAGAAAATTAGACGATACTTCTGACACTCTAACTCAGTTTCTATTTAACGAATAGTTTTGAACTTTAGCTCATTTAACGCGAAATTTTATAAGCTTTCCAATGGTTATTTTTAAATTTTTCTAGACTTATTTTTAACTGAAATATTATCAAAAAACGAGAGGCATGTTTTTAATACGAATTTTGTAAGTGGACTGACAATTCTGGACGGTACTGTAGTATATTAATTTTTTGTTTGATATTTGTTCAAAATGGACTAATTTACTTGTGTAAATAGATGAATATGTAAACAACCAGAAGAAGAGTTAAAAATTGATTTTAAAACTTATTTAAGAAAGGATAAGAGTCACAACAAATTAATTACATTTTTCTATAAAATTTGTAAATATTAAAAAATTTATTAATACTTAATATTAAGTGCATTAAATATAGTTTTGTATAATATGCTGACTTTTATTTAATAATAGAGGTGTGAAAAATTCTACCTGTAATATTCAGTCTTTCAGGATTTTCCATGATTTGAATAACTTATATCTCATTATATAGATGCAAAACGAAATAATCTAATTTTAGTCTTAATATTTAAGTTTGACATTCTTTAAAATCCCATACAATTTTTGCTATGGAGAACGAGCTGGTTTTTAGTTTTATTCTGGTTTAAAAAATCTGCTTTCAAAAATGTATTTGTTGGTTAAAATACAAGTATAAAGTCTTAATACACTTGCATTTTAACCAACAAATACATTTTTGGAAGCAGATTTTTTAAATCTAAATAAAACTAAAATACAACTCGTTTCTCATAGCAAAAATTTGATTGGATCGAAAAAAGATAAAAAAAGTAATGTCCGAAAATTGAAAAAGACTCAATATTAAAGGAAAAACTTTCCACATATTTTTACATTAGAAAATTAAAAAGTCAACGCACAAAATTAAAGTGCATTAAAAGTAGTCAATATTAAGTAGTAATAAATTTTAAAATATTCACAAACTTTAAAAAAATAATTAAAATTTGATGTCCTTTGACATTCCATAGGTAAATATTAAAGTCAATGATTGGTTATCCAGTATTTTGGGCATACATTATAGTCTATATACCTAAATTTTTAACAAATAAAAATCAAAATATTAATATTATTATCTAATAAAGTATTCCATGCTTCTTTATTCATCCTCACAGTTGTCAAATTACCCTTTTTAAAAAATATTACCCAAAAACAATTTTATCAAGAATTTTGTTAAAAGACAATACAAGATCAAGATTTGAATTGAAAGTCAAGATAAATTCTTGTGCTTGAAGTTTTCTCACTTGATCTCGCTTGAATGCATCTCTATTGATAAGCACCATTGAAAGATGGCAAATCTAATTTTGGCAATCGAATGGAAGTTTGAATTTGAACATGCATATTTTGGTCATTTTGTGTAACAGACTGTGTGTATGTTGTTGTAGGTGTAAGTGTGTGTTTATAGTTAATTAACATTTCTCAAGCTTTAATAATATCAGGATAAAATATATTTTCAAATTCTGTTAATTCTGTTCCTGTCTAATTTTCATTAGTTAAAATATTATTTTTATTTTGAAGTGCTTCGAATTCGTCGACTGCATTTTCTACTTTCTGCAATCGTGTTTTAATTTCGCTAAATTTGTTCTGATTTGTTGGATTGTTTATGTATGTGACAATTTGTGGGAATTTACTTTTAAGATTCGTTCGTGTTCGGTTTAATTTGTTGAGTTCAATTTCAACTTGTTCGGCGTGATTGTTTTCTTCATTTATTATCAATATTAATTTACTTTATAAAATTAAACCTATCTTTACACTCTCTCACTGATTGATGAAATGGTGTTGATTTCCTGGAGATGATTTCTTGAAGTTGATTTCTTTGAGTTGAATTCTTGGAGTTAACTCCTTGGAGTTGATTAAGACTGGATCCTTGATTGAATTACCCTTTGGATTGATGCTTCTTCTATGATGCCAAGTCTCCGTTGATG
Organism: Leptopilina drosophilae; assembly: GCA_032873175.1. Taxonomy (NCBI): domain Eukaryota; kingdom Metazoa; phylum Arthropoda; class Insecta; order Hymenoptera; family Figitidae; genus Leptopilina; species Leptopilina drosophilae. The sequence continues at coordinate 12,909,020 of CM065484.1, forward strand.
AGTTCAATTTGAATAACTGACTCATTAGTATCATTTGCTTAATGATTCACAATCGAAATTTCGTGGTTTACACTCGCGTTTTAAATTTTTATGAATGTTTAAGAATGAACTTTACCTTTTTGTGTTAACAACTTCACAATATTATTTATTGACACTTCACTAGTATCCGGCTCGAAGAACCAAAATGTTGACACGTATGAGAAACATCTCATATCAAGATTGTTAATTTAATCATAATCGTCCAGGTAAATAAATGATTCAAACTAAGTTGAAGTTATAGTTATATATTTCAGACAAATTTATAGTTGAAAGTACATTTTTAGTTTAATCGCGAGTGCATGTTTCGATTCAGAAAGTTGCTGTTATTCTAACAATTTACAAAAATGAAAGGCATTTGAAAGTGAGAAAATGAGATTTTTAGGTGGTTGATTTTTTTTTCTTTTTTTATTACGGTAAAACCCACGAAGAAATTTGTAGAATCAAAAAGACCTAAAGTTACAGACAAACTAAAACTTGTATTTATTACCCATTTTATGAATTAAGTTCTTAAAAGAAATTTTCCTGTACATGTATAATTTTGCACTATTATTAATTTAAAATATTAAAAATTCACTTAACATCTACTGTCAGGTTCTGTAAACGTAAACATTCGATAACGCCACCTATTGTTTGTAAGTAGTGTCATTAGAGTATCATAATAATTTGGGAAAATATTTTAAGATGATGTTATTGTTGGGGAAATCGAATTCCCTTACTAAAAATTTTAATATATCAGCCATATTGTAACCCTTTGAATATTCAATACCCAGTGGGCACAAAAACATAAAACGTTCTTTAAACATCTGTAGAACGTTTAATGTCTGCCAATTTATGTTCTAAGAACGTCCGAACGTTCCAAAAATGTTTCGGAACGTTCGGACATTCTTAGAACGTAAATTGTCAGACATTAAACGTTCTACAGACGTTCAAAGAACGTTTTTTGTCTTTGTGCCCGCTGGGTAATTTCCAAATAATTTTATTTTTTAAAAACCATTCTTTATTCTCTGTTTCACTGCTCTAAAATATTTCAGTAAAAAACATCAAGTATTTTAAATGAGTTACCCTATGTCAATTTGTTCAATTTAATTAATTAATGTATATGATTCTAAAACTTTACAATAAATAAAAAATAAGAATATATTAAGTCAATAACGTATTTCTATATGGGTGATTCTCCTAAAAGGGACCACTTCACATGTCTCCAACGTGAAATTCAATATTTGCATTAACTTTTTATTTATATTTTGTTGAGTATAAATTTTAAAAAAATGTATCCATAATCTACGAAATATTATTTATCTTTACATAATCTTGTAATGTTAAAATTTAAAGCTTTTAATAGTAAAAAAAATTATTTAATTTTGTCTCTTGATTTTGGTTAACTATTTTATATATATATATATATAATTATTTTTAAATATAATTAAAATTTGTGTAATATACACTGAGAGAAATTTCTGCATAAAATAGTATGAATTGTAGCCATACATTTTTCACATCTATATGACACACGCCATTGGGTAAAACAATAAACAAGATACCCATTTCGTAGTGATAACGCTATTTTGGTATGATTGCCGAGCGAATTCAGTATATTTTCCTAACAAAAGCTTACGATAGAGGGCATGCGAAAGCGCGTTGAGTGTTTCAATACTATTTTATGCAGAAATTTTTCTCAGTGTAGTTTTAATATATATCTAATTGAATCTTACAATCTACCGTTTATTTTTCACTTATATTTAGTTTAAATAAAATGAAAAAATTTTTTTAAATAATTAATTAAAAATTACTGGCAATGGAAGTAAAAATTAAAATTCATTTCCGAAGCCACGTTTTTCAGTTAATAACATCATTTTTGAAAACCGTTTTTTAATTATACACGTACTCTATATGGGCATATCCACGTGAAATTTTTCTATGACATTTTAGAATCGGTTAAACATATTTTTTTCTCGTCCCTGTTTTTTATGAACAAATTAATTTATTTTTAATTTAGGCGCGATTAATTTTTATTTTTTTCTTATTTATTTATACCTGATAATATATAGAAGATTTTTTTAAAAAATCCGAGATTTTGAAAGTCAATACTTTCAAACTTATAAGTGTTACGTCAAAACGAGAAACCTTTATAAATATATCTAATGTTCCTCGTTTTAAATTAGTTTCAAATAAATTGAATGTAATTTGGGATGAGGATAAGTCAATGAGCCTAATGAATGTTGTGAGATAATAATTGAGGGACTGGATGCTATAATGTGTTACGCGCCATTTATTTAACATGGCGCATAACACATTATAGCATCCAGCCCCTCAATTTATTTAAAAACTAACAAGAAAGAAAAGTATTCACAAAAGTACAATGAATATGATTATAATTTATAGATCTTACTTTAAGAATAACGATTACTGGTGGTAATATATATATATAGCTTTTATCAAAACTTAAAAACTATTTCCAAAATAATATTTTTGAGAATTTATTAAAGTTTTATTTTTAGAACCGGGGAAAAAGTCTAAAAACAAAGTTCGTTTTAAATTTAAACACTTGGAAAATTACTTGGGTTCACTTCAAATTATGTTTGTTTGAAAATTTAATACTTGTTGATAGACTTGGGTTGATTTTAAACACTTAAGAGTTCACTTTTAACTTTGTACTTTTAGTTCACTTGGAGACAATGTGTTCAACTCGCTAGTTCGATGACTATAAGTTGGTGTTTCAAAAAATTACTCTCTGAATGTAACAGAGCTAGTGCCCTTTATATATAAACCTTCCTCCATAAGCTTAGTGCCTTTGATGCTACTGGAATTGTAGAGAGATTATTGTTTTTCCAATTTTATGCGTGAAAACTTGAATCATCGCATGGATTTTAAGTGGGATATGTGCCACTGGTTCGGTTAGCTGTTGCTCACAAGTTGATTCAATGCTTGAATGGGACTGTGGGGAAGTTGTTTAATGATTTATGCCTAATAATATGCAGAAAATTTTCATTGCACAATTAGTTTGAAAGTTACTCTTAAGGTATGATATGCATTACATCCTATAATTTTTAACTTTTAAGTGTCAAAACAAAAAACTGCAGGATACAGACATTTTCGAACACTCTATTGCAAAAAAATACATATGTTCACATATGTATCAACTTTAATTTAAAAATAAATTTATTTTTTAGTTCTACAAAATGGCTCATTTAATACAGTTCAAATGAATTCAGAATTTTTTATGACATCTTCTATAGACGAAGGAATTTATCCCACTGATTTTAACGGATTTAATTCAAATTTTGATTTTATAACGACACTATTATTTAGAGAAGTACATTAAAATTTCCAGATTCGTTGATGGGTTTTCATTTTATAACAATTTCTTGTTTGAAAAAAAATCGCAAAAAATTGATACTTAAAAAAATCATATAGATTTTGTTTGATACATGTATTTAAGGGTAAACAATATATAGTTTTATTATACCATACTGTTTTCTTAAAATAATATTAACTGGGATAGACTATTTTTTATTGTTTCAATCATTAATTTCAGATTTCGAAAAATGACATTTCTGTACTGAATAAAGTATTCTCCTTACAGGCAAAGTTAACTATTAGTGATTCTCTATATGTTCTATCGACAATTACTTTAGTTACATCAACATAAGAGTCTTGGCTTGAAACAGTAATAGATTCTTCGAATTATAAGACGCTGTTTGAATGCAGTCAGTTGCAAGGTCGTTCCTCAGGTCTTCGAACCATATGTAGCGTTCACTGTCTGTGAAACTTCCGTTCTTTAAATAAATGTTAAGCCAAATAATATTGATTAACAAAATTATATATAATAATCGTGATGATTACGGATCTCGGTCCACACCTGCAGTTATAATTTTGTGAAGGCTTTTTATTCGTTTAATTTATCACAATTCTTTTTATTTTTAAATTAATTAAAGAAATTACTTAATAAAAAAATTACACAGGCACACAAAAAAAGTTGTCTGTTTATTTAACCAGACATATATATCTTATGGTATTTTTCCCAGCTAAAAACGAATCTGAAGTCAGAATTGCTCCATCACCCTCTGCTTTTTTTAAATCGAGAAAACTACCCTTAACATCAAAGTTTACTGCAAAAAAAATTAAATCACAGATTTCTCTTCAAAACAAAACAATAAATTTATCTACTTCTGCTACAACAAGTCAGAAACAATATCAACATTTCTTAATCATAAATTTATGTACTTCTCTTTCAACAACTCAAAAGCAATGTCAAAAATGCTCCATCACCCTTTATTTCTTTCAAATTACAATAGATACCTTTAAATGTACAAAATGTGTGTGTCTGTGTCACCGATTTTTGTGAACATATTTTCTCTCACACACATTGACGGATTTTGATAACATTTTGTGGTGTATTACGGTGACAAATATTTAGAATCAGTTAATTTTTTTCTGTCAAATTGGAGTTTATCCTCTATAGATTTCTTTAATTTCAATAAAAAAATTATGTTTCTTTAATTGTTGAAAGAGAAGTACATACATTTATTGTTCTCTTTTAAAAACAATGTTGTTTTTCATTTTTTTACTTTAAACTTTTATTTTGTACATTTAAGGGTAGGGTTTTCAATTAAAAAAAACAGAGGGTAATGGAGCAATTTTGACATTTTTTTTGAGTTGTTAAAAGTGAAGTACATAAATTTATTGTTCTATTTTGAAAAACAATGTGGTTTTTCATTTCTTTTATTATACATTTTTAATTTTTACATATTAAGGGTAGTTTCGTCGATATAAAAAAACAAAGGGTGATTAAGCAATGTTGACATTGTTTCTGACTTGTTGCAGTGAGCGCAACTGGAGCACTCACTACCACCCGACTGATATTAGCGCTTGCGGTCCGAGGAAAGAGCCGATTCTATAATCCAGCTCCTCAATAAACTATAAACCGTAAACAACAACCACTTAAAAAATTTCGTTTAAATAGTTATTTTCGACGTTCATGTTTTTATTGTTTTTACAAGGATTTTTATGAATTAACTATGGAAAATTTTTATTTAAGTATTGTGTGGTATTGCCACTTTGACTCCAAAAAGAAATTTTGCATCAAATTTAAATGAATAAATATTGGGTAAGACTCCGTCAGAAAATATGCGATTTGCATGAGGTCTTTGGATTAGGCTGTAATTTGGTGAAATTGTAGTATTGGATACTAGAAACGAGTGTGACAAAAATTTTTTGAAATTTGTTAAAGTTACGCCATTTTGAATTTTTTTGTTATAATTTTTTTAAATCTTAATATTTCCGAAAGTTTTTGATAAAATTTAATAAAATTTGGAAGGCTTATACTTGACATCATGTTTCTTCTGACTATCACATAAAAAACAAAAAACATTTTTTTGCCCAAAAAAAGTAAAAAAAAATTGTTTAAACCGTTTTGCCCAAGCGGGACCGATTTTTGAGTTTTCTTGTCAATTAATAAAATATTCCTTATAATTTCACCTTTCATTTAAAAAAAGAAAATCAATGGAGACTCAAATAGTTTTCGAGATATTGCAATTTTTGTGGAAGCGCACCCACGTTTCAGTGCCAGCGATGTGTGAGTGCACGGGAATCCTAATTCTTATACTTTACTGTTCAAAATTGTCTAGAGCCTATAAATTTTATGACTTTGGTGTTCTTGGTCTCAAATGAAAGGAGATAAATTTTCTAAAAGTTTCCCCAAAACCCGTTGTTTCAAATTTTAATTGTTTACATACTTTAAAATTATTTTGTAACAAAATAGACATAAATTACTTAAATAAACATAAATTTATCTGCAAAAAATACGATTTTTTAAAGAAGGACCAGATTTATCTATTTGTTAATTAACGAAATTATTTAAATAAATTGAATTATGCATTATTATTTATCAAGTGGTCATACTAGACTAATTGAAATTGATTTCGATCATGAGGAATGGGGAAATAAAAAATAAATGCGATTTTTCTTAAAAATTTTGTAAATTGTTAACTTTGAGTAACAATAAATATGTAAACAATTAAAATTTGAAACAACGGGTTTCGGGGAAACTTTTAGAAAATTTATCTCCTTTCATTTAAAACCAAGAACATCAAAGTCAGATAAAATTTATAGGCTCTAGACAATTTTGAACAGTAAAGTATAAGAATTAGGATTCCCGGGCACTCACACATCGCTGGCACTGAAACGTGGTCGCGCTTCCACAAAAATTGCAATATCTCGAAAACTATTTGAGTCTCCATTGATTTTCTTTTTTTAATTGAAAGGTGAAATTATAAGGAATATTTTATTAATTGACAAGAAAACTCAAAAATCGGTCCCGCTTGGGCAAAACGGTTTAAAAAATTTTTTTTTACTTTTTTTGAGCAAAAAAATGTTTTTTGTTTTTCATGTGATAGTCAGAAGAAACATGATGTCAAGTATAAGCCTCCCAAATTTTATTAAATTTCATCCAAAACTTTCGGAAATATTAAGATTTAAAAAAATTATAACAAAAAAATTCAAAATGGCGTAACTTTAACAAATAAATTTCAAAATTTTCAAAAAATTTTTGGCACACTTGTTTTTAGTATCTAATACTACAATTTCACCAAATTACAGCCTAATCCAAAGACCTCATGCAAATCGAATATTTTCTGACGGAGTGTTACCCTAATACAATGCTTTTTGTAAAATGAAGCATTTGGGAAATTGTGGGTCACAGTATGCATTGTAGTTTTTGGCGGTATAATTGCACTATTGTATTATAATGCAGGTATGTATCATTAAAATCATTCATAACTATATTAATTTTCTTGTTTATGATTAAAAATCTGACATCAGATCTTCAAAATTTAAATTGATAGATTGAATATGGCGTACGAAAAAATTTAAATTTGTTTAATTTGCTTAAATCTTGTTACAATGACTCATGTGACAGAGCAGTTCACTTAAAGTGTGTAAGCAATTAAGCCTATTTTAGTTGCCTTAATTGCGATTCAGATTAATTTAATTTTCTAGTTTTTCAATTTTCTAATTTTAAACTGATATTAACATCATTTATAATATTTCGAACCATTTAATAAATATATTTAATCGATATTTTTTTAACATAATTTAGTCAGTGATAATTTTAAGAAAATGGCTTTGATATATGTTAGGTTATACCTCCTACTGACACGAAAAATTTGAAACAGAAATTTTAATGCGTAAGATATTGAGCTAAGAAAAAGTGTGGCCCACAATTCGACAATCTCCCCTACCATTTACATTTTTCAATTCACAATTAGTAATGAAAATTTTAAGTTTTTGTTAGGAATAAAGTAAAAAAATTAGAAATGGCATGGCATTTACTATTTTCGTTCAAAAAATTTCTAAGTTTTTCCCAGCTATACCATAATTTTTTCCAGTTTTTCCTGATAAAATTTAAATTTATTTGATATTGAATATAAATAAATCAACAATTCGTTTTAAAAATTTTTATAAGGTAAATGCGTCAGTGCTCGGCAGCTTAAGGAATTTTTCAATTTTAAAATGACCATTTTTTTAAAGACAATTTTTTCAAATGAAACAAATTTTATTGATTAAAGGGGATTATAAAGAAGAGTAATTAACATCACTTTTTAAGAAATCAAATACTACGTAATATTTATTTGCATTTAAAGTCGAAAATATGCAAATGCGTTAGTAATCGGCAGGTACGAAAACTGACTGTGTCAGTAATCGGTCGTCCATGTCGATGTCGTGATATTGAAATTTACCAAAAATATTGTTTATTCATGCATAAAATGACTGTGTGTCTTATTTTTTTGATAAGTTGTGACAACCTGCCGACGACTAAAGCACTGACGAGCACTGACGCATTTACCTTATGCTCTTATAAATAATTATACTATTTTGATGAATTTCTTTTGATTTTGTGAAAATAATAATATTTAATAATTTCAATTCAAAAGGTTGAAAATAATTAAAAGTTAGGACACCTACGACTGTTTTTTCATAATTTTGTTGAGTTTTTTTGCATGTTTTGTGCACTAATGAAACATTTTTTGTCCATATTAACCAGAGATATTAAGCTTTTAAAAATCTTAAATTTTTTAAAATAAGACTTCAATTAAAATTTGATTGAAAAATATACAATTAACATTTAAAGTATCGTTACCAACTTGTAGAGCATCAAAAAAGCTTCGATTAACCTATTTTTGAACATTAATAACACTGGGTAACATAAAAATGACCATGTCATGTTTATTTCAAAATTCTTGTTTATTGAAAGTTTAGGTGTCAATGAATAAAAGAATACCCACAAATTTTTTCAAATTTATTCAGAAGTTAAAAAAGGGGGGGTTAAATTATTAAAAACGGTGTTTTCTGCACTTTTTGAAGTCCTCAATATAAAAAACAAGTAGGGTTATATAACCATTTAGATAACCTACTAAATATTTATGCACGTTTTGTTGTAATAATGCAAGTGAATTAAGCGATCGCTTTTCCCACATCCCTTTTGGGGATAGAGAATATACTTTATGTATTTCTCTATGGGCTAATAATAATAAAATTGTTATTATATGAAAAAAGATAATTTCATTCGAGGTAAATTTTAATTTAATTATAATATAGAAAATTAGGGTAGGTTGAGATGAAATTTGTTCTTGTATCACAAAAACTTCAATGTCTCTCGATAATAATATATTTATCAAAAATGATAAATAACAATAAATAGCGCAAATAAAATCAATAAGTATAAGAGTGCCATAGTGTGCCGCTCTATAAGTAGAAGTAGAGCGCACGCGCACATGAAAAAGTTGTGCAAAAATTAAAATTTTTGACTGATTCAGAACTTTTTGGATTGATTCTTATAGTTGACAGTTCAAGCTTTAATTTAAGCCTAATTAGAGGCTTTTAGCACGTCAGTATAATTTTCTACACATGGTCAAAATAGGCCAAAAACAGGGTTTTTTAAAGTTCTCAAAATCTCGACGTAATGGGCACTTTTGGAGGTCATATTCGTGTTCAGCTATGAAAATCGTATGAGAATATCATTGTCCGACATTTGAATCATTTTTCGTATCGACCAGTATTGTGACTATTATTATTACTATTATTCCGGAATTTTTATCATTATTTAGGAGTATTATTTATTAACGAATACGGGAGAATTTTCTCGTCATTTTTTCGTCGTGGTGAAAACTTCTTGTTACTCAAGCCCACATTAATCGTTGCTAAAGGCCCACTCTGATTTTTGCATTTCATATTTTGGTTAATATATTTTGATTATTTGGTTCTTTTTTTGTTTTGAGTCAGAGTAGCTATAAATTAGTAACTAATTCCATGAAGTAGTTGACGGCGAGAAAGAGAATGGTCAAGATACCGGGATTTGGAAGCAGAAACCTGTTCTCAAAGTGAAAATAGGCCTTGTCGCTTTTCCAGCAATTACGCTCCTTTTTCCGGCGTAAGAATACAAGATTCGTAAGTGCTACCGGCTGGAAAAGTAAAGAAGGACCAGCGAGGTAGCACGTCGGGAATCATCATTATCATCGCTCTCTTTGGATCCTGATTTTGACCTGTCGAGACGCGATTTTTGAGTTTTTAAAGTTTCTTTTTTTATTCATTGACAAAATTTTAAATATTTCTTTTTTTGTGATTCTCGCCATCTGGTCGTGCAAATATTTGTCGTTAGCCGTGCGATCTTCACATATTGTAAGTTTTTATTTTTTTATGTTTCAACTCAAATTGATTCGTCAAGATTGTAAAATTGATTCAGCCGGCCTCATGATTATATTAATTAATTATTCAATTTTTATTAAATAATACATTTATTATAATGTCTCTTGTTCAACCACGTGTTGCCTTTTGTTACGTTTCTTACCTTTTATTTTCTAAGTTTTATATTAAATTCTCCCTTGTTACCAACGTTACCGACCCCGAATTTTGGTCCTAGCTGACCGGCAAAATTCTTTATATTTTATTTGTTTTTTGACTCAAACTCCTATTTGCTCTTTGTTTCGGAATTTTGTAGATTTAATTTTGTTATTAAATTTGGAATTTGGTCAATTTAAAGGTTAAGTATTATTTTAATTGGGGTTTCTTAAAAGCGACGATTACTAGGGACTTAATAGTCTTATTTCTCCATAATCTAGTACTTGATTTCCTTTGTAATTTGACTATAGTTCTTGTTTAAATTCGTTTATTTAAAGTGACGATTACAAGAGAATTAATGGTCTTATTTCTCTGTAATCTAGGTACTTAATTAGGTTTATAATTTGACTAAAATTCTTTTTTTTATTCGTTTATTTGAAGTGACGATTTCTAAAGAGCTAACTGGATGGTAGTTTTGTTTCTCTTAAATCTAGGTACTTGTTTGTTTTTTTGTTAATAATTTTGAAAATCTCTAATTTTCTTTTATAAGAAAATGGCCCCAGAAAGAACTGGCGCTCAACAAATTATTTGAGTTGAGAAATGTATAAAGTATTCCTTTCTCTTTCCTTCCAATTGTATTGGGTATAAAGGCTTTGACTAAAATTTTTAATATTTTATTTTTCACGTTAATAAATTTTATATAATATTTGGTGTCACATAGGATAACCCTGAAGATGAGCTACTGGGATAGCGCTTTATGCACTCAATCAAATCGCCACTTGACTTTACAGGGTTAATTTATATATTATATATTTCATTTTATGTTTGAGGGAACTAATTTCTACTTAAGATTAGTTCTTTTCAATTAAATTTTACGATATTTGGATAATTTGAACATTTTTCAATTAAATAACAAATTTAAAAATAGAATTAATATTTTATTTTACCTAAAGTTGTTGCGGCCTACTTTTAGAAAAATCTCATAATTTGTAAAAATAATTTTTAATGTCTATAAAATTTATTTTTAATAATTATTTTTGAAAAATGTTTTAATTAGAGTTATAATTATAATTTTTTAATTAGTTTGACAGCTATGAAAATTTAATAAAAAAGCATGTACATAATTTAGATAAAACAAGTTTCTTCATAGATATTTGTTAAAAATGTGTTAATTTACGTGTATAAATTGATTATTCCGTAAACATACTCAAAATAATAGATAAAAATTAATTTTAAAACTTACCTATGAAATGTCGAAAGTCACCATATTTTAATTAAATTTTTTAAAGAACTTTATACATATTAAACTTAAATATTAAAACCAAAATTAAATAAAAAATTGATTGAAATCACGGAAAATCATAAAAGTCTTAAACATATAATGGTATATAAAATATATAAATTAATCCTGTAAAGTCAAGTGGCGATTTGGTTAAATTCATAAAGCGCTATCCCAGCAGCTTACCTTGAGGGTTATCCTATGTGACTTGGGGTTCGAGTCCGCCTTACCCTCATGTGTGGTGTAGTAGTAAAGATCATTTTTTTAATTAAATCCACTTGTTATTTTAAAGAATGCAAAATTTGAATCATTAAATTTTTTGAACCTTTTTAAATAATAAATTTACTAAAAAAATTTTTAATATTTTTTGGAAACTTCCTGGTAACTTCCAGGAAGTTTCTATGGGATGCGTCCAGAAAGTTACCAGGAACTTTCAATGAGAATCTTCTAACCTGCGGACATTATTTCATTTCCTGTAAATTTCAGGAAGTTACCAAGGGTAACTTCCGAAGATTGTCGCTGGAAACTTCTTGGAAGTTTTTGTGCTATGTGGGAAGAGTCTGATTTTATTAATATAGTTAATAAATTGTACTACAGAACGGCTTGAAATTAGAAGTACTCTCATTTGCCTGGACCACTTGTCTAATGGATTTTCTTGACGGAGGAGGAAAACTGCAAAAAACCTTTCCTGAGTACAACCGGTTTATCTACAGCAAACTTCTAATGGTGTCTACCGGACAATAATCGTTTATGCACATCATTATACCTCAACTTCAAATCTTCTGCTTAATATATTTTACGAAAGTAGTGAGACAAACACCGGGTTATAGCGAGAGTCGAACCAACATCGGTCAACCAACCAAGTACCCCCTAAAGGGGGTAAAGCCTGTTTTACCTGTAGGTAAAACACAGATCAAATGTTGACTTAATGTGATGACCCCTTTTAAAACTCGTAGCTCAAAAAATAGGTCAAATTAAATATGGATTTTCACATAATGTAAGGGCCCACACAGGGACCACTTTTTGACATATAGATCAAAAAATAGGTAAAATTAAACATGGATTTTGACGTAATGTAAGGACCCACATGGAGAACCCTTTTAAACCTATAGGTCAAATTATACATTGATTTTGACGTAATGTGAGGTCATCATTTATTCTCTTTTTGACCCATAGGTCATAAAATAGGTCAAACACGGTACCCTGGAAACAATTTCAACCCTCAAGTTCCATCCTTTAGACGATTCCTGTTATAACTTGTTTAAGGTGCTTCACTGATTATTTTTCAAAAGAAAAAGCAAAATCCGTCGGGCAGATTTTTTTTATTTTAATGTTTTTAGCAACAAATTTGAGAAAAGACTGCTTGTTACGATTTTATAAACTAACATATGATATTGCAAGTGGTACCTTTTTATTCATACAATTATTATAGAATAAAAAAATCGACTACTCTATAATAACATTTGTTTCAAAAATGTGATAGTATATGTTTATTAATGATATAAATTTGTTGGATCAAGGAATTGTTAAATTAAAAAAATGAGCTAATATCCGTTTTACTGCAAACTTCATGTTTATTTATACACGTCAAAATATGTCGCTATTTTGAATCGTTTTTTTAATATTAAATGGAAAATTCAATTAATTAGATACCTGGAGTATATATCAATTTTGGTAATTTTTCATTTTCAATTCTGTATTAAACAAATTATGTTCAATTTTTTTAAGTGTTACTATATATAACAAAAAAAATTGTTACTATATATAGTACCAATTAGAAGATTGAACATAATTTATATAACAAAAAAAAAGTTACTACATATAGTAACAATTAAAAAATTGAACATAATTTGTTTAATACAGAATTGAAAATTAAAAATTACCAAAATTGACATATACTCCAGGTATCTAATTAAATAAATTTTCCATTAAATATTGAAAAAACGATTCAAAATAGCGATATATTTTGACGAGTATAAATAAACATGAAGTTTGCAGTGACATAGACTGTCCTTAGTTTTTAAAAAAATCATTTAAAAAAACTCGTAAACTTCAGAAAAGCTACCGTGACTTTGTTTTCAAGATTTCCTGCGACTTCTCTGCCTTAAATTAATAAACAATTTATTATTAAAAAAATATTAATTTAATTTAAACAATATTCATTTTAAAAAATTGGTCAGATTTCCATTCTGCTGAAAACTTCTTTTAAGAATTATATTATTCTATAATTGTTTGAATAAAAAAGTACCAGTTGAAATATCATATGTGACGCGACACGAGAAAAGGGACCTATCGCCTCAAAAGAGAATTTTACAGGGGGGGCGTTTAAAGTGACGCCATGAGCAGAAAACCCGTGTATTTACGCGGACACGTTCAACTTTCGGGCTTTATATTAATTAAACTCTTTCAGATTTTTAATTTCTGATTTTTTTACGTGAAAGAGCGACTCAAAATCTATGGAATTCGACTAGAAACTCAAAAATGATTTTTTTATCGATAGGTCCCTTTTCTCGTGTCGCGTCACATATGTTGGTTTATAATATCGTAAAAAGCAATCTTTTCTCAAATTTGTTGCTAAAAACATAAAAATTGAAATTAAAAAAAATGCGCCCGACGGATTTTGCTTTTTTCTTTTTAAAAATAATCAGTGAAGCACCCCAAACGAGTTACAACAGGAATCGTCTAAAGGATGCAACTTGAGGGTTGAAATTGGTTAGTTGGTTAATTGGTTAGTTTCCAGGGTACCATGCAAATTAGACATAGATTTTGACGTAATGTGAGGCCGTTATTTATCCTCTTTTTGACCTATAGGTCAAAAAATAAGTCAAATGGGAAGAAGATTTTGACGTAATGTAGGGCCGTTATTGCACCTCTTTTTACCTATAGGTAAAAAAAAGGTCAAATTGGACGTAAATTGACAGCCCCTTGGGAAAAAGCCGGAAAGGGAAATGACTGAATCAGCGGCGGCGGCGAAATGATTTTATATTAATAGGGATAGATTATTTAATTGCATTTATGCAATAATTAATTTCATTTTGACATATTGTGAATAATTATGAGAAAATGTATTTTTCATCTCCAAAGCATTTCATCTCTAGAGCCTTTTTCTTGAAATTTTCTTTTGCTTTTAATATTTACATGCATTACTTTAAAAAAATTAACCCATACAACCATCAAATCAAATATTTTAACTAAATTTATATTTTTTAATAGAACTAAATGTATTTGATATTAAAATATGCATATTATTAATTTTTAAGCAGTGTGTAATTAATTTTATTTTTGATTAAGCGAACAATATTAGCGTGTATTTTTAATAGAAAAACTTGCAAATTAAATAAAATTAAAGAAACTAATAAAAATCGTTTAAGATATATGCAATGTCTACCATTATAAATGTAAAATCTTCATTGTAACGAAACAAATTAACAATTAAGTATCCTCTTCAAAAAGTAGGTAATAAAAATAATTTCTTTTTTATAGAAAGTGAATTTAATATTTATATGAAACCCATGAGCTTATAGAGATTTATTTAAGATATTTAATTATTTGTAAATTGATTCGGAAAATTAATAGCTTCATTTTCATTTACAAATAATTTAACTTTTTGGATTATGATTTGGAATAACAGATTGTTTTATAAGTTTCAGAAGTTATGTAAACAAATAATTTATAAACATTTGCTAAATTATAAAAAAGCAGTTTTTACGGATAAAAATTCAATGCAAAGTTAGAATGTACGTATAAGGGGAAATACGAAGACAATGACCCAATGCGATGCTGGTTGACTGTCGTATTCAGGTACGCATACCGTCGTCCACTCTAATTTGAATGTAACAACGTTCCGTTTGGTCGCTACCTGATAGCATCTCTGACTGGTCTGAAAGGACTTCGTCTCTCTTGAATATTCTGTCTTTCTCTTAACTAAACAGTAAAGTGCAATATATACTAACACGGGCGAGGGAAAGATGAAACAAAGGGAATTATTATTGGACAAGATAACAAGGCTTTATTTACATATCATTGCTCTTAAAGGTTTCAGGTAAACTAAAAATTACACAACTTTATGCAATTAGGATATAAAAAAATTAAATTTCAAATTTTAATTGTAGAATTTTCTACAACAATAAATGATTTATTTAATAAAATATTGATCTGCACTGGGTCAAAATTTTCTTATGAGTTATAATTTAAGTAGGAATCCGATACTATTGATAAATTTTAGTAACTCTTCAAATTTTAATGTTAATATTTATTTATGGGTCGAAATTCCTTGAGTGCCCAAACTTAAAAAGATTGCACAAACTTTACTACTATGGAAGAGCAACATTCTCTTCGTTAGATATTTCATTAGGTGTGGAACCTCAAAAAAGTGAAATTTTCTTCCTCCCCCTTTTTAGAGTACTTTTCCCCAAAATATGCAAAAAAGGGTGCTTTTATTCAGAATTTCTCTTATAAAAAAATTGGGAGTTGGGAATTTTCCAGCTTTTGAGGTTCCACTTATAGACATGATGATGCTGAAACAAAAGCCGTTTGACTTTTTAAAATCGCTTCTGTAGAACTCGAGATATCAGTCTTACCAGATCAAAAAAAGACATTTTAAGAAAAACGCATTTAAAGTTTTTGTTCATAAACTTCGACATTTTTTTAAATCATCAGATTTGCTTGAAAATTGTTACTCGGGGGTTTTTGAGGTCGCTAATTACGAATATGGAATCAGATTTTTAAAATTCAAAATGGCGGATCCAATATGGCGGCCATTTTTTTCAAAATCAATGGATTTGCTTGAAAATCGTTACGGGGGTTTGGGGTCGCTGATTATGAATATGACATCATTTTTTCAAAATTAAAAGTGGCGGATGCAATATGGTGGACAAAAATAATATTAAACGAAAAAAATTAAAATAAAAAATTTTCTTTTCCGCCATATTGGATCCGCCATTTTGAAAATTTGATATCTAATTTATGATCAGCAACACCAAATACATTTTTGTTTGTCTTTTTTAAAAAATCAAATGGGAAAACATTTAAATCATTCTATTGCTTATCCGCATACAAAACCATCTTTGTCATGGCGAAGAAAAAAAATGTATAACTTTGGTTTTACTACGAATTTTGCAATAATATTTTAGGAGAGTATTCTTGACACTATAAGAAATCCGAAAATAAAAACAAAAAAAATCAATTTTTTTAACATTTTGAACTATTTAAAAGGTCTATCTTAAAAAAAAGGTAAAAAAAAGGTTTAAAAAAAGGTTTATTAAAGGTTTTAAAGGTTTATCTTTTAAAGTTTTATAAATTAAGCTTTGAAAATCACTTTGATTGACCAACTTTTTAACCTAATTGTAGCAGAAATATGAAATTATTAATTTAAATACCAAAAATGATGGAAAACATCATTTTCAAAATTTCGAGCAAATATCAGTTCATAAAAAAAGAAATATGTTTAAATAAATTACTTTGTAAAAATTATATAATTTAAAGAGGAAGAGGACAGCATAGCTGCGTCGAAACTTAGGGGAATTAGAAACGTAAAAAGTTGCTGTTTATTTTTCACTTCGATGATTTATAATTTCTTTTTAACTCATAAGAAGAAATTTTTAAGGTAATAAAATTTATGTGATTTGCTTGTTTATTTGTTTATATGCCTGTATTAAGCCTACATTCCTGACTATAGAATAGTTTTTACAACCGAACAATTTCTCTTATAAACATTTTGCGATTACTTAATATTGGAGTTGTGCAAAATAATTCGAACCAAAATGTTCGATTTTTTACGCCCAGTTTGAATGTCGAAAATTCGATATCCGAGTTAGCCTAGTTCGTATGTCCAAAATTTCTGCATTCAAATTAGCTCAGTTCAAATGTCGAATATTCGACATTCGATTTGCTACAAAATTCGAACCGAACCGAGTTTTGAAATAACTGAATTATTAACAGAATATTTCATTTAATTATAAATCAAAAACATAACTAATTGTAGGGTAGAGTGGGGTAAAAAAGCCACTTTTTACTTTTGGTACTATAAAATCGAAATTTGAATTTCTTTTGGTGATTTTGTCAAAATATTTTGGTATTAAATTTTGTAATGTTATATTTTTATTTTATCTGTATAACAAATAAATAATTTAGAAAAGTTTTTAGCTTCCAAAATTGTATTTTATGTTAAGTTTACCTGCTTTCAATTCAGTCATCGAAACAAAAAGAAACAAGCAGTTAAACAATACAATATACAATAACAACTATAATATTATCGATATGATAGTCAAACTAGAATAAAAAGTTGAGTTTTATTTAATTAAACTTATATTTCAAACAGCTGGTAAAATAGTTCAATAGTTTCAAAATAAAAGCCGAATGGCTTTTTGCATCATTGGCTTTTTCACCCCACTCTACCCTATTAAAAATTAAATATAAGGAAAATAATATTAAAGTAAGTTACTTATTGATCAATTATATAATTATTACTTTAGTTTTAAATTAAATATGGAATTAATCGAGTTAAAAAATGTTTAATATCTAATTATTCTGTATTTTTTAAGTATACCACATAAAAAAGTTTCATGTAAATAAACCCTGGGAATTTCATGGAACGTCTTCTTGAAATTTCCGTAAAGTTTATTAATTAATAATTAATGTAAGTAGTTAATAATAAATCATTAATTATTATCTTACTTAAATTAAAAGCATTCATATAGTGCCTCAGAATATCATTCTTTATCAGTAATAACATTTTATATTTTTTAGTGAATATTTGTATTCAAACACCTTGGATGGACACCTTGGAGCCACTTTTTTAAAGCAAAATTTCAACTGTTTTTCAAAGTCGTTTACATTTTATTTTCCTTGATAAAGTAAAAAATTTTTTGATAAAAAATTAGCTAAGGGGATTATTATATATATTATATAATGCGTTTAAAGATAATTGTCTTTCAAAACAGCACAGTCGGCCAGAAGACGTTCAAATCTGGCCAAAAGTCTAAATGTTTTTAATACTGCTTGAAACTTATTACTCGGAGGGTTTGCGGGGTCGCTAATTACGAATCGAAAGTCACATTTTAAAAATTCAAAATGGCGGATCCAATATGGCGGACTACTTTTTAAAAGTTGACACACGTAGACTAAAATTTGTGTTTCGGAGGTTTTTGGGACCGCTAATTACAAATCCAAAAGTTAGATTTTCAAAATTCAAAATGGCGGATCAAATTTGGCGGAAGACTTTTCTAAATCCAAATGGCCTGAGATTTGTTACTCTGCGGTTTTTGTTGGCGCTGATTACGAATCTGATGTCAGATTTTCAAAATTCAAACTGACAGGTCTAATTTGTCGGAAGGCAATTTTAAAAATCGATTAAATTCGCCTGAAATTTTGTTATTTGGGATTCTTGAAGTTGATGTTCATAAACCTGAATTTTCACGATGTGATTTCTCATCTATTTCTGTGTCACTATCGACATGCATATCAAACGAACTAGAACTTTCGTAAGTGTTCATATTTCATAATTTCAGGAGTATCTAGTAAAATTCTAACTTCCTCTGGAATTGTTAAATATTTTTTCGAATTGAAACGAGATCGAGAAGCCAGATTTGTTGAAGATAGGATAACATCTGACGTGTCCATTAATCTGTAGAATATATCTTCCAAAGTTACAACTCTACTACTTTTCCTGCTGTGTTATTTTCTGTAGCTTTTGTAATCTTTATTACGTGATTCACTTGCTTCTTCACCAATCATTCCTACAGGCAGAATACTTGTACTTATTATATCAGGACCGTGCACAAGTATCTTCTGAAGTGTTGTAGTCATAGGATACTACGAGTAATTTTCTATGTATATTTCGTCAGTACGACAAAATCTACTACACTGTGAGGTTTTGTTATTCCATAGAATATCATTATTCTCATTTAAAAGACGCAGAGGAATTAGAGAAGTTGCAAATATGTTGTCATCACTAATATTTGAATCAACTGCATTTACTTTTTAGTTCTGTTTGTACTCTGAATGTCCTAAAGTTCCATAAAAATCCCATGAACATAATTATGCAATTTCCATTGATTTAGTATTTGTATTTTTCATATTCTGGAGTATGACTTCTCGTTGTAAGATCACTAATCTTTCTGCAGTATGATTCAATAATGCCTGCAATGGCACTTCTGCTTCAGTTTTCTGAAGCTTAATTACTTTCTTTGGAGGTCCACACCACATAACTTTGTCCCCAAATGCATATTTGTGTATAAGTTTTTAGATAAAGAGTTATCTTACAAAAAGGCAAGGGCTTCTGGAGGTGACATTTTAGTAACTGACTTTGGTTTTTCTAATAATTTTCTAATTTTCTTTTCTTTCCGAAATCTTAGATATTTCATTAATCGCTCGGTATTATTCCTTATTTCCAGAAGCTTTAGCCGCATTACGAAATGCTTGTAATATCATTTGTGGATCGTGATTGAGATTTCTACTAATATTTGAGGCTTCTCTTCTTTCTGATCGATACGATTTTTCCTGAAACGTTAGAGTAGGACGTCCTGTAGGTTTACATGTACCATCAGATGGACGATTTTCATCAGTAATTTAAAGATTGGGGACTTCAAATTCAGAGTCTAGCCAACTAGCCCAGTCGCCCTGTGTTTTTTCGTGCCAAATTTGATACATGAAGTCTGATTT
Source organism: Leptopilina drosophilae (assembly GCA_032873175.1). Lineage (NCBI taxonomy): Eukaryota > Metazoa > Arthropoda > Insecta > Hymenoptera > Figitidae > Leptopilina > Leptopilina drosophilae. The sequence goes on from CM065484.1 coordinate 12,928,833, forward strand.
TGGATTCATATAGTGTAGGGTGGTAGTATGAATATGTATATGTTTTTCATTCTAAATTTTTTAAGCTGCGCGTTATAAACAATTTTGAAGGTGCCGAAAAACAGTTTTTTGATGACCTTTCTTTGCCATCAAATTATAGGAGGAAAAGTTAAGAATAAAAATTATGGAGCTCAGAAATACCTTTAAAATAATGGGTCATATATTAAAATTGGTTTATTTGTTTACTTGCAAATAAATTTAAACCAATCAAAATGTAACATTCTTGTTTGTTTAATAACATGAACAAAAGTTAACAAATTCTTTCGATATTCTCCAAAAATATACCTCTCAAGATGTGTGCCAAATCTGAATCAGATTCGATAAATAGTTTATAAGAAATTCTATTTGTTAACTAAAAACATGATTTTTTTAAATGAAATTTCTTCATTTTTGTCCGAATAAAAATGAATTTTTATATTGGGTTCTCTTCATGAAATGCCAATCTATCAATCACAATTTGTATCAAATTAAATTTTTACAAAAAAACTGGTTTTTTGTGTGGAGAAATTTTTGGCTTATAAACAAATGAACACTACATCAACAATTTTTACTTTAAGGGGGCAAGCGCAGTTGTAACGTCAAAAAATTGACATTTTTTCAAGAATTTTTTTCTTGTAAACCATTAAACTTTTTTTAAAAATCGATTTTTTTCTAAAAGTACATCATTTAGATTTTAGTTAACAAAAAAAAGAAGTTAAAAATATTAAGAAGTTCCAAAGTTATGTACCGTTAAAGTAAAGTCCTTCGAAAAAACAGAGTTTTGCGGTGACCAACACTATGGAAATTTGATTAGTCCGAAATTAAAATTCGAAACAGATTTACTTTTATTGAAAGATTATCTAGTCCTTAATCAAAGGATTTAAAAGGAAAAAAATAGCGACCTGCCAAAGTTGAAAGTTAGATTTTTTCTTTTTTCGTCAACGTTGTCAAGTCTCCATTTTTTCAAATATTTTTTTCCTTTTAAATCCTTCGATTAAGGACTAGATACTATAGTATATATACTATAGTATATATATATACTATATATACTATAGTATACTATAGTATATCTATACTTTCAATAAAAGTAAATCTGTTTCGATTTTCAATTTCGGACTAATCAGATTTCCATAGTGTTGGTCACCACAAAACTCTGTTTTTTCCAAGGACTTTACTTTAACGGTACATAACTTTGGAACTTCTTAATATTTTCAACTTCTTTTTTTTGTTAACTCAAATCTAAATGATGTACTTTTAGAAAAAAATCGATTTTTAAAAAAAGTTTAATGGTTTACAAGAAAAAAATTATTGAAAAAATGTCAATTTTTTGACGTTACAACTGCGATTACCCCCTTAACAATTTTGCATAAATGCCATTTGATTACTTATTCTTTGCTTCAAATTTTGGCAAGAAATTCTTGATCTAGGTCAAAAGGATGGTGGAGATAATTTTTTTTCAAAAAATTCCTGAGCCTTTATTTATTCATTTTTTTTATTTTTTTATCATATTTTTTTAGTTGATTAGTCATACTAATTATAAAAAATTAATATAAACATCTATGCACTTCTTCGTTTTAAATTGGGCTAAATTTTTCTCAAGAATTCGAATTTCCAATTTGTTTTCTAAAAAATTTATAAATAATGTCAAAAAAATAATAATTAAAATAATTTTTTTTGTTTTTTTTTTAATTTTTTATTTTTAACTTCTTGAATAATAAAAGCAACACTAATTTATTATTTTTACATTAAAAGAATTAAGGTTTTCGGAAAAATGCTATTTGCAGAACTTTTTTCTTATTTGATGAAAAATTTTATTATAAAATAGTAGAATATTAAAAATCAATGAATTAATAATAATTTTGTAATAAAATTGAAATTTTACCATGAATATATTATTGATGTTTTTAAAACAATTGAACTTTTAAAAAGAATTTTAGTAATTATGAAAATAATTGAATTTTGGATGAATTTTATGAATTTTTTGTTAAATAGTTGAATTTCGAAGGCAAAATTTGATGAAAATAATTGAATAGTGAATATTTTTTTTAAAAAATTGAATCGTTTCAAAGAATTTGCCTATAATTCTTGAGAATAGTTTTCTGTTTTCTAGCATTAGCGAATTTAAAGCAGTGAAAATACTAAAGAAAATCATAAATATTTGCTTTTAGTGGCCAAAATCTTAAAATAGAACCCAAATAGTAGCGTAACTTGAAAAAAGTAGTAAATAGTAGGTTTTAGTAGATATGTGCGAAGCCTGGGAAAACTGCTATTCGCAAAACTTTTTTCTCATTCAAAATTGTGGTATTTTCGATATATATGCCAAATTATTAGTAAAATATTGTTTATTTATAGATATTCAATCAATATAAGATACAGTTGAAAACCAAGAAAGAACTATTAATTATGAAAATAGAGTGATGTATGTATAATAATATTAATAATGTTAGGTATCAAGTCTAGTTTGACTTGATTTTGAATTTAATCAGTTATACAATGACTAAAATTATGTCATTTGGAATGTTGGGTTGAAAACACATTAAAACGAGAGAAAACATCATAGATTAATACATATATTTTAAATACAAAATTACAAAACTTATAAATTTCCGTAGATTTTATGTATTAGATGTTTCTATTTTAAGGGATAAAAGTGTTCTATTTTACAATTTTTGCAAGTGGCAGTGTAGAATTTGGTGGAGGAGGAAATATATTAGAGAAGGGATGAATTGTTGAGGGGGCGGATACCTTAAGATGATAAGAGGAGTGGTCACTTTAAGGGTTTATAATTTGTTTTTACAATTCAAGTGTTTTTCTTAGGTAGGAAGGAAAGATCACCTGGAAGTGATATATCTTTATGAGCCTTTTTAGAAACTTAATCCTAAGAAAGAATTACAAATTTTTTGATTTTATGGCAGTATTAAATGGTATTATTTTCCATATGCTTACAAATAGAATTTTGAAAACATTTTTAAGGAGAAAGAGAATTATATATTTTAGTCTTTTCCTAAAATAACATTTTGCGGAATTTGTACTTTACAATGAAGTAATAAACTTGAAAGGTTGAATATTTTGGGAAACTATAATATGTTTTTTTTTATTATTTTACGGTGGAGAGAGTTGTACCTTTTTTTAACCATCGTAACATACTGCCCCCCTTTGAACAATGAGTGTTCAAAGAAATGAACGAAGACATATCATATGTCTGTATATTGTGTTATCATCGGTGTACAAGTTGTAAATACTAATTAAACTTAATTGTTTTGTTAATATAGCCTTATGTTTGACAATCAATTTTTAACATTTCGAATAAATATAACAATCAATGAGTGAAACACAAGTAACATTTCTTAGATGATCGATTATGAAACTGAATTTTCGATATTTTGTTCATTTGGTAATGGGCATATGTTCTTAACACTTCGCTTGTAAGTGCTGGCTTCTGTTTTAACAGTCACAACTCGTACAGCACCATCTTGGCCCGGGTGAGTTTCAATAACTCTTCCCAATATCCAATGCAACGGTAGAGTGTTATCTTCTTTTAGAACCACTAGAGTTCCAATGGTTATATTTTTGTTCGCATTTGTCCATTTGGTGCGAGTGTTGAGCTCGTTTAAATATTCTTTGTGCCATCTGGTCCAAAAGTGTCTCCTTAGTAATTGTGAATGTTGCCATGCAGATAGCCGGTTGATGGGCGTGTTTCGGAAGTCAGCTTGAGGAAGGCTTGTTAGTGGTTCACCAATCAGAAAATGTCCAGGAGTTAAAGGTCTGTGATCATTGGGATCAGAAGATAAAGGAGACAAAGGACGAGAATTTAAAACAGCCTCAATTTCAATTGCATAAAGCCTCGAGTTGATCATATGTTAAAAGAGTGTCGCCGACGGAGCGTAAAAAGTGATGTTTGAACGATTTCACGCCAGCTTCCCACAGACCGCCAAAATGAGGAGCGCGCGGAGGGATGAAACTCCACATGATTTTACTATCATTTAAAAATTTCTTGATATCTTCATTATGGTTTTCCGTTTGCAAAAGTTCTTGCAACTCCTTGAGTTCGCGGTCAGCGCCTTTAAAGTTTGTTGCATTATCTGACATTAGAGAAATCGGTTTTCCTCGGCATGATATGAATCGACTCAGAGCTTCAAGAAATGACTCAGTAGTGAGATCATTTACTACTTCTAAATGCACAGCTTTACATGCGAGACAAACAAAAATCGCAACGTAACATTTAACTTTACCGCGGTTTCGCAATCGTTTTTCCTTTATAAAAAAGGGCCACAATAATCTACTCCTGTATGTAGAAAAGGACGAACAAATTCTACGCGTTTTGCAGGTAAGTTTCCCATGACGTAATTTATATCGCGTGGTTTCGCGCGAAAACACGGCATGCATTGATGAATAATTTTTCGCGTGGTGTTACGTCCGTCAATGGGCCAATATAATTCCCTGACCGAATATAGCGTAGTCTGTATACCAGCATGGAGTAGTTTGACATGTTCTTCGCGCACGATAAGAGTAGTTACATGATGATTTCGCGGAAGAAGAATTGGATGTTTTTGTTCAGGTTTCAGGTTTGAATGTTCTAACCTTCCACCCACTCTAATAATTCCTTCATCAAGAAAAGGATTAAGAGATTTTATCGGGCTTTTAGAATCAATTTCCTCTTCTCGAGACAAAGCGGAAATTTCTTTAGAAAAATCTCTTTTTTGAGTTAATCGCACTATTCGATTCAAAGATAAATTGAGTTCGTCTTTTGTTAATTCGTCAATTTGTTTGTCTTTTCCTTTTGCATTATGTGCAAAACGAAGGCAATAAGCAATAACTCTGACGAGAGTTCTGAATGACGAAAATTTTTCAAGAATGTTTCTACCAGAAACGATTATGTTCATAACCATTTGAACTGGTTTTTGAATTTTCATCTCAGGAATGCTTTCATTTTTTAATTCAAGCGACGGCCAGTGATTTTCGGGAAGAAGGAGATATTGAGGACCGTTTGACCAAAGGGTGCCCTTTGCAAATTCTTTTGGTCATTGACCACGTGATATGAGGTCAGCTGGATTTTCAGAGGTGGGTACATGTTTCCAATGCCGAATGTCGGTAAGCGTCTGAATTTTTGCTACACGATTAGCGACAAATGTTTTAAGCAAATGTGGTTGGGTGTTAATCCAATGAAGTGTAATAGTGGAATCGGACCAAAAATAAGTATGATCAAAATTGATTTTCAAAGTATTTTGAACTAAATTTTGGAGTTCCGCGAGTAATAGTGCCGAACAAAGTTCTAATCTAGGTAACGAGATTGTTTTGACGGGTGCGACTCGGGATTTTGAACACAAAAGGACTACCTGAGCTTGTCCCTTTTCATCAATAGAGCGAATATAAAGACACGCCCCATAAGCCTTTTCACTCGAATCGCAAAATCCGTGAAGTTGCAAATTTTTAGCATTCGGGGAAATGGCACATCTCTGAAATCCAAGCTGATTAATGCATGGAAATTGATCTATATAATCTCGCCAAGAAGTTTCAATAGAAGTTGGAATGGTTTCGTCCCAATGGAGGTTTAATTTCCATAACTCTTGCAACATAATTTTTCCCGGAATAATAACAGGACCCAGAAGACCATAAGGATCAAAGATTTTTGCAACTTGAGAGATGATTTTTCTTTTAGTTATTTTACTGTTGGATTCAGGTAATTTAACAGTGTAAGAAATTGTGTCTTCCTTAAAATTCCAATAAACCCCTAGTGTTTTCACTGAATCTGAAGAGTCGAGAGCCATAAAGGGATTATCCCTCGAGTTTTCAAGATCTGACACAATAGAAGGGTCATTTGAAGCCCATTTCCTAAGACAAAACCCACCCCCTTGAAGTAGTTCAACAAGGTCGTCGCGTAATTTAACAGCTTCTTCTTTTGTGTTTGTACCTATCATTAAATCGTCGACATAAAAATCATTTCTTAGAACTTCTGACGCTAGTGGATATTGTGCACATTCGTCATCAGCTAATTGTTGTAGAACTCGAGTGGCTAAGAAAGGAGCACTCGCTACGCCAAAGGTTACTCTATTTAATGAGTAAATTTTGATGGGTTTATCGGGAGATTCACGATAAATAATTTTTTGAAATGAAGTATCATCAGGGTGCATTTTTACTTGACGATACATTTTTACGATGTCTGCAGTTAAGACAAATTGTCGAGAACGGAATCGTATTAAGTGACTAAAAAGGTCGGGTTGGATTGTAGGTCCTACCATTAACGCTTGATTCAGTGAAACACCAGTTGGAGGTTCTGTCGATGCATCGAAAACGAGTCTCGATCTAGTCGTCAGACTGTCCTCCTTAAAAACCGCGTGATAGGGCAAATAAAATCCAGAAGAGTGATCTAATTGATCATCGGGAATTAGCGTCATGTGGTTAAGAAGTTTATATTCTTCAATTTGTTCTCTACACGATTGTTCGAGATCAGGATCCTTTCGAAATCGATTTTCTAAAGAGAAAAAACGTCGAAGAGTTGTATTGAAGGAATTTCCTATTTGACCCTTTTTGTCATTGAAAGGAAGCCTAACAATATAAGAACCGTCAGAATCTCTTATTGTATTTTTTGCAAAATGTTCTTCGCAGGCGATTTCTTCGCGAGAACGAATTTTGGTATTCGGTAGTTCTTCCACTTCCCAGAATTTAGTTAATTGTGATTCTATAGAGGAATTGCGAGCAAAATTACATTGTCTTGTTTGTGTTAAGGAAACTGAATTTCCATATATTTCTCCAGCATTTATCCAGCCTAATAATGTTTTCTGTAAAATTGCAGGATGATTCTTTAGTTGAAACTGACCAACACAAAGAAGATTGTAAAATAATCCGACACCAATGATACCATCTAAGTTTCCTGATTGTTCAAACTCAGGATCCGCTAAAATGATGTTTTTAGGGATTTGCAAAGAATTTCGATCTATACTGAGAGTAGAAACAGAAGAATTCAAATTTTCGATAATCAAAAATTCAAGAGATTTTTCAAATTTACAGAATCGTGACTTTATTACAGCATTCGTCGAATGACGCACAGTCGTGTAATTGGCACCTATACTTAAAACATTAATATTTACCGGACTGCGAGGTAAAGTTAAATGTTTAGCAACTGATTCTGTGATATAATGCGATTGTGACCCACTATCTAAAAGAAATCGACATTGTTTAATTTTATTTTCCTGACTGACTAACTCAACTACAACAGTGGTCAGTAACATTTCCGAAGAATTATTGTTACTAGGCAGGTAATTTAAATTTGTCGACTTACATATGTTCGAATCATTCTCGATAGGACATTTATTTTCAAAATGTAAAAGAATGTTGTGTTTCTTTTGACATTTTGCGCAAGGTTCTCCTGTACATTTGTTAGTACGATGAGATGATTGCAAGCAATTAACGCATAAGTTTTCTCTTTTAACAATTTTGAAACGGTCTGGCGGACAGAGATTCAAAAATGATTCACAAGAAATGAGTTCGTGTTGACCTTTGCAATTTTGACATGAAGTCGGTGAAGTCTTTGACAAAAATAATTTTTGATTTGAACGATTATTATTGTTATGTCGCGAGTTAGATTGCGGTTTTTTTTTCATGCGATATATTATGTTTATTGCGAATTTGAGCTGATCTTGTTGCATCTAATTGAGCTCGTTTTTGCAGAAAAGATATGAGCTCGTCTAATCCCGGACAAACATTTTCACAAGAGAATTCATCCCACCTTTCTGCAGTGTTTGAATCCATCCTGCTTCTAATTAACACAATCAAAAGACTACCCCATTGATCAACAGGTTCATCAAGAACCTTTAACGCTCTTATATGCTTTTGAACATGATTCAGAAGTTCGCGCAATGAGAATTCCTTGGACATATATGGAACGTTCAAAAGATCTTGTATGTGATTTTGTTTTATTAATTTTCGATTATCGTAAGTTTCCTTTAAGCTTTCCCAAGCAACTAAATAATTTTCTCCCGATAATTGAACCGACGCGATAACTTCGGCGGCTTCTCCGGTTAAACAATTTTTTAAATATCTCAATTTTAAAATTGGAGCTAATTTGGAATTGTTGTGAACCATGGAATAAAATACGTCATAGAAACCTAACCACGATTCATAGTTGCCGTTAAACGAAGGCAACCCTAGTGAAGGCATTTTAAAATCATCTGATATTTCATTATTGGACGAACTAGTGTTAAGTGGATTACTCAAGGGATTTGTGATTTGACTATGAATTCCGTTTTCAACATTTGAAGAAGTAGCAGACGATGGCGAAACCTCTGTGTTGATTGGCGTTAATATACTAAACATTTTATCATAAAAAGCAAAATATCTGTTTTCAAAGTCGTTTCTCGCATCTTCGTCGATTCCATCTTCATTTAAAGTTCCCGAACCGCCTTTTTCTATTATTGTTTGCCATTTATCAAAGTCACATAAGTTTCCCTCAAAATCTTTACTTTGTCTTACAAGAGAGTGATATTTTGTAGGATTGTAACTATCAAGAAATTTTTCAAGGTTTGTTAATTTACGTTTAAGATTTCCACGCTCCTTTTTGGCGGTTGTAAGATCTACATCGGTTAAATGTACAGTCGCGTTACCGTTGTTTAAAATTTCCGAATTACTACCAGGATCAGTCATTTTGACCAACAATTGAAATTGAGTAATAAAGGAAAATATTGGAATGTAAAAGGATAGATTGGCAAACTAACTCACTCACCGCTGATGACGTCTAAATAGATTGACTTAAGACGATGATGTGTATCCTTGACTTACAGTCACGTTCCACAAATCCAAATTTTGATTCCGGTGATGGAGGTGATGCACTTTACAGAACCATTTAAACGAGTCTCAAACACATTTCACTTTTAACTCGCAGTTTATTAGTCTATATAGCACTCAAATGTAAAGTTCTAAAGTTCACAAAGTCACATACGATGGTTATAAATATAACGATGAGATAACACTAGAACTTCCGTTACTGGATATATTTAATTTTACGAATTTACTACAATAGCGTAAATCCGGCTCGAAGGACCAAAATGTTAGGTATCAAGTCTAGTTTGACTTGATTTTGAATTTAATCAGTTATACAATGACTAAAATTATGTCATTTGGAATGTTGGGTTGAAAACACATTAAAACGAGAGAAAACATCATAGATTAATACATATATTTTAAATACAAAATTACAAAACTTATAAATTTCCGTAGATTTTATGTATTAGATGTTTCTATTTTAAGGGATAAAAGTGTTCTATTTTACAATTTTTGCAAGTGGCAGTGTAGAATTTGGTGGAGGAGGAAATATATTAGAGAAGGGATGAATTGTTGAGGGGGCGGATACCTTAAGATGATAAGAGGAGTGGTCACTTTAAGGGTTTATAATTTGTTTTTACAATTCAAGTGTTTTTCTTAGGTAGGAAGGAAAGATCACCTGGAAGTGATATATCTTTATGAGCCTTTTTAGAAACTTAATCCTAAGAAAGAATTACAAATTTTTTGATTTTATGGCAGTATTAAATTGTATTATTTTCCATATGCTTACAAATAGAATTTTGAAAACATTTTTAAGGAGAAAGAGAATTATATATTTTAGTCTTTTCCTAAAATAACATTTTGCGGAATTTGTACTTTACAATGAAGTAATAAACTTGAAAGGTTGAATATTTTGGGAAACTACAATATATTTTTTTTATTATTTTACGGTGGAGAGAGTTGTACCTTTTTTTAACCATCGTAACAAATAATATAATATAATAATGTACAAATACATTAATTATACTTAATATTATTTAGTATTGCGTATAGTCGAAAGTGTATAACAGTATTATACTATAGAAGTAAATTTTTCTATATGTGTATAAATAAAATCATATTATTTACATTGAAAATGTATTTAATTATCAGAATTTTAAAAATACCTTATTTTTAAATAAGAAAAAAGTTCTGCGAATAGCATTTTTCCGAAAACATTAATTCTTTTAATGTGAAAATAATAAATTAGTGTTGCTTTTATTAGTCGAGAAGTTAAAAATAAACAATTAAAAAAAATATATTTAAAAAATGAAAACAAAATTTTTTAATTATTAATTTTTTGACATTATTTATAGATTTTTCAAAAAACAAATCGGAAATTCGAATTCCTGAGAAAAATTTAGCCTAACTTAAAACGAAGAAGTGCATAGATGTTTATATTAATTTTTTTAATATTAGTATGACTAATTAACTAAAAAATATGATAAAAAAATTAATAATTAATGGCTCAGGAATTTTTTTGAAAAAAAATTATTCCCACTCTCCTTTTGACATAGATCAAAAATTTTTTGGCAAAATTTGCAGAAAAGAATAAGTTATCAAATGGCATTTATGCAAAATTGTTAAAGTAAAAATTGTTGATGTAGTGTTCATTTGTTTATAAGCCAAAAATTTCTCCCCCCAAAAAACCAGTTTTCTTGTAAAAATTTAATTCGCTACAAATTGTGATCGATAGATTGGCATTTCATGAAGAGAACCCAATAAAATAATTAATTTTCATCCGTCCAAAAATGTAGAAATTTCATTTTAAAAAATCATGTTTTTAGTTAACAAATGGAATTTCTTATAAACTATTTATCGAATGGGATTCAGATTTGGCGACTGGACGAAACTCTCATTCTGTTTCTCAAATTTGTCTTTAATTCTGCAAACTTGTTTTAGTTTTATATTGCGTTTAGTTCTTATAGTTGCAAGAGAAATTTTTAAACGTATTATTCCATTTGGTCAAGCATCTTCTGAACGCACATTTAACTCTTGGAGAATATAATTCAAAGCTTGTGACAGATCACCCTTACCCGAAGGGATATTATGGAGAATCTGTCGCTTCGTGAATTGGCACATGGTCCCTTAAGATAATTTTTGTATCAATTAATAGTTACTTAATAACCTTTAAGCCAATAATTTAACATAATATATTAATTTATTTTAAAAACAATTTAACATTTCATCCCTGAAGATTTCAAAAGATAAGATTATTTTATGATCGCACTATGCAGTTTCCACTATGAAATATTTTGGAAAATTCTTAACTTTTACTAAAAAAGTAGCAAAAAGTAGTACATCTATCTCAATCTATACGTTTCAAAGATTGTTTAGAGACATTGACCAACTTTATATAAAAAATGTTTTGTGTTCAAAGACCCTCCTTTCCATACAGAACCCTCCGAAATTGTCAGTCCACTCATTTTTAAAGGAAAGAAAAAAATTGTTAACATAAAATAGTATTTAGTACAGAACATGTATTTCAAATTTTCACAATTTTTTCCCCAACTTTGACGTCATGATTATTTCAAGAAAAAAATTACAGGTTAATGACTATAAGTAATTCTTATTCCGTAGAAAATGACTTTTAAAATAAACCTAAGATTGTTAAAAAGCGTATATTATTTTAGAAGTTATTCAAATTTTTGTAAAACATTGAAAATGACAGTTTTTTAAGAATATATTTAAAAAATATTTGCCAAATGACTTTTGTGAGGTTTTATTCTTTTCAAAACTGTATCGTCTTCAAAATAAATGAAAAAATTTGAGTTTTCATAAATTTTATGTTAAAAATTGTTGTCATTCCTTTAAAAATGGGTGGACTTACAATTTTGACCAGTACTGTACCACTGCTAGATTTCTAAAAAAAGTCTGCAAAGTTGTTAATAACAAATAAGAATTGAAGCATCATATATAATCATTAAAATAAATATTTCATTCATTTATTTAATCAAAATAGTAATAATTATAATAGATGTAAAGGTTTTTTGGATTTTTAAAATACAGTAAATGATGTTTGTTTAATATAATCCAACTATTTATTTAAAACCCAACAAGAAAGAAAAAAGTTGCCAAAAATACAATGAGTACAAAATTATAAATCTTACTGAAAGAATAATGATTATTTGCTGTGTGGTTATAATCTAGTAATTCAATCTTGAATGGTGTTGAGCACTAGACGTAAAGGGGCCGCTCAAATGTTGTCCTTAATGGTTGCTGTTGTTTACACTAATGAGATAGTGTATTGTACTCCGGAAAAATATCTGCTTGTTCCAGATGGTTGTCGCCTCTTGAGCAAATTTCGATGGTTCCAAATTTGGTATGCGTTGTTTCAATCTTAGACTTTTGTAGACACTCGAATTTATTTACAAGTTTATATTTTCGAAATTGTTAAAATTTATATTTTAAAAACTGATGTATAGGATGTTAATTTGAAATTGATTTTAAAATTAATACTTGGGGAAATAGTTCACTTTTATCGTTGCACGTTCAAAATTAATACTTGCAGTTCACTTTTAAATAATGTTCAAAATTGTTACTTGGAGTTCACTTTTAAATAATATTTAAAAATAATACTTGAATATTAATTTTAAATTGATTTCAAAATTAATGATTGGGGAAATAGTTCAATTTTAACGTTGTGCGTTGAAGATTAATACTTGGAGTTCACTTTCAAATCGCTTGCTGGGTGTAAAAACATGATACATCGGATTGGCGTTGAAAAACATGATACCTCGGATTTAACTTAAAAAACATGACATATCGTGGTTTGAGGTGAAGAACATGACACGTCGAAAAAAAAATTTTCTTTTCAATTTTCAGTTGATACCACTTACCGCTAATTTTAAAATGTGACAAATCTTTGAAACTTCTATGAAACAAATGCTTTCGCTTCATAATATGCCAATTCAAAGAAGAAATAGGTTAAATTATTTTGTATACAGTTTATGTTGATTTGAGACATTTTAAGATTCGCGGTCAGTGGTACCAACCGAAATTTGAATAAAAAATTTTCGTTTTCGACGTGTCATGTTCTTCAACTCAAACGACGATATGTAATGTTTTTCAAGTCAAATCGGCGGTATCATATTTTTCAACGCCAATCCGATGTATCATGTTTTTACACCCAGCAAGCGAAATAATATTTAAAAATAATTCTGGGACAATGTTCACTTGTTTACAGGTACACCAGGACTAATGGATTTCCTAAAAATTTTTTTTTGTTTTAACCAGAATTTGTATCTCTTTTTATATAAAATATTTCTCATTAGCGTAATGCTGTAAAATCATTTACGTGTTGATATTGGTTTAAGTGGAGGTAACTGGCGACTGTTGGCTCTCGTAGTATAGAGAAATTGGTACGTTTACCCTAGAATACAATAAAGAGATACATGCATAAATATTATATTGAAATTCGGTACATTAACTAGAAGTTACGAGCGTAACAATTAAATAAATTATTATTACCTTAAATTAAATTTATAATTAAAAAAACAAAATTTTGTATTCCTGATCGAATTAGGTTAAAATATGGTGAATCAAAGCGATTTTTGAAGTTCAAAATATTATTCATATAAGTAATATAATAACGAGTATGCGTGTTTTATTGAAAAATTACTAAACACACCTGCAATTTCGGTCACATTAGTCGGCGTTAATTTTTCAATTTTGACTCTTAACCCCTTAAAGCCCACCAGGACGCAAAATTTACCTTGATTTCATGACTCCTATTTTGTATGAAATAATTAGTTAAAAAATTTTGGGCATACCATTTCCGACGTAAATTTTATCGTTCTTTCATAATATGAAACTAGAATTTGTTTAGAATTAGGTCAAAAAAAGTTATAACACTTTTATTGCAAAAAACACACTTTTTTACAAAAAAAAATTCGATTAATATTTTAACATGGAAAAGTAAAGAATATCGTCACAAAAACCCAAAATATCGCGTCCTCGAACCCTCAGCTAAAAAAATTCATAATGAGTTTTAAAAAATTCAAGATGGCGGACATTAAAATGGTAATTTTTCTAAGATTAAAAAGGTCGGAAAAAATTTTAGGAAATTTTTTTAAAAAGTGATTAAATTTGCTGGAAAATGGTTACTCGAGGGTTTTTAGGGTCGCTGATTACGAATTAGATGTTACTTTTTCAAAATTCAAAATGGCGGATCCAATGTGGCTTTATTCTTAAAGTTACTACAACTTTAAGGATTACATTCTCATCACATGTTTTTGCTGATGATTGCGAGATTAAGTAGACTTAAATGTATATAATTGGTGTTGATGAGTAAAATTGTGAAATTATATTTAATTAGAGAAAGTCAATTTTCGACCAAAACTAATACTTTCTCATGTGATGAGAATGTAAAAAATAAATGAACAATCATTAGCTCGCGATTGCACGACTAAAATACAGGATCGTTTGTCTCGTTCTTGTAACCTTATTCTAAAGACGTCTTATTAAAAATGTAAGCATCTCCAACGGATGGAGTCGAAGATATTTTCATTGCACCTAATTTTGGTAGTTTATAAAATTATTTCAATGAAAGGGTTACAAAATCTTTAAGTAACGATAAATAATAATAAAAAAATATATTTTTAAATATTCCGTATTTCAAAATTTTCAACTTTTTAAAAATGGGGGGCCATTTCAAGAATTTTCACTCCAATAAATATAATCATACTGACGATAATAAATAACATTGATCAGCGATTTTGCTAATACTACGAAAAATCTGCGTTGTGGACAAATTCTTTAAAATTGCGATGCTTTGCAGAAAGTATCAGAAAGTCGAATATGAACATGAAAAATTTATCTCATCGCCCATTATCTAGCTACCAGCCCTTACTCCTGCTCCCGGGACTTGGAATTCCAGTTAAAAAAAAGTCGAGTAGGGTGTCTATTCCTGTGTTTTTTTGGTCGCAGAGTGGTTTTAAAAGGCCACCAAAAATAAATTCTTCTCTCCCTTAACTGCCTCACAGGTCTCCTCAGAGGTTGGCAGGTTAAATCGTACCTGATCCTCTTTTCGAATTATCTCTTATACATCTGTATATGTCGGAAACTTAAAAAATTGATTATCCTAATGTGGAAGTTTTGTTTTAGAAGACTGCTGATTATCGGGTACATGTACCACATTCAGCGTTACCCAGAGCTAACGACGTGGACGTAGTGGTTATTTGGCTCCTTTTTTCGATTTTTTTATTTTTTGTTTTTTTCTGTTTATTTTTAATTTTTGTTTTTTTTTAAATGGTTATGATCAATGATTGACTTATAATGCTTAAGTGCTAATTCAAATAATATTACTTTTAAATATAAAGCAACGAAAACTCTACAACTGCCTTAAGAAGGTTATATCCATACGATTCACTTTCGATAGAATTGACTGTATACCTTTCCCAAATGATAAAAAATTCGCGGTGAAGAGATTCTCCACATTGTTCTGACCAATCTCCTAGTCCCTTTCCATGTTCTATCAATTGAATGCATTCTTCAACGTGTGATCTTAGAACATGTATTTTTAAGGTTTCAGAAATGTCTTCAATTATATTCAGAGCATCAAGAAAGTTGCTCAACATTTCCAAGTTAGTTTTTAATCCTTTTCCTACTTTACCACCCGTGAAACAAAGTTCAACTACTTGATTCATAGCTATGAAAGCGTCTACGAAAAGTACAAGACTGAGAGATCCAACATCTTTGTAAATTATTCGATCCATGAGCTTTGTCGGACTCTTTTAGGAGTTTTCTACAGCCGTTGCCCTCAAAAGAATCACCATGATAATTTTTCGAAATCAAATCCCATGAGAATATGCAATTCTGAAATAATACATTTTTCTATTACCGCTGTACTATCATTTTTAATAAATAAGGGGGGATTGACAGTACTGTGGCATTGTTTAGTACATTTCTTATTTTTTTTCGCAGAGTTAGAATTTTTTTAAATCTTCTTTCAAGTCTCCATATGTTTTTTATCTCAGAATATTGTTTTTCTCCAGACTCTCGACATTAAAACTACAGCTTGGAACGCAGTCATCGTTTTGTTTTTGTACGTTACTTTTTCTGAGATCATTAAGAGAAACAAAACAGTATGGACAAGGATACATGGCTGATGCTGTCTGCTGTCCGTTAATAATAAGCAGCAATTTGAAATCGCTGACAAATTTGAAGGAAATATCGTTTATCTTAGTTAAATCAAACAGGAGCTTTATGTTATCATACGTTTCATTAATTTTAAGCACAATGCACAATAAGACAACACGTTTAACGTTCGTTAACTTAGCTCTTTTACCAAGAGTGCCACCCTTGGAATAGTTGATTCTCTTATTCAGATGATCTCTCGATATGTCATCATCAGAGTTTGCGACTTCACAGTCTAGCTTAGTGGAATAATTGTCTGGAAATATCGATAAGGAAACTTTGAAAAAACCCTGGCCTCCATCAGCCATGATTTTAATGCAAGTATTCTCTTCAAATTTCCTTTCCTTTACAACGGCTTCAACAAGCTCTTCCGCGTTTGCACAAACCACGAATCTGCTTTCTGATTCATCTCCACCACATTCAAATAAGTGTTCTTCTACTTTATAAACATCTTGTAAAAGATGGGATTTTTGTGTCATGTGCTGTCGGTAATGAGGAGGCACACAGTTTTTACCAGCAGTTGATCTTAAGAAATTAGTAACTTTGTTCATCCCTTTTTTTGACATTCCAAAGTTCACTCGGAAGTTGTCCAAGTTCTCTTCAGTAAATTTAATGGTTTCCTTTTTTGCTGGGTTAACTACTACTGTCATTTTTGACCCTTTTGTACTTAATTCAATAGTCTTATCCTTTAAACTTTGATTTGCGCCTTCCTCGTTACTGGATCTTTTTTTAATCAAAGCAGAAGTAATTTGTTCTTGAACGGTATTAGAAAAATTCCCAATCACTTGAGCACATAAAATTACGGCGTGGCCGCGCACGTGTAGAATGGCCGCCATTATAAGACCAATGTATACAGTTAGACATTGTTTACGTTTACAGCATAGCGCGACGCTGTTAAAATTGCTCTATTTTCTTTAATTTATTATCAAATGACGAAAAAATTTCCGAAAAACTTCCTAACATATTGATGAACATTTTTGTCACTGGAAGTTTTCTGTAAACGAAAATTCGTCACTCAACTTGTTCAATTGAAAATAGGAGAATCATTTTTCCGGCAAAATTGTTTAAATAATTATTTACTTAGACACAGAATTTTTTGAAAAAATACTAAATATTGTTTCACTTTTGGTATAGTTTGAAGAATATTGTGTGTAAATTTCGTGGAAAAATATTAATATTTAACGAAGTAATCACGAGTTGAAGTCAAAAATTCATTAAAATTTCTTAGGTTAAAAAATCACTTTTTTCTCAATTTACTTAAAAACAAAAAATTATATAAAAAAATTTTATTAGAAAAAAAGTTTCGCCTTGAAATTCTGAACAAGAAACAATAATTTTAAATTCATTTTGAACAACTTCAAAATTTTATCTCTACGTCCGAACTGACTGGCCGTGTGTTCACGCGTATCCCCTTATAGCATCCAGCCCCTCATTTTTATCTGCATCAAGCAAAGTCACATAGCAGGTACCACAAATGCCCAAAGGAAAGTGTTCGTCTTTTACGTCATAATCGGCATTGATGAATTTCTTAATCAAGCTTTCGATTTTTTCGCTTACAATAAACCTACCTGCCCTCACTTTACCAAAGATAATTTTTTTACCACAAGGACCGCAAACCTTTAACCTATTTTCATGATAGACATTCTTGGTTTTGTTGTTCATTTTCAAAATTATAAACATTCAAGAAGTTATAATGTAAAGTACCTTCGAGTCCTCAATTTACATCGAACTTTAAAAAACACGCCGGATAATCTTGGGGAAATAATTGCGACCACAACAAGACTTACAGAAAATAGTTCAATTACGCGAAACAGTGAAAACAATGGGTCTCAAATACGTTTCCTTTCAACTGCATATGCGTATACGAATAAATACTGGAAGTGGGGTTTGTTTATATATTCTCGCTTAATTATAAAATTGTTAACTACATATGATGTATATGTATATATATAGCACTTTAACAATTGACAGACGTGTCCAAATTAAAAAAATTAAAAAGTTTCTTGAAAAAGAGACAGTTCGAAACCATAATTATTTATGAAGTCTTTGTCTAAAAAATTCTTAATAACGAAAAATCAGCAGTCTTCTGAATCAAAGCTTCCACATTAAGACAATCAATTTTTCAAGTTTCCGACTTTTACAGATGTATAACAGATAATTCGAAAAGAAGATCAGGTATGATTTATCGGGTTGAAAATTTGGAATCTGGAAGTCATTTGGAACAACTCCTCACAAAGCTTGTAGCGTTACCTTTTTGAATAACCTGTTCACCTCCACACCTTTAGAATGGGGGTTGAAATTCGAATTTTCACGAAAAGTCGAGTGCGTTGTCAAATCCTACGATTTTTGGGTCGCAAAAACCGAAAAAGATAACCAAAAATAAATTGAACCCTCTAACTACCCTCGGAAGGCTGTTGGAATTTTAATTTTTTGGTAATGAGAAGAATGTGCAATAATGTTTTTTTGGTACATTGAAAATAAGAATATTTAGGGAAATACCTATGATTACACAAGTACGCACCTACTCAATTATATAAATCTACGTTTTACTACACTTAGCCTAACCCAGGAACAACGGCGTGGATGTGGTAGTTATTCTTCTCTTCGGTGTGCTTTTTTCCTAGTTGCAAAAGTAGGAAGAATAACTACCACATCCACGCCGTTGTTCCTGGGTTGGCTAAGTGTAGTAATATATATATACTAGGGAGCAGCGCCCCCCTGCGCGCTTCGCGCGCCAACCCCTCCGTTATTAAATTTACAGCTTGAAGTTTTTATCTAAAAATACATTGATTAAAATTTTTAAGTTATTTAAAATACTTCAACAATTGGTTTTTATGTTTTCCCTGTGACCTGTGAGTGGAAAGGGGGTTATGAGGTTATGTTTACCCTGTGACCTATGAGTAGGGAGGGGCGGTTTGAGGTTATGTTTGCCAAGGGACCTGTGAGTAGGAAGGGGGTTTTGAGATTATGTTTGCCAAGTGACCTGTGAGTGGGAAGGGGATTTTGAGGTTATGTTTGCCCTGTGACCTTTGAATGGGAAGGGGGTTATGAGGATCTGTTTTCCCTGTGACCTATGAGTAGTGAGGAGGTTTTGAGGTTATGTTTGTCATGTGACCTGTGAGTAGGAAGGGGGTTTTGAGGTTATGTTTGTCATTTGACCTGTGAGTGGGAAGGGGGTTTTGAGGTTATGTTTGCCCTGTGACTTATGAATAGGGGGGGGTTTGAGATTATATTTGCCAAGGAACCTGTGAGTAGGAAGGGGGTTTTGAGGTTATGTTTGCCAAGTGACCTGTGAGTAGGAAGGGGTTTTAAGGTTATGTTTGCCCTTTGACCTTTGACCTTTGACTTTTGACCTTTGAATCTTGAAACAGCGGCGGCGGCGATATCTTTTTATAAGATAGACAGATATATGTAACGTTTCATGGTGAGAAAGATTTTGCGCGACAAAAACATAAAACTCAATATTCCGTGCTCATTGCATGAAAACTGAATCTAACGTGAACAAGAATAAAACGAAAAAATTCGGACAAATAAGTTTTTAAACATTAGTTTACTCCAGTTTAACCCTCTAAGGACCAAATGTACAAAAATGTTACCTGAACTTCGACAGAACATTTTAGATTGAAAACGAAGTGATAAAAGTTTTGAAATGTACATTATATAATGTCTATTAAGAATATACACCAAAAAATAGGTGGTAAAAAGTTACAAAGGTAAAGGGTAAAAGTTGTTGGGGTATAGAGTAAAAGTTGTAGAGAGTAAAATTGTGAAGGGTAGAAATGTTACCAAGATATCACTAGAATAATAGACATTATTTTTTTGAATGAAATACATTAATATTGCAATTGATATATGAAAATTATAATCATAATTTAAAGGAAATTACCCGCGCATAAATCTGTCTAAAATAAAACATTGTGATATATTATAATAAATAAATGTAACTGACAATAAAAGTTCATTTGTAAACAAACAGAGTTGGGAAACTAGAGAATGTAAAGGAGCAGACACAACTCAGTAGCAAAGTTGGTCAGGATAGAATTTTCAGTTTCCTTTAGTTTAATATATTTGCCTAAAAATTAATAAAGCGTAATTATTCCTTCAATGGTAAACATAAACTATTTTAAAACCGCATCAAAAATTACACAAAAAGATTTTACGACAATTACTTATTTTAGAGAGTAATTGTTTGAATTTCCAAGGAGATTAACATGTCGTTCTTAAAATAAATAATTTTACCATATGCTTTCTTCGGAGTGCGGGATATCTTTCTAAAATTTCTGAGGCATTTACTTTACTAATGGCCCTTATTCTGATCTTTCTGGTCGATTGTAATTCCTTCTTCATGATAAGTTTATTTTGTCCAACTTTACTCGATGAGGTTTCTGTACAGCGCGAAGTCTTTCTTCTTTTTTTCTTAAATATTAAAAACAGTTTTTCATTCGGGCATGTATCTGATCCTATTTAATGCAAAAAGACGTTATTAAACAATAATATACAAAGTTTAGAACTGTAAATTTAAACAAAATGATTTAAAAGAAAACTAAAGTTAAAAGTTTGCAAATTAAAAAAATATCTCCATAAATAAATATTTTAAGTTCGTGGTATTTTTAGCAAAATCAAAAAATACAATAGTAAATCGTTCATTTTTAAGTAGAGGAATAAAATCTGAATAGATAGAGCTTTAAATTTTAAGTAAGCAATATTAGAGGTTTGAAGAAATTATTGTGTGAAAATATTTAATTAGTTTAAATTTTTTTTGTAAACTTCTTACAAAATAATAAAGTTATAAAATTTTTAAATTATGAAACTTACATGTTTTGCACCATATGCACATTCAAAATATTGCGCATATTTTTCTGTTATTTCCTCGATAACGCATGGATTATCGAAACCTGCATAGACCATATTTTTCCCATTTAGTCGAACTATTAATGATTCCTGACTTTCTGTCATTGTTTCTTTTTTATCTATTAATTTTTGTGTTTCCTCTGGTAATTCAATAATCATGAAAATATTTCGGCCAGTCTGAAATAAAAAACAAATAATGTATTGATAATTATTATAATATTAAAAAATACTTATATTGGCTATTTCGCTCATGACGATTATCTATAGATAATCGGAATTAATATAGGGGAGAGTGGGGCAAACCGGACCCCCCTCAATATTTAAGAAATGGCAAAATTGTCAAAAATGCTATTTAGAAATTTGAAACAACCCTATGTAGTATAGCTTATTTTTTCAATTTGACATTTTTTACTTTTGTTTGTGCAACGTTGGGAGCAAAAGTTTTTTTAGTTTTTTTCTACACTTTTCCAATTTTTTTCTTAAGGGAATTCTGAGCAAATCGTGTAATGTTTCCAAATATGAGGTCTTGGGTTTTGAAGGTACACTCCTCAGGAATATTTACCACCAAAAATTTTGATAAATTTGCAACGCATTTCTTTTTGACAAACATTTATTCTCAAAATGGGCCTGTGGGGCAAACCGGACCGTTTTCGGTGGGGCAAATCGGCCATACGATGTTTCCATTGCATTAAAGTTTCATAAAAATTATTTTTAAATAAAATGTTTCTTTCATTAAAATATTTACTTACAATAAAAAATAATTGTCTTCCGATGAGAATTGGACCCTTTAATATTGTTTCTCTGATAATGTCAAACATTTTTATTTTTTTATTAAAAAAATATTTATTTAATTAAAATTCAATCCCGAATTCTTATTTTCATTACTACAACCATTGTTAACATGATTCTTTATGTTTTTATTATTGTAGATTATGTCAATGCAATATTATACGTAAAAAACCAAATGGTCCCGTTTTCCCCCAGGGGGTGGGGCAAACCGGACCGTTTGCAAAATTTTTTAAAATTAACACAGCAACTAAACAATAAAAGATAAAGTATAGGTGTCTCTGAGAAAAAGTTGCGCAATTAAATGACTTTTCAAACAAGCCTTCGAAAAATGAAATCGGTTGATTTGTTTAGTCACAAGAGTCAAAAAAACGTTAGGGGGTCAGGTTTGCCCCACTTTCCCCTATTATATTATTATTATAATATTATTATTATTAATATTATTATATTATTTTTTTATTGAGTTATATTATTATCATATTGGCTATTTCACTTATGACGATTATCTATAAACAATCATAATTAATATATTATATTATGTATCGATAATCGTCATGAGCGAAATAGCCAATACAAGTATTTTTCAATATTATTTTATTTAAGGAATTAAAATTTTTTAAAAAGACTGTGTGAATAATATAGTTTTAATTAAAATGTAAAAAAATTATAAATAATATTTAAAATCGAGAGGCTGGATGCTATAATGCGTTACGCGCCTTATTAAGTAAATGGCGCGTAACACGTTATAACATCCAGACACTAAATTTTAAAAATATAAATATTAATTTAGTGGTAGAAATTTTATTTTTTTGAAAAAGAATCTTGAATTCAAGTCGCTGAGTAAAAACACCCCAGTTTTGAAAAATGATAAAAATCGACCAATTTGTTCATAAGTTCATTTTTGCGAATTCAAATGCTCGAATTCAATTTTGACTCGAGCGAAGATCGCTTGCCGCTGGGTGTCCCACCCCACGCGCTGAATTAGGATAAATTTTTACTTAGACTTTCATCTGTTGTTTTAAAAATTAATAATCAAGGAATAAATTTCACGATTTTTTTATTAAATTACTGATTATGATCCTAGAATCCACATAAAAATGAAAAATGTTAATAAACAAATTGACTAAATTTCATTGAAAAAAAAGTTATCTCTGACACCCTATGAGCTGTTTTAATCTTTTTTTATAAGTTGCAGGAAGATGCCAGGAATTAAAAACCTTTTATCCCCACACTGTAAAAAAGGTTCTAAATTAAAACTGATTTCGGTATTGAAATAGAACCAAATTACCATTTAGTGCCATTGGTACTAAATTCGTACCTTTCTTTTTACAGTGCATTTTGTGAAATGAAATTTGACCAAGATATGCTTAATTCGATACTACAGTGTGATACAGTTTTATTTTCTGGTAATACTTAGAACAATCCCATCTTCAGGTGATGCTTTGTATCATTCTGTCAAAAAGTAGGGTTAATGTCTTAGCTGTTTTCTAAATGCGTTTAAGTGGTTAAATTATATTAACTCACACAAAGTTTTTATATATTACCATAAAAAGTCTCTCTTAAAATATGCAAAAATAATTGTTTTGAATGAAATAATTATTTTTAGTACCGTAATTTATTTCTTTTATTCACATTACAATCTGTTAAATTAGAGATAGCACGGTACAAAGCATGACCTCAAGATGGGACTGTTATAAGTATTACCAGAAGATAGCGACTGTGTCACACTGAAGTATGTAATTGATTATAGTGGAAAATTGATCTTTTTTTATTAGTTATTTAAATGCAACAAATTTCTTTTTTAATTGTGCAATAAGGTAAATGTCCCTATTTGTGCACGTGTACCGATTTGTGCACTTTGCGCATAAATGTGCAAATTTAAATAGAAATCAATTAAATATACTGTTGTAAGTAGTTGTTTTTTATCCTGAAACATATTTTATTATTATAAAACGGTATTTCATGAAAAAATGTTTTAATAATTATATTTTGTATTTTGACATTTGCAAGCAATCAAGTCATTTGACAGGTTTACGTTTTAGAGTTTATCAGAGCAAAAAAACTGAAGTTTTATAAATTAAAGTGAGTGTTTATGAGATTTGATATTAATTTACTTTTTTAAACAGCTAATGTATATAAAAATGAGTGTATCGTAGCGTATTCATGAAAAATACTAATCAGTTCACAAATTGGTACATTAACCTTTTTTTATAAAAACACAATAATTTACTATATTTTGACAATAAAAAATTGATTTAAAGTCATATTTGCTTTTAAAATTAATATATCTTCTTATCGTAAAAAAATATTTTTATTAAAAGAAACGTAAAGGTAATTTTTTCACTTTTAAGTGTAGTGGAAATTTAAGTAGTCTACAAATAGGGACTTTTGCCTTACATGTTTTCAATAATATAGATCCTTAGGAACAAAATGAGCCATCGAAAATATTTTTTTTGGGTGCACAAATTTGGCATCCAATATAAAAAAAGTTAATTAATTAACAATTAGATTTTGGCAAAACTATTTATCCGATTCGGTCCAAATTTTGTATACTTATTGAGGGCTTTAGGAGCAGTAATTTCACCAAGTAAAGCGATAATTTAAATAATAATTAATTGTAAACAAATTGTCGGAAATAATCGTGCGACCACTTATTTTTTAGATATCATATGAGATTTATAAAAATTAAAAATTATAACACTTTAAAATTAGGTTATTATAAAATTATAAGAAAGAAGCTTTGGCTTATACAACTATTTTATCAGTTGAAAGTTTGCATGAAAAAATTTTATAATTGCTTATGATTATAGTAAATGCGAATTGGATATTTTGATTATTGGCTTAAAAATAAATTATAGAATAAACTCATTTTATTAATTAGACTTTTATATAAAATCACATTATATTCGATGTTCTTTAGATCATTTTAACATTTATAACCTTTAAATTAGATCAAATGACTATTGGATCATTTGCATAAACGGGAATAAATAGGCATCTCGCAATCCTCAGAAAACCATAAAAATTTAGATTTTTGCGCCTTAAAAGATTTTTAACAACAATCGCGCTAGGTCTAAGTTGGTGCAAACTTTTGACCTTTGTTTCTGTACTACTAATCTTTCACATGCAATTTTTTCATTTAGGTTGGATTTATGTCACATACTATTGCCAGGGTGCCTGGACTACTATTGAATGGTAAGAATATCTCTCATATTTTCTGAAGAAATTAAGCTTCCGGAAGTGATTTACGGAAAATTTTTTAAAACAAAATAAATAATTTTCCGGAAGAATATCTTTTGTCAAAATGAATTAGAGTTTAAGAAGTTATCCGGAAATTAATTAATTAAAATTAATTTGTAAATAATTAATAATAAAATCATAATTATTATTAATAATCTTCGAGAAGAATATCTTCTGTCAAAATAAATTAGGTTTCCAATAGTTTTCCTGAAATTAATTAAATTAGATTTAATTATCTTTTAATCTGGAACTATTAAATTAAATTTACACACAGAATAAATGGAATTATGTCTAGTAAACATGATTATCAAATATTAAATACTTTTTGAATAATAATGATTCAAAAAATTACATCTATTGAAAGGTTAGAATGTTTTGCTTATTTGCGGGAGAAATTAAACTTCCGGATGCAACTACGGAAAAAAATTAACCTTCGGAAAAGAAATAATTTGCGGCAATTCGCCGAAAATTTTCCGTAAGCGGTTTCCGGCAAATTTCTGGAAGGCATTTCCAGGAGTTTCCGAAATTCTTTCATATGGGAATACAGCACTTAAACTAGAAGAATAATGATAATTTAAATTTTTTAATGTTAAAACGAATAAATAACGGCTTTCGAAGGCACAGTCATATTTTTCTTTACCTTCTGAAAGTAAATGTTAATAGTAGATACATTATTTCTCACTAAAAAAGTACGACAATATTTCTAAATCTATGGCACTGTCAAGTCTCACCATTACCTAGAGGGTTAAGGCAAACAACATAAGAGTCTACTCACTATATGATACACTATTTATGTTTTAAAAATTTGAATTTAAAAAATCCAATTATTATTTTTAATTATTTTTTTAATAATTTATATTATTAAAAGTGAATCATATTTCACATTTTAAAAAATCTTTTACTTAGTACTCCTTTGATCTTATGCAAATGCTTTCAGTCCTGTGTTTATGTATGCTGGTAGTATTCTCAAGTATGGTATACGCGGTTCTATTGAAATATATTTTCTAGGGTTTTGTCTATAATTTTAAAAAGTATATTCGTATGATAAATCTTATACACCCTGATGCTTTAATGCCATTCTTATGGTTTTGACGGTGTTTTAAAAAATAGTGACATATCTATCAAAAAGTTGTTAGTTCATGGCGTATAAACGAACTTGAATGTCATTAACTAACAAAATTTTTGTTTTTTTCTTTTTTTAATTCTTCAAGAAATCCATTTATAAAATAATAATAACACTTAAACTGATTTGATATAGTAGTTTTAATTAATACTATTTTTTGAACATTATTTATTACGTTAGAAGAAGGTTAACATGCAATAAAAATAAAATGACATACACTGAAAAAAATAATAGGCAGAATGTGCTTTTTACTAAGGCAATTTTTGACTAAGTACAAAAGCAATTCACGAAAAGCAATTGTTTCTTTAAAAAAAAGGCAATTTTTGCCTTACTTAATAAGGTTAAATTCGCAAGGCAAATTTTTATTTAAATATTTAGAAAATACGATATTAAATAATTTTGTTTTACCTTTTTATTACATATATTTACAATTCGAGGGAAAAGGAATTTATATTTTTAATACTATATTAATAATATTTTACTTTAATTAAATAAAGGAAATAATAGAACTAATTTATTAATTTTATTAAACAAATGAAATTAGTATCTTTAAGTATTTCAAGAAAATTTCCTTGATTCCATTTCAGTAGTAAATTTCTTCCTTTAGTACCCATTATTTTAATTAATTATAAAATTCGATTTGACATATGTAAACAATTTATTTGATAAGTGACAAGAATTTGTTACTTTATTAACTAAGGGAAAAATTGCTTTTCTTTAAAAGAAACAATTGCTTTGCGTGTATTGCTTTTGTACTCAGGCAAAAATTACCTTAATAAAAAGCACATTCTGCCTATAATTTTTTCAGTGTATCGTCAGCTGAAAATTATACTGTATCATGTTCATTTGCTGTCAAATAAAAAAAGAGGTTCAAAGATTATATCACTTATATTTACTTAAAACCTTTTTTATTATTAAAAACTTATCATTATCAATAAATAATACACATTAAAAATGACATTAACATAAATTTTTGTTCTTTTTACTCGATATTTTAGCTGAAATAAAAAATATGTTCTGGACATGATACCATATGAGTCTCAAAAACAATATTTTTATTAGAATTATAAGGTGTCATGTCAAAAAGTATTTGCAATTTTTCAATTTATATGGTAAATTGTGTTACGCATCAATATACTTTTTTAAAAATGAATTATACTAACGATTATATTGCAATTCAATAAACATTATACATTTTAAGAAAACCAATGTATAAAGAATATTTTATAAATTTTGCTTCCACATAAGGAAGCTCTATTCGTGACGATTTTCAATTTTTCAAAACATGGTTATATGGACCCATTTTCATCTAGGATATATGTATATTAAATTCTGAGCAAATGTCCAGATGTATGTGTGTGTATGTGTATGTCACAAAAAATTGTGTACAAATTATCTCAAACAAATTTTAATGGATTGCCATGAAATTTTGCAGGTTTATTGCAGTCATTAATACCTAAAATCTGAAACAAGGATTTTCAAATTTATCCACAAAATTTTTTTGTATACAATTTTTTCAAAATTTGAAAAAAAAATTTTTTGTATTTTTTGAAATAACTTTTTTATTTCTTAATATTTTCTTAAATGATTCTCAAAATTACATTCCTGACAAGAAAACGAATCGATTGATATATACAAAGTGCACATTTCATTAAAATTATAAAATTAATCAATATTTATCTTTTTCACAAAAAATTTAAATTTTGCGATTTTTGAAATATTACCTTAACATATTAAAATTAAATTAAGCAATTGGTTTATAATATTTTGAGGAAGCGAAATGGTCATGAAATGAGCAACTTGTTATTAGTTTTATAACGTCACAAGAATATAACAAAAAATAAGATAGAATAATATTGTTCATCCAAACAGAAAAAAATATTGTTTAAACAGCAATTCGTAAAATTCTTTGTCGAGTTGGGCATGTTCTTTAACATGGAAAGAAGATTCTTTTTCTTGAGATCAGAATTTTCATTTGCTGTTTCCTTTTCTTGGATCCTTTCTTTCTTCTTTTAGAATCATCAGCAGATAATTCTTCAGATTTGCGTTTAATCGAAAAGACACGTGGCAAAGATGAATTGCTTTGCAAATTTTGTGTTAATAGAGGATTCGACAGCCGAAGTTCAGAATGTTGCCCAACATGCTCAAACTGCAGTGTTATATGAAACAGCTTATTTTTTTCGTAAGAAAGAGTTTTTACTTTTGTAATTGAAACTTGTTTCCAGTTTAGTAGTTTTCCTGCATCTTGATAATTAAAAAAAAACTTCCTTTTTCATTTCCAAAAGAACAAGTTTTTTAGGATCCATTTCACACATGAGTCCGACCACAGTACAATTTTTTCAATTTCAGGGATACTTTTTAGGATTTCTTCCAGTATTTTAATTACTGCACTTGAAATATGATTTGCTGCTCTACCTATAATATATTCGTGCCAAACTGCGCAATAAAGTTTTTGATTCAAAGAGCATTGTGCAATTAAATTATACACATTTAGTTTTCTTTTGTAGAGAAATTCGATTCTTCCGCTTTCGGTAATGCAAACCAGATCAAAACAAATGAAAACAGTAGATGGATCATTATATTTTCTGTCAATATCTCGTTCTCTTTTTGAAGCAACTTTACAATCTTCGTGTTGCTTGTCCTTTTAAACAGAAGTGGGATTTTGATTTATTTTTTTTTCTTCGCAGTGGTCACAACGATCTTTTCGAGGGTGATGAAATGATAGATTAAAGTCATTAACAAAATTTTTTCTGTAAAAATTTTCTTTTACTAGGTTTTCTTTATGTTGTTTTTGAAAAGATCTATACATTGATGAAATCGACAGCCAAAGATCCAGGTACTCTCGTTTCGAAGATGATCTGCAGTAATGCGACTCAATTTGTGGATAAGAATTAATATGTGAAATTACTTCATCCCTTACTTCGGTTGAGATGTTATTTTTTTATGTTTACACCAAGTCGAAAGTCTCGGTATACCAGTTTCCGTATCTTGAACTTTGTTAAGAAAATAATGTACAACTTTTTGACTGATATCTAAAGTATTTAAAAAGTAAATTTTGCACACTTTAATTAGTTGGCTTTTGAATTCGAACGAGTATAAACAAGAAAATTTTTTCGGTTTCGATTTTTCTTTTTCATTATCATTGTCTCTTATCCTGCAACGTTTCTTCGGTATTTTTGTAACATGCTTCGCATAAAAAAATTGTTTTTCATTTTCATTTAAAGACCAAAATTTTATTCCTTTCTTCATTTGTAATACGGTTTCCACACTTCATTCTAGAATTACAAGATGGCTTTAATTCTCGCTTTGCCCAAATAACTCCTTTTTGGGTTGTTTCATATTCTTGACCAGACTGTCTCATTTTTTTACAAATATTTTGTCGCTATGTTTCTGGATTTCTTGTTCGCTTTCTGCTTCGACCTACTTCTTGTCGAATTTCCCTAAAATTAATTTAAATAAAGAACAAATTAATATTAATAAATTCTAATTACATTTAAACTATTTAGGATTAAATATTATTTTATAAAGAAATATATTAAAATTTACATTGCAGTAGAATCATCATAAGAATCAGTATCAGATTCATTATTTAATAACAGTTGATCTGTAACCTCTTCGTTGTCTCTATCAAAAAAGGTTTAAAATTAATTTTTAATAAATAATTATTTAACGAAACATAGAATAATCAGTAAAAAAAATTAATAATCTATCATACATGTTTCTTATATCAATATTTAAAACCACAGTACACAATAAGTTTTTAAATGTAAAAAACAACAGTTCTCATTTTAAAGATTACCTATTTGGACTTTTCTTCTTGAAGTTGTAACCAGTAAAGAAAACAATAAAAATTCGACATGGAACATTATAATTTTAATTTATTATTAACATTTACATTTTAATTACTAATTATAATGGATCAAAAATAGTTTTTTAACAAATTTGTTTATAAAAAATAAAGTTTAATACTCGTTGAATCGAAAGCAATAATTATTTTAAAAAATTTTAAAAATGGACATGATACAGAATAATTCTCAGCTGACGATATTTAAATACACTTGAGTTTCAAATTAAACATTTAAAAACGCAATTTTATCATTATTATAATTGGGCAAAAATTTCAGGCAAGTTTTACGCTTAATATTTAATTAAGCTATTTAAGAGTCCATAAAACTTTTACTAAACATTGCAATTAAATATTCTAAACATAAAATAAAAACAGAAGCTTTTAATCGACGAAGTCCAGTGAGAGCTGTTTTGAGTGAGGTTTCAGTTAATTAACTATTAAACAATTTGTGGATCTTGCAATTTAACCGACTATTCCGTTCGCGTAGTACCTATATGCCGTCTCAATTTAGTGACCCCACAAAAATCGCGAGTTCGCGTAAAAGAAAATTGTTCATATAGACGACTCAATTTTCGACTTGTGTTTTGCCCGACGCGACGGAGGATTCTGTTTCTCAACTGGCCTGCACCGTGCAGTCTCCAAGAAATTATGCCCTGTCGATAGGATTTAGATTGTCGACGTAAGTAATTCTGTATTGTTCGATTCAATTTCTATACTATAATTCTAAATTCTGTAAAACAAACATTTCCAAGTTGACTTAATTTTCTGAATTCTGTTTGACCTAATACTTAAATAAATTGTGTGATGTAAAGTGCTAAATCTGTTTTATGTTCTTTAAAACTCCTAAAATAGAGTTGAGGAGCAATTTTTCAAAAGTTGATAAATCCATTTTTCAAAAAAATTGAGATAAACACATATTTAGAATTTTAAAATCCTTAGAAATCGATTGATCACTGTTCAATTTAAGAAAAAAATTTGTTACCAAATAATTTTTTAATTTAAAATATATTTTTGCCTAACCTTGATAATTTTTAATTTTAATTTTTCATTAGAAAAAATTGCCAAAACCTTAAAATTCCTTTATTGCAATAAATTACAAACAAAGCATTTTCAACAGAAAAATATTTGAAAATAAACAGTTTATTACATTTTTTCTACATTAAGATTAATTTTAATGGTTATGTGAGAATTGTCATTTGTTTAAATTTCTCGAAATGAAAAAATTTGGATTTATCAGATTTTGAAAACTTGCTCCTCAGTTAAGATAATTAAAATACTAAATTAAACAAAGCATCGCAGGTACTTTTAAAAAGTAGGATAACGATTCCGCAAAATTAAACAAGATCCTTCAGCCCTTGTCAGCTTAGTGTCTCCCCAAAGTAAAAATTTAGAGCCATCTCAAAAGCTCAACTTTAACAATAAATAAATTCAGGTTTGTAACACTTCGAAATACATTATTCACAAATTAAAATCCATAAAGTTTTATCGGACTTATAGGATTTATAAGATATCAATGTAATCGAAAACGTGAAAAATTTTACCCCTCTGTACTTTTTATAATTTAAATAAAAATTTTAATACTTTGGAAATTTGTTACTCTTACATAGGACAACAAATTACCGAAGTATTAAATTAATCCCAGAACTTTTTTCAGGGGGTGGTCTACTTCAGAAATTTTGGAAAACCAGTATTAATAATCGTTGTTATTATCTCGGTATTACACCAGTGTTGCACCACTACTGGTGGGATTGGCTTGATACTTTGGGAAATTTTTATCCTTTATGAAAGTAATAAAGCAAAATATTAGCTCTTTTAAAAAAATTGTAGAAAGTAGTGGGGATAAAGTTTCTACATTTTTAATTACACTGCTATTTTCAAAACCATATAACTTTTATAAAACTTTATTGATTTTTATGTATCTGTAACTATGCAACTTTTATAGCGTAATGGCCATTAGTTTAGAAGAAAATTAAAAACAAAGTATGCCAATGTTTTACATTCGCCTGCTTCAGTAGAATCTCTCTGTGTTTTATAGAGATGAGACTCATAAAAATAATGCCTGTATTGAATAATTAACTTTGAAAAAGAAAATTTAATGTTTAAAAAAATATATTATCTGTGTAAATTTAGAATTTATATACAAATAATTTATCTGTGTAATTTTACAATTTTTTTAACAAGTTTTAACAGCCTACATTACTATTATTATTATTATTAATTGAAATCTAAATTTATAACTGTTGTTTCAGATTTAATTCTCGAGTAATTACATTATTTAACATATTCTACTCCTTTTTTATTAAGAAACTTGTGTAATAATTTTGTTACTTGTTATAATTATTTTGAATAGAATTTTTCAGACTTTTCAAGTTTTTAGGTTATAAATGTTTGTTGACATACCAGTAATGCCCCACTGATTTCACACGCAATTAATAACGCTACTGTCAGGTGGCTATAATATGGCGCTAAAATAGAAAATTTATTCAACCTGTTATGTTTAACTTACTTTAATTAAGTTACTGTTAAATTAATACATTAATTTTTTAATGTAAAAGGAGATGAAAATATTTGCAAATTAATGAAAAGTAATACTTTTAACAGTAAAATATATGAAATAGCACAATATGACAAAACTGCAAATGTTACCAACCCAAATTCTGAAAATATTTATCGACAGGTAATACTCATTTTGAGCAACTTAAAGTTAGTAATTTTTTCAAATTGAGTAAAGCCAACCCAAGTAGCACGCTGTATCACCTGAATGTCATGGCGATATCTATTGGGAATATTCCTGTGATATTGAGGAAGTATCATAATGTCCGCTTTTTTTAATATCCCTGTGACATTTCTGCGATATTGAGGGGATATTAAAAAAAAGCGGACATTATGATAATTCCTCAATATCACAGGAATATTCCCAATAGATATCGCCATGTCATTCAGGTGATACAGCGTGCTACTTGGGAATCCAATATTTTAAAAGTCAAATTCGTATTTTACTGCCAAAAACCTATAATTATCAGCTATAACATTTTAGGCAACAAGCAGTTGATGAAAATTTGTTAGCCTGTAATAGCCTATTAACGGGATGTCAAAGTTAATGCGACTTTCTCATTGAAGCTTAATTTAAAAATTCAATAGACTTTGACACCGCCTTAAGCAACAAGGAGACAAAAGCAGACATTTATTTACACTGATTTCTGTGCACGAGAACGGCTGTTTTTTATCGTACAAAAAAATTGAACGCTATTTTCACACGGTCGAACAAATGAATGGCTTTACGTCCAGTCGTCAGCTATCTAAAAGCACAATTTTTGGGCATGTGAGATAACAAATATTTTTTCAATATCACAAAGCAACCAAAAACATCATCCGTTTTAGATTTTAATGTATTAAATCCATATATAAAATATTTTAAATATAGTAACTCTTAGAAAATTAAAAATTATTTCTATTAAAGTAGTTTTTTATTATATAGAAAGTAGATAAAGTATAACAAAAAGGATGAGGCGCCTCAAAAAGGATACTAGAAGGGATCGAAATGGAGCAATATACGGGAGACTTAGATGTTATAAATCCTTATATATGAGGCCGAGCATATCCAAACCTCTATATGAAACTCCAGACAACAGCAAACTCGTGGGATTACGTCGTTGTGTATGTCCCTGTAACCTGCCTTCGAAGAAAAGTCTAGAAATTGTATCGTAGATGTGAAGATTTTTCTAAAAACGAACAATTTTTGTTCTTCCTCTTTTTTATTTTTAACTTATGTATATTAACTTATTATTATGGATCAGTAATAAGACTAATAAGATTACTATATTTTACTATTTTTGTTTAATTGTCTAAATTTTCTAGTTATGAATTTTGAAAAGTAGATCTATTTTCAATAGCTTATAAGTCTAAAAATATTGAGTTCAGAGAAAATTAAAAAAAGTTTTAGTTTTGTTTCAACTTTTAAAAAAATTTTATTTTTTATTTTACACATTGTTTATACCTCAGGCTCAAAATAGTTGCTTTTAGATAGCAGCCGACAGGTAGTAGAAACCATTAATTTGATCTCATGAATAGAAATGTAGACCTTTTTTATTTTTGGATCAAATTTTTGTTTATTTTTTTTAAGTTTACTTATACCTTATAATGTACAGAAGATTTTCTAAAAACTCCCGAAATGGGCCTGATGCGTTTAATAAGTTTTAAGAATTTTTCAAAAATCACGTGCAAATATGAACAAGGGAATATTCTCAGGTTTATTTAAAGGGACATGTTGAAAAAATATTTCCCTTTACTTTAAAACATGAAACATTCAAATCGATTAAAAATTATGTCTGTAGACATGTTTGAAAAGTTAATTGTAAAAAAACCCCTTGGGAGACTTGCACGTGATTTTTGAAAATTTTTGTTTTTGGAAATTCGAATTTCATATTTTTCTATGAAGATTAAAAAATATGTTTAACCGAATTATAAAAATTATATGTAAATATCACGTGAAATTGCATGTGTACATAGGGGTATTACAATTCCTGAACTGAACCAAACTAAATTTTTGTCAGATTTTCCTATTTATGAGCAGTGTAAAAATCTGACAATGTCTGACCTAGTAAGTTAAGAGGGACCTTAGGTCAAAAAAATCATTTTTACTTATACGGTGATTCTTAAGGATTGCGATGAAAAGGGCACATCTTTATGTGCTAAATTGAGTAGCCTAGGCTACTCAATTTGAAACGGAACAAAAATGAACCTCGTAGGTGGCGTCACGTTATATAGCGTTTAACATGGGCTTATTTTGAGATACAAAAATGAACTCAGGTTTTGTGTGTATGTACAATTTTACATCTATTTGAGTGTTCTTTGCTTTAAATTAGAAGGAGTAATTCCTCAAGATATCCTTCCATGAAAACTTTAAAATATTCAATGGTTTAACTAATTTTTTTTCAACCAAAGTTAACAAATTAATACTGTATTTTACTTTAAAATAAACGTTTATTTTCAGATTCCGGTATTGCACATGTTCTAACCCAGCGGGCACAAAAACAAAAAACGTTCTTTGAACGTCTATAGAACGTTTAATGTCTGCTGTTTTAAGTTTTAAGAACGTCCGAACGTTGCAAAAATGTTTCGGAACGTTCGGACATTCTTAGAACGTAAATTGACATACATTAAACGTTCTACAGACGTTCAAAGAACGTTTTTTGACTTTGTGCCCGCTGGGAAATCAGTTTATATTTATATAATATAACCTACAGTTAAAGAAAATTAAATTGTTTATTAAAAAATTTTTTTTTACATTTCTTAAAAGTCGAAATAAAACTAAAACTTTCATTCATTGACAACTTTTTCCTTAACTCAATATTTTCAAACTTACAAAATATTGGTCTACAATTACAAGTCAAAAATTTTGAAAATTCATAACTTAAAAATTTTGTCTCCAAAAAAAATACGTACTTTTAATTTTTTTGTATATATTATGCAACAAGGGGATAAAGGTAGACATTTGTTTGATATAAAATAGAATTTTGCAGTCAGAAAAGTTTTTAGAATTATTAATTAACCTTATAAATAAAAGAAAAATATAGAAAGTTGCGTTCCCAGTTACAAATATGTAAGTTTAAGACATGTTCATATCTTTTCTATTCTCTTCATTTTCCGTGAAATGGGGTTTACCTTTGATAAGTAAAAGTAATTAGTTTTTTCAGACTTAAAAGTACGTATATGTGCATTCATATGTATCGACGATTATATGCGAGACCAAAATCGGCAGAACAGTCATTAATTTCCGAGCATAAAAATCAATGAACGGTCCATAAACAACGCGAGTATCCAGCACGAAGACCGCTCGCCCATTTTCCAATTTGCAATTGCGAATCGCGTTTTTAATTATAACGAATACAATGGCAGTCGACCGGGAATGGCATCCGGACTGTTTCTCTCATCCCAACACGACGGCTGGACCAGGATATTCCGTTTTCACGATAATTATTGTCGTTCAGTCCTCTTTTTACTTTGAGTTCCCTTCTATCCCTAGAATCCCGCTCCCCCTTTCCTCTGATCTGGTTGAATCGAAAATCACCACCACCGGACAAAACATTTTGCAGTAGAAATCAATATCATCTCTGAAATTACATTTTTCATTCAACTAAATAAATTATTACTTTATTGAAAAATTTTATTCCACAGGGAGATTTATACTTTGCACAGTTGCTTTACTTGTTAAAATAGTTGTATAACTGTGGTGCATTCTTGCACGTAAAAAAAAGTTCGCCGATTATTCGGGAACTTCGTTCCCTAGTTCTTGGGAACGACAGGTAGTTCCCAGAGAACTAAACGTTGCCTTGTTTAAATATGTCATTTACTATTTCACTACTTGTCGGCAAACTGTTTTTGAAAAAGTCAGGAACTGTTTAAGAAAATCGAAAAGTTAGATGAATGCAAGAAATAAACTATTCTGCTTCTCCTCCTTGACACACATGCGCACACACTTTTATCATTGAAGGTCACACATAATTTATATTAAATTTCTGATATAGAAAAAACCATATTAGAGAAAAATCGACGGTGGCGGCTGGAACAGAACTCGCGTATCCAACACGCAAAAACATGTTGGATAATTTATCCAATTTTTATTGGATAGAAGGAAATTAGCTAATACATCTATGTAAAATCATATATGAACAAACGGCGTTGGTTCCAGTGACAATTTTAAATTTATACTTATTATTAGTCCCCGTGCAAAAATTTTGACCGGGGCCAGGTTAGGGACAGATCGGTACAAATAGCTTACTAAGATTCCTCTTCAAAAACAATTTTTTTTTCAAATTTTCTTTTTAATTTTAGTTCATTTGAAAAATATTTTTCCTTTATGATTAAAAAATAACTTATTTAAATTATTATAAATAATGCTAATTAACAAATAGTTAATTTATGATTCTGTTCACTAAAACATTTTATTTACAGATTTTCTTTTTTTACTTTGGTTCATATAAATTGAGGAGGTCAATCAAATAACTCGATTTACGCTCGGCTGAAATGTTGTGAAGCCAGTCAGTCGGGTCAAAAGGGAGAAAAATAAAAACTCAAAATTTTGGTTTTTAAAGAACGGCATCTTGTAGATAATAAAAAAATACATCTTTTTTCTCAATGAATTTTTTTTGTAGAGCAAATGTTTCTCATATTAAAAAATAAAAACCAAAAAATTTGTGTTTAGAAATTTAATTAAGTTTTAAAATGCAAACGGTCTTTTTGCATGCAAAATGTTAATGAATTCGCTCGGAATTTTTTGTACATACTCATTTGGGTCTGCTGAAAAAGAGAAAGTCATAAAACATTTCAAAATTATTTTTTGTTTAATTGTTTTTTAATATAAACAATGACCTGTCAGCAATAAGGTTATCTTATTTTCAATGAGAAAAAGTATCGAGGGAAGTTTTGAGTTGAACAAACTTCCAGTGAGAAAGTTGTTCTATATTATTCAACGAAGTTTTTCTAAAAATTTCAAATAAATTTGTTTAAAAATAACAAAGTTATTCAATTTTTAAAAACTTCCTGCCGCGTTACGCATACGCCACAAGCACCGAAAAAAAATATTCTTGTTTTAAGAGGACAATTCCTCTTCTAAAATCCTCTTACATTTTATTCTTAAATTAAGAATATTACGCTTCATTGGAGACTATTCCTCTACTTTTAAGAGGAATTACTCTTAAGTGGAGAATAATCCTCTTAAAATAAGAGGACGTTTTTTGGTCAATATACAAAAGGAAAATATGCATCAAAATAAGAGGAATCCTCTCAAAACAAGAATATTTTTTTTCGGTGAGAGACAGCGCCGAGGACAGCGCCTTAACTTGGGCAATGTGGTAGCAATCTACTAGCAACAGCTATGTTGTTAATTTATTTTAACAAAATTTTTTATGCAAACATGGTTATTTCATTATTTTTTATTTTCCCTTTTTATGTAATTAGTTAAATAAACATTATCATTATTAATATTACAGTAAATAATACAATAATTATACTATTTTCGTTTCTACTTATGTTTTTATTTTACAACAACCTTTAAACGTTCTTCACAATATTTTTTATAGCATTTTTAGTCTTTGTCAATAGTTCTAATATAACATTATAATTATGTAATAAATATTAAGATAATATTTTTTATTGGTACATAGCTGTCCTCGGCGCTGTCTCTTGTGGCGTATGCGTGACGCGGCAGGAAGTTTTTAAAAATTGAATAACTTTGTTATTTTTAAACAAATTTATTTGAAATTTTTAGAAAAACTTCGTTGAATAATATAGAACAACTTTCTCACTGGAAGTTTGTTCAACTCAAAACTTCCCTCGATACTTTTTCTCATTGAAAATAAGATAACCTTATTGCTGACAGGTCATTGTTTATAATAAAAAACAATTAAACAAAAAATAATTTTGAAATGTTTTATGACTTTCTCTTTTTTAGCAGACCCAAATGAGTATGTACAAAAAATTCCGAGCGAATTCATTAACATTTTGCATGCAAAAAGACCGTTTGCATTTTAAAACTTAATTAAATTTCTAAACACAAATTTTTTGGTTTTTATTTTTTAATATGAGAAATATTTGCTCTACAAAAAAAATGCATTGAGAAAAAAGATGTATTTTTTTATTATCTACAAGATGCCATTCTTTAAAAACCAAAATTTTGAGTTTTTATTTTTCTCCCTTTTGACCCGACTGACTGGCTTCACAACATTTCAGCCGAGCGTAAATCGAGTTATTTGATTGACCTCCTCAATTGTTATAAACAATATCAATTAAAAATTATGAAGTCAACTTTGGTTCCTCACTACTAAAAATTTTTTGTTATGTTTACTTTAATGTAGGTTCTATTGAACAATTTATGTTAAGACAAAATAAACAAATTAAATAATTTATTAAATTATTATAAACAAATATTTTTAATTATTTTTCAATGTGTAATTTTTTATTCACTTTTCTCTGTGGACTTTTAATATTATCTAAATAAACAAAGTAAACGTGAAAAAAAAATTTTTGTGAAAGGAACGAACATTAACTATTTGTTAGTTAATATTATTTGCACCAATTTAAATAAGTTATTTTTTAAACAAAAAGAATACATTTTTTAAATGAACTTAAATTAAACGTGAAAAAAAAATTTTTTGGACAGGTGCAAAAGTTACATAATTATTTGTTATTTAATATTGTTTATAACAATTTAAATAAGTTATTGTTTAATCAAAAAGGACAAATATTCTTTAAATGATTTTAAAATAAAAAGATAAGGTGAAAAGAACATTTTTTACAGGAGAGAAATAAAAGCTAACTATTTGTTAATTAATATTGTTTTAACAATTGATATAAATTTCTTCCCGGTTTATTAATTGTGTGGTGGTCATATTGAATGAATTTGAACTGATTTATATCATATATGCAGCAACGCAATAAGAAACCAGTTAAGAATTGTAGATTGTAGACAGTTTTGAACAGTAAATTGTAAAAATACCCATTGTGCGCTGTTTGCCCGGCTTGGTTTGTAATCGGGAACAAAAGTGGCGATTTCTGCACGGGTCATTATATCTATTTAGTTGGTTACGGTTAGCAACGAGTTGGATGTAGCAGCTAACTGAAAATTGTAAGTCCCGATTCCTATGATGCGCATACACTGTCAATAAGTTACTACTCGATTCCGACAATTTCGTGCGTGAACGTGAACTGTCAAGACGAAAATACTATAATAGACGAAAACACGATAAATTTTTTGAAAATACCCCCACAGCACCGAAATTTTCCTAAATATTTATTAAATATTTACTTGCAATATTCGGCATATTTAACTGAAAAGTTTAGTGAAAATTGTGTAAAGATTTATATGTCCCCGATTAAATAAGTGTTTAGTGTGAACATTTCCTGAAGATTTTCGCCTAATTATTTACACTGCCCCAGCAGCACGTTATATTACAGCAATATTGGGAACATTGTCTCAACATTACCAATGTTTGCCTCAATGTTGCCAATGTTGCTGGAACATTTTGTGCTACTGGGGTGCACTCACTGCCATTCATTATTTATTCTTGTCAAGTATTTTCTTTTTTTTAAGCTTAAAACTACCACCGAATTTGGACCTCATGATTTTCGCATTCACCACGACACCCATAATGCGGTATTTCGCGAATACCGCATTGGCAGGTTGGCACTCGCAATACGGAATCCCGTACCTCCCAATACTTCTTTTTTACACTGATAGTGAGTTCTCTATATTTTTCCTGTAATATTCGCGTTAAAATACACCAGTATGCCAAATTTTAGCCCTCCATGTTAAATAATTTAGAAGTTAAGGGGGGTAATGGTCACTTTTTGTGCATTTTTGGCCAAAAATCTTACTTTTTCCTTGACAACGCTATAGCCATCACCTCCAATCACATTCTCTATATTTTTCCTGTCAAATAGTTTAGCCGCTAGGGGTTGGGGAACACGATTTGGCTACGGACACAAGAGTCTCACCAATAGGGTTCCGTCGGTACACCAAAGGTGTACGGAACCCTAAAAATACTATTGGACTATTTATAGCTTTTTTTAATACAGTTCCCGAATTTAATTGAAACATTCATTGATTACTATTGAATGTTCGTTTCTAATTCAGTACTGTTACACCGTATCCAAGAATAAGGAAATAATTCCTGAAATATCTGGGAACTTTTTTTCCGTGTTAACCACTTCAGCGGCATGGCGTTCCAATTGGCGTTCCATGAGTAAGTGGCAGAAGCGGCAAAAAAATGCGAAAATGGCGTTCCTATTTAAACTTTATTCCTGAACTCTGTAAACAAATTAAGTCAACCAAACCAAAAGTTACTTATTATTTGAGATTATGAATCTTAAATGGATTTAAAAAAATTCAAATAGGCGGATTCAAAATTATCAACTATTTTGGCTGAATATTGGAACGCCATTCGTAAAAAGTATTAAAAATTGGCTACATTAAAACCTTAAAAAAACTATTAAGCATCTCTAAAAAATAATTTTTTTTTGTCCTATTCATCTTCATTTATCTCAAATAATATGAATATTTTATTATGGCAAGTTTAACTTGACTACAGACTTTTGAAATCGAGTTCAAGTAGGAACGCCATTTTCGCATTTTTTTGCCGCTTCTGCCACTTACTCATGGAACGCCAATTGGAACGCCATGCCGCCGAAGTGGTTAACACAGAAAAAAAGGTGGTATAAATTTTGTTGCGGGTAATTTTAACCAATGCTAAGTCACATAGACAGTGGCGCCCTCACCTAGGTGAAATTTTGTTGCAGCGAATTTTTACCCCAAAATCAGGTTAAAATTTAAACTTTTTTTTTCTTGTGAAGGAAACCAACTTGGTTTTTTATATTTAATAATACTAGTCTTCTAATTTGTATGAGTGAAAGTTTCACTGCAAACAATAATTAGTAATTAACTTCTAGTACATATAACAAGTGATAATATCGATTTCTGGAAGGTATAGGAGTATAAAACACATTATTATCAGAAAACTTTACTAAAAGGATAAGGTATTAAAATATATTTTTAAAATTTTTTTTAATTAATGCATAATATTTCGTGACGCTCAAATATTCCACAACTGACAAACAAGCAAAAGGTCATTTAACAGAAAATTATTTAACAAAAAATGACATTTAACATAGTTGACATGCATCAAAATTGAAATGTGACAGAATTGATAATTCTGTTAGACGTCAATTCTGTTGAATCTTAATTCTCTTGCATGCCAATATGTTAAATATTTTTCTGCTAAGTGACTTTTTGGTTGTTTTTTAGGTTCCCAGTAAAAAAAGCAAAATTAGCTGTGTGCGAATGGTATTGGCGGTTAGTTTCTCTCAATACGTTTGTGCGTGAAAACCGTATTGGTCAATTCTGTTTTCTCGCCGTCAATTCTGTCCTCTTGAATATTTTGATTTTACGTTTATTCACTCAATTTAGCATTTTAATCAAAAGATGAACACCCTTTCACTTCTTTGACTCACCTATGGAAAAAATAAACTAAAAATTCATACTAAAATTTATATAACTAAAATTTATGTAAAATATTTTTAATTTTAATACTATAACAAAATTCAACTTTATTTTTCTCATTTTGCAGACTTTAATTAAAAATACAATATTATTTCGATTTACCCCTAAAAACTGGAAACTCGGGGTAATCAGAAACAGCAGAAATTTCAATAATATTTCTTATAATATAAATCGAAGCCTCCCGTTCATATAAGGGTAAGACTCCGTCAGAAAATATGCGATTTGCATGAGGTCTTTGGATTAGGCTGTAATTTGGTGAAATTATAGTATTGGATACTAGAAACAAGTGTGCCAAAAAATTTTTGAAAATTTTGAAATTTGTTAAAGTTACGCCATTTTGAATTTTTTTTGTTATAATTTTTTTAAAACTTAATATTTCCGAAAGTTTTTGATGAAATTTAATAAAATTTGGAAGCTTATACTTGACATCATGTTTCTTCTGACTATCACATAAAAAAACAAAAAACATTTTTTTGTCAAAAAAAGTAAAAAAAAATTTCTTGAAACAGTTTTGCCCGAGCAGGACCGATTTTTGAGTTTTCTTGTCAATTAATAAAATATTCCTCATAATTTCACCTTTCACTTAAAAAAAAAAGTCGATAGAGACTCAAATAGTTTTCGAGATATTGCAATTTTTGTGGAAGCGCGACCACGTTTCAGTGTCAGTGATGTGTGAGTGTCGGGGAATCCTAATTCTTACACTTTACTATTCAAAATTGTCTAGAACCTTCAAATTTTATCCGATTTTGATGTTCTTGTTGTTTCAAACTTTAATTGATTACATATTTATTGTTACTCAAAGTTAACAATTTACAAAAATTTTAAGAAAAATCGTGTTTATTTTTTATTTTTCCATTCCTCATGATCGAAATCAATTTAAATTAGTCTAGTTTGACCACCCGATAAATAATAATGCATAATTCAATTTATTTAAAATTATTTAAATAATTAATTAAATTGTTTACTTTGAGTAACAAAAAAATATATAAACAATTAATAATTGAAACAACGGTTTCGGGGAAACTCTTAAAAAATTTGTCTCCTTTCATTTAAGGCCAAGAAAATCAAAATCGGATAAAATTTGTAGGTTCTAGACAATTTTGAATAGTAAAGTGTATGAATTAGGATTCCCGGGCACTCTCACATCGCTGGCACTGAAACGTGGTCGCGCTTCCACAAAAATTGCAATATCTCGAAATCTATTTGAGTCTTCAATGAGTTTCTTTTTTCAAATGAAAGGTGAAATTATAAGGAATATTTTATTAATTGACAAGAATACTCAAAAATCGGTCCCGTTCGGGCTAAACGGTTTCAAAAATTTTTTTTTGACTTTTTTTGGGCAAAAAATTTTTTTTTGTTTTTTTTGTGTGATAGTCAGAAGAAACATGATGTTAAGTATAAACC
Organism: Leptopilina drosophilae; assembly: GCA_032873175.1. Lineage (NCBI taxonomy): Eukaryota > Metazoa > Arthropoda > Insecta > Hymenoptera > Figitidae > Leptopilina > Leptopilina drosophilae. The sequence goes on from CM065484.1 coordinate 12,972,090, forward strand.
TTCCAAATTTTATTAAATTTCATCGAAAACTTTCGGAAATATTAAGCTTTAAAAAAATTATAACAAAAAAATTCAAAATGGCGTAACTTTAACGAATTTCAACATTTTCAAAAAATTTTTGGCACACTTGTTTCTATTATCCAATACTATAATTTCACCAAATTACAGCCTAATCCAAAGACCCCATGCAAATCGCATATTTTCTGACGGAGTCTTACCCATAATGCCCATTATTGAAAAACGAATGCAAGATGATTCTTATTCACTTTTTGGTGCAAGATAAGGCTTATTCGATTTTCCGTGCAATAAAATCTTTATTCAAAATTGTGTGCAAAACAATTGCCACTGACAGAACAATGAATGTAACCCTAAAACTTCCTATTAATATTAAATTGCAATTAAATTTCTGAGAATTTCAGTACGTGTCTATTGTTATAAGAAACTTTAAATACGGATCCTATCACACGTATCAAGAAATATTTTTTAAGCAATTGCAATTATAAATTATACTGAATTGAAAATTTTATAAAATTCATAGAATAAGCTAATTTCAGAATGTAGGAGAGACCGGGGCTAAACCGGACGGATTTGGTCTTTGACCAGAAAACTCATACAAAAACATATTTTTTGCTAAAGAGTAATAAACCGTTTTGAAGCTTGTACCTTCATCTACAAATCGCACTTGTTCGATTTTAAAAAACTACAGTAGCTTTGGAGATATATTGCTTCGAAGGTGACTACCTCGAAAACGAAAATACGAAAATTGGTGGGGCTAAACCGGACACCCCATGGGGCTAAATCGGACACGGCTAATTAATTAAAGAATGAGACACAAATTTTCTTTTTTTGTAGAAAAGTCAAATCAATTCTTCTTTTATTTATTTGCAGATACTTCTATGCAAAGAATATAATATAAACTGTAAAATCGGTAATTAATATAATATAAAATGAATTACAGTTTTCAGACTTGTCTGCACGGAAAAAAATAGTTCACGAATCTCTCGTGAACTAGTATATCACTTTTGGATGGGACACAAAATTTCAAAATTTTCATTTACTTTTGATTAGAAATGGCGAACGTCAACGAAAAACTGAAACAAAGTTAATGAATTTTTGATGAACGTGTTAAGGATGAGTAGTTCGTCAAAAGTAGAGGTACAAGTTGACGAAAAAGTCGTGAACTCGCGAGTCTCAGTAGTATGCGCAGTTCGCAATGCGCATCAAATATGGCTGATCAAGAATTCATCTGTCATAATTCAGTCGGTGTCATCAGTGTTTACACTCGGACAAATTCTTTGTTTGATTAAAATTATTATTTAGAATCAATGTTTTTATTATTCATTGAATATTTTTGTGTCCTGAGTTTTGTAGCAGACAACAGCAGACAAAGCTAATCGTGTCGTTTGCAGGAGTACTGTCAGTGTATATAGATTTAGCCGTGTCGGTTAGTTGTTAGGAATATTATTAGGGTACTAGGTTCGAATCCCGTGAAGCGAGTTGCGAATTTTAATAGCGATAAAATTGTGTATTCTGTGTAGTTGGGTGCGTATAGGCGTCAAGTTATCAAATTAAGTGAAATACTATCAAAAAAGTAGTGTCTAGAAATTATTTTTTTGTTTTTAACATTTTTTAAAAGTTCACGAATTTTTCGTCAACTTTGACGAAAAGTTCAGAAACCGTACTACGTTTCCAGTGAAGGAGTTGATGAAATTTTGATGAACTGTGTTTATAGATTTTGAAGAATTTTGTGTCCCATCCAAAAGTGATATACTAGTTCACGAGAGATTCGTGAACTTTTTTTTTCCGTGTGTTTGTAGCAACTCGCTTGCGAATTCGAGTTTTAATATAAATTATTTATTCATTTATAAAATGGTTCTATGCAAAGAATATAATATAAAATAGTTAATTAGTATAAAATAAATTAAAGTTTTCAAAGATTTGGTTGTTTTTTACCACGATGTCCGATTCAGCCCCACACCGTCATCATATAATTAACCTGCAATATATTTTTTCTTCTTAACGTTTTCCATTAAACTTTTTTTCTACTAAACTCAGTACACCTTGAGCTAAAAGAAAAATTGCAGTATGATATTTGCACTTTAACTTTAACGATAAAAACCCAAAAGAATGAGAAAATTTTTTTTTTACTTTTACCTCAAAAAATGACATTTTCATATATTAACGGCAACTATTATTACAAGAAAAATGACACATCCCTAAAACCTCATGCAGCATATGCATCACGAAATTGCGCGTTCATAGGTTATTTACATGATTTGAAATTCTTCACGGTTTCGGAAATATTTGACTTGTCCGGTTTAGCCCCGGTCTCCCCTACATTTTCCCATAGAATTTTGAATAAACATTTTATTGCACGTAAAATCGAATAAGCATTATCTTGCACCAAAAAGTGAATAAGAATCATCTTGCATTCGTTTTTCAATAAGCATTATATGAACGGGAGGCGTCGAAATGAGAAAATTGTTTCTATCAAACTACAACACTATAATAAGAGAGAAAATATTATTAATTATTTATTATTATTAAAGTTTGCAAAATAAAAAATAAAAGTTAATTTCTTTTGTAGTGTTAATAAAAGATCATTATAAATTTTAGTATGATTTCTTAGTTTAGTCTTTTCCAAATACGAATAAAAAAAGTAAAAGGGTGTTTCCTTTGATTTAAAATTATTTGTACAATAGAAAATATTATTGTATATTCTGCTGCTAATTGATAAACAGAAAATGTGAAAATACTTTGAACCTGATGAGGGTGATCTGTTTATATTTACCCCAACTGACACTAACTAGATTATAATATATAATATTACAGTTAAATTATTTTTAACAATGTTATAATGATAGAAAATGGTTCAAAAAATTCTTATTTGTTTTAAAAAAATATTATGAGATAGATAATGCTAGGTTTTAAGCCCACCGAAGGCGGGCACGAAAGACAGTAGAAAATATGGTTTGTTTCTAAAAAAGCCAAACCGTAACACGTTGAATCAAACAAAAGAAAGAAATTAATATAATAGAAGAATTTTAAGCAGTATGCAAATAAAGATTTGTAGTCATAAATACAGGTAAATATATTTTTTATACATTTCCCTTTGTGATACCTCATTTATTGAATATTATTTCAACTAAACTTCCGGTATAAGCTGTATATAAACGAAGATGGTGGCTTTTGGTACCGACATAAATCACAATAGGAATTTGTATTACTGTTACAGAATCTAGTGGATAGAAAATAAGGAATGTAATAAAGAAAATGGGCTACAGCAAACAAGGGTGGTGTGGTGATGTCGAATCGAAAATTCAAATACCAAAGGGGACAATATATTTTTCAATATTACCTTCTTTTATTAAAATTAAAAAGAATTTTACAAATTGTTTTTTTTATAATTAACTTAATATTAATCAAATGTTTGCATAATTATAATTATAATCAGGCAAAGATTTCATTGAAATGTTCAGTAAAGTTTCTCGCTAAACATTTATTCCAGTGGGAGATTTAAATCTTTATACAACTTTAAATAAACATTTCAATTAAATATTCCGAATATTGCAACTAAATATTTAATAAATTTTTAGGAAAGTTTAGAGTGCTTTTAGGAATTTTTTTCTGATTTAATTTTCTGACAAGGTTTTAAAATTCCATTAATTTTGATGTTGTTTCCGAATTTAGTTTTTTAAATAAACGCATTTTCAAAATTTGTGATTTGATTTACCTTTCAACAAGTTAAATTCTCACTTGTTTTTAAACTGAAGTCAGCTTTTATATTGTCGATTTAAGTGTATATTTTCAAAAAAATTCAAAAGTTAAATTTCAAATTTATATTTAAAAAATTCTTGAAAATAACTTTTTTAAATAAATTGTTTCCAATTTTTAAATAATATAACACAAGTTATTAATTTTAAAATTAAAACAAAGGTTTGATTAATCCATTCAAACTATAATTTCAAATATATTACAAAAATTTTGTAATTCATTTTTTTGTATTCAAATTCTTTTCGTTTTTTAATTGAAAGACATAAAATTATCCATTTTTAAACAAAGGAAAAGTGTTTATTAATTAATCAACATTTAATTGTTCACGTTCAAACGCAAACACTAATTTTTAATTGGAATATATTCAAATAAAGTTGAATTGTAAACTTTTCATTCGAAGAATGGAATCTGATATAGGTGTGAAACTGTGATTGTTTCTTGTTCCCGGAATTGTACGAAATGAATTAAATCTTCGATTTTGGTGTTTTTCGTTCCTTTTTACTTCTTTTGTATCTGTCTTAATAAAATATATTCCACGAATGTTTGTGTTACAAAACTCGAACATTTCTTCGACAATTGCAATCCATTTCCCTAGTCATTTGCAAGTTTGGTTTTCTCACGAGCCGTCTAACAGTACCACCCACCCCATGGACCAAACAACTTTCATGAAACTTCAATATAAAAATCTTCTTTACGGATTGCCAAATTAATAAATTTTTTCCTTTCTTTACATTGACTAGCTGTTCCGTCAGAGAAATAGTAAATACACTGTAAATTAATGAATGTTGTTTTTAAGATATTTAAATTTTTTGTCTGGAACGTTTAAGCGCCACAGGTTAAGTGGTTTTTGCAATCCGAAAGGGTGCAGAAAATTTCTGTTTTGGTTATATTTTCTAACTTATAATACGTTACAGTATAGAGATTGAAATTTGTCTTGTATAAGAAAGGAATAATTTTATGCAAAATCTAAAAGAACAATAATATGATTTTTCTGAAGATTTTCTTTCAGCCACTTAAAATACGATGTTTGAGATTTTGATACATACTCGTTTTGCTTAAATGTGTAAAGTTGTATTAACGACTCGATGAACTTTAGGCGAGATTGACAAACAGTTACTGAATCAGCCCTATCTACTGTCATCCATTGTTTATATTTAAATACCTCTTCGTTACCCATTGACCATTCTATTATACTATAAACATCTTCAAACCCAGGAGAAGTTTCACAATTACTAATCATACATTTTTGACATCACATACGCTAAATTTTAATAACTCTTAAATGGTTGACGTTTTCATGCTGCTTTATATTTTATTTCTTCCTTTATTCCATTACGTAGTTTATATAAAACATCTAATAACAATAAATAAATTGATTATTGATAGGCGTAGGTCCCGCGACAGGCAGCTATGAACTGGGGTTCGAGTCCTCACAGATGCACAGTGCATTCGTTCACGCAGCTTATTTTTTCAGATCAAAATTAATTTAAAAAAAAAAATTAATTACTTATCGACAACCATATCGAAAGTAATTATCATAAGTAACACCTAACTCTAAACCAAAGAGTTCAATTGACATCTAATAGATGTCACTATATGCTGATATAGTCGAAATCTTCATATTTCAAAATATTCTGTCAGCGAATAAATTTCTAACATTAACTATATAGCTCTCGACTAGTGATGGGCTTGATCTGAGAATATAAGAAGCGTGATCGTCCAGGCTGTGTTGGCAAGGTGCATTGATAGGCGTAGGTCCCGCGACAGGCAGCTATGAACTGGGGTTCGAGTCCTCACAGATGCACAGTGCATTCGTTCACGCAGCTTATTTTTTCAGATCAAAATTAATTTAAAAAAAAAAATTAATTACTTATCGACAACCATATCGAAAGTAATTATCATAAGTAACACCTAACTCTAAACCAAAGAGTTCAATTGACATCTAATAGATGTCACTATATGCTGATATAGTCGAAATCTTCATATTTTAACAATAAATAAATTCATGATTTTTTCATTATTTCCAGGTGGTAGATTATAGAACTTTGGCACATTAAAACAAAATTTCTATCAGTTAAATCAGGTAAATGTCATGAAAAAAATTTGCTGCTAGGGAAATGAAGAAAATTGAGACTTTTACGAATTTTTCCCCAATTATTACAACAAAATACCACAATTTTTAGTAAAAAAGTGCAAGCTATTTTGATTTTTATAATGCAAAAATGAACTATAAATAAATCATTAAAAAATTTTTTTTTAAATAAGTTTACCCAAAATTAGAAAAAACAAAAATCTAAACTGTAAAAAATATAATTTTTGATGCTTTAGTTTAATTATTAACGTTAGATTATTACCGGTCACTATAGAGGGAACAAGACTGTGTACTCTACAATGAAATTGAATTTACCCAATAAGTTGTTGCATACTTTTTCAAAAGACGTCCTAGGAATATCTATTTGCGGTCGTCTTTTGGACGTACAAAAAACGTTTTGCAAATGTTAGATGTCTAAAAAACGTTTTTTTATTAAAATAATTTGAGCATTTATATGCTCCTGATTGATATGCCTTTTATTGTGACGGCTCTGGCGCCTACCCAGCGGGCACAAAGACAAAAAACGTTCTTTGAACGTCTGTAGAACGTTTAATGTCTGCCAATTTACGTTCCAAAAATGTTTCAGAACGTTTTGACATTCTTAGAACGTAAATTGGCAGACATTAAACGTTCTACAGACGTTCAAAGAACGTTTTTTTTCTTTGTGCCCGCTGGGTAGTCGCTTGTGAGCAACGTCGTTTTTCTTGTCATTACTGACTACAGTTAGTTAATTGTTGTGTGCACTACTGTTTGTATCTACCTGTACCTTTTTCTTAATACAATAAATACACAATTGCATTGAAAAACCTCTTTTAATATAATACTTTCTCATTCGACTTTTAAAAATAGAAAAATTTTTATAAACATAAAATATTATTTTCTAAGTTCAACTTGGACTTAAAAATTGATTAATATAAAAGTTTTCGGAATTTTTCTAAGTTAAATTCATTTCATTAACATGAAAGATCATTAACTTTGTGAAGGTTCATATCTGGCTTGAATGGATGAGGTGCTGAAGACGCAGTGCTTCTCGCACAAAGTACCTGATTTCGATCCCAGCTTCGTAGGAATTTTTTCATTATTTCTGCATATTGCAGAAAAAATAAAATTAAACCTAAAATAAATTTAATACAATATTATTGTGTTTCAACTTAGAAAATATTATAAAAGAAATGACTATTTAAGACCTGAAGGAATGTGAAAAGGACGTTCAAAAGACGTACTTTGATATCCTTTCTTGTCTTCAAAGACGTTTTTTGTACCAGACATAGAATGTCTTTTAGTTGTCCTTTTGGTGATTCATAGACATTACCATCTTTGTCCCCGGATGTCCGCGGACAAAATTCTCTCTGTGGTAATAGTTCTTAAAATGAACAGACCGTCTTCCAGATATAGGAGATAGTGCAAGCAATTCTATTCATCTATCACATATTGGGTCTCGCTACGCTGAATTTACCACTGGTGTAAGAAATTTTCCGATGAACGCCAGTTGGAGGTTTGATATTTTCCTAACGGAAATCAGAAATGTTAGCATCATTTTTAAAATCACATAACGTGTTAGCAAACAGTTCAAAAGTTAAGGCATATCATAACCTCCAAGAACAATTTAAATATTTTTACACTGTAAATCTGTAATCTAATTCTATCCAACGTGTGCAAGTCTTTAAAAATTACTAAATATTGGAATCCAAGCGGACTCTTAGGCCATGGGCCCATAACATCTGTCGTGACTGTTGACCACGGCGTTTGTATTACCCGTTTTTCCATGAGTCTTGGCGCAGGTCCGTGATCGGGTTTAATTTTTTGACAAGTGTCATATCTTCCTACCCATTCTTCGATATCGCGGTACATACTTGGCCAGTAATACTGTATAGAAAAACGTTTGTACGTTTTTTCCATCCAAAGGTGACATGCTTGGGTTTCACAATGTATCTCGTTAAACACTTCTTTTCTTTGTTCCAAAGGGATTATTAATTTCCACGCGTCGAGGTCATCGATTACCGAGTCTATTAGCGGGTTCGGGCGATAACGATAAAGTTTACCGTCGGTTACCTCCCATCCGTGGAATTTTCTCGGAATTTCATTCACTTCCTTCACACGCTGACAATGCCATACATCTTCCACCGGTTCCATAGCAGCTATTGCTAGCGCTATTCATACATTCTTGATAGTACATCAGGAACCAAACTTTCTGAAATTTTTGGATATACCACGTTGGTAAGTGAGGATGTGTCAGAGTTTGAGCTGTCGCAAGTTGTTCCTTAATTCTGTCGAACGCAATTTGTTGATTTCAATGACATTCCCAGGAGATGTTTGTCTTCAACAGTTTATTTAGAGGTTTTGCTAAGGTGGCTAATTGGGGAATGAAATGTCTATACCACGACGCCATTCCTAAGAATAGTATTAACTGTTTAACAGTTTTTGGCTCTGGATACAAGCGGATGTGTTCTACTTTTTCTGGATCTACTTGCCGACTGGACAAAAAACCATCATTGTTTTAAAAACGTTCCAAAAACGTTTTTAGAACGTTTCATGACTGGCAAATAACATCCCAAAAACGTTATATGCTTTAAAAACGTTTTGAAAGCATTGGAACGTTTTTAGAACATTATTTGGCAGACATGAATGGTTCTGATTCATGGTTTACAATGATCCTAAAGACCTCGTGGATGTGACTCCAAACTTACTTTTCTCAGAATTAATTGTTAGACCTGCCACTTGTAAACAATCTATTACTACTTTGAGCCATTCTTTGAGCTCTTCAAGAGTCTCAGTTGCTATTACTGTCATCTACGTACGTATATACGTATGGTTCCATTTCCGTTCCGATCAGAGAATCGGTAATTCTCTGAAAGGTCGCTAGGGCACCTGACAACCAAAATGGCATACGGGTGAACAGAAAAAGTTCAAGACCTGGAAAGGGAAATCTGATGATAACCCCATTTCAGAGCTAAGGTTGTAATCTACTTGGCTTTTCTAAGCTTTTCCAGTATCATTTCCATTGTTGGCAACAGATACGCGTCGATTTTGGCTATTTTATTAAGTTTACGGAAGTCTATGCATAATCGATACGTTCCGTTTGCTTTACGGACCATAACTACCAGACTCAACCAACTACTTTTCGACAGTTCTATAATCCCCTCATACTTTCGCCAATACCATGTAATATCGTTGTTTGATAGCTTGGTGATTCTGTACGTCAATGACATGTTCTGCGCGGTCTGTCGCGGGTAAGTTATCTGGTACTAATCTAAGTATAGAAGAAATAAATTGTTCCCACTCATTTTTTTCTTCGTCAGAGATTACTTTCAACCTGTTTACTTGTTCTACTTCTAGTGGAGTTTTTTACTCTGAAACTTTAATTGCTTCTATACCCTCTTCCGTATAATGGTGTACCGTGTCTGGATAGTCGGCCATGTACCATTTTCTTTACTACCATAGAGTATCACGCCAAAGGTGTTAATAAAGTCCACTCCTAAGAATACCTGTTCACCCATTCCTGGGACGATCAGCACCTTCATCATACGAGATACCAGATCGACTTCTATTGGGAGATAGCAGACTGCTTTTAGTGGACGAACCGTACCGTCGGCCGTCACGACTGCTTTTTAGGTTACGGGTTGCAATTGCGCTTTGTACTTGTCGGGAATTGCTAAACCCGTACTGTGGGCCTTGGTCGGGTCTAGGGTTCCGGAAAGTTTCTGCAGCGACCCAAGCAGTAAGCTTAGCTTGGGATTTCTGGGATTGCCTCAGATTCCAAACTTTTCTACGGTCGCTATTCCTCTAGTTAAGGGATCGATGTTTGTGCATCTTCAGGGAAAATAGTGTCGTAAGTCAATGCAAGTTGAAACTCGAAGATTTAAAACCAAAGATAAGAGCTTCGGGAGATAAGGTTTTTACAAAAACACAAGGATGCTTGCGTAAGAGGGGCGAACAGGGAAAAGAATAGGAAGAGAGAAGTCGTGTATGAACAGCGTCTTCGGAAGAGAACAAGTTCACGAAAGAACAACGAACTCGGGGAAGTAACTCGCGTATGTACGTCGAGTTATTGTGAAAAAAATTGAACCTGCGCGTAGACGCGGGCACGAAGGAAGGTTAGAAACACCGTACCTTGTATGGTACTGTATGGATTGGAATAAATTTCCAGAGTAACACTTTATTTTCCTTGTTCCGGAGGTACACTTTGGCGTCGGCGAAAAACAGGGAAAAAATCCAATCCATCTTTCTTATACATAGTATTTTTAAATGAACTTTCTTACATTTAGTATCTATAACGTATTATAAATAACCCTGAAAATGATAATATAATATCAACCTATTAAAACAATGTAAGAGAGTATAATGAGATAAAAAATGTTATATAATTAAACACATATAAAACATATAATAATATAATATATCATAATATAATACAATATAACATACATTTACTAGTGTTATTTGTTACAAATTTCTTATAGTTCAGTTAAAGCTTACAAACGTAAAAATATTTAGGAAGGTAATTATTTAATATTTTTCTTTTTTTGTTATAGTTAGACAACTTTGGTTAATATTATAATAACAAAAAATAGAAACGGCGGTCAGGCTCAACGTAGATTTTCTGGGAAGAGAGAGAAAAGTGAAAATAGAAAGCGAATGAAGAAACGGGAAAAGGGAGGGAAGAAAAGCGTAGTAGGAACGGAAGTAGAAGAGAATAGCCGAGACCACTGGAAACCGGTTTCAATTTTTTACCCTTTTTTGAGAGTACGGGAAAAATCTTTAACTGAGGAAAAATTACCCGTGTTTTTTTGCATAGAGATGTCCTTCAGAAAAGAAGGTTCTCAACCTGAAAAGTGGTTTTAATTAATTTAAAATGGTGATTGTAAAATAACAAATTGAATTTCCAAAATCAATTCAAAAAACTATATCATACGGGTAAATGTTTTTAAAACATAAACATAAACAAACATTTCCTACTCAGCTTTAACATTACATAAAATCGAAATTAAAAAATTATTTTGTTAATGAGTAAATAGTGTTATTGCAAAATAACAAAATTATTTTTCGTCATATTTATTTTTTTTCAATAATTTGAACTCACCAATCAATTAAATAAGTTCTCTGATAGGGTCATTTGTGGTAAATGTAAACAGTAGATGCTTCAGCTAAATTTACAAATATAAAAATAAGTACAACGTCAATATTTTTAGCTATCTTTAACATATAAGATGTTCTAAGTATTGCCAATATTTTATTTTGACAATTTGGCAATGCCATAGTGTAAGTTATCTTTAAATGCAAAAAAGATTAAAAATCAAAATTTTACTGTTTTAGTATTTTGTCTCGCATTTGCATAAAAATAATTTAAAAAATCAAACTAAAATTTTTCTTTCTTCCTTATTAATGCCTTAACAAAAATTGACTTTGATTTTCGTCAATTTAGTTAATAAAAAATTAAGTGTTTACACTTACCTCAAGAATTCTGAAACTTGCGGTAAATGTAAACAGAACTTGAACTACATTTAAAAAGGAAATAATTTATTAAATTTGCTTCTATTTCACAATTTCATTACTTTGGCAATGTGAAAATTACATAATAAAAATTAGGTCTTCTGTCATGCCTCCTTCGTGTTATTCAGTTGCAGGGATAGACCAGCATAGTATTGCATAGTGCATTTACATGCTTAGAATATATGAAAATGATTCTTCACGATTGGTAAATAAAACTCAAATACGCCATATTCAAGCAAATTTCATCAATTCTTAAAAATATTTTTAGGTGCATCCGTCATTTTAAAAATTTGATCAATTTTTAACAATATTTTATGTTTGACAGACATATTGGATCCACCATTTTAAAATTTGAAAAATCGATTTTAGATTTATGTTCAGCAACCTGAACAACTTTTTTTACCAAGTTGAATGAAAATCTATTAAAATTTGTTCAAGTTATTAAAGTTTTTACATTACTAATTTTGTAATGGTTGATTGTTTATTTTATTTAATACATTATCAATCAACTAGCTGATTTACTATACATCTACGAAGAATGTTTTTCATTTTTTATATTCCTCAAAGCTACAGTATACTTGTAAAAAATTGAATAAATACAACGAAAAATAAATTTGTCTATGATAGTGAGTGTAAAAAGCGAGTTTCTAAATTAAAAACTTGAAAATGTAAAAAAAAATTTTCAAAAATAATATAAAAAATTTTTTTTTAAGTTTTAAAATTTTTTTTACTAAAGTAATTTTTTTTGAGATACCAACAATTGAAAAATGGCTAATTTTTTAAACAAAGGATCATATTTTTCTTAAAACTTATTGTATAAAAATTTTTAAAAATGTGTATCAAAGGTGATTAAACTAGCTATCAATTGATATGTCTGGTATCAAATTGTGATGATTTCTGATGAAACTGTATCACATTAAAAAATAAAAAAACGAAAACTTTATTTTGCAATAACATTATTTACTCATTAACAAAATTATTTTTTTAATTTCAATTTTATGTAATGTTAAAACTGAGGAAATAAGCTTTCAAATAATATTTTTTGAGCTTTGTAACTTCAATAGTAAACAAAATACAAAAATTTTTGTAAAGCCTTCAATCGCTGTAGGGTGGGCAAAAGTTATTGAGCAGCACTATACCATTTCGAGAAAAAAAAGGTTTTTGCTTTTTTCAAATTTGTCAACACTATTGCCAGGCATAAGATATGAAAAGTTATGAATTTTTAAAAAGAGGTTTCTAAAATATACTTTTGTTCATTTTATCAATGTATTACCTTAAACTTTCTAATAATTTAAATCAATTGCTTGATAATCATTAGAAATTCTTTAGTGCAATCTTTTATAGATCTTAATCGAAACCCAGCGGGCACAAAGACAAAAAACGTTCTTTGAACGTCTGTAGAACGTTTAATGTCTGCCAATTTACGTTCTAAGAATGTCCGAACGTTCCGAAACATTTTTGGAACGTTCGGACGTTCTTAAAACTTAAAACAGCAGACATTAAACGTTCTACAGACGTTCAAAGAACGTTTTTTGTTTTTGTGCCCGCTGGGAATGGTATGTTTTATAACAAACTTTTTAAATGGTATTGTTTATAATAAATTCTTGAAATGGTACAGTTTTCCAGCAAGTCAACGAAATAAATAATATATAAATAATAATTTACTAGTTGTTCAAAAACTTAAGAGGCCTTGTACGGTTAAAGTTGTTTATTCGTCATAAGTAAACAACTTTAACCGTACAAGGCCTCTTGAGTTTTTGTACAATTAAATTATGACGGTTTCAATTACAACAACAATAATTTACTATATTTTTTGTTATTTATGTTGTATATTACTGTGTTTATTCCATTTTCTTGTATTGATTTTTGTTCGAATACTTTTGTTTGTAAGTTTGTTTTGCTTAGTTTAACTATTTTTGTGTAAGTAGGTAGTACTTAATTATAAATAATTTAAAGATAATTTAAATTTCGATGGTACAGATTTTCCAATAAAATTAAAACGTGACCAAAAATTTGAAAAATTAAATTACATTTTAATTAATATTTATAGTTTATCAAAATATTATTGAGACTTCTTAACAAATTATCTTTACCTTACTCTAGAAAAAGAAATAAGCATGTTTAAGAGGTTGTAATATACTATGATGCACGAAGAAAAATGGATTATATGGATATAATACAGATTATACTTCTTATGATATTTTTACATTGTATATAGGACAGTTAACCAAAATAATAAAATTAAATATCTAAGAATTACCACTTTCATATTATTGATCATATTAATTTGGATTCTAAAACTTGCATCAATATAATTGGTCTTTACGTTATTTTAAATAAATAAAATTTTGACAAATCAGAACCAACCTGTAAATTAAAAAAATTAATTTAATATTTAATTGACTAATAATAAAATTTTAAAAAATTTTCTTTTTTAAAATTTCAAATTGTTACTGAAAGTTTAGTTATTGAGCTTCAAAATCCTTGTAGAACATTTTTTTGTATTTCGTGAAAGGACAATGTTATAAGAGTTCCACGAAAGTTCTGCATATGGCTTTTTTGCAACACTTGGTGGGGTGAAAAAGCCATTTGGTGATTTTGTCAAAATATTTTGTTATCTTGTAATATTATATTTTTCTTTTATCTGTATAACAAATAAATAATTTAGAAAAGTTTTAAGCTTACAAAATTGTATTGTATGTTAAGTTTATCTGCTTTCAATTCACATCCATCAAAACAAATAGAAAAAAGCAGTTAAAAAATACAAATTACAATAACAATTATAATATTATCGATACGACAGCCAAACTAGAATCAAAAGTTGAGTTTTATTCAATAAACTTATATTTCAAACGGCTGGTAAAATAGTTCAATAGTTTCAAAATAAGAGCCAAATGGCTTTTTTGCAACATTGGCTTTTTTACCCCACTCTACCCTATCAATTAAATAATAATTGATCAATTAATCATAAATAAATTTACAAACAAATAATGTCATACTAAACACAAAATTTAATAACACAAATTTAATACTAATATTTTAATATTAATATTTAATACTAACACAAAATTATACTTTGTAAGAAAATAAAATACTTTTAAGAAAAGGTTAAAAATAATGTTCCCTTATAATATTTAAACTAAAAATGGTTATAGTCTATAATATGCTAATGATAAATAAATGCATAATGCTATAATTGTTTTTAGATTAATTAAAGTGAAATTATCAGAAATTTAGAAACCTAGAAAATTAAAATATGAACAAGAGTAAGTCACAGGTCATGATTAGCTAATTGAAATGAAATGAACTGATAAAACGTCCCACATAACACAATTGTATGAGGTAAGGTAAGATGATTACTAATACAAGATATAGCTATGGTAGACCTGAGATGAACTAAAAACTTCTGCCATGGATGTAAGGTTACATGTTAGAGTGTGGTAAGTATATATGATAAAGCCATGGTATCCTTACACGTTAAGGTTGATGTAACGTTACACGTTAAGTGTTTGTATTAGTTATTTGCAACAAATGTTTGGTTTATATCCTTCTATGAAATTCTCACTCTAGTGAAAGAAAAACAAGTAAATTGTTCTCAAAAAAGTCTTTTTAAATTTTATGATGTATTTTATAACTTAATCCTGAAAATGTGTTCTAATACTCAAAAAACTTTCAAAAACTAGTGATATTATTTCAATTGTTTTATGACGAAAGTGAATGTCTCTCTGCTAAAATTTGTGTGACCCTAAGATAGGTGGAAAAAAATTACAAAAAATCCAGGTAGACTCTTAAATTTCTTCCAACTCCTCAAACTTTGTGCCCCCACTATTGTAAATCCTATTTTTGACAGAACTTTACTTCACTTCAATTTGTAAATTGTTTATGGAAAACAATTTGTGAAATGAATTAAACTCTTACAATACAAGTGTGTATTGTTTTAATGATTGAATAAAAATAGTGACAGTCAGTTTGCCAAGGACTTGTGCACATTTTAAGACAACATCTTCTTCAAGTTTCGGCAGGAGTAAAGTGAAAATTTCTGAGATTTAATAGAAAATCTACTGCATACCAAGCAACATCTGTCAGCAAGAGAAGAGTAAGTTTATAAATCTCTCTATCCTTATTCTATTCTATTCTCGGTCAGTAATTGTTAATTAATTGAAAGAAGTTAACAATATTAATCAATTATGCCTACTGATTCCTCAGAAGATTTAGAAAATTTAAAGAGCGAGAGAAAAGTATTAAAATCTAAATTTACCAAATTTTTTAATTTTATTAAAAACGACAAAAATTTTAGAGCAGTTTGAAGATATTCAATTAAAAATTGACGCAATTTTGCAAGACTCAAATTCCGATGAGTTTGGTAGTTTTGAAACGCTTCAATACAGCGAAATGAGTAACATCTCATGATTTGCTTAACAAAGAAAATGCACGTCCGGTTATTAACGATTCACTTACAAATTTAAGGAGTTCAAATTCAGTTCCTCAAAATCATATTCGCTTACCAACTATTGAATTAACGACATTTGATGGTTAAGGATAATCGAAATCTTTCTGATTTACAAAAGTTACATTATTTAAGGTCGTGTCTTAAGGGACAAGTAATGTCAATTATCTCCTCTTTAGAATGTTCAATAGAAAATTATTCCATCTCTTGGAGTTGCTTTTAAAAAAATTTGACAATAAACGCATAATCTTTTGAACTCATGTAGATGCATTGTTAGAATATCTAAAATTAACAAAGGAATCTGCTCAAGAATTAAGGAAATTGTTAGATCTTGTGCAAATTCATTTACGAGCATTAAAATCGTTAAATGAACCAGTAGATTCTTGGGACATCTTAATCATACACCTTATAATATTAAAACTCGATAGAAATACACACAAAGAAGGAGAAGTGTCAATTGTTGGATCAGATATGCCAAAAATGAAAGAATTTTTGTCATTTCTGGAACAACGATATCAAAGTTTATAAATCGCATCAATTAATTTAAACATGCATTCAAAATCATGCAAGTAATTCAGTACCAGAAAACAAACCACAGAATACATAAAAAACAAACGCTTATGGTTGCCGGAAAATCTAATTTATATATTATTTGTAATGCCAAACACGAATTATATAAATGCGAAATGTTCTTAACACTTTGTGTTAAGAAACGGGTAGAAAAATTAAAGTAAGCCAAGGTATGTTTCAATTGTTTAAATAGCGGACATAACAATTTAGAATGCAAATGGACGGATTGTCGTAAACGTGGGAAAAACATAATACCTTACTACATTATGAGGAAAAGGATAATAATTCGAAAGACGGGTCAAATAAGGAAATCAATACAACCACAAACAATCCATCTCCTCAAGTTTGTAGCGCTATAATGACATCTCAAGTTTTGCTTTTAACTGCTGTAATTAAAATGATGGCTAGCGAAAACAGTCTCAAATAAGCGCGCGTTTTATTAGATAATGGATCCCAATCGAATTTTATCACTAAAAATGTTGCAAAATCGTTAAATCTCTCAACAAATAAATCAACCTTCCTATTGAAGGGTTGAACCAGATTGAAACGCGAATAAACCAATTTATTAACACACAAATATTTTCTAAACATTCCAATTACAAGGAAAATGTCGAGTTTCTCGTTATACCTCAAATTTGTAATTTATTGACGAATCAATTCATTGTCAAATGCCCACTTACAATTCCAAATAATATTTAGCTAGCAGATCCGGAATTTTATAAACCAAATCACATTGATGTATTACTCGGAGTAGAAATCTTTTATGATTTGCTTATGCTGGGTCAGATTATGATACCAGGCCATAAAGCAAAATTACACAAAACACAGTTAGGTTGAATAATCTCAGGTAAACTCGGATAAGATAGGAAATGTAAACCTAATTGTATGCTCACGTTAGGTACACTAAATAAAAACATTTGTCTATTTTGTAAATTACAAGAAATAGAAGATAAAACCTTTTTGTCAGAAGAGCAATTTGAAGTTGAAGAGTATTTTAAAAGAACCACACAGTTTTTCTACAATTTAATAAAAAGGTAGAAGATTTGGGAGAGTCATTCAAACTAGTTGAGAAACAATTCTTAGCGTAAGAGCGAAGACTCGCAAAAAATCCAGATTTAAAATCCGAGTATGTAAAAGGCATGCAAGAATCAATACAATTAGGGCATATGGTCACCCTGTAATAAAAGAATCGAGTTCTCTACTAAGACTAGAATCGTATCCAACGCGTCCTTTGAAAGAAGCTTAGTGATTTCTTTGAATGATTGTTTAAAAGTAGGTGCAGTTGTTCAAAATACTAGCTTTGAAATCACACTAAAATAAGAACACAACAAATTGTCGCTTGGGGGCAGCAACATGCCGACTCAACTAAACGGTGAAAAAGATGCCGTTTCAAAAAGAAAAGTGAAAAACATGCCATTTCGCGAAAGCGATGAGAAACATACCTTCTTCAAACGAACGGTGAAGAACATGCCTTTTCAACCGTTAATATAATAATATTAATATACTAATATTATTATATTGATTTTAATTGTATATAAGGAAAAACTTTTATTTGTTAAATTAATCAATTATTTATTAAGAATAATAAATGAAATGAAAATGAAATTAATTATTTTTCATTAAATTCGTAACAAATACAAGAAATTATTAGATAATTATAAAATACAGAAGAAATAAGGTATTTATTATTAAAATTTTTATAAATATTTTTTGAAATGGTACAATTGTATATATAAGTATTATCAATTTTGCTGATGTCAATTATTTTTGTTTTATTTTCATATTAATACAACTACATTCACTATGTATAGTGACATGCATTAATTATTTAAATTAAATTATTAAATTATTAAATTATTTGTCCTTCTGCCAAAAGAGATAAATGATATAATTCCATTCAGAGTAATGCAATTACATGTTAGAATAAGTTTACATTAATCTACATTGTCGCTGATATGAATTTTCAAATTTTATATATTTGAATTGGAAAATTTTGAATTTCTTCCTATATATATATATATATATATATATATATATATATAATATATAATGTATATATAATATACATATTATATATTTTTTTATATATATTATTTTTTATATATATTATATATTGTATTATTATTTTTGTATAATTGTTACATCCAACAGTTTTAAAATTTAAACAATAGTTTATTGGTATTTCTAAGAAATAGTAACCAAAAGTAAGTGTAACTCATTGTTTGTAATTCATAATCGAATTGATACTTGAAAGTATTGAATTAAGAACCAATCAATTTCATTGATCCAGGTGAAAATATGTAAATTGGAAGAAAGAAGGATATAAATTCTGTTAAATCAGAAAATTCCGGTAAATTTTTAAAAATAAAAAATATTCAACATTTGATGGATACGTCTGTCGACAAAAATAAGTCGAAAGCTTATCCATTGGTTGAAAATTCTGCATATAAACTTACAATTAAAAACAAATTCAATTTATTCAGATTGAATATGATTATTTAGAACAAAAGAAATAACAAAACTATGTTGTTGCCTGCAATTATCAAGTCCATTGATGAAAACAAGAAATCATTAAAAATTAATTATTTTAATGGAAATCCAAAATTATACATTGTAAAAACGAATAACTGGCCACTTATGAAGTATAAAATTCCAAAAGAATTCAATTTGAAAAATGATCAAGATAAGGAATTGTATAATTCGTTAGTCAATTTAAAAGCATTTGCTGAAAAGGAACAACTTCATGATATTTATATTAATCTCGAAAATATCAAGTAATGATTGTAATTTCTGAAATTACTAATTTTTTTTATTTCAATGCTAAAAATTTGTTAAAATAGTAAATGAAAGTCGAGAAAAAGGTATTTCTTTCTACAATATTATATTGGGGTTACTTTTATATACATTTATTACATGACGTATATTTATTTCAAATCGAAAATAGTATTTAATTTGTTTCGTTTTTTTTAAATTAACATACATTTTTTATTTTTCTTAATCAATAATTTAAGTTTTTTATTTCTTGATATATATTCTTTTATATATTTTTATATAAGGACAAACCTAAGGCACATTCTACTCCTTTTGTGCCTAATGCCGTTTTAGAGAATATTGAAATGAAAGTTGAAGAAGAACAAAAAAGGAGTAAAATAATCCCAAGAAAATTAGTAGCAGGAAATATAAACAGTACTAAGTCAAATGAAGAACAAAAAACTAATATGGAGACCAGCTATGTAAACTTCGAACCAGCTAAACGCATAAACATTACTATGCCCCACATAGACGATGAAGATTTTCTTTTCCCACAAAAAAGAAATATAGATCAAGAATTCCTTTTTTAAAGAATAGATACACTTACTTACGATAGAGAGGCCATCACTAATGTTAGGGACAATTATGTCCATTTTATTTCTAGAGATGCAGAACCTAGTTGTGCCATAACCAAGTTAATGATAGCTATAGGGGGTTTAGATTTAATGGAAGTAAAATATAGGAAACCTAATGTAGGAAAAATATTAATTACACCAAGAGGTAAAAATAACATATATACTGTACTACTAGCAAACAAATATGATGATAAGTTAGAAATAGAAGAAGTAGAAGAAATCTTTTACAAACTTAAAGAAGTTTTGACAAAAGAAAAAGTGAAACATTTCCGTATATCTAGGTATGGAGACCTAACTGAACCCATAGGAAACGCTTGGATAGAAAAACAAGTAAAAATATTTTACAAAACGGACATACAAATTAAATTATGTTTTGGAAAAGTAGAAATCCCCATAGAAGAGGACAGACCGAAGATACTAAAAGAATATCATGAAAGTTTAATAGCTGGACACAAAGGCGTAAACAAAACCTACAGAAGAATTAGAGAAAAATACACTTGGCCTGGTTTGCGACATGATGTAATCGAATATATAAGAAAATGTAGGAGTTGTGCACAAAGAAAAATAATTAGGACAAGAAATAGAGAACCAATGATAATTACAGACACGCCTTTAGATGTTTTTGACAAAGTATCCCTAGATACAGTAGGAAAATTACCTACAACCTCAAACGGCAATTGCCATATACTAACTATGCAAGATCAATTAAGCAAATATTGTATATTCGTAGCCGTACCAGATATCAGCGCAGTTACAATTGCTCATGCAGTAGCTACTAATCTATTCTCACTTTATGGAGCTCCAAAAACAATATTAACAGATAGGGGAAGAATGTTCATCAGTAACTTGTTCAGAAGATTAGCAAAAATATTCAAGGGAATCAAGTAACAACCACAGCTTACAGACCACAAACAAACGGAGCTCTTGAAAGAAGTCACGCAGTTTTAGCGGAATTCATACGGCATTATGCGCATTCTAGCGACGACTGGGATAGATTACTACCATACGCAATGTTCGCTTATAATACCTCAGTGCACGAAGCTACCAAATTCACACCATATCGTCGCTTGGGGCAGCAACATGCCGACACAACTAAACGGTGAAAAAGATGCCGTTTCAAAAAGTTTATAATCAAAGATGCAGTTCGTATTGAAGTGCATGGGTTTTGCGATACAAGCGAAAAGGCATACGGAGCATGCATTTATATTAGGTCGGAAAATTCTAACCGGAATGTTCTCACAAATCTTTTATGTTCAAAAAATCGCGTTGCGTCATTGAAGGTAATTTCGCTTCCAAAATAAGAGTTGTGTGGAGTATTGTTGTTACCACGTTTAATAAAATCAGTATCACTTGCAATCAAAAAGCCAATTGATGAAATCTTTTTATGGTCAGACTCCATTACTTTGCAATAAATTACCACACAACCAAATTTATTGTAAACATTAGTCGCAAACGAGTTGTGGAAATCGCTGGTGCAACGAAGATAATGAATTGGGGGCACGTGTCTTCACAGAACAACGCAGCCGATTTCCTTTCACGCGACCAGCTTCCTGCTGAGTTCTTAAACAATGCTTTTGTGGAAAAGCGGCCCACAATGGCTTAGTGAAAACCGGTCTGAATCGCCTAATAACCACAGGTAGGTAGTTCTGTTACTAGAAATGAAAACAACCGCGTCACTGTCCGCGGCATTAAATCAAAGCGCAATGGGTGTTTCCGACATTCGCTCCCTGAGCTCTCTGAAACTACGAAACATGATTGGTTGGATTAGGGAAATTGTGGATTTTAATTGGCTACAACTCTAACTTGACAGTTTCGTAATCTGCTCTCACGCTCCGTATATCTCCATGGAGCGAAAAAGCAGAGCACGAAACTGTCGAGTGAGAGTTGTAGCCAATCAAAATCCACAATTCCCCTAATCCAACCAATGTTTCGTAGTTTCAGAGCGCTCAGGGAGCGAATGTCGGCAACACCCAATGTTATACAAATATAAATTGCATTCATATTGCGGTTCTTAAACAATGCCACGAAAAAGAAGGTTCCATCTCGCGATTCCTTAACCGTCACTGAATTAAAAAACGCACTGGTTGGTATGTTATAAATGACTCAAAGAAAATGTTTCTCTGAAAAAATCAAACAGCTGACAAAAAAATGCGTACATGTAAAAAGCGATATCCTTTCTCATAACCCTTTTGAGATAATGACAGATTACTGAGAGTACAGGGGAGATTAAAAAATTCAAGTCTTGCTTATTCAGAAAAATATCCCATCATTTTACCAAAAAGTCATCATGTCGCGAATTTGATTATTCAAGAGCAACATTTAATGAATTTGCACGGAGAAACACAATTAACTTTAAATTCAGTTAGGGCTAAATGTTTGACAATCAATGGAAAAAATGGTACCAAATCAGTTATACGCAAATGTGTTACTTGTTTTCGTGCAAACCCAATGGATCAAAACTATTTTATTGGCGATCTCCCACGCGATAGAGTAGTACAGTCACGACCCTTTCTAAATGTGGGACTGAATTATTGTGGTCCATTCTTTATCCAGGAGAAAATATTTCAAAATCGTGGTAAAGTAAAAACTTACTCGTGCATTTTTGTCTGTTTGGCAACTAAGGCTATTCAAATTGAATTAATCACATATTTAACGACGGAAGCATTTCTTGGCGGCTTGAGTCAATTTTTTTCAAGGCGTGGATATTCTTCGAATATTTACTTCGACAATGCCACGAATTTTGTAGGAGCAAAAAACGAACTTCACGTCTTAAATGAATTTATTAATGAAACCGAACACACAGAGAAATTTACAAATTTTCTTACAAACAAAAAAATTCAGTGTCAGTTTTCGCCGTCTCGATCACCTCACTTTGGGAGCTGTGAGAGGCGGTAGTCAAATCATTTAAATCCCATTTTAAGAAAAAGAGGAGAAGATGGCCTCATCAGAGTGATCACAGTAAGAACACTTACGGGGACCTACAAGCTCTCCACTAGATGCGTAGCGTGTCTCCCCATTCAATAGTCTCTAAGTGAAGTGTTGCTCTGTTCATATTATTAAATATTGAACAGTGCTCGATCAAGGCAGACGGAATGTTTATATTAGTTATTTGCAACAGATGTTTGGTTTATATCCTTCTATGAAATTCTCACTCTAGTGAAAGAGAAACAAGTGAATTGTTCTCAAAAACGTCTTATCAAATTTTATGATGTATTTTATAACTTAATCCTGAAAATATTAGTCTACACCTTAATCCTGAAAATGTGTTCTAATACTCAAAAAACATTCAAAAACTCGTTAAATCATTTTAGTTTTTTTATAACGAGAGTGAAGGTCTCTCTGCTAAAATTTATGTGACCCTAAGATAGGTAGAGAAATCTTAAATTCCATCCCACTCCTCAAACTTTGTACCCCCACTATTGTAAACCCTATTTTTGACAGAACTTTACTTCACTTCAATTTATAACATGTTGAAATAAACACCTTTGTACAATGTAAAAATTCACTGCCCAAATTCATTCAAATAACCAAATTACTCTACGCGTCTTATTAACTTAACACGCGGACATTGTATTCTAGTTCATTAAAAATTATAAGTTAGTGGTGCATTGCCAAATTATAACATTAAGCTTGAGTTAACCTTACACATTTAGGTAACGTTACATGTTTAGATTGAGGTAACGTTATATGTTAAGGTTGAGGTAAGGTTACATGTCAAGGTGAAGGTAAGGTAATTATGAAGTTGTAAGTTGTCCATTTGATAGATCTTCATATCTTGATGAACAGCAGCAGCCATCAGCAGCCGAATAGAGCTCAACCGTGCCACAGGAGCAAAGGTCTGATTGAAATGTATCCAAGGACGTTGATCGAATCCGCGAGCAATGAGTCTTGCTTTTCTTTTCTCGATGATTCCGACAGTCCAAATTTGTTTCTCAATACTATCTGGCTTCCGATGACTTCCGCGTCCCGAAACTGCTTTTCTGATTGGAATTTCTGATGAGAATGCGAATGCTGTTTCAATCATAGGTTCCTCATCGATCATGTGGATATTATTATTATTTATTTTTATTTTATCACTTTTTTTCGAGGTCTCCCCCTTTGTCCTGTGCGTTCGAATGTTGGTCGACCTGGGCTTTATCTTGGTGCAGCAGGTGGACCTATTTCCGGTAGATCTTTGTATTTTTCTGAGATCGTTGTTTTTGATTGTAGAAAGACGATGTCTTGGGTGATTTCAATTTTTCTCTGAAGTTGCTCACATCGGGTACCTTTCCGGTCTAAGCTTCGAATGTTGTTTTCCTATCTAAAATTTTTGTCGTGCATCTATTTCGAATGTAGTTTGATGTTGATACTGCTTCCGCCCAAAAATTTTATTTCCTTCCCTTTTTGATTTTCTACCATTTTTCGAAATTCCTTTTTGTAGAAAACCTCGTCTTTCGATCTAAAAAAATACACTTCGCACCACCTTCTACTGTCATGGATGAAAGTAACGTAGTATTTAGTTTAACTTAAGGATTCTACCTTCATTGGTCCGCAGACATCGGAATGAATTAAGTCGAGTATTTGCGTTTGACGTTCAGATTTCTTGGGAAATAACGTTCTCGACAGTTTCCCTTGTATACACACTTCGCACTGGAAATTACTGATTAACACGATAGAATCGACACCTTTTATAGTTCTGTTAGGCAATGGTGCTCTGTTGAGCAATGGTAAAATCCTGCAGTTTAAGTGTCCGAGTCGTTGATGCCAAGTTGTTAGAGTTACCAAGGATTTTATTGTCGATTCCGAAGAAATTTTATGTACATATTCACATTTTTCGGGAATGTAATATAATCCGTCTATCTTGTTCGCAATCAATTTCGTATTTCTATCTTGATCTACAATCACGGCCTTCTCCTTTATGAAAATTAGATCGGAATTATTTTCCGTGATTTTCCCTACTGAGAGTAGATTCGTCCTTAAATCTGGTACATGCAACGCGTTTTTCAGATGAATCGTATTTTTGTTTCCGAAAACACCCGTGATAAAATAGGCTGTACCTTTACTTTTTATTTCCGTTGATGCATCGTTGGCTACATTTAATTTTCCGGATTCTGTGCTTTGGACATCGATAAATTCATTTAATTCTTTACAGAGGTGAGAAGTGGCTCCGCTGTCAAGACACCACTTTTGGCTGTGATTGTCCATTCCGGCTGCAAGAGCTATGTGTTCACTGGATTTTCTTTTTGATGAGCGTAAACAGTCTTCTGTATTTTTCGCTGCATGTCCATTATTTTCGCTTAGTTTTAATCGTCAATCAGCTGATGTGTGTCCGAATTTTCTGCAATGGTGACACTGAAATCTGAATTTTTCTTTAGAATTTCTCGAATTGTTATGATTTTGATTCGAATTGTGAGATCTATTTTGATCCTCTATGATTTTTACTTTCAGTGTTTCTGGAGTCGCCTTTCTGGCTGGTCCTTTGGATCCGTAAATACTTTCCAGCTTTAACCACACTTTACGAGATGTCACGCAACCTTTTACTTGTTTTAACTCCGATGGGCTTATCTATAGAATTATATCCGATTTAGCTTTATTATCACTTTTTATCCACATTTTTATCTTGTTCGCGTTCCCTTCATTTGCTTTCGGTTTCATTGTTTCACCGTTCACATATGTCCACGCGTCGTTTTTTATCAATAATGCCTCCATCTTCATTTTCCACGTGTCATAGTTTTCTTTATTTAGTATACACAATAGTGTGCTGCATGCAATCGATAGATGCGAAACTGACAAAAACAACATTAACCTCAAAATATGCACTGAGAGAAGAAAAGCACAGATTCTGAAATGTAAAAGGTCAGCATCTGTACTCCAATTTGATACCGGTCGTTTTACCAAGTGGAAAGAAACGTGGTTGACAACCTTGTTCTAATTGAAAACCACTTGAGGAAAACCAAAATATTGCCAAAACACCCGAAATGTTTGAGAGAAGACCTTGAGTACGAAACCGGTTTCTGGCGGCCTTGTCCCTCTTCTTTCTTCCTACAGCATTTATCTCCCTTTCTCCAACGGTACTTCCAACCTCCGCTTTTCTCCCTTACCCTCAGCAAGGCTCCGCCATGCCCGTTTTAACTTGTATTTTTACGTTTAAAAACTAGGATTTTAATTAATTTTAAATATTCTTGAACCAAAAAATTCATGTTTATTATATTTCAATACTAATATATTATTATATAAGATACCATATGATATTGAAATGCCTATAATTATATCGTATTGTATTATAATATGAGTTATAAGTTAATTATAAGCTATTTTTAAGTTTGTAAGAATTTTGTCAAGAGAGCTAGACTGTTTCTGTCCTTGTTTATCTTAACTCCATATATAAAAAATCTCCTCTACTAAGAGCCAGATTTTTATAACTTTTGAGTTGGGTATAAAAAGGGACAAAACGGGCCTAACTCTCAGTCACATTTCCACCCACGGACAGAATACATCCCTACAAACTGCAAATACAGGGTGTTTTTGGTATGTCCACGGATCATGATCCGGATCACTCAGTGGTGCTCACTCGTTTTAAATTTCAAAAGTGATGAATTTCGAAAACTAGATTGTATGTGAAAAGAGCTATATGTTCAAGACACTAAGGGTGCGGTCACACGAATTACGTAAAAACATTTTTATCTTTCTTTTTTCTATGACAAAGGCATAAGGGTGCATTTATACTACTGTCGGTAGAAAAAAAATTACCGAAAAAAGTCAAAATCGCCTTGACACCAAATTGTAAAGGTGTTTCTGCAATAGCTTTAAAATGTATTTTTTCTAATTTAAAGTAACTACATATTCTGATTATAAACTCACTTGAAATCATCTTATAAGAAATAACCACTTATCTTGAAATCATCATTCCTTCTTTCATCAAATACAAAGCAAATTATCGTAAATTTATATGCAGGATGAGCATTTGCTCAGACAATCAGACGAAAAAATTCATTTTTAATCTATTGCAGAATCACCTTTCTAGCTTGGTGTGAAGGCGAATTTGACTTTTTTTGGTCCTTTTTTACCTTCAATCGTATAAATACACCGTAAGGAATTCGACGCCTCCCGTTCATATAATGCTCATTGAAAAACGAATGCAAGATGATTCTTATTCACTTTTTGGTGGAAGACAATGCTTAGTCGTCGATCCTCGCCTGGGCTTCCACCGGGACCCTGCAACGACCAGAGCTTCTAACTACTTATCTGCCGTCAACATCTCGTCCAACGGGTTCGAGTAATGGCCGCCCTTCTCGAAACGATAAGGAAAACATAGTCTCTTGTGTTAATTTGGACAACCGGCCTACTATCCGGAAAATAGAGTTGTTAACTCCGGAGACTAGGTTGCCTATACGGGCCTCTCTATCAGCCTTAAACTGGCCAGCGACTACGTCAAGACAAGCCCTAGGGTTTGAACCGTATCTGCCCTCAGAAAGGTCCTTCTTCGACGACGGCTCTACTCACATACCCACGCCGAGGGACCAAATCGACTCCTGGGACTCCTCAACGATAGAGGAACAGATTGCCGAACTCATGCAAATTTTGGAGGCAATTCCTTATGAAGCTCCCTCGCCTCAACTCCTTCTGACTCCAATAAAGGAACCAGTTGTCGTCAACCTCGTCTCTCCACCAAAGATTGCTACACTCGTCCCTTCTATCACCCCTAGGAAGGGTCCGTCAGCACCAGGTTTACCTAAACTCGTCGCGGAGACCTTCCTAGCCTTGGAGGACCAGCTGCAATTATCGGACGATGACGACATCTTGGAACTATATCCGGGATCACCGTTCTCCAGGACTCCCACTCCACCACTGGTCTACACTGAAGAAAAGCCATCCCACTGTCGACAACTGTGGCGAACCGTTCCTAAATCTACATCATCTCTTCTGGACCTACCGGTCCTCGTTCTCTAGCACCTGGAGGTTTCCCGCACATCACAGCTCACATTGCCCAACTGCCAACGAGGCCACCGTCCCTACAACCGGTCCGCCCCCCCCCTCCACCGACTACGACCTAGAGTCTCAAGAGGAGAACCAACGAGCAGCGCTTAAAAAATGTGGTACGACGTTTCAGATCGCTACCAGGGCCGCCAAGCCACAATGTATTGTATAGAAACGTTGTGTTTCGGAACCGGTCTACCGTCGCGCTACTGTCGCACCTCTATACACACAAAGCTTATGTACGTGTTGATGACGAATCATACTGCTATGACGTGTCATGCAGGACGCTTCGTTCTAACCTATAAAGATTTTTTCTAAATTTTTGTGAATTTTGTTAGAATTTTTAAGTTTAAGATTAATGTTTAAAACTGTTATTAATGATTTTAAAAATGAATAAATATTTATTCTGTAGTTAATATTTTGTTTAATCATTTATTGACCTTATAGAAATAAATAAAATGTTTAATCTTGTACCAAATTTTGAACATTAAAGTATTATATTTCTGATAAATATAAAATTACTTATTATGGATAAAAGAAATAGCAAAATATAATAAAAATTATAGTAATAAATATTACTATAAACAACGTTTCTATACAATACATTGTGGCTTGGCGGCCCTGATCGCAACGACTGTAATTAAACATTTACGTTTCCACTTTGTTCTCTCAATCACGCAGCGTTGTATTCAAAGATCACGTCGGGAAAAGGAGGTTAATAGAATATACAATTTATTTTGAAGAAATCACGCTCCTTATTTATATTCCTTTGTCCTATCTGTTCGCACTATATTCAAAATCATTTATACATTCTTCTAGACGTTTACTAATTTTACATACTATGCCTTAAATAGGAGTTTTGAAGTCAATTAAACATAAGATGCTAAAACCTACAGCCACCATTTTAATTAAAAGAATACTTCCTCTCCTTCTTTGGCATCTTGCCGATATTTAACTTTGCCTTTGCCCGGTCCCTTCCCTTACACAGTGACCGGTAACAAATTGAACGCAGTAGCAGTGCCACTGTGTGATAGGTGTCGTGCTAAAATGTGAAACGTATTTTGACGTTGGCATGTGGTACAGCGGCCTTTGGGTCTTTATCGTGCAGGGCCTCCCTATACAGGTATACCCACACGGCTCGGCTACGAGCGTCGCAGTCCGAGATACGCTCGCACCAAACGCGGCGGAAGGTTGTTAACGTTTAACAACCAACCGCCTACCCACCCATGGTAACCAACACGGATTACCTATGGGACCCCTGGGTCGGGGGCGGGACCTTTCTAATCCCTGGTTACTCTGCAGGTAACCACCCGAGTTGAGGACCTGCAACTCACTCAGGCAGGCGTTGAACACACCTCTAGCTCAGCATGCGAGCTTTCAACCACTGACAAGAGGGGAATGGAAAAACGCTTTCAAAGCATTAAATTCCTTTACCACCTCTGATAAAGATAGGCAATGCCTGAAATGCTAGAAGACCGGTGCCCAATGAAAGGGGGAAGCAGTTAGTTGCAGTCGTATTGACCCCGCCAATGCCCCATTTGCTGGAGATTGACGAGGGCAAGCCTCGTGCACTACCAGCGGGGACCACGCGGAGGTTCTGCTTCCAGACCGAAGTCTCACCAGGCCCGTACGAGACGGGCGTAATGCGTTCGATAGTCACTTAGTCGTCTCTTACGACACGCAGTTGTGACCGCGGATTGCCTATTCTCTTGCCGGGTCAAACACGGCCCCATTGTCGGCGTGTCCCATTCGAATCGACGACACCAACAATGGGCGAAGTTGTCGGTCTATATTAGACTTGCCGGGCCGACACGGCGCCGCCCATCATCATCGTAAGCCACTACTCTGCGAGAAAGCCTGGGACGAACCGAGAACTAACCGCAAGCAGTGGCGACACTCCGAGTCTCATTTAGTCGCCTCTTACGACATGCAGCCGATCGCAGGGGGCCTATTCTGCGCCCGGGACCCCCACGGGAGGGCATGTGGTACAGCAGCCTTTTCATTTTTAACGTGCAGAACCTCCCTATATAGGTATACCCACACGGCTCGCCTACGAGCGTAACAGAGAGAGATTACGCTCTTAAACGGCAATGGCCAACAAGTGATCGGACCGGTCCGATTAACGGTATGAGTACCGATTAACAGTCTTACCACCCTTCCTTCGGACAGGTTGTCGGCCAATATTAGTCTTGCCGGACCGACGCGGCGCTGACCATCATCATCGCAAAGCCACTACTCTGCGAGGAAGCCTGGGCGAACCGAGAACTAACCGCAAGCAGTGGCAAAACTCCGAGCCTCATTTAGTCGCCTCTTACGCCATGCAGCCGGTCACAGGAGGCCTATTCTGCGCCCAGACCCCCACGGGACTGGCTTGAGGTACAGATGTTGTACTTCAAATGCTACTGTTTAGAAGTACAGTATCTGTCGGTCGCTATGAAACAGATCCTGTACTAATTAGTTCGTACCGCCGCCGCACTTCTTGAGCATAGTATCTGAACTGTGAATGACACCAACTAAATAAAATTAAGAACGGGAACTGACACGCATTTTACACGGCCGGTGTCTGTCACAGTACTAATTCTATGCTTTTTTCTCTCAGTGTAACAATTTGAAAAAAAGACGATGCTATAGTAATAATTTAGAATTATAATGTGATTCGATTTTGGATTATAAAATGTATAATCTATTGTGAGTACCAGAAATAATTCTAAAACATTGAAAGGTTGTAAATAGATTACAAAGAGTAATAATCAGATTATATTTAGTATGATCGTATTTTCTGTATTCGTAATTTTAAAAAATAAGTCTTCCAGCATCATTTTAATATTAAGTGTTTTGAAGGTTAAATATACTGTAATCAATATTGGGGGTTTCGTAAAAAAATTCCTTTTAAATTTAATTTCTTTAATTTATTAAACTTTTAACAATTTACTTATTTATTATTATATATTTATTTATTATTATAATTTATTTAATAATTTATTTATAACTTTTTATCTTTTTAAAAATAACTAACATATACTTTTTTATATTGAACGCAAAAAAATTGTAATTAATTTTTTAATTTATCATTTTAAGTTAAAAATTGATTTTTTCTGTAATAAAATTTTATTTTTAATTATAATTTGATTATTTATCTAACTTTCTACTTAATATATATTTTAAGCAAGTTGTTCATTTCATGACCATTTAGCTTCCTCAATATATATTATTATATATAATTTTAATAGTTAAAAATAATTATAATAGTTTATTGAATATAATTAATAAATCTTCTTTTTAATAAATCGAAAAAAAATTAATGTTATAGAGTTTATCATTAATTTTACTAATTTTCAAAATTATCTTAATATTTAAAATAACAAAACTTAAAACACAAAATTTTTAAATTCTTATATTTATTTTAATTTTAAAATCAGATACATTTTATCTATATTAAAACATATGTTATAATAAAATATCAAAAAATACAAAATTTTAATTTTTTATGAAAAATTAAAATATTTATTAATTCTATAAATTTTGATAGAATATATACTTTAAATACATAAATCGATTCGTTTTTATGTTAGGAATGCAATTTTGACAGAAATTAATAAAAATTTTAATATAGAAAAAAGTTATTTCAAAAAATCCAAAAATTAATTTTTTCAAAAATTAAAAAATTGTTGAAAAAAAAATTGTTTATTAATATATTTTTGAAAATCCTTCTGTCTGATTTTTGGTATTCATGACCGTAATACACCTACAAAATCTTATCAAAATCCATCAAGATGTGTAAGAGAAAATTTGTCCACAAGAATCGGTGACATACACACACACATACATCCGGACACTAAATATGAAAAAGGGTTCGGAGATGAATAGTTTCTTAAATACAGAATTCACGTTTTTATTAAATTTAAAAATATTGAAACATAATTTAAGCAATTTTTTGGTCTATAACTTCAAATATTTATATATAGATTACGTATAACTAAAAACAGTTTAAAAAAATAGGATGTTTTTAACTGAAAAACGAGGCTTCGGAAATGAATTTGAATTTTTATACTGCCATTGCGAGTAATTTTTAATTAATTATTTCAAAATTTTCTTTTTCTTTCTATGAACTGTATATAAGTGAAAAATAAAGGGTAGAATCTAAGCTTTAATTTGATATATATTAAAACTATATTACAAAATTTTTAATTATATTAAAAAATAATTAAAAATATGTATCATATTTAACCAAAACCAAAAGACAAAATTAAATAAATTTTTTTACTAAGAAAAACTTTAAATTTTAACATTACAGGATTATGTAAAGATAAATAATGTTTCATAGATTATGGATAATTTTTTTTGGAAATTTATACTCAACAAAATACCAATAAAATAATCGTCGTCATTCCAGATTTCCGGATCTCTGTCCACACTTGAAGTTAGTTAAAGTTATTGTTTTGTTTTTTATACGTTTTGATAGAAAATAGAAATATACATATACATATACATTATAATAATTTCTTGAAATAGTTTATTATTTATTAAAATAATTAAATTCTTGCGAAGAATTTTTAAAACAATTTTGAAAATAATTAAAATTTTCTGAAGAATTTTATAAATTTTTAGAAAAATTGACTTTTTTGAAGAATTTCATAATTTATGAAAACAGTTAAATTTTTTGGGAATATTTTTCTATTTTTTTTTAAATAATTGAATTCTTGCGAATAATTTTTAAAACAATTTGGAAAGTCAATTTTAAGAAAAAATCACTTTTTTTGAAGAATTTCATAATTTAAGAAAATAGTTAAATTTTTTGGAATATTTTTCTATTTTTATAGGTAAAAATAATTGGATTCTTGCGAAGAATTTAAAAAAAAATTTGGAAAATAATCGAATTCTTGGGAAGAATTTTTAAAAAAATTTGTAAAATAATTGAATTTTTCTGAAAAATTTTATAAATTTTGAGAAAAATTGAATTTTTTGAAAAATTACATTTTTTCTAAGGATTTTGTAATTTATGAAAATAATTGAATTCTTTCGAGAAATTTTATTAATAATTGATGAAAAAATAATTTAATTACTTTCGAAGAATTTTATTATTTATAAAAATAATTTAATTCTTTCAAAGAATTTTATTAATTAGGTAAATGATTAAATTCTTGCCGCGGATTTTATTAAAATTGATGAAAATAATTGAATTTTTTCCTAGAATTTTATTATAAATTTTTTTGGATAATTGAATTCTGTTTGGTTATTTTATAAAAATAGTAGATATGGAAAATCATTGAAATGTGAAAAGTTTTTAAAGGTAATTAAATTTTACAAAGAATTCTATTAAAAAATTTGTCAATAATTGAATGTCGGTGGGAAATTTTATTAAATTTTTTTGAAAATAATTAGATTTTCCAAAAAAAACATTTTATTATTTATAAAAATAATTGAATTCTTGTGAACGGTTTATTCGAATTTTTTTAAATAATGGAATTTCCAAGAAGAAATTTATTACTTTTAATAATAATTGAATTATTGTGATAAATATTGTTATTTATGAAAATAATTGAATTTTGAAAAGAATTTTATTGAAATAATTTTATTAGTTTCAATAATTGAATAAATTCTTGTCAAAAATTTTATTTGTGAAAGTAACTGAATTTTACTATTATGAAAATAATTAAATTTATGCTTAGAATTTAATCAAAATTTTTTTTGAAAAAATGGAATTTTCATGAAAAATTTTATAATTATTAAAAGTAATTTAATTATTAGGAAAATAAAAATTGTATAAAATTTTGTTAAATAAAATTGATTTTTTTCAATATTAGCAAATTAAAAGTAGTGGAAAATCCCTAAAAAAATATTGTTTATATTCTTTGTTCGGAAAGTTAAATACCTATATATAGCTGATAATTTTTTTTACCGTCTCTATTCTTTAGAATAATTAAAATTTTCGTAATGAAGTTTGTTTTTTAATTTAGGTATCAGATAAGAATTTTTATGAAATTCAATTTTCTTCGTACAAGAAAGTTTAATTATTTTCAATTTTGAAAATCTGATGCCAAATTTGAAATTAGTATCAAAATTTGTTAAAGTTTTTTCATATACTTTAAAGTTTAAAAATATAATATATTTTGAAAATTTAATTAATTACTTAAATTAAAATGACTTGAAATTGTTTACAATAAACAATGTAGCACAATATTCCCGCGCGCTTGCGCGCGGATAATTCAGCTAGTACCAATAAAAAGTTAATGCAAATATTGAGTCTCACGATGGAGACACGTGAAGTGGTCCCTTTCAGGAGAATCGCCCATATATGTAAGTAGAAATAAAGAAACTGTCATCTGAGCGAACGTTAGCTAGTGAAGTTAATTTCGCTAGTTATTAATTAATTTCGAAAATATTTTTCATATTAAGCAGGTTTCCGTATTAGGGCGGCTGTGCTGTCGATACATATGAAGCCCATGAGCTTATAGAGATTTATTTAAGATACTTAATTATTTGTAAAAATTTATAGCTTCTTTCACCTTTAATATTAAAATTAAATATGTTCCATTTTTAATACTTTTTATTATAAATTGACAATAGAATCAAAAATTGACAATATTAAATAATATTTAATGATTTAAATTATAATTTCATTCCTGATTCAATACGCCCCGGCCCGAGGCGTAATTGCTCACCTTGCATTGCTCCAAAAAAATGTTCTAGCAAAAAAAGTACGAGTGATATGGGGACGTATTGTTTTTTATTCCAAAGCTGAGATGTTGGGGTAAGTTTTCCATGTTATAAAATTTGTAATTAATGCAAGAATAACGAAGTTAAAAAACAAAAAGTGAAAAGTAAACCATTACGCCCCGTTTTCCCTTAATTGTCAAATTTGTTTTTAGTTATTACCCTTTCACGAATTTGTTAATATAAAAAAATCATTTTTTATTAGAGTTGACAGTTTGATTGACAGCTATCAACTGTCCAATTGTAATTTTTAAACTATACTCCTATTTAGCGACCCAAAAATCCCTTTTGCAGTCATTTAAATTAAAAAAACACTTTCATGAAACTTGACAGTTGCTTCGACAGTTGTCAACTGTCAAATTGTGTTAATAAAACTAAATCCATAATTAAACCTCAAAAAGCCTTTTATGGTAATTTTTGTTAAAAACAAATCACTTTTATTAAAGTTTACATCAAATTCGTAATCAGCGACCCCCAAAATCCTAGGAATGGCATCTCATTGGCTTATACGTTTTCTCTGTTTTGCTCGGGTGTTGAAAGGTTAAAGCCATGCAGCCATATTACATTAGTTGAATATTTTCCACAAAAAAATATTTATCCTTTAATATTATTTAATTTTATTTAAAATAAAATAGTTTAGATTAAAGGTTCATCAAAAATTTGCAACAAGATTAAAGGAAATGTGTGAGAAAATTTTTTGATTGAAAATGGAAGATTATGAAAAAATTATATAAATTTCAAAAGGGCAAAGGACAGCAAGAATTGTCGAACGGTGCGAGTGCCACAGGCTTGTTGTAACGCGATACTACCGTAATTCACGAAGGTTTTACGCTTTATGCGACACGTGGAACATGCATGCGCAAATTTACGGGGAACCCAACGGCGACTGGACAATACATTCGCAACTGGACTTGATGGACGCTTGCCTGGTATTGGATTAAACGCTTGAAAAAGAGAGAAAATACAAATATACGAAACCGCCGGACAAAGAAGAGTCAAAAGTACGTTTCTTTTCAGCACAAGAATGAATTTCACTTCAATATAATAATTTGAATTACCTTGTGATTTTGCTTGATATTGTAACAAACTTTATTCCTTTCAAATTAAAAAAATATTTTAATTGAAATAAATTTATTAAAAATTATTATATATTAATTTATTTCACTTGTCTGCTACCTTTTGGATAATAAAAGTAGAGAATCTTATTTACCAAGGACATAAACGCTCTTTTCAATATCTTTACAGTGCAATTCACAATTAAAACGATTATTTTTGTATGTAATGAAATAAATTTTATAAAATATATATTTAGGCGGGGTACACTAGTTATAACGTTAAGAATATGATTTTCTAAAATAATTTTTCCCAATAAACCATGAAACTTTTAAAAAATACTATTTATTTTTTAATTCTTCGTATGGCAACTATGCACTATCGTCCGTAATAGAGTGGTTACCCTTTTTTCATTATAGTGTTAAAAGTGTTAAACGTAAAAAATAAAATTCCGATGCGAATTAATAGTTTTAACGTTCTTAAAATAAATTTTTTGCAATTTTACCAGCTTTTAGGAAAAAAATTCATATATTTTTATTATTTTTCATTCTATGTTTAACGATTTTTATACTATAATAAAAAAGGTGTCCACTCTATTATGGACAATAGTATAGATAATGTTATAGTAAATGTAAATCAATTTCATTTTTGGTATTTTAGATTAACTAAAAAGGGCATGTCAAATAGTTTGGTTATTAAAATACTATTATACTTCTTACTATGAATAAAAAATTATTAAAAAATTACCACTTGTAAAGTGTTAAATGCAATACGTAAAGTTATTTAATTCTATCATTAAAAATTTAGTTTAATTTATTTTAATTCAATTTATTACTTCTAAATATACCTATTTTTTTCTCATCTTTGATTCAATAATTGTAAGTCTGAATTAGTCTGTAAATCCGTATGTCGCACAGTGGGCCAGCAGACCCCAGAAAATGGCCAAAATGGGTAGTTCCCAGAACGTGAGGAATTGAAAAGTTTTCATGTCATTAATACTTGGTTTTGGGGTCGTTGATTACGAATCCGATATCAGATTTTAAATTTCAAAATAGCGGATCTAATATGACGGACATAAAAAGTTAAAAATTGGTGAATTTTTATAAAACCAGGGGGTCGATTACGTAACTTTCACTTTTACTTTCACTTTTACTTTCACTTTCACGCTCACATATTTTCACTTTTACTTTCACTTTCACGCTCACATATTTTCACTTTTACTTTCACTTTCACGCTCATATATTTTCACTTTTACTTTCACACTCACATATTTTCACTTTCACACTCACATACTTTCACTTTCACACTCACATATTTTCACTTTCACACTCACATATTTTCACTTTTACTTTCACTTTTACTTTCACTTTCACACTCACATAATTTCACTTTCACACTTATAGGTTTTCACATTCACTTTTACTTTCACACTCAAAGATTTTCACTTTTACTTTCACACTCACATATTTTCACTTTCACTTTCACGCTAACATATTTTCACTTTTACTTTCACTTTCACTTTCACACTCACATATTTTCACTTTCACTTTCACACTCACATATTTTCACTTTCACTTTTACTTTCACTTTTACTTTCACTTTCACACTCACATAATTTCACTTTCACACTTATAGGTTTTCACATTCACTTTTACTTTCACACTCAAAGATTTTCACTTTTACTTTCACACTCACATATTTTCACTTTCACTTTCACGCTAACATATTTTCACTTTTACTTTCACTTTTACTTTCACTTTCACTTTCACACTCACATATTTTCACTTTTACTTTCACTTTCACACTCACATATTTTCACTTTCACGCTAACATATTTTAACTTTTACTTTCACTTTTACTTTCACTTTTTCTTTCACTTTCACTTTTACTTTCACTTTCACAACTCACATATTATCACTTTCACACTTATAGGTTTTCACATTCACTTTTACTTTCACACTCAAAGATTTTCACTTTCACTTTTATTTTCACACTCACATATTTTCACTTTCACACTCACGGGTTTTCACTTTCACAGATTTTCACTTTCACAGATCTTCACTTTTACTTTCCCATTCACAGATTTTACTTTCACTTTTACTTTCACATTTACGTTCACTTTTACTTTGACTTTCACACTCACATATTTTCACTTTTACTTTCACTATCACTTTTACTGTCACACTCACATATTTTCACTTTTACTTTCACACTCACAGGTTTTCATTTTCACATTTACTTTCACTTTCACAAAATTTCACTTTTACTTTTACTTTCACTTTTACTTTCTCATTCACAGATTTTCACTTTTACTTTCCCACTCACAGATTCTCACTTGCACTTGTACTTTCACTTTTATATTCACAGATTTCCACTTTTACTTTCAGTTTTACTTTCACATTCACAGATTTCCAATTCCACTTTTACTTTCACATTTATGTTCACTTTTACGTTGACTTCCAATCTCAAGTTCACAAGTTTTTACATTTAGTTCCACAGATTTTGACTTTCACTTACACAGGTTTTTACTTTTACATTCACTTTCATGGATTTTTATTTTTACTTCCACTTCCACAAATTTTCACTTTCACGTTCAGTATCAGGAATTTATATTTTCACTTTGACAGATTTTCACTTTCCTAGACTTTTTTTTCCACTTTCATAATTTTATATTTTTACTTTCACTTTGACAGATTTTCATTTTCACTTTAATAGATTTATATTTTTACTCTCTTTTTCACTTTCATAAATTTTTAATTTCACATTCATTTTCACATTCATAGATTTTTATTTTCACTTCCAATTTCACCTTAAAAGATTTTTATTTTTATTTTCTTTTCATTTTGACATTCATAGATTTTCACTTTCACTTTGAAAGATTGTCATTATCAATTTTAATTTTTTTAAATTTTCATTTTTCCTTGCACATTGATCAACTTTCATTTTGAAAATCTTCTCTAGTACAAATTTTAGAAACCTTTACTTACCTACAGTAAGTAAGATATTTGGATTCAAATTTTAAATTTTTAACAAAATCATATGTTGTGTGCAACATTTGTATTCAAATACACTGAAACCCTACTTATTTAAAGTCTTACAATTAATTGTAATTGTTTACTTAAAGTCGCGTTTATTTGCAAATAAAAAAAAAATTTTAATAAAAAGAAAAAAAAGTGTTAAATGTGTTTCGTGTAGTTTTCAGATGGTGTTGTTTTAACACAATTTTGGTGTTATTTTAACCCCATTTAAAATGTATATTAATTTAACACCAATGTAGTGTATAAGCAACAATAGGATGAAGGCAGTCATTTTTTTAAGGTGACTTTTGTGATACGAGTGAACATGGCGTTCATTTTCTCCCATGGGCAAAAATAACGCATGGAATCATCTGTTATTTAGCGAAGACTAATGAAATGTATTTTTGTAAGTATATAAGTGAGCGATAAACCTTAAACAAAGTTAAATTTTCACTTTCATGAGATTTTATTTATTAACAAGAACTAAATTAATTTGAAAAAATTATTATTAGTAACTAGTCAACAAGTGCTTCATAATATTTAGATGATTTTTTAAATTATTCATTTAATCATAACATTTATAACATTAATTTGTGAAAAAAGTCCTAATAATGTTGTTCCTAACAATTACTCCTTCTACCTGTGGATCCTCATCTAATTCTTCATGATTTACATTATTCTGGACATTGAACTGTCTTGGTTCTTCTATATTAAAGCGTTTTCGTAAGTTGTGTAAAGCACAACATAAGTTTACAATTCTTCCTGTAAAGTATTCAAATTTATGAAATACACACAAAAAAATTTCTGGCAGATTTAACTATTTTTAAACAACTCTCAATAATTTAATAAGTCCTCAACTGAATTTAAAAAGTTATATTAGAAAATCTATTATTTATACATATATAAATATTAAATTTTCTAATATAACTTTTTAAATTCAGTTGAGGACTTATTAAATTATTGAGAGTTGTTTAAAAATAGTTAAATCTGCCAGAAATTTTTTTGTGTGTATTTCATAAATTTGAATACTTTACAGGAAGAATTGTAAACTTATGTTGTGCTTTACACAACTTACGAAAACGCTTTAATATAGAAGAACCAAGACAGTTCAATGTCCAGAATAATGTAAATCATGAAGAATTTGATGAGGATCCACAGGTAGAAGGAGTAATTGTTAGGAACAACATTATTAGGACTTTTTTCACAAATTAATGTTATAAATGTTATGATTAAATGAATAATTTAAAAAATCATCTAAATATTATGAAGCACTTGTTGACTAGTTACTAATAATAATTTCTTCAAATTAATTTAGTTCTTGTTAATAAATAAAATCTCATGAAAGTGAAAATTTAACTTTGTTTAAGGTTTATCGCTCACTTATATACTTACAAAAATACATTTCATTAGTCTTCGCTAAATAACAGATGATTCCATGCGTTATTTTTGCCCATGGGAGAAAATGAACGCCATGTTCACTCGTATCACAAAAGTCACCTTAAAAAAATGACTGCCTTCATCCTATTGTTGCTTATACACTACATTGGTGTTAAATTAATATACATTTTAAATGGGGTTAAAATAACACCAAAATTGTGTTAAAACAACACCATCTGAAAACTACACGAAACACATTTAACACTTTTTTTTCTTTTTATTAAAATTTTTTTTATTTGCAAATAAACGCGACTTTAAGTAAACAAGACTTTAAATAAGTAGGGTTTCAGTGTATTTGAATACAAATGTTGCACACAACATATGATTTTGTTAAAAATTTAAAATTTGAATCCAAATATCTTACTTACTGTAGGTAAGTAAAGGTTTCTAAAATTTGTACTAGAGAAGATTTTCAAAATGAAAGTTGATCAATGTGCAAGGAAAAATGAAAATTTAAAAAAATTAAAATTGATAATGACAATCTTTCAAAGTGAAAGTGAAAATCTATGAATGTCAAAATGAAAAGAAAATAAAAATAAAAATCTTTTAAGGTGAAATTGGAAGTGAAAATAAAAATCTATGAATGTGAAAATGAATGTGAAATTAAAAATTTATGAAAGTGAAAAAGAGAGTAAAAATATAAATCTATTAAAGTGAAAATGAAAATCTGTCAAAGTGAAAGTAAAAATATAAAATTATGAAAGTGGAAAAAAAAGTCTAGGAAAGTGAAAATCTGTCAAAGTGAAAATATAAATTCCTGATACTGAACGTGAAAGTGAAAATTTGTGGAAGTGGAAGTAAAAATAAAAATCCATGAAAGTGAATGTAAAAGTAAAAACCTGTGTAAGTGAAAGTCAAAATCTGTGGAACTAAATGTAAAAACTTGTGAACTTGAGATTGGAAGTCAACGTAAAAGTGAACATAAATGTGAAAGTAAAAGTGGAATTGGAAATCTGTGAATGTGAAAGTAAAACTGAAAGTAAAAGTGGAAATCTGTGAATATAAAAGTGAAAGTACAAGTGCAAGTGAGAATCTGTAAGTGGGAAAGTAAAAGTGAAAATCTGTGAATGAGAAAGTAAAAGTGAAAGTAAAAGTAAAAGTGAAATTTTGTGAAAGTGAAAGTAAATGTGAAAATGAAAACCTGTGAGTGTGAAAGTAAAAGTGAAAATATGTGAGTGTGACAGTAAAAGTGATAGTGAAAGTAAAAGTGAAAATATGTGAGTGTGAAAGTCAAAGTAAAAGTGAACGTAAATGTGAAAGTAAAAGTGAAAGTAAAATCTGTGAATGGGAAAGTAAAAGTGAAGATCTGTGAAAGTGAAAACCCGTGAGTGTGAAAGTGAAAATATGTGAGTGTGAAAATAAAAGTGAAAGTGAAAATCTTTGAGTGTGAAAGTAAAAGTGAATGTGAAAACCTATAAGTGTGAAAGTGATAATATGTGAGTTGTGAAAGTGAAAGTAAAAGTGAAAGTGAAAGAAAAAGTGAAAGTAAAAGTGAAAGTAAAAGTTAAAATATGTTAGCGTGAAAGTGAAAATATGTGAGTGTGAAAGTGAAAGTAAAAGTGAAAATATGTGAGTGTGAAAGTGAAAGTAAAAGTGAAAGTAAAAGTGAAAATATGTTAGCGTGAAAGTGAAAGTGAAAATATGTGAGTGTGAAAGTAAAAGTGAAAATCTTTGAGTGTGAAAGTAAAAGTGAATGTGAAAACCTATAAGTGTGAAAGTGAAATTATGTGAGTGTGAAAGTGAAAGTAAAAGTGAAAGTAAAAGTGAAAGTGAAAATATGTGAGTGTGAAAGTGAAAGTGAAAATATGTGAGTGTGAAAGTGAAAGTGAAAGTAAAAGTGAAAGTAAAAGTGAAAATATGTTAGCGTGAAAGTGAAAGTGAAAATATGTGAGTGTGAAAGTAAAAGTGAAAATCTTTGAGTGTGAAAGTAAAAGTGAATGTGAAAACCTATAAGTGTGAAAGTGAAATTATGTGAGTGTGAAAGTGAAAGTAAAAGTGAAAGTAAAAGTGAAAGTTAAAATATGTGAGTGTGAAAGTGAAAATATGTGAGTGTGAAAGTGAAAGTATGTGAGTGTGAAAGTGAAAATATGTGAGTGTGAAAGTAAAAGTGAAAATATATGAGCGTGAAAGTGAAAGTAAAAGTGAAAATATGTGAGCGTGAAAGTGAAAGTAAAAGTGAAAATATGTGAGCGTGAAAGTGAAAGTAAAAGTGAAAGTAAAAGTGAAAGTAAAAGTGAAAGTTACGTAATCGACCCCCAGGTATTTAGGAGTTTTTTTTAGGTCGCTGATTCCAAATCTTCAGCCAGGTTTTAATTATTTGAAGTAGCTGATTTAATAAACAGAAAGAACGGAAAGTGCACTAAAATGTAAATATTTCATTTAATTTTTCTAAATATAAAGAACACGCCTGTAGTTAGTCTACAAAAATTGTAGTTTCCAGAGCCTACTACTAGGAGATTACAGTACGACTTAGACTCCAATTTTTTTTAATTAAATTTTTTTATTGGTTTTTTATATTTTTTATTATTTTTTAAAAATATTTTTATATAATTTTTGTAGTCTTTTTTAAAATAAATAACTTTTCAAACAAGTGTTTAAATAATTAAATAATTACCCATTTAATGAGTATAAATGATTTTAATGATTTCAAAATATTAAATTTCGTCATCTACATCAGATTGTAGATCTTCTTCCTAAGATAACTCTATGTTATTTAAAAGAATGCTCGTTTCAGTAAAATCTATCTCCCCATTTTCATCTTCATCACCTTCATTCAGATTACTGAAACTTTCTAAATCTGTAGAATCTACTTCAGGTTTATTTAATAAAAGTCGTACTTCGTTAGGATAAGGTAGATGACTATTTTGTTGAAGTCGCGATTTTAAACGAAAACTAGATAAAAGGGGATCAGAAGTGTCCATAGCTCTATAAAACATATACTCGAGAGTTGACATTCTACTGTTTTCTGCTATGATAGAGTCTAAAATTTTTATAATCTTTTTTTCTCGTTTTAGAACCTTCTTCTCCAAGCATACCTACAGGCAAGACACTGTTTC
The DNA here is from genome assembly GCA_032873175.1 of Leptopilina drosophilae. NCBI lineage: Eukaryota > Metazoa > Arthropoda > Insecta > Hymenoptera > Figitidae > Leptopilina > Leptopilina drosophilae. The sequence goes on from CM065484.1 coordinate 13,015,082, forward strand.
TAATTATTTCTCCACCATGTATTAAAATTTTTTGAACAGTTTGCGACATTGGAAACCACCCAGTGGGCAAAAAACCATCATTGTTTTAAAAACGTTTTTAGAACGTTTCATGACTGCCAAATAACGTCCCAAAAACGTTTTAAAAGCAATGGAACGTTTTTAAAACATTATTTGGCAGACATGAAACGTTCTAAAATCGTTTTTGGAACGTTTTTAAAACAATAATGGTTTTTTGCCCACTGGGCACCCAGCGGGCACAAAGGCAAAAAACGTTCTTTGAACGTCTGTAGAACGTTTAATGTCTGCCAATTTATGTTTTAAGAATGTCCGAACGTTCTGAAACATTTTTGAAACGTTCGGACGTCCTTAAAACTTAAATTGGCAGACATTAAACGTTCTACAGACGTTCAAAGAACGTTTTTTGCCTTTGTGCCCGCTGGGCATGGATAGACAGAGACATACAGTTTTGCAGTAGCAGTACAAAATTCTGCAAATCGAACTGAATTAATAGGTAAATGACAAGAGATGCAAATTAAAATAACTTTAAATCTTCGAAGTAAATCTTGATCAATACCAAGGCATTCAGACAGAAGTTTAGTATCTTGAAATGCTCTGCGAGCTGTGTTCCCGTCGTTACTGGTTCCACTTCCTCCAGGCTTTGGTTTATCCACTCTGAGTCCCATTTTTTTCCCACATAAGTGATTAAACTTCATGTTTTCTTTCCTCTAGCAATTTTTTATTACTACCTCTGACATACCATGTTTTAATAAATAACCTATAAGAAAGGTGTAAGCAAAATTCTAATTTTCTTATTAAGGCATGCAACGGGCTGATGCCGTATAACAGTGACTCCGCACAAGGTTTAAAGGTTATCGTTTTTATATTTGCATGTTCATTAAATTGTTTAGGAATAGCATGACAGATTGCACAGGTTTTCATAGATGCTGTTTGAGTAATAGTATTTAATACTTTTCCATCTATTAAAGTCATGAGTAATTAATATTTCACATTAAGACGACAACCTTCAATCAAAACTTTTAAAGCTTGAAGATTCATAATTTGCTCTTCGATATATTTTTTTGATCGAGAGTTACTTCTGTTGATTCTTTTGCGTATCGAATTTATACTGGACGACAAAATTTTAGAGATTGAGATGTAACATTATTCCATAAAATTACACCCACTTTAGTTGACAACCTTAAGGAGATAAGTGTAGTGACAAACAGATTTCCATCAACAGAACATTGTTTCTCATTTTCATAGTTTTGTTTGTGAGGTGAATGTCCACTACTCACATCAAATCCCCAAGAACAAGTCAAAAGTACATCAAGGTCAGTACTTTTATTTTCCAGAATAAACTGAAGTAAAATATCTCTTTGCAGCTCTATTAGTCTTGTCGCAGTGTTATTTAAAAGTTTTTGAAGTGTTACTTCAGCTACTGTTTCACAAATTGTAATTGCTTCTTTTGGTGATCGCAACTTTTCTTTAGCTTATCTAATCATATTGTAAGAAGGCCAAATATCGGCTCCACTGGAAAAAAAAGTAAACGCATATTCTGATACACTTGTTTTTTCATGGAATTGTCAAAAAGAAATGCTAATTCTTCTTCCGGACTTTTCTTTTCTATTGCAACATTATTAATTATTATTATTATTATTATTATTAATTATTTCTCTAATTTTTTTAGGAGTTTCCTTACTTTGCGAAAGCTGATTAAGAAGTAAGCGTAAATCAGCTTCTCCTGAAAGTCGTGGTGCATGACAAGTAACCATCAAAAGTTTTTGGGAATCATTATTATGTTCTCTACTGATATTTGATGCTTTTCGCCTTTTTGATCTATCTGATTTATCCTTAAATTCAAGCTGTGGATGACCTGGCGTAATGTTTTTACTTTTACTTACATCAGTTTTAAGTTCTAAGTCAGTAATAGTAAAGTCGGAATTTAACCACTTTGAATGTCTTTGTTCAAAAATGTCAATTTTCCTACTGCTTTGCTAATATTTTGTATTTCTCTTAGACCTCAGAGTGAATAAAGCAGTTTTTAAACGTGCAAATCCTTAGGAACCCACATCTGATATATTAACGCCAACTTTAGTTAAAATGGTATTTATAGTTGCGTTAATGTCATTGTTGCGCCTATTAGCCTGGGATTTTTCCGACATGTGAGATAATCTGAGTAGGAGGTTTGACGTCGAAGTATAATGATGTGCACCGTTGATTATTGTCCGGTACACACCATTAGAATTCGACTGTCGATAAACCGGTTGTACTCGGAGAGGTTTTCTAAAGTTTCCCTCTCCACTGGCGAGAAAACCCATTAGACGGGTGGTCCTGGCAAATGCGAGTACTCCTAATTTCAAGCCGTTCTGTAGACGCAAAAATTTAGTATAAATTTAGTGCGTAAGAAAAATTTCCACGGGGAACACTTGTAACGCTAGTATTAAGGCAAAAGACGAGTGTATAAATAAATGATAATATAAAGCATATTTAATACAAAAACTTAATATAATACTAAGAATTAATAATTATTTAATATTATTTATTAACTTTTGCTATAGAAAATATAAAAAAATGATAAATATATAATTTTTTATGACTAATTGAAGCTTTCCTGCTGCTAAATATAGTACTAGAATAAGTTAGCTTTTATTTCTTTATAAAGTAGAATAATTTATAATTTATAACCTTATTGTTTAAATAATATTAATTAACAAATGGATAACTTAGTTAATTTGTCACATAAAGTGTTCATTTCTCTTACAAAATATTTCTAGGAGAATCCGCTTAAAGTTATGGTTTCGTGAAAGAATTTTAAAGCATTATTAATTGTTTATAAATAATCTTAACTAATAAATACCAGATATTATTCATTTCTTTCATAATGAGTTTTTGCAAAAACTCATTATGAAAGAAATGAATAATATATGGTAATAATATATGTTGTTTCACGAAACAATACCCAGCGGGCACAAAGGCAAAAAACGTTCTTTGAACGTCTGTAGAACGTTTAATGTCTGCCAATTTAAGTTTTAAGAACGTCCGAACGTTCCAAAAATGTTTCAGAACGTTTGGACATTCTTAGAACGTAAATTGGCAGACATTAAACGTTCTACAGACGTTCAAAGAACGTTTTTTGTCTTTGTGCCCGCTGGGTTTAAGTTACCTACATAATGATACAATAAGGGTTTTTTCTACAAATCTTTAAGTGACGTATGCCCAAATTTTGCTTCCTCATAAGGAAGCTTTGCATTCGTGACGATTTTCAATTTTTCAAAACATGGTTATATGGACTCATTTTCATCTAGGATATATGTATATTAAATTCTGAGCAAATGTCTAGATGTATGTATGTGTGTGTATGTCACAAAAAATTGAGTACAAATTATCTCAATCAAAATTTTAATGGATTGCCCTGAAATTTTGCAGGTTTATTGCAGTCATTAATACCTAAAATCTGACACAAGGATTTTCAAATTTATCCACGAAATTTTTTTTATACAATTTTTTCAAAATTTGAAAAAAAATTTTTTTGTATTTTTTGAAATAACTTTTAGTGGTACCAGTTTCAGCATTTGAGTACCTTTTAATAATAAAGTCTTCTTGTTTGAAGGTACGAAAGAATGGCTTTTTTGTATTTGAGGAACTGCTGAAGCGGCATTAAATCTTCTGTTCAATTTTCGTTTGACTTTTTCGTATTCCATTTTGGAATAAAAGAAAACAGATATTGTTTTAAAATGCTTTTTAGCCCAATCGTAAAGCCTCACTGCATCTGTGATAGCTTCTGTAGGTTTTACTAGAAGACTAGCTCTTGCAGCTTCTCTTTTAAAAATGGCACCAATGCCATCGCAAGCATTTTTTCCGTGTGCTGTTGCGTGATAATGCCACTCGGCTTTAATACCATAGTCTTCTTCATGGTTTACTAGATTAATAATTTGGAATCTGTTTTTAAAATGTTGTTTAGCACCATCACTGAAATAAATTATTTCTTTCACTTCCAAAAGTTTCTTTATTTCCGGAATTAAATGACCTTGAATAGTGTAAACAGCAGAAGTGTCGTGTTGAGTGCTATCGGATAGAAAAACAAAACTTTTGTGTTCTAATTTAGAGTCCTGTTTGAAATAGCATACTACAGTAAAGATGGTACACTGATCGTTATTATAATGAAAAGCCTGCACTGCATCCTGTATCACATACTTATAATTTTCTGAAAAATTCAAAGTTACCAACACTTGATTATCACTAAGATTAGTTTTTCGATGTTCAAAGTATTGAGCTTGCTGCTTTGCAATGAAAGAGTGCGATTTTAAATCTAAGAGTTTGTGACATAACTCTTCAATAAATTCTTCAGAAGCAAGTACGTGTGTGTTCAAAGTGCACCTATCAGTTCCTGTCCATTGACTGAATATCACTTGAAAGATATTATTATCTTCGAAACACTTCACTAAATGGTTTGACAAGTCCTTAGTGCCTGGACAACGTCCACACTCATCAAGGTTACATTCAGAAGTTGCGTCCTTACAAATGATTTGTGACATACAGTCTTTGTAATTTTTCATTGGGATCCCTGAATCCTTACTCAGATTCTCAATGTCAAAGGCATCAAACATTAAATAGCAATTTTGGTGGTGAGTACAAAGACATACGGCATGCGTTCCACGATTTCCCATAAGTACACAGTATTTTGGTCGTAATTGCGCAAATTTGCTAAAACTCACAGAAAACTCTGGATGCGATTTTGTTAATGTTGAATAAAGATCATTCAAATCTAAAAGTAACAGTCTTGTCTGTTTGAGAACTCGCTTACCATCAATTTTGATTGACACAACGTCTTTTACCCCAGGCATTATCCGGCTAATAGAGTCACTCTCATAAAAATCGACAATTTTTGTAACTGTTTCTTTCGATAGTTTTTTTCCAGCTCTTGATATTGGTTCTCCCAAAATTCTTTTAGAAGCTTTCAATTCCTTTGATTTCTTAGCAAATTGTTTCGAGCAACCAAATTCTTCAGAAATTTTTTTGGCACTCCAAGACAAAGGAGCAAGAGTTAAAATTTGTAGTCTCATTGGATCATTTAACCCTAAACTTAAAAATTTTTTTTCAGCTCATCGAGCATCTCTTCGAGTTCCACTTCTCTTTTCGATTTCACTCTCAAATTATCAACATTAACAGACAAGGTAGGAAAGGTGTCCAACGAATTTGTCGCATCGTCGTTTTCATTCTCTTCTAATAAAACACTTTCATTTCTAATCGGGATTTTCAAGTTCCTACAATCAAAACAAATTTTCGAACCCACCGGAAGATTAGGAAATTTCAGCATCAAATTTTTCGATAAAAGACGTAGTCCTTTGCCTTTGTGTCCATCTTGAACACAGGGGTTACAACATCGATCAAAGTGTGTATTTTTGGTTAATTTCGACATTTTGCTTTCAAAACTGCAATGCACCTCAAATAATTATTCAAATAAATCCACTCAATGCAAGATATTAAATCTTATTATTTGAAAAAGATTGATTTGTATTTTTTATTTAATCAAAATACACTAATGTCAAGTTTTATTTAACGGAACATTCATCTGTCAATGAAATTCTAATAAAATGAAGTTGAATAAATATGAAACAAAACTAAGTGAATAATCAAATTTTAAAAAAATAATTTCCATTTCTTATTGTTTAACAAAGTTTATGAATTAAAAACCGATCTTCTTCAAATAAGATTTACCATCTTGCTATAAATCATCTAATTTCTTGAATAATTTCACTCAACAGTAAAATTATTCATGAAATTGAATGATCGTTGTTTATAGTGCAGTGTAGTTTTGTAATGAAAATATCAAAATTCACTAAAAATATCCATTTTGATCGATATTGTAACCCCTGAACCCAACATGGACACAAAGGTAATGGGTTACGTTTATTGATAAAAAAATTAAAACTGGGATTTCCTATACTGATACGGCGGGTTCGAAAATTTGTGGGAAATTGAAGATCACAATTAAAAACGGAAGTGTTATCAGAAGAAAATAAAAATGACAAGGCGAGAAATTTAATAAACTCGAAACAATTTACTAAAAAATCAAAACAATTAAAATCTTTGGAAGGAATTTTATGAGAACCAAAATCAAGAGATGTTAAAAAAACTAACAGAAAAAACCGTTTCGAAAATTATCGATCTTCATAAAAGTGAATTTATTTGCAGGATAATTTCTGGGGGATAAGACATCATGTCAATTGAAATTAAATGCAGTCGAATTTTTAAGGAATAGCATCATTTTGTATAAGATGACAGTGTCAACCTTGTGAAACACAGAGACCTTTTCTTTTATAATTCAAATTTTTTCAAATAGTCCACCATATTCATACCAATATTGAAATTTTTTGGAAATTGACTTCAGATCCATCATCAGTGACATCAAAAACCCTCAAATAACAAATTTTCATCCGAATTTTATTTCATTTTGTCAAATTCATAATTAGTGACCTCAAGAACTTTTGAGTAAGAAGTTTCAGTCAAATTAGATCGACTTTTGAGAAATTAACCCCCATATTTAACCCCCAATTTAAAATTTTGAAAAGTGCCACTCGGCATTTGAAAGTACACTCTATAAGCTAACTTTTAAGCCTATGACCAGCAATTTACATGCAAACCATTTTTGGAGAGTAGGGGGGAAACGCTGACGAAGAATGCCTCATATATATATATATATATATATATATATATATATATATATATATATATATATGTTTAGGCTTTGTAAAAAATACAATTAAATTGACAATTAAATTAACAATATTTATTTATAACTTTCATTTACACATAGTTTGAAGTCAATTGACTCGACAGGAGAGTTTTTAAAATGAATTGTAAAAATGCGCGGTAAGACTCATGGATTGATGTGTTTGAAACCATGGTCAATGCTATTCTGTCTCTTTAGTAAATGCATTCAAACGACAAACCCATTCCTATAAGATTTGGCAACATCGATATTTTGAGTTTTTCCCTTTTTGAGAAATGTGGCAACAGTGCCTTAGAAAAGTTTATTACTTAGGTAAAAACGGTTGTTACAGTAATAAAGTTTCGTAGCGTTCAAGTATCATTAAGAGGAAAACATATTTAATACAGATGTGCAAAAGGGTCTAAAAGAGGTATGTACCGATAGTCAGGTAACAGAATTTTCGTCAACCAACTATTCTGAATTTACTTTTTGCTACAAATTTTAAAACATTTCGTTTCTAAATATTTCTAAAAATCATTTCTAAAAACATAGTTTTATTAATTGTTAAAATTAAAATAAAATTAATTGTTACTCCGTAACATGCCGACCCCTTTGAACGATATAAGTTCAAGAAAAATAATAATGTTCATTCACACTGCATATCAATTTGAATTACATTAAATATTAAATGACGTAAATTGATTACTTATTACATGTTACAAAAAATATCTCTTTTTTTGTCGGTCAATTCATAATTACAACAATGTTAAAGTTGAGCTTTTAATCGATTGGAAGTGGATACAATTTTTTCAAGGCTCTCTTATACGTCCCCGTTGAACTACGAATTGTTACCACTCTTACGACGCCATCGTTCCCTGGATGTGTGTCGACAATTCTTCAAAGAGACCACTTCATTGGTGGTAAATTGTCATCCTTTATAACGACCATTGTCCCCATAGTGATATCATCCGGATTGGTGGATGATTGCCATTTACTTCTGGAAATCATTTCGTTTAAATATTCGTGATGCCAACGATTCCAAAAGTGATGTCGCATTTGTTGTATAATTTGCCATGCGCTGAGACGACCAATTGGTAAACTGCGAAGATCTTCTTGTGGAATGCTAGTCATTGAACTACCAATCAGGAAATGAGCAGGAGATAATGGAGTAAAATCATTTGGATCAGAGGATAATGCGGTTAAAGGGCGAGAGTTTAGTATTGCCTCAATCTCTACAACGTACGTATGCAATTGCTCATATGAAAGAAGTGACGCACCAGCTGTTCGTGTAAAATGTTTTTTAAATGATTTAACAGCTGCTTCCCAAAGCCCACCAAAATGTGGAGCCCTGGGAGGATTGAATGTCCAAGTAATACTTTTACTTGCAAGATAATTTTGCACTGTTTCATTTTTGATTGTGGAATCGATTTCTTCAAACAATTTCTTTAATTCGTTATCAGCTCCGACGAAATTAGTACCATTATCGGATTGAATTGTTTTTGACACTCCTCTTCGAGAGAAGAATCGTTTGAGACATGAAATAAATGCTTCGGTTGATAGATCATTTACTAATTCTAAATGCACAGCTTTTGTTGCAAAACAAACAAAAACCGATACATAAGTTTTAATTTTGGTTCGATTTCTGAGTCGAAATTCTTTTGTGTAAAATGGACCACAAAAATCGACACCAACATTCAGAATTTCCCATTATGTAATTTGATTCTCGCGGTTTCGCTCGAAAACACTTTATGCATTTTCTTATGATGTGGCGCGTTGTATTTCTACCGTCTATCGGCCAATATGATTCTCGAACCCCATACAATGTAGCGCTAACCCCTGCATGCATTCTCTTCACATGTTCATTTTGAATAATAAGTTTTGTTACCGGGTGACTTTTTGGTAGCACAATGGGATGTTTTTGAGATTCCGGAATCATGGCATTACTCAATCTTCCCCCCACTTTAATGATGCCTTCACTTAAAAATGGATTGAGGTGAATGAGAGAACTCTTTTCGAATAAGGGTTCATTTTGAGATAAACTTTGTATTTCATTTGGAAATGTTTCTGCTTGTACCCATTTTACTATAGTCATCATAGATTTTTCGAGTTCGCGAGGGGTGAGGATTTCTTTTTCTCTATCTTCTGAATTTTTAAGTTTGCAAGAGCTAATAAACCGTTGACAATATGCAATGACGCGTTGTAATTTTTGCACATTACTGTACCGTTTTAACAAATCAGAAGAGAATTGCGTAATCATACCTAAGAACATCGGTTGAGCCGGCTTCAGATCAGGAATGTCAAGGATCTGAAACTCTAATTGTGGCCATGTTTTTTCGTCTTTAACTAACCAGTGAGGACCAGTCGCCCACATGGTATTGTTTAGAAAATTTTCTGAACCTTGACCGCGTGAAATAAAATCTGCGGGATTTTCCTTAGTAGGAACGTGTTTCCATTCTGTTGTATTGGTTGAGGTTTGAATGTCTGTGATTCGATTCGCTACAAATGTTTTTAATTTATGAGGTGCAGTGTTAATCCAATTTAAAACAATGCTAGAATCGGTCCAGAGCAATCGTTTTTGAAGAGGCAATTGCAGAGCCTTTTCGGTTGAAACTAATAATTTTATTAGTAAGACAGCTGAGCATAGTTCAAGTCTAGGTAAAGAAATTACTTTTAAAGGAGCAACTCTTGATTTCGCACATATAAGTTTACTATAGTGACGCCCTTGTGAGTCAGTTGAACGAAGATATATACATGCCCCATAAGCCTTCTCGCTTGCATCACAAAACCCGTGCAATTGCAATTCAACCGAATTTTCAATACCTACAAACCTTGGGAAATTAATCTTGTTAAGAGATGGTAATTGATTTGTGTATTCTTTCCAAAAGTGTACAATATCAGGTGGGACTTCTTCATCCCAGTCTAATTGCAATTTCCATAATTGCTGAATCATGATTTTTCCAATGATAACGACTGGTCCCACTAGACCTAAAGGATCAAATAATTTCGAACACTGAGATAAGATACTTCGTTTTGTATAAATCTCGTTCGAAACGTTTTGATGAACAGTATATTTTATTAAATCGGACTTTGGATCCCAAAACAAACCTAATGTTTTAATGGTATCGCTAAGATCCAACGACATATAATTATCTGATGGATGATTTAAAAAATTTGTGCACAAGTCAGGATGATTAGAGGCCCATTTTCTGAGATTAAAACCTCCTTTTTCCAATAATTGAATTAAATCATTTCTGAGTTGCAATGCACCTTGAAAGGTTTGAGAACCAGTCAGAAGATCATCGACATTGAAATCTCGTTTTAAAATTTTCGATGCGAGTGGAAAATTATTTTCTTCATCATCAGCAAGTTGATGAAGAGTACGAATTGCAAGATAAGGTGCACATGAAGTTCCGAAAGTAACAGTGTTGATAGTATAAATTTGTATAGGTTCTTCTGGTGAAAATCGCCACAATATTTTTTGAAATAATCTGTCATTTTCAGCTATTAATATCTGACGATACATTTGCTGAATATCAGCAGTAAGAGCATATGGAAATGATCGAAATCGAAGAACGATTGCAAACAGATCATCCTGAAGTGTAGGACCAACTAACAGAGTATCGTTAAGAGAAACTCCTGTGGAAGATTTTGCAGAACCATCAAAAACAGGACGAATTTTCGTCGTAATACTATCTTCCTTAATTACAGCATGATGTGGAAGAAAATAACCAGGATTCTGAGAATCATATATCTTTAAAGGAGACATATGACCTGCTTCTATATAACCCTGAATATTATCACTGTATTGCGTTTTTAAGTCAGGATTTTTTAAGAATTTTTTCTCAAGGGCGTAAAATCTTTGAAATGCTAACTCACTTGATTTACCTAATGAATTTTTCTTCTCATTAAAAGGTAACTGAACTTCATACCGGCCTGAATCGAGACGTTTTAATGTATCGATATAATGCGTTTCCGCGGCTATTTCCTCGGCAGAAAGAATTGATTGTCTTTTATCTTCACTTATTTCCCACAAAATGGGAAGTTCTTCAAATTTAATTAAATTGCAAACAACTTTGTTTTTAGAATTGAGTTCTGATTTAGAATGATTTTGACTGGGTTTGATTCTCCCCGATAAAATCCACCCAAGATTAGTCTCTTGGAATACGGCTGTTTGATTTTTAACGCGAACTTGTCCGGTGCGTAATAATTGATAAAAGTATTCCGCGCCAATTAAAATATCTATCTCTCTCGAATCGTGGAATGAAGGATCTGCTAGAAAGATACCTTCAGGAACATTTATAGAATTAATATCTATAGGAATAGAAGGCATTGAATCTGAAATTTCCTGAAAAATGAGAAATTTCATGAATAAACTGGAATTGTCATAACGAGACTTTATTTGGCTGGATACTGTGTGAGAAATTTTTGATTGAAGATTCTCAACTCCCCGTAGTTTAATATCAATCTCGCTTTTCGAAAGACATAATTTTTTGGCAAACCTTTCAGTGATTGCATTGCACTGAGAGCAGGAATCTAAAAGAGCACGACAAGTCTGATACCGGCCTTGATTATCTAAAATATCTATGATTGCTGTCCCTAAAATGACTTGAGACGACCTTTTGTCTTCGAAATTAACAAGAGCAGTTGTTGTAGAAGAAGTTTCTTCAACTTTTTCTTTTCGAAATGCAACAATGTATGATGTTTTTTGTGACACTTATGACAACCTTCTTTCCCACAATCATTAGTTTTATGATTAGAATAGAAACAATTGAAACAGATTGAAGATTTTTTGACTATTTCATATCGCTCTTTTGGGGATAAATTTTGAAATTGTTGACAACTATACAGCATGTGAGGTTTCTCACAGATTTGGCATGAAAATTTAAATTTCGATTTTTCGTTTTGAATTGTAGTGGTTAAACAAGTTGAACCTTTTGTTGAACCTTTCGCATGACCCTTTGAGTCCTGCGCCTTAGACATCATTTGAGTACCCTCAATTAACGCGCGTTGCTCTAGAAAATTAATCATTTTTTTAAGAGTTGGAAGCTGAGTAGTGCCGACCGATTCTTCCCATTTTTCTCGATTGTAACTATTAAGTTTCATACGCAAAATATAAATCAGGAGAGTGTCCCATTGTTCGACGGGTTGTTCGAGAGCTCGTAATGCTCGATAGCGTTTTTGAAAATTATCTAATAATACCCGAATTGATATTTCTTTTGATACATTGGGTAGATCAAATAAAGCATGTACATGGCTTTCAACTATAAATTTTCGATTATCGAAACGTTCTTTTAAAAGAGTCCACGCCACTTCATAATTACTAGCAGTGGTTTCGAGCGAAGAAATAACTTCGGCCGCTTCTCCGGTCAAGCAAGCTTTGAGATAATGAAACTTTTGGATAAGTGGTATAGATTGATTATCGTGACACATGGATTTGAAGGAATCATGGAAGGTAAGCCAGGTGTCGAAACTCCCTTGAAAGGTAGGAGTTTGGATTTTAGGAAGCTCGAAACGTGCGTGCGCTTGAAAATGATTTTGATTCATGTTACAAGATTGTGTATCGCTTTCTCGAGCAGTTCCTGAATCAATATGATCGCCAACCGAAATGTGATTAGGTGAATTAGAACCAATATTCGCATGACTAATTTCCGAACTACTTTCTGAACTACCAGATTTTTTAATGTGTCTTTGTAATAACCCACTAATTCTATGGAATCTGTTTTCGAATTCTGTTCTTTCTGTGAATTGTGCGTCCATTTCGTCTTCGTCAGTCAACTCGTCGATTTTAGTTTGAATAGTTTCAAATCTATCCCACAATTCTAAATGATTTTTTAAACGAACTTGTAAATTAAGAGTCTCAAGATCCGTTTCTGAGTGAATTTCTGCAAGAATATTTTCCGAAGCCGTAAGGGCTCTTTTAACATTGCCTCTATCTTTTCTTAAAGTTTTTATTTGTTCTTCATTCGTCATGATGCTTGTATTTTATTTATTTACCAAAAAATAATGCATACGTTGTAGAAATAAAGCAACAAATTAATATGGATACAAAAGAATGGAAAGAGATGGAGGTAGTTTTCTGACTTACGTCTTCCTTTTGTGACGAAGAATAAACCCTGGACCAAGCGTTGAAGATGGAACCTCTGGATCAAATCGTGCCGTCCTCCAGTATTGAGACACAGTTAAAACACAATATTGACACTTCTATGTTCCTCAAGTTGAATAAATTAGTAGTGAAAACACTCAATTAAAGTTGATTGAAAGTTAATGTTTTTTGAGAGCGCGCATTTAACTCCTGATGTGTAAGTCCTAGTAGAATTCACTTGTTGTTATGAATTTATGTATATGGTTGTACATAAAGAGTAATACACTGTTTAGATTTACAGATGTACTTCACAGCGTCCACATCCCTTGATGATGATGAACTGAACACCACTTCAATAACTTGTTGTATAGGTTACAACCATAGTGAAAATATAATTAAGACACGAAAGTTAATTTGTTAAAAGTCAATTTTCTCTTTTTAAAGTTTTTTGGGATCACTGATCACTAAGTTTTTGATACTGTATCCGGCTCGAAGGACCAAATTTTGTTTAGGCTTTGTAAAAAATACAATTAAATTGACAATTAAATTAACAATATTTATTTATAACTTTCATTTACACATAGTTTGAAGTCAATTGACTCGACAGGAGAGTTTTTAAAATGAATTGTAAAAATGCGCGGTATGACTCATGGATTGATGTGTTTGAAACCATGGTCAATGCTATTCTGTCTCTTTAGTAAATGCATTCAAACGACAAACCCATTCCTATAAGATTTGGCAACATCGATATTTTGAGTTTTTCCCTTTTTGAGAAATGTGGCAACAGTGCCTTAGAAAAGTTTATTACTTAGGTAAAAACGGTTGTTACAGTAATAAAGTTTCGTAGCGTTCAAGTATCATTAAGAGGAAAACATATTTAATACAGATGTGCAAAAGGGTCTAAAAGAGGTATGTACCGATAGTCAGGTAACAGAATTTTCGTCAATTCTGAATTTACTTTTTACTACAAATTTTAAAACATTTCGTTTCTAGATATTTCTAAAAATCATTTCTAAAAACATAGTTTTATTAATTGTTAAAATTAAAATAAAATTAATTGTTACTCCGTAACAATATATATATATATATATATATATATATATATATATATAATAATTTAATATATTTATTATATATAATAATATATTTCATGCATTAAAATCTTAGAAAGATATAAATTCAAAATTTAAATCCTACGTGGCCCTGATCTGTTACATAGATTTTCCTGATGTGGGCCTGACCAGGGTTGCCACGTCTGGCCCTGATCAGGTTTAGGCGTCAAGTAGATCAATTTTTGCACGTGAATGTAAGAATTAAATTCTAGGAAAGCCTGTATATAGACAACCCGCTCGACTTACTTTGCGTAGTTAAGAGATTTGGCAGAAATTCTAATTGAGAGGAATTTCTCTTTTAATACTTTCTATTAAACGTCACTTTTTAAACAGTTTAAAACTGCATTCAGAAAATCAAAAAGCAACTTAAAAATCTTTTTTCTAGTATAAATTTGAGAGGAATAATTTCAAATAAGGAAGAAAGATCGAAATTTATTTTTGAGTTAAAAAAATTGTCAAATGTAAACAAAAATTTCTCTTTTTTGTAGATGAATATTCGCATATTGGAAATATACTACTAATATCACTTTGAGATTTTATTTTTTTCGGTGCATATTAGTAAATTCAGTCATAAAATTTATACATTGTTGAATAGCGTGGCGGTTAAATACTTTTTAATCTAGTTTTTTTTTAAACTGAGAGGAGTCAACAGTTTTATTTTGACCCCCTTAAATATATATCATCAACTATAATGTTTCAAATCCATGCGAGAAGTTGTTTCAAATTGGAAAACAGGCATAGAAAAAAATCGGTGTTAAAAATTTCCAGTAAATACAATAATGTCCGCTGGTTAGAAGCTTCCCATGTAAACTTTCTGGTAACTTCTAGGAAGTTTCCAGGAAATTTCTATGGGAAGCTTGCAGGAAGTTATGAGAAAGTTTCCATGGGAAGCTTCTAACCTGCGGACATTATTATATTTCCTGGAAATTTCCAGGAAGTTACCAAGGGTAACTTCCGAATGTTGCCACGGAAAACTTCCTAGAAGTTTCCTGGAAGTTTTTGTGCTACGTGGGCAAATCGTTTTATTTGAGTCAAACAAAAATATTAACTTGTCTCAAAAAGTACATGTGTGAATTTAAAAATGGTTGTCTTACTTATCTACAGAACGCCTTCACGTCAAATTCATTAGTTAAATCGGTAAATCGAAGAAACAAATATGTATACAATATCATATATAATATGTTTAATGTAATATTTTAGAAGTTTTTTATTATTAAGTAATTTTGTTTATATGAAGAAATAATTATGTAATATTTTATTTTATTGTTATAGTAATCTTACTGGGATATCAAAATGTAAACCTGGAGGCAATATTACATGGAAATATTAAGATAATATTACCGCACAATGTTAAGGTAATATTACACTGTAATAATAACGTAATGTTAATATACAATACAGATAAAATTAGAATAATTTTATATTTTAGGAAAAAACATTTCACCAAGTCTGGACTCGAACTCTAAGCCTTGAGTTCAGTAAGCAAGAGTCTTACGAGTGAGCCAAACTTATTTGTAGTATATTAAGATTAATATTAAATATGAAGAACATTAAAAAAACTTACAAAGATCGAAAATCTTAATACAGGTGAACTCCACGTCAACTCATCACATATATTTTCTAGACTAATTGGGATTTGGTTAATATTTTGTGTATATGCTCCTTATGTGATGGGAAAAAAGTTCCCCAAACATTTTTTGAAAAAAATAAAAAAATGGTGGAGATATGACACTTTGAATTTTTTAGTACTTTTATTTAAAAAAATTCATAACTTCTACTCTAATAATCCGATTTTAATTTTCAATATCAGAAATTGTTCGTAAAATACCATATTTTAAACTAAAAAATATTATAATTAACAAAAAATATTTTTGCTCTATTTTTGTCAAATTTGAAAAATAAAAATCGTCATTTAAAAAATATGGGGTTTTCAATTTCTTTTTTATTTATACCAAAAGATGCAAAAATTTGTCTGTTAAAAATCTGGTAAGTTTCATTGTGGGACCGCCATGGGTTTTTGAAAAAGAAATAAATTTAATGTGATGCATGGAAAAAAAACTTTAGAAAGACAGGGAACAATTAGCAATGAATTCATATTACGTGTGATGGTCATTTGTTTTTTTTACATTTCCTGAAAGGACGTATAAATTTGTATCATGCATCACATTAAATTTATTTCTTTTTTAAAAACCCATGGCGGCCCCACAATGAAACTTACTAGATCATTTCACAGACAAATTTTGGCATCTTTTGGTAAAAATAAAAAAGAAATTGAAAACCCCATATTTTTTAAATGACGATTTTTATTTTTCAAATTTGACAAAAATAAAGCAGAAATATTTTTTGTTAATTATAATATTTTTTAGTTTACAATATGGTATTTTACGAACAATTTCTGATATTGAAAATTAAAATTGGATTATTAGAATAGAAGTTATGAATTTTTAAAAAAAAAAGTACTAAAAAATTCAAAGTGTCATATCTCCGCCATTTTTTAATTTTTTTTAAAAAAAGTTTTGGGGAACTTTTTTCCCAGCGCCTAAGGAGCATATACACAAAATATTAACCAAATCCCAATTAGTCTAGAAAATATCTGTGATGAGTTGACATAGAATTCACCTACACTACAAGTAAGATTGACTCATTCTTGCTTACTGTATACAAGGTGCAGAGTTCGAGTCCAGCTTGGTGAAATGTTTTTTTCTAAATTATAAAATTATTCTAATTTTATCTTAACATTACCATTGCCCTGTAATATTACCTTAATAGTACAACGTAATACTACCTCCAGGTGGACTTTTTGATATCCCAGTAAGATCACTGCGTATAATATTACACTAGAGATTCGTAATCTCCAATGTAATATTACAGTGATGTCACTATAAGCTTATGTCATTATGTGCTGCTTGGGAGTTATGTTATAAAATTTGTATCTAATTTTTTTTATTTTAATTCGGTTTTCTTAGTAGGTTGCTGAATTTGGCTCAAAATTTTAAGCAATTCTGTTAATTCTGACATCAAATTCGCATTCAGTGGCAAAAAATACATAGAATCATACTATATATCTTAGTGTTATAAATTTTTTTATATTTTAATTTGGTTTTTTGAGTTGTTTTTCGAGTTTATTTAAAAATTTTTAACAATTCTTTCAATACTGACTTTAAATTCAGCGGGAAAAAATGCATGGTAATATACTATTGTAGTGTCTCGGACAAAAAACTTTTTTTGTGTGCCTGTGCAATTATCTCCCCATAAAAATAACAAATTAATATATTGTTATTATCTTTAAGCCTGATTTCAGAAAATTGTAATGACTAAAATTTTTTTTCACAAAATAGGTTAATATCACTTAAAAATTAACAAAATTTCCATTAAATTGAAATGAATACATTAAATTTACTTGATGTGATAATTAATTAAAATATATTATTGCGCTATTGAAACAAAACTGTTTTGTTATTTTAGAAGCATTGTTTTAAAGTTAACTACAATAATAATTTTCTATTAAATAATAAATTAAAATTTTTTAAAGAAAATTTGTTAAACGAATTCCGAATTTTGTACACATGTACTTTAAAATATTTTCATTTTCAACTGAAAACATAAATTTCGTGAAGTATTTTTTCGTCTTAAAATGTTTGTCACATCTGGTTTGAATTAAGATGACCAGCTAAGGGTTTCGCCCTGCGAGAGATCTTATATTATGACTTTTCAAATACCGGTTTTTATCATAGGTTTATTAAGACTGAAAGTTTGTAAAATTTTTCAAATAAAAAAGTATTTCGAAATTTTTCATAATGTCAGGTCCTTTTATCGTCAGGGCTGTACAGAATTTTCCAAAGGAACTATAGATCCGGGCGTGAAAGTAGTTTTGTTTTTTAAGTGTTTTGAAAAAATATAAGTGTTTAAAATTTAATTCAAAATAAATATATATCAAATGTTATATTATGTAATAGTTTTTTTAATTAATTAATTTCATTGTGTACATTATTAATTATTTTGATTATTGTTAATTTCTCGAAATTACATTTAATTATAAGTGTGAGTTATAAAGAATCTAATATAACATTTAGACTATTTTATAATTTTGTTCTGCACAATTGTTTATAACGGTTGTGAAAAAATATTTTGTAAAACAGTTTTGTAATAAACAATTTTTTTGGAATATAAGGAACCTCTATGCAGTACAATTATTTTTTCAAATCTTAGGAAAATTTATAATTAATTGTAAAATTCACAAAGAAAGGAGAAATTCTTTAATTATTTGTAAAATTTTTATTGGGAAATGCTTTCTCAAGAATTTCGAGGAATATTCAACAACTTATTGAAAAAAAATTTTCCTCAAACGTTTAGGGAATATTTTGACAGAAATGCAATTGTATTGAAAATATGTGCACGTATTAGAGAATTTTAGGCCTAAGTGAATGAAATCGTGTTATTAAATAAATACAGAATATAATTTATATTATTGCAATTCACAGTTGAAAATTGTAAGCAGTTTTAAATGTGCCCACATAGCACAAAAACTTCCAGGAAGTTTCCCGTTACAACCTTCGGAAGTAACCCTTTGTAACTTCCTGGAAATTTCCAAGAAATACAATAATATCCGCTGGTTAGAAGCTTCGCATGAAAACTTTCTAGAAGTTACCAGAAAGTTTCCAAAAATTATTAAAAAATTTTTTTTGTGAAATTATTATTTGAAAACGGGACACAAACCACCATAGGCCTCAAAAGTGTGCTGCTGGGATAGCGCTTTATGCGCTTAACCTAATTGTCACTTGACTTCACAGGGTTAATTTACATATTATATATTTCATTATATCTTTGAGGATTTTTGGAAACTTCTAACCTACGGTCAATATTGTATTTCCTGGAAATTTCCAGGAAGTTACCAAGGGTACCTTCCGAAGGTTGCCACGGGAAACTTCCTGGAAGTTTTTGTGCTATGTGGGTGCCATAGATCGTTATTCTGTGGAGGTCTTTAATTATTTAAAAAGGAAGTTATTAATATTCTCAAATAATTTTACAACTAAAGAAATTAGTAAATAAATGTAACAAAACATTTTTTTGAGTAAAATTGTTTCTTTTTTTCTAAAAACTTTCAATTTATTTTTCAATTTTTCCTTAATTTTTAAAAAAACGTTGAATCTTATTACAGTAATTGTATATTAATTAATTAATTAATTAAAAAGGGATTTTTTTACATGAAAGTTATTATTACCTAAATAATATAATAACTTTTATGTAAAAAAATCCCTTTTTAATTAAAAAAAGAAATAAACGTAATAAATATTTGCTTACTCATAATTGTTTATAAATTTTAAAAAATGAAATTTGTTTATCATAATTATATATTATAAATTATATTTATTAATTATATTTTTTAAAGAAAGGAGAAAACACGTTAACTAAAATAAAAATTGTGTTTGAAAAACTATTAAAAATAATTTAAATTTAAACATTTTAAATAATTGAAAAATATATTTGAATACAAATTTATTATTTCTGTTGTTAAGAAATAGTTGCAAATTTAGGATTATGTAATCTGGCACTGGCTATGGTTTAAATGACGTGAATTAGGTAAACAAACATTTTTTAATCACTTTTTGTCAAAACACAGACAATTTTTATAAAATACGTCAAAATACAACGGGTAAGTATTTTCCAAACTACAGTAATAATAAGAAGAATAAGAAAAATGTTTAAATCCAAGCTAAAACGCGGTTGTAAAATGCAAAGTAATGTAATGCTAAGAATATGACGGAGCTATTGTGCTGGCTCTGCATGCTTCTGCCCTCTTCTGGCGACTGGCAGTACACTAGTTCTTGCTGTATATCATTACATTCATTTCCAATTTTACAACCCTGCTTGAGTTGGCATAATAATAATAATAAATAAATAAAAATAATAATAAAAAATAATAATATGTAATAATAATAATTGAGTTTTATAATATAAAAAAATATAATATAAAAAAAATTTTTTTAAAGAACTAAGGATTTAAAGACATATTTGGTGGTAAAAAATCGTAGAATAAGTCTGTGGTAAAAAAAATCCCAGTAAATTTTAACTGATTACCAGTAAAACTGTCTATAAAAAACTTATAACAGTTTCCCAGTGAATTCCACTGATTCAAATTTAAGACAAAAAATATAATTGTTTCCTACAATAATTATTTAAATTTAGTCAAAGTATGTCAACCCCAGCAGCACTGAAACTTTCTTAAAAATTTATTAAATATTTACTTGCAATATTCGGCATATAACTGAAAAGTTTAGTGAAAATTGGGTAAAGATTTAAATGTCCCGATTAAATAAATGTTCAGGAAAGTTAGTTTAAATATTCAAAAACATTCTCTTCTGTAGGGGAGAGGGCCCTAAGGTGGTCACCCATCTTTTGAACGACTGTAGATTTCAAATAGAATTATATATAAAGGTTAATAAGACGGCGTTTGAAACTTTGTCTTATTACCTAACTTCCTATCATAAAGTTTTTTTCATTTCATTAATAAAAAAAAGTTATGTCACTTTTTAAAAAAAGTTGAAAATTCGACTTTTAAAAAAGTGGCACCAAAGTTTTGAAAAAATTGTATAAAAAAAATTTTGTCGATAAATTTGAAAATCCTTGTGTCAGATTTTAGGTATTAATGACTGCAATAAACCTGCAAAATTTCAGGGCAATCCATTAAAATTTGTTTGAGATAATTTTTACACAATTTTTTGTGACATTCACACATACACACATACATCTGGACATTTGCTCAGAATTTAATATACATATATCCTAGATGAAAATGAGTCCATATAACCATGTTTTGAAAAATTGAAAATCGTCACGAATGCAAAGCTTCCTTATGAGGAAGCAATACTTTTTGTTTATGCATTAGACACGCAAAATTTTGAAAATAATTTTATTTCATTATTATTCATCATAAAACTTAAAAATTGATAAAATTCACATTCACAGTGATAATTGTTGATAAATATAGTGTATAAACACATTTTCATAAAAAATCAAAAGTGACCACCTTGTGGAAAAAAAGTGTCCACCTTAGGGCCAAGATACAATTTTTAAAACGTTAATGAAAAAAATTTTTAAAGCACAATATGAATTATATTCATTTGAAATATTATTGTACGATATATGAAGATAATTATAACGATTTTTACTAATTTAAAATGGTTAATTTCGATGATTTTAACACCCTGAGAAAAAAATTTCTCGATCATTTAAAAACAGAAATTTTACAACGTTCACGTTACAAAGAGACTCATACGACTATTTAGCTCAAAACTTTACTAAAATCTTTGTCTTCTCAAATAATAACATTAACAGAAAACATTTGAAGATACTAACTAATATATACAAAAATTTTCTTAGAGTGACCTCCTTAGGGCCCTCCCTGACCACCTTGGGGCCCTCTCCCCTACAGCAAGGAAAAAAAATTTGTTTGTTGATAAAGTAAATGTTATTAATAAATAAACTTAAAAAAGCGTTTCTTGACAATAAATGTAATTGTATCTAACTAACAATAAAGAATACTTTGATGATTATACGTCTAGACACTTTTATGGTCGCTGATTAGGAATATGGCCTCAGTTTTTGAAAATTAAAAATGACGGATTCAATATAGAGCCCTTATTTTTTAAAAATCTAAGAGATTCACTTTCGATCTTGTCATTTAAGGGTTTTTTAATTAAAAATTCTAAATGGCGGATCCAATGGGCGAACTTATTTTTTAAAATCCAACAGATTCGCTTCAATCTTCCCAGCGGGCACAAAGACAAAAAGCGTTCTTTGAAAGTCTGTAGAACGTTTAATGTCTGCCAATTTAAGTTTTAAGAACGTCCGAACGTTTCAAAAATGTTTCAGAACGTTCGGACATTCTTAGAACGTAAATTGGCAGACATTAAACGTTCTACAGACGTTCAAAGAACGTTTTTTGCCTTTGTGCCCGCTGGGAATTGTTACTCGTAAGTTTAAGAGGTCACTAAATAGAAATTTGCAATCAGATTTTCAAAATTCAAAATGTTGACCGAATTTGTTAAAACTAATAGAATTCACTTAAAACTTGTTAGGGCAAACGTAATTCTATAAAAAAATTTTATTTGAAGGTTAAACTTCTAAATATCTTGAAACACGTTATTTTCGATTTTTATAAAATTGATGTCAAAATAAAACATAAATATCTTGTTTTTATTCCTGTAAAAATTATTTTGGTCATTTTAGTGGATTTCAGCAGACTTTATACTAATTCATTTAGTGAAAATGTGACTTTTAATTAGTAGAATTCTTCTAAAACATTAGTAGAATTTTACTAAAAAATTAGTAATATTCTACTAATCAAAAAGGTGAAAAGTAATTCGACGCCTCCTGATGAAATAATATTATTTCAAACGTTAGTTCAGTATGAATCTATCTCAAAAACAAATGCAAGATAAAGGTAACTCACAAATTATTACGAGACAATTTTATTTCATTCTTCAATTCAAGATAATGCTATCTCAAGATTCAATGCAACGAAATGACAACTAAATGTATAGCATGAAATATATAATTCCCTCTCGAAATATGTGTAATTAATTATAACTATTTCATTTCAATTAATATATTTAAATACTTTTTAATTAACAGTACATGAGATATATTTTAATCGAATTTTTACTCATAACCTAGTCTGAAAATAGACATATTTTACAATTGCATACAAAATTTTAATACAAATAAATATCCACTTAAAACATACTTTTAATTGTCAAATCCATTTTAAAGAAAAGCACTTTTTGTAAAAGATGCTAAATTTGTTTTTAATTGGATTTTTATATAATACTAGATGTAGTACCCGTCTTCGACGGGTTTTAGTTTCTACAAATACATTCAATTGTGTGTCTACCAGTCTCGAAAAATGGGAAATAGTAGGGAATTTAATTTGACCGGAAAAATAATAATTAGCTACCATTAACTTTTTATCATCAAATAATCTATTTTTAATTAATTAAAATGCAGAAAACGATGTTTGTCAATTATTTGTAGAAATTTAATTATAGTATTATAAGTTAATTCAAAATTTCCACCAGTTTTGGAGTTATAGTAAAGTCAAATTCAAACTAATTGTATCATAATTGCTAAAATCTAAAATAAGATCTATATTGCGAGCTGAATTCACAGTTATTCCCGATTAAATTAAATTCCTGCATATTTCCCAGTTGTTTTCCAGTTGGTAGAACCCCTGTTAAAAGTATTAGTAAAAACAAATACCCGCAGAATAGTAATTTCATAAAATAGGTCAATTTTTGTAGCCATTTGCAGTTTTATTTATCCATTTATCAAGAAAATTTATATTTGATGAGAAAAGATACACCAGGAAAAATTTCAACAACAAACCGGATAGTTTGTTAAACAAAAATAATAATAGATACCCTGTTTAACTTTTGCCCTTACAATGCTCAAAACATGCATAATAGTTAAACCTAGAATTAAAATAACAAAACTTTTTACTATCTAGGTTCTTTCCCAGTAGCACACCCTAAAAAAAGTAATCTTATAGTTAGAGGAAAAATCCTCTTCTAATATCCTCTCACGTTTTCCTCTCAAAACAAAAGTATTCAACTTGAATGTATATTATTTTTATTCTTTGGTGATTAATAATAAAACAAAAAAATTTTTCGAGGTTCAAACGTCAAAAACATTGAATTTAAATGAAATAAACAAGGGGAGAAATACGTTAATTAATGTAAGTAATTAACTATTAATAACTAATTATACTTATTTAATTAAAAACGCTTAATTCAGTGCATAAAAATGTCTTTTTTTATTATCTCATAACCATAATTAGCAAATAATATTGGAGATGAAAATCCTCTAAAGCGAAATATATTAATTTTGATACCATATATAAGAGGAAAATATGCATTCAGTTTAGAGGAATCCACATCAAATCAAGAATAATTTTCTTAGGGTGCATAATGCAAGTATCATATCACAGATATTCTTGAATTTCTGCAGTATCAATTTTATCATAAAAAATCTCCATTTTTAATCATTGAAAAATAATTTTATAGCTATAAATTAATATTTTTAAATATCATTTATTATTTATCATTTTGAACATTTTCGAAGTTTTGCAATTGAAATTTTTTTGATTAATTGGGATAAACAAATAATTCTAAATTCCATTATTTTGACAAAAAAACTACTGAATTAAGCTTGATAGTAATTGGTCTGTTAATTATAATTTTTCAATTTTTTGATAAGGTAAATGTCCCTATTTGTGGACTACTTAAATTTCCACTACACTTAAAAGTGAAAAAATTATCTTTACGTTTCTTTTAATAAAAATCTTTTTTTACGATAAGAAGATATATTAATTTTGAAAGCAAATATGACTTTAAATCAACTTTTTATTGTCAAAATATAGTAAATTATTGTGTTTTTATGAAAAAAGGTTAATGTACCAATTTGTGAACTGACCCGTGTAGAAAAATCTTCTGGAACGTCTAGCCTCGCAAGTCTGCAAGATCTGATTTGACCCAGTTCTGGTGCTGCTTAGCTACATGACAGGCTGTTGCTATTTTATCAGTTCTGGATTTTCTAGCCAGACCCAGCTCTGATTCTAGTCAGAATTTCTAGATAACTAAAATGATTTATTTTGCAACTTCTATAGGCTGCAGAGAGCGATACTGGTCTGAAGAGACTATAGTTTATTTTAAGATATCAAAAGCCATCTAATTCTTTGTCTAAAAAACTAGACAACAAATCTCTAAAATTTAATATTTCTTCCACTTAATCCCAAGTAGAAATGTAATACTGGCATTGTACTGACCCAGTACTGACTGGCAGTATAGCAGTACTGACTCCAGTACTAAATCAGTACTGGGAAATCCCTGGCTGGTAACGCTGTCCAGTACTGATTTTTTACCGGCAGTCAGTACTAAGTCAGTACTGAAATATCACTGGCAGAACACCGCCTAATTACTGATTCGCAGGTAAAATTTAACAAATTTGGAAAATGCTGTAACGCGTTCTCTAAAAGAAAATTTACCTTTAGAAGCTTATATTAATTTGTTATTTGATTATTAAAGAAGAGGGAGTAATATATTGAGTACTAATAATTATTATTAATATTTCTGTAGTAAATAAACTTTTATGAGTATCAATTAAAATGTAAATAATTAGCAAAATTCCTTTTATTGAAATAAGTTTTTAAAAAAAATTTCATATTTTTCTCATTAATTTAGACAATCTTATTTATTTAAATTAATTACTAAATTATTATTATTATTGTTTATAATTATTTAAATTTATATTTTATGTAACACAGTTGAGAATTATACACTAAACACTTAGAACTAAGACGGAAAAATATCGCACGCACGGGGGATCGAACCCTAGACCCCGAGGACGTAAGTCAAATACACTAACCGCACAGCCACGCAAGCTTGAGAGTATATTTTTTTAAACTTCCTTTTGAATTATACGAAGGATATAGATACTGCTATAATAATGAATTTACTGTATAATATATTTATTTCAAGAAAAATTATTATAAATATATGTTCTATATATTTATATACATTTTAACAAGACATTACATATTAATTAATAGGTGTAGCATAAAAATATGGTAAAAATTATTTATTTAATTATTTATTTAAATAATAATAGAAAAATGTATATATTTTTACATTTAAAAAAAATGAAAAAAATTTTATTATTAATAACACATAATAGTAAAAATAATTAATAAATAATAATTTATTATTATTATGACATATACCTGTTAATTAATAATTAATAATATGTTAATTAAGTGTTTGGCGTTATTCTTGATGAATAATGTTTTTAAAAATATTGGAAAATATTTTAATAGTTAATAAATCAAACGATGTTGTTATTAATAGTGGCCGGTTTAATGCCAGTACTGATTTTAACACTTTTTTAACTCCGACATATTACTGATTCGGTTTTGGAGTCAGTATACTCCCAGTACTGATCGGGTTCCGAATGTCAGTACCGACGATCAGTACTGAGTCAGTACCATGTCCGTGTTTAACTCCGTCTTAACTCCGGACATTTCTACTTGGGATATTTTCTACGGGAGAAGATTGTCCAAAAGCACAACATTTTTCGACTTTTTAAGATCAATGTGTAGGTATAAAAAGTTGTAAAACATTCAAAAAATAGTTTTTAAAGAGAATTTTTAAAATTTTTATAAAGAGAATACCGTTTGAATTTCTAATTTACGTTTACTAAGGGAACCAGAAAGTTCCTCGCAGAATTATTACTAAAAAATATGTTCCACATAAATTACAATAAAAAATTTTTATTTTAGCAATTTATGGAAATTTTAGCAGTATTTTATGGAAATTTCTAGTAATTTTAGCGATAATTCATAAAAATATGTAAAGCAAAAATTATCATTAAAATTTTGGATTTCAGTTATTTATGGAAATTTTCGAGGTAATTTATAAACATTTTGACGGTAATTTATGAAACTATGTAAAACAAAAACGAGAACAAAAAAATTGAACGTCGGTAATTTATGGTAATTTATGGAAATTTCCTCGGTAATTTATAAACGTTTTGACGATAATTTATAAAACTATGTAAAAGACAAACGAGAACTAAAAAATTGAACGTCGGTAATTTATGGAAATTTCCTCGGTAATTTATAAACGTTTTGACGATAATTTATAAAACTATGTAAGAGACAAACGAGAACAAAAAAATTGAACTTCAGTAATTTATGGTAATTTATGGAAATTTCCGCGGCAATGTATGGAAACTTATGCGATAATTTATAAAACTATGTAAGAGACAAACGAGAACAAAAAAATTGAACTTCGGTAATTTATGGTAATTTATGGAAATTTCCGCGGTAATGTATGGAAACTTATGCGATAATTTATAATCATTTTGACAATAGTTTATTAAAATATGTAGAACACAAATTAGAACAAAAAATTTAACGTCGGTAATTTATGGAAATTTATTAGGTAATTTACGGTAAATTTACTATGATGTAGTTCATAACAAGGTTTGTTATTTTTCTTTATGTACCATAACCATTTTTTATATGCATTAGCTGTTTAAAAAAGTAAATTAATACCAAATCTCATAAATACTCACTTTAATTTATAAAACTTTAGTTTTTTTTTTGCTCTAATAAACTCTAAAACGTAAACCTGTCAAATGACATGATGGCTTGCAAATGTTAACATACAAAATATAATTATTAAAACATTTTTTTGATAAAATACCGTTTTATAATAATAAAATATGTTTCAGGATAAAAAGCAACTACTTACAACAGTATATTTAATTGATTTCTATTTAAATTTGCACATTTATGCGCAAAGTGCACAAATCGGTACACGTGCACAAATAAGATTCTAAAGTTCTGAACGTTCAAATGAACAAAATTTATTTATTTCTTCTAAAAATTAAATTCCTATTGCAATTATTTTGTGTCACTATCCAAAAAATTAATTACTGAGTTTCTAAATGTAAAATTTCGGTTTTTCAATTTTTTTATGATTAATAACCCAGCTTTAAATCCCCGTTTCCTAGGATCCTGAACAGGTCCTGTGCAGGATTCCATACAGGATCCCGTACGGGATTTTGGGACAGGGTTTTTGTGCAGGTTCCGATGCAGGAACCTTAGTTATCAAAGATTTCTGTAAAGGTTCGTGTACAGAAACACTTGCAGGATCCTGTAAAGGAAATTTTTTAAAAAATTTTTATGTTAAGCAACATTTGACATACATAGACTTCATATTTTAATATGTTAGGCTCGTATATCAATGTTGGACAGAAAAATGTATTGCGCATTCAAAAAACTCATAGAAAAATACTGCGCAGGAGTTAAAAATATAAATAAATTAATTGAGGAAACCGTGTAGGATCCTTTAAGGATTCCTCACAGGATCCTTTACACTTATGTACCTGCAGTTTACAAAACTTCAAAAGTTCCTGTACAGGAACCTTTACAAAGTTTCCTGTACAGGATCCTGCAAGTGTTCCTGTACAGAAATCTTTACAGAAATCTTTGATAACTAAGGTTCCTGCATCGGAACCTGCACAGGAACCCTGTCCCAAAATCCCGTACGGGATCCTCTTCAGGACCAGTACGGGATCCTGTATGGGATCCTGCACAGGACCTGTTCAGGATCCCAGGAGGATCCTTTAAGGATCCTGTACGGGGATTTTAAGCTGGGAATTTATTAAATTATCCTCAATAAATAATATTTCGTTCATTTGAACGTTCAAAACTTGAGGCTTTAGCACAAATAGGGACATTTACCTTATTAAAAACATTTTTATAATTACACTGGAATCTGGATCGGTGAGACTAATCGGGGATGGCTTCTCACCGATCCAGAGGATCAGTTGAGACTGAAAAGCAAAACAAACAGGGCCGTACGAAGGATTTTATGCGTGCACGTTTCTTTTTAAAATTTCATTATAATAATTTAATATTAATTAATATTTATTTTCTTTAGTTTCTCCTGCCTCAATCTTCGTAGCGATTTCATATCTTTGTTTATTTGTTAAATAATGATTTATTTTTCGTGTTTCTGTAAATGCTTTAATAGCATCGGGCACTGCGAACCTTTTTTCTCTACAGTTATGTACGGCACTGATCGCCACTTTAGAGTCCCCGCTCGGCCCTCTACCTTTCCTCGCCTATAAACTATGTAAACAGAGCCTCAGCGATCCAAAGCTCACCGATCCAGATTTCAGTGTACTTTCATTTTATATATAGTTATAAAATAGTATTTTTTTCAAAATTATACTAAAACATGACTAAATAATATGTAATATTTAATTACCGAAGGTTTTTAAAGATATACATTCAAAAATATGAAATTTGGAAATTTTTCATTTTTAAAATTTTTTGAAAAAATTGAATAGGGGAGACCGGGGTTACTTGGCGCACTTTTCACTCTTTGTTGTTTAACTAAAACATTTTTGATTTTTTAAAATTCCTATTGCACGAAAAACTTACTGTAACATCTGAGCTTCAATTTAAAACAAAAAAATTGAAATCCATTTAATAGTTTTCTTTTTATACCACTTTATTCAAAGCTGTATAAAGTGCGCCAAGCAACCCTAGACCGGGGTTGCTTGGCGCACCACCCGGGGTTGCCTGGCACATGAGTGAAATTAATTAAATTATACGATTTAAAGTTGAAACATTATATGACATAGTAAAATAAGTTTTTCACTGTCATTTTACAATAAAAAATTTTTAAAAAGGATCATATTTACGCATCCTTCACTATAATTTTTTAAACAGGCTTATGGTTTGGTACTTAGGAATATATATATATAAATTACATAATATTAAACTTTATCAAATAATTTTATTAATATTTATTACACATTTAATTAAATTTCTTACTTACTAGTATTTTTTCGAATTTTTAGAGTCAAAATTAATGTTTCTGGTATGCCAAAATCTTTCGCAGTTCTACGTAGACTTTTCTCATTAATTTTAATTTCCTTCACTGCTCTTATCAATACATCCTGTTGTATTGGCTCGTTAACAGATTTTCTTTTGTAATTACTCATTATTTATGCAGTATTATCAACATTTAACCCGAAACTTTTAACTTTTATCATAAAAATATAAATGTTGTGACTGAACTCGTAAGAGATGCTGTTTACTATACATTGCCGATGTAGCAGATTTCTCTCAGTTCGAGCGCGCCAGGTAACCCCAGCCAAACCGCGCCAAGTAACCCCGGAGGTACTTTTTATATATTTATAAAGTTTTTATTAATAACATTAATAAAAATAAAAAATTCTTTATTGTCCCTTGAAAACAAATAGTTAAAGCTCAAAACTTGATATTTGAGCTTTATTTTAAATCATTTCTTAAAAAGATAGGGGAGACCGGGGCGTAATGGCTAAGGGGTGTAATGGATAATTGTAATTTATTTAAAATTAGTAAATCGAAATAATTTCGCTCTATAGACAAGTTATTGTACTTGGTATACTGCAACTTTGTACGAAGTTTCAATAATGTTTATTCACTATTGTAAGAAATATAGTAGAAAAACTTTTTTTGACATACGAAAGTAACTTTTCAAAATTTTCATTTTTTCGTTCTCATTTTTTCAAAAATATATTTAAAAACAAAAATCAAATTGGGTTTTGAGCTTGATACATTTGTTTTTAAGGGCCAATTGGAGATTTTTCATTTACACTTTCTGTATTGATAGAAAATTACAAAATATTGGCCAAGTACCCCTGGGGCGTAATGGCTAGTTTTCCCCGGGGCGCGATGGATAATGTACCGCGCTCTATATAAGTAGAAACCAGGTAAAGTAAAATTCTTTTTTAATTATTCTTTTTTTTGTCTTGCGAAATATAACCTAAAAAACAAAATATGACTTCTGCGCTTTTTTCTGATTTATTACTATAGACAAGAAAAGTATTTCGAAAATTCTTATTTAATTGTTATCATTTTATAAATTAAAATAAATTTACTATGCAGTTACTTACTTTTCTTAAAGATTACTAAAAAGTTAAACTTCTGATTTGTAATTTTGTTATATTAACTTTAAAAAATAACCAAAGAATATTTTTTTTCATTTGTGAGTACTGTAATAGCAAATAATTTTGCTTGTTTACTTAAGACAGAAAAAGTATTTTAAAAATCCTTATTTAATTGTTATCATTTTATGAATTAAATTAAATTTACTTTAAAGTTACTTACTTTTACTAAAGATAAAAGAGAAAGTGAAACTTCAGATTTGTAATTTTGTAACATTAATTTTAATAAAAGAACCGAAGAATACGTCTTGAGAAAATAATTGTAGTTATATTTTTTGATCTTTTTTTCTATACAATAATTATATTTATAATATTTTTTATATCAAATTTAATTCACAAACTTTAATTTACAATATATAATAAGATTTGAGGCCGTAAATATTAATTTTCACTCATTATTCATTACGTCCCGGGAGTTATCCAATACGCCCCGGCCTGGGGCGTTTTGGATAGCTTTGCATTGCTCCAGAAAAATTATTGTAGAAAAAAAACAAGAGTCGTATCGAGACATTTTTTTTAAAAAAAAGAAAGCTGAGATATCAGAGTAACTTTTCCAGAAGAAAAACATTTAATTAAAACAAAATCGGCCGAGAAAAAGCACAAAGAGTTAAAAGTTAGCCATTACGCCCCGGTCTCCCCTATAACAAAAAAATGAGGACGTTAAAAATTTACTTTCGAGTACAAAAATCAATTATTTTCATCTATACGCCACAATAATAAATGAATAAAAATGAAACTTTGTACAAACTTAGAGTTTATTAAGTACTTTAACTCGAGTGGAGAGAAAAAATTATTTAACTCAAAATTTTCGAAAAAACACAACTTCGCCAAGCAACCCCTGCGCCAAGTAACCCCGGTCTCCCCTACCTCCCGTTCTAATCAATATATGTTTAAAAACTGTAAATTTATTGTTTATATATACAGAAGAGACTCCATTATCCGGACTAATGGATGTAGGTACTTGTCCGGATAATAAAAAATCAGGATAATCGAGTAAAGCACTAATTAAATAAATTTTTGATTTATAATTTTATGCATTTATTTGCATATGTATTAAAATAAGACTGAAACAAACTAAAACTTTTGAAGCCAATACGTTAATGAATATTTAGTTACAAATATTTCAAAATATTTATATAAACATTTTCTTAAAATAATTAAAACACTTTAAAACGCAACATTTCGTGTAAAAAATTAACGATTTTGAATTTAAAATAGAAGTGAACGACTTGAGACCTTATAAACTTTATATTAAAAAAAATTCGAATTTTTTTGAAAATTTATATTTTTTTCATATTAGCATTAGTTTTTGATTCAATTTATTATTATATATCTTTAAAATCATTTATATTATTAATACAATAAAAAATGTATGCCAATCTGCAAAAAATGAAAAAAAATTTTTTTCAATTTATTGAAAAATTCATAACTTTTGTTCAGCTCAATATTTTTTCATTAAATATAGCTAATATTTTAAGTTAGACCAATACCTAAAAAAAAGCCAAATTCTGCTTTAATCGGTCAAAACGTTTTCCAGTTATAGGCGAACAAAATTTGAACAAAACATACGTACACACATACGTACATACATACATACAGGCAGACAGGAAATATTCTATTACCATTTTTGTATTCTCCATTGTTTAAATAAATAAATTATGTCAGAAAAAATTAATTTCGTGCAATGTACAGACAAAAGTTTGATTTTATTAATATAGATTAAAATAATTTTAAATGTAAATAAGAAAATTCATTTTTATTTTGAAAGTCTAATTTACTGATCATATTTATTATTTCTGTTCGCTAGTTATTTATTTAAATATTTTTATTTATTATGTTAGTCAAGCATCGTCACTTCGAACACAGTCAAAAATATTGTATTTGTAGTAAAATTTTTTGTGAATTTGTAATACATGATTATTTTGAGACAACGTAATATATGTGAACATTCGATTATAATTTATTTAATATAATATTCGTCAATAAAAAGTATTTAAATATATTAATCGGAATTAAATGGTTATAATTAATAACATATATTTCGAGAGGGAATCATAATTAACGTTATACCTTTAGTTGTCATTTTGTTGCATTGGATCTTGAGATAGCATTATCTTGAATTGAAGAATGAAATAAAATTGTCTGGCATTAATTTCTGAGTTACCTTTATCTTGCATTTGTTTTTGAGATAGATTTATACTGAACTGACGTTTGAAATAATATTATCTCGTCAGGAGGCGTCGAATTCATGAAAACTACTAAAAATTAGTGAAATTTTACTATTTCTTAGTAGAATTCTGCTTATTCAGATTTAGAAAGTATGTTTGTTGTAATAAGGCTGTCGCTATATTTTCCCTTTCAAAATTTTTAACAAAATTCAAGTGTCACTGCAAATGCAAAGGTCTAACCAGTTTCCCATATTTTTCTCTAATAGAAACCTACCAAACTTCAACTTTAGATAAGGAAAATTAGGTATACTATTTTTTTAAGAAATGAAATCCAAATTTCTATCTCATGTTGTGAAGTTTTTATTAATGTTGCAAATGGTATTAATGTCTATACTGGGAACCTAAAAATATTTTTGTCGAAAGTTGCCCTTCCTAATCCTAATCTTTTAATACCTACTGACTATATTTATTGGAAACATTTATAAAGATAAAATGTGAAGTTTTAACTTAAATATTATTTTGGACAATTTCGTAATGTGACAACATAAATTTATTAAAGCGCCTTCTTTGTAGAGTGAAGACTTTGAGGAGCTTCTTGATGTGTGCGACTTTCGCAGGGGGAGTGGGTGTATGACGTGGTGTTAGCCAGGGGTAGTTGCACGAATCAAGGGTGCATTCCCTTCTTGGTCGCTCGGTTCAGTTCGTTCGCTCATTCGGATCGCTCAGTTCGACTAGCCGGGGGGTTACCATGGCTACGGCGCTCGCGCCTTGACATTGACAAATGGCCGGGCAGAGGGTGAAACGAATACAGCGCCGCTTTTACATATGCAGGGACAACCATTTGTTCGTACCTCTGCGAAGAGAGGGTATAAGAGAGAAAGAAATACATTTTCTCTTTTATCATCAAGTCTTATTCGCTTCTTGGTCCAGGTACCGTCTCGAGGATCTAGGCTACTGTGCTACATCTGTAAATCTATCTAAAATCGCTTTGAGGAACAGCTAATATTATGGGAAATTTATTTTTCTTTGCACAAAACCAAACATATTACATAATCACATACATTGAAATATATTTCTTCTTAGTAATGATTATCTAGTTATTATATATCCAATTTATATGATTATTACTACTTTTTTGTAGCATGTAACATTACTTTAGCGTTACTGTAATACTACTGTAATGCCGTAATAATATTACCATGTAATATTACTTGTAATAGTACCCTGACAGCAACATATGTTACAGGATATTCTGTGGACGTTTATGGATATCCTTTGCATTTCCTAGAGATGATCATTATATTCTGTAGAATTAAGAATATTCTTAGGATATCTCAGCAATCCAAAGTACCTTGCAGTGGGTATTTTAATATTACTAATCTTATATGTTGTTACATATAATATTAGTTACATGCTACTTGGGTAATATCGAAAACAAGAGACATTTAAATTATAATTAACAAAGTTAGTTTGAGTGACTGTGTGCTATAAAGTATAAAGTCATAAAAATGAATGTGGGAGAATAATCAGATCCCAAGAGAGAAAAGCAATACTACCCTTAGCTGTATTGCGTAACGCCCTCTAGTAACTAGTGCAGTGAAACCAAGTGCCTATCACATACAATGCTGCCTTGAAGTAGCCACTCCCTTAGCAGCGCCTCTAATATCTCATTACCGCACCACCAGGTCAGCCATCCTGCTATTACGAGATTGTTTGCCTAAAGGCTCTCAGTCCTAATATATTATCGAACTAGCCAGCCGATGGCACCTCAATAAAAAAGACAATGCCTTATATTAAAAACAAAAAAACATTCTGTAATGGAAAAGTTATTATCAAGCAGTTGACTTCTTCCTGCACTTTATAAACACTGATAAAAAATTAATTTTTCCAATACTCCTCAAATTTCAGTTAATATGTAAAAAAAATAATTTGAAAAGTTCAATTCGACAATAATAGATCAAGTCAGGATCTTTTGAAATGTTGCTAGATTTCGAGTGCCATCGACTCTCCGAAAATAATTGGTATCTTCTCTGGTTCTCGACGCACACATAACAAGGTCCATTTCCATGGAATAACCATCAACGATAATTGGCACCTCGAGCTCTACCACTATACGCGTTCACCCGCCCTATAATATTTCAAGAACGGAAAACAGAGATGGAACCATGGGAACAGTTAGGGAGAGAAAAGGAATAACAGTGAAAAAAGAGGAGCGCAGACGAGAATCCAGGGGATGTTTTCTGAGTTTTGGAAATTCCCGTTTTATGCTTTTGTCAGGAAATGCAAAATAAACCAAAACTATTGATGAATTGCTAACCAACTTTTACACAGCATTTTTTTTCGTCACATTTATTAAAACTTTTATTTGTAAAATGCATTTTCTATGTAACTATATTTTTCTTCAATTTTATAATTATTTTAAATACTATTTCCCTTGGTATATATATGATGTTACATTTATATTTTGTTTTAGAGGCTTTTTTAATTCTGAAGTATCTATATGGAGACATCTGGATATAAAAATTTAACTATATTGCATTAATAATAAAAAAATTGTTATTTAATATTATAAAAGTTATGACTTTAAGTTATTTAAAAAAAAATATTCTTTTTTGTACGTTAATACAAAATTATTTCAAACTTCTAAAGTGCTAAGAGGCCATATAGAAATATATTAATAAAACCAAAGCATTTATTATAATTTTAGTTTTTTATTGCAGTCTGTTTTTATTAAGCACAGTGAACTCTTGCAAGTCACTGATTTGTCAAAATTTTCATAACATCTTTCTCTCACAAGTCGTTCAAGAAACTTCAAGGATGTATGCATGAAACTTAAAAATTGATGAGTAAAATATGTTTTCTATTTTATTTTCGACATTTCTGATTGAAATTAATAAGTTTGTTTGAATAATTAAAGCAAGAAAGGACTGAGAAAAGGTTGTTGCATTCAGCAAAACTGTTTCTGAATTAAAAGAAATATTTGAAAAATGTTTGGTTTTTCATTAAAGTTTTAATTGAAGAGGAATATTGGAAAATTGTTTTTGATCATTTATTCGCAAGTTATACATGTAATGAAACAATTTTACTGAATCAAAATGAAAATGAAAACACACGTATGTACACAAGATGTAGCATTTAATGCTCACGTTTCAAAAAACACTATACAATGGACACTCTCTAACATAGACCACCTTGACATCATTATCAGCAATATCATCCTTTCCTTTTCTGTTGCGTCGCGATCGCGTGACCTTGAACGAAAGACAGTAAGGTCACACATGTGATCGAGTGATTTATCGAGTGAGCGATGGTTTAAGACGCTTACGCCCATTTTTTAAAACGTGAAATGAATTCCCAATTTCTGCTAAATAACAAAAATGATTGAGATTTCCAAAATTTCCAAGAGGCGAACCTTCAACAATAAAAAAATGCAATGACAAAAAATCAACAATTTCAAGAGATAAAATTTTTGAGCGAGCCAAGTCACTTGTCAAGGAAATATTGGAAAATCTCATGGACTGTTGGTCCATTTTAACAATTAAAATAAGCGGGATTGATTTTGTTCGTGACAATTTTTATAGCCGAATTTTTTGCACACCATCTTCTGCTGTTTTGTTAACTCGATTTGTTAATATTCAATGCGCCAACAGTGGAAGAAAAAAAAGAGTCCGATTTCATACCGATATAATAAATTTTAGGTTACTATACATCATCGTTATCATTATTGTTTATTATTATGATCATAATAATAATCATCATTATCATCGTTGCTCTTGACACCGGTCCTTCAGCCTCACGATTATCACCATCAATATAAGCATCCATAATAATTATACAATAATTGTACAGTACTCTTTCACAAATTGGCAAAACTTTTTCTCTCTCGCACGCTTCATTCATGCGAATCGTGTACTCTTGTTTTCTTGCTCTTGTCGGTGTTCATAAAAATTTCTTTACTTCAGTTTTATACCTTCTAACATGATTATTATTTAGATACCTTAGTGATTATTTCGTATACATTTTTAAGGCGATGATTCAATTAATTGAACTCATTTTTAAACGAACAGCCAATGATGCGTCGGTATTACTCTTCTCCTCTCAAATTTTGCACTCGTATTCGCCCAACCATTCGAATATGAAAAGTATTCGACAGATATTTTCATTGAAAACAATGTCTTAAAATATTTGTAAAAAATATTTCTAAATATTTCTAAAATCGCCAATTCATTTAAAGCGTAAAAGTCTGTTAGTTGAGAGCGAATCGAGTGCTAAGTATACACATTGTATTAGAGTCATTAAAACAGAAATAATCGAAGGGCCGAGGTAGTGAGCAAAACGTTGCGATTAATTTACTGGCAGGTATGTAACAAAATTAAAAAATCTATTCATTTTAACAAATACAACTGCAAATTATCCAGCCAGGAATTAATCGTTCCGCTTAATATGTGAAGTTTTAGACAAATATTCGGAAACATTGCAAATTAACACAATAGCAATGTAATGCAATACACTCGTAATCGATGAAACACTTTTATTGCAAAGTTTTTTTTTATCATTTTTAAATACACCTGATTGTCTAGTTTGAAAACAATGACATTTCTCTTTCTGTTTAGAATACTCAAAACCTTGGCTCCTGTTGGGTTGAAGGCATATAAAACAGTCGATGGTTAATTGGAGAAATATAATATTAGCATATTTCTATATTTTCATCAATCACAAAATTGACCAAACGTTTCTTGAGCTATTGTTCGTACAAAATCTTTAACAATTTCCCCAATTAACCAAATCAGTGACTCTTTCAGCGCACCTGAGTCTTTCGGTATACGTGGGTTTCATTTTTAGTATACTAGAACGTCGATAAATATGAGAAGAAGTTATACAATTAACGGAACAGAATTATCTCTGTCTTTGAAACATTCCTGATCAGACTCGAATAAATTTACATTTTACCCATTGAAGATATTGTTTCATACATTTCTTTAGCAGATAAACATGTCCTGAAATTGTGAAACTTCTGCTCTGACGACGATAATTTTTGTAAAATTTATAGCCTTTTTTTATCTTTTTTCCTAATTGGTGTAAGCAGACATAGTGAAAATATTGATAAATTTTTATAATCTCTCTCGCTCTTTCTTTTAATTTTCACTGTCATTCCTCCTCAAAGTACGATGCTAATAATAATTATCATTGCAGTCATCGTTAACGTGAAATCACTGATAAATCCCCCCCATCTTTACATTACATTAGAAAGACTTTTGAAAAACGTATCTTTAGAAACTTCTTTCCCTTCTCCTCCAGTCTCGACACATCTCTTTAATTACGTATATATCAGGGACGCGCGCACAACGAAGATCACGTGTGAAAATGTACAGATATCGAAGGCAAATCTTAATTGAATATGTGAAAGGCAATTAAGCAAAATTCAATTTTGAAAATTGGTTTTCTTCAATTTTATTCACATTATTTTTTTAAATCAAAAATGCACTTTCTTAACTTGTCAATGGATTATTGACGATTCGTGACTATTTCAAAATATATTACAAACATTATTGAATGAAATCTCATCGCTTAAAAAATACGAATTTTATATCGAGTGCAGAAATTGTCCTAATTCCTTCTATTTTAAAAGAGTCTAGCATTTCACTAGTTATCCTGCTTTAGATAAATAAAAAAAATTAATTTTTTTAATTCTTTTAATATAAGTTTCAGTAAAGAAAACAATTAAAAAATTTCTTTATTTTAAGAATTTAACCAAATAATTCAAGTTCAAACAAAATACAAGTGAAAAAAGTTTTAAAAATTACTATTTATTAACCATATAATATAATTTTAAAAATTATTTTGTGACAAATTATTCCAATATCTATAATTTAATTATAAATAAAATTTCAATTTCAGTATGCAAAATGTTTATTTAGTAACAAAATAAAATTACGTAATTTTGTGTAAATTTTAAAAATGCTTTGACCAAGTATTTCAAATTGAAATGTCCCGCATTTCAATTTCTGCGCAAGATGATATTTTTTGATTTTAATAAAATTGTTGCAACTTATCTTTACTGAAAATATTTTTTTCATTTTACAAGATAAGATACTTGCATAGATGTAATTTTTTAAGATGTTTAATAAAAAAGATATTATGAATTGTAAGATCCAATTGAACTACAAATTTGAGAATTTTAAAATACATAAATAATGTCGCATACGGTGCCTCATTTGTTTTTCGACACATATGTATTAGGCATTGTTATTAATGCGCTGCTAATATTTTTGAATAAGACTTTTTAAAATAAATTTTAAATAACTAAGTATAAAGATCTATCTGAAATTTTTAAATTCAACTTGAAACCAATTTTCTAAATTGAAAAATAAAATTCTTCATCTAGAAATACGGAATGCACTTAACGGACTTCTACTCATTACTAAAAGTATATTCCACATTCCCTTTTGATATATTTATATAAAATAAGCTATAATAGATATTCTTTTAGAGATAAAATCAAGTAAGATAGTTTACAATTTCAACCTAATGGTTTTGTTCGTCATCTCGTGTGGAAAATTTTCTTAACATTAAATAATACTTTGCGCAGGAGTGGTTTTAATTTTACAATTAAAGCACGGTACCAAAGGATAATCATAAATCATAAAATGTAAAATATTTTATAAATATTTAATAAAGAAAATTATTTAAAGTAAAATTTAATCAATTAAATTTTACTGTTAAAATTCGATTTTTAAGTAAACAATTATTTTCAAAGCACTGGAATTTTTTCATTGTTTTAAGTTTCAACAAATTATTAATATATATTTTTAAGAAGTATAGTAAAAATTGTTTACTATTATGTCTTTAAAAAATTTTACTATTAAAATTGGAGCCGAAATTATATATCGGATTATTTAATTTGTAATAAAACATAATTTATAAAAGGGATCAGGGATCTTTTATAATTATCATAATAATTAAATAATTAACATAATTATTTAATTAGACATCAACGTTAATAACATCAATAACAACATGTTATTTCGATTAATAAACATTATAATTTTTTATAAGTTATTGCAAAACCTTAGCCATTCAAAATCCAAAACTCTTTAGAAGTGAAGTGGTTTAATAATTATAAAATGATTTTAATATTCAATATGTCTTTAAAAAATAAAATTATAAGAAATTAAAAACTTGTGTCTAAACCTACGATCAATAGTTATAGATAATTGTGTGAATATTTTAAGTTTTTCAGTCACATTGTTTAAAAAATTAATTTAACAATTATTTTAATATATGAAATTCTAATAGTAGTAGGCAAAGAAAGAAATTGATTTGAAATTGTGTAAAAGAAATGATGTTAGTGATTTAACAGAACCAAGGAGGAACGCAAAGCGAACAAAATATACTTTCGTTTAAAATTAAAAAAATTTTCAAAAGTTTATTTTTTAATAATTATTTAATAAATTGTTTATAAACCATCAACTTTTTAATTTTCTGTGACAAGTTGGAAAAAAATCTTAAAACACAATTTAAACTAAGTTTAAGAAATAAAAAACCGTTGAAAAAATATGAGCAATACGGACAAATTTTTGGGGCAGCATCTATACCTTATGTTGCATCTGTTATCCCTATCTTAAAATTTGATTATTCAATTTACTTCACTCTTATTTCCAATTGATTTTTTATGAAATGATGAAGATAATTATTGGACAAATGTTTCAAAAGGTACAGCATGTCCACCTTAAATTTTTTCATGAACAGTTATTTTTAAAATTATGATAAAAATTATATTGTAAATATCAATTTTAGCTCACATCAGTTTTTTACGTGACTTGCAAAGAAAAAGCTTCAACTAATTAACCGTAAGGACAAAGAAATCTTAAATTATAGAATAGTAGGAAAGAGAATTTGAAAGACAGAAATATTCTCTCTCTTATTCTTACGATTTTGTGATTTTAGATTTATTTTGCTTCGTACTATTTTTGTTGATACATAGAAAATGATGTGCCACATTCAAAGTTTATTTTTGCTGCTTATCAAAATGAGTATTTTACGGAGAACATCTTCAACATAAGCTTTTTATGAAGATGTTACGTGGAATTAATAAAATTAGTACTATTTTCGAAATAAGACATTTAAAATTTTTTTAAATTTCGTAATTCATCTTAAATGTATAAAATCTGCCCACGAACCATCGACGCGTATTTTCTTAATCACATGCGTTTCTGCATAGGTTGAAAAATCTTTTGGATTCAAGTAATTAAGAAAATATGTGTCGACTGTCCGTGAACAGATTTAGTGAAAAGTGCCTTTGTGCAAAGAAAAACTTATTCGAAAATAATTGTTTACTAATTTCACTTCATTTAAATGGGTAGGTTACGTTTATGTTGAGTGACAACTATAAGTTGCATATAATCTAGAAATTTTAGAAACCAAAATAATACTAATATGAAATTCAAATTTATTTTTTCTGTTAATTAACTCTTGTATTAATATTTTTTTACAGATTTACATCTTTATTTACCATCCTTTGCATTAATAATAATGTATTATATAATGAAATTATCTATTCTTGCATTAAGTATATTTTAATATTATCTTACTGTAGCCAACAATGATATTTGATGTATTTAATTCTTTTTGCAAATTTAACTGATTTTAGTTATTGATTTAAAAAAATTTTAAATTTAACAAATCATTCTTTTTGAAAATTTTGAAATTACTTTCACATTATAAGACCTGGCCGCAGAAACAGGTTGTGCTAAAACTAAAGAAAGGTTTAAATTTTAAATTTTTTCCACACAAGATTTAAGAAAATGCTTTTTTCCACGAACGATTCCATTATTAGGCTTCATCAAAACTATCTGACCGTACAACTCAGGACGAATCTCGAAAAGAAAAGAAGGGTGTAAAATAAAAAGAAGCTTGTCAAGGTGTTGCTGAAACATTAATGAAGTGCTTCGAAAAGGAGCAAAAATGCGTTCGAACAAAACGAAAAACTGTACTTTCGGACCCTAAATACCTACTCACATACTTCTATATATAATATGTATACTCTATAATACATTACTCTCCACTCTTTTCACTCTCACTTGCACTCAGACTTTATTCTGGATTTTTGTGAGCGCTCTTTTGCTCATCTATAGCTCCCCTCTCGTGTACTCAATTGAATTAACTATTTATACACAATATATTATCATAAATCGTAATCGTTAACCTTTTAATTAATTCATAAGAGTCGAGTCGATTGGGGCGCTTCTCAAACATGTTGGATAGAGCGGAAAACAATTTCCAGTCGCTCACTCATGTCCCCTCTAGCGGCTCCTTCCTGAAGTTTGCTCCTCCAAATGTATAGTTTTTATCCTCTATATTACAGGTTCAGGAGCGAGGAGGAGGGGGAAGTACTTGTTTTAAAATTATTTTTTCAAATATAAGAATGTATATATATACATATATATTGATATATATATTTATATATATAGATTCATATTTATATATTTATATATGCATATCTTTATTTATAAAATACATAAAATTATATAGTATATATAAAGATATATATATACACATTTATTTATTTATTTATTTACATATACATATTTCTGTATATATATATTTAATTTTATTTAGTTAGTAAATTTATTTATAAGTAAGAACTGTACAAATTCAATGTCCTATTAGGTCGCAGGGGACTTAGTTCCCAAGTCCGGCACACGCTTTTGCGTTAAAGCATGGTCACAGATTTCTTTCAAAGCCTTCTTTTATTTCACTCTTAAATTTTATTTTCATCTCCAATCTTTCATTTTATAAGTTTTAGCTCTTGAAGATCTTATGACACGCTTTACACTCGACATGCGAGCATCCAGGTAAGGTACATGCCCGCTAAAATTGCCTATATCTATATATATATCGATATATATATACATACATATTTATACATATACATATATATATATATTTATATATATAGAATTTTCTCAATCGTGATCGTATTAAAATTTAACATTTAATATCTTCAATCACTACAATATTACAACGCAATATTTTGTACAAAGAACAATCACATGAATTTCTTTTCTCGACCCTTTCATTTCCGGTGGCCTTTTTTTCTTTATCGACAGCCTTCCTCTATTTGTTTTTGGGCTTATAAATTATTTTTTCTACATGTCCCTCTATTTTTCTTGATCCTACATTCTCTTCGACTTTTTTGTTATGGATAAATCATATTTTAGCACCAGGATAAGATGGTTGATTTTTGTTTGATTCATCCACGTGGTTCCTCTAGAGATCGTTCTTTCTTGACGTCATCCACTTCCGGACCTGCTCGGAATTTTATTTTCTCTCAGTACCCTTCCTCAAAATCTGGCGGTTATGCGGCAAGAATTGTCGGCACCTTCACTTGCGATAATCTGGTGGCTTCGACAGACGTGGTTCTTCAGGTCGGAGCTTGGTCAGCCAAGCATCACCCTCGTTCAGCCTTCTTTTTCACAAGATTCTTTTATAGAACCTAATTTTTCCATCTAATTCTTCATCAAGCTGAAACATAAAAAAATTTTATGAATAATCTTATTATCGTTATTTGCAATTCATATTAGTTTCATACACACAAATATAACAATTCAATTAAATTCTGCAATACATAGTTTTTTAATAGTTTTCTAACCTGTCCTCTCTCTGTCACACTTTCTTTTCTATCGGAAGTTTTCCTTTTTTATAAATACTTTTTGGTAAGAATTGAAAGCTCGACGACAACAAAACAACTATAAGCAAATTGTAACGACATCGCGTAGTGTTTTAAAATTACTATTTAGTATTCATAATATCCTGCAGCTTAAAATTTTTGGTGAAATTAAACTTTTCTTTTTTTAATCATCAGCGGTGAATTCCTCAGATCTTTATTTAGCCGGAATTTTTAATATCATTTTGCAATATTTTTTATTTAAATAAGTATAAGTTAAAAAATTAACCCACAATGTCAGTATTTGTTAAATATTTTTTAATAAATTATTAAATCAACTATTTAAATATCTTAACAGTAACATAAATGGCCGAAGACAAAAAAATTCATAATGAATACCTTAAATTTTAAGCATATATATATATATATATATATATATATATATATATATATATATATATATATATATTATTGTTAAGATATTTTTTTTATTTCTTCCTGTATACCCTTTTTGAGATCTTACAAAGTTTTATCCCCCCACAACACTTTTTTAGTGTAAAAAAGATCGATATAATTGATATGAAAATAATATTAGTAATTAGTATATTAGTAATTCGTTTCTGAATCTTGAAATCAATTTTTTTTGTCAAAAATTTGATGAAAACAAACGACTCAAAATAAAAACTATTAAAAAAAAGACTTAGGTGGTTTTTTGAGCAAATGACTCATTTTCTTAACTAAATTCAAAATACTATGATTATAAACTAGCGAATATTTCTGTGGATGTGTCAATTAAAAAAATGGATGTGGATGATAGCCCCAAACATACAGTTTTTTCCGCGTATATGCATTTTAACCGTTCAGCTTTATACTGAATTTAAACAGAACTTTTAAAGTTTCGAAATTTTTTTTTAATACTGCTAGTCATATTTCTGAAACTTCGATTAGCACCTAATTCCATAAATTTTTTTCTAAATGCAATTTTTCAGAAACCTATCATAATGACCATATCCCAAAAAGAGGGTTCTCTATTAAAATATACTATTCGTAATAAAAAATGACAGTATGATGAATTTTCATGATAAATCGAATCTC
The DNA here is from genome assembly GCA_032873175.1 of Leptopilina drosophilae. Classification (NCBI taxonomy): domain Eukaryota; kingdom Metazoa; phylum Arthropoda; class Insecta; order Hymenoptera; family Figitidae; genus Leptopilina; species Leptopilina drosophilae. The sequence goes on from CM065484.1 coordinate 13,059,477, forward strand.
TAGTGAACGAAGATTTAAGTTTGAAAGCTTACCTTTATAAGTGGTGGCCATAATATTCTGGTGGATAGTGGTATTGATTATGGAAGGCTGGATCACCAGGCGGCCGGTGCATCATACTGGCCGCTTGTCCGTCCATCATGTAACCCATCGTTGCATCCGGACTGTAAGCACCGCTTGGACCTGCAGACAATGGCGGAAACACTACACGTTACTACGGTTAGAACTCTGATCCGTTATTGGCATGCTGATAATGGACTAGCTGGCCATCCATTAAATTGATTCCTTTTTCCATTTATCTAACAATTTACAAAGAAATGGAGAAATCTAGGAAAAAGGACATCTGGATGGCGAGCTGTGTTGCTAGTGTTCACATTAACTTATAAAAAACAAAGAAATAACACGACAAATCAAATTTTATATTTGCTAGGAAATATTAAAGTAAAATCAATTCTGGAGAAAAACCTTTAACAATTTATTTTATACTCTCCAATAAAGAATTAATAAATAAATCTCATAGAATATAAGCAATAATACCATCCATAAATATAAAAAAGTGATTGCTACTATAAATTGATTAAAAGTGTAAACTGATTCTCATTTGGTCAAAGAGATAAATTCTTTGTCTTTCGTCAGAGCTACACTGTCATCATCAGGAGTAACTGGGATTCACTTGGTCCGATTGTATGAGTTCGTGGGTAGCTCCCCTAGTTTTAATGTCGGTATCTTAATGTATATTGCTACAATAAATCAGGACCACTGATTGTGCACCACCCTTGGCAAGACTGGAGAGAAAAGGAGGGAATGAGATAGTTCTAGAGTCGACGCTTTGGAATCTCGAATGCACGTAGGGACCACAGTCTCATTGTGCAACAGCATTTAAGCCTTTCTTATGCTAAACCCTTTACATCGCTCTGCGACCTCGATCTGTAGCGATATAAACATCATGGCGCCCCGTTGTTAGTGATATCGATGTCCATAAATCGTTCACGTTTTGTTGTTTTTTTTAAGAGAACTTGCAACAAATTCTTAAGAAATTCAAGACAGTTTGAGATTTGCGACTTTTGATTGAAAAAAACTAAACACTTAATGAGAACTAAGCACAAGAAATTCGCGAAAATCAATCGCGAACTTTTTATTATTATTTGTTCAAGTCAAAGATAATATCGAAAAAGAATCTCTAAAAACAAATTTGAATAGAGAGCATAATTCAAATTAGAAGAAATCTACTAGTACTGCAAATAAAAAAAGAGCAGGTTGAAAATGTGTCGTGCAAAACGTACGAAGAAAAAAACAAAGAATTTGAATTATCATCAATGCTGAATAAAGGGGACAGAATCTTTCACGATTTTCTTGAATGTGAAGGAAGAAGTTTGAAGACTGAAGTAGATTCTACAGTGGAACCGAACGGATGAATGACGTGTACCACAGTGTCTCAATTTCTTCTTTTCCATGGAAGGGAACGCGATGGGTAGAAGAGTCAGAGGGGTACTTCTATACGTGACGGCGTCCGTTTGGTTCAAGTGTGGAATCTGCTTGAAAGGAAGGTTTGCTGAATCGGCGCGTTTTACTTGAGCTGCGGCCGAATCGTAAATCACAATTATTGCGAACGGTCTTCCCTTTAAGAGTGTTTTTCAAGCTCGCGCGGGAAGCGTAGTCTTTTAGCTACTCTAACAACTTGCGTAAGATTATTATAGATCCCAATGCAGTAGTAAGCGGCTGCAACAACAGCAAGGAACCCACCATCGTTGTATATCGCTGTCTCAGGTCTTTCCCTGGAATGTAGTCTCATATTATAGCCACTCAGGCGATATCCCACTAACGAGGGATGCGCTTGTAGTGTGATTAAACCGCGCTATAACGCAGCGGGGAGTATTAGATAGCCACCAGACCACAATATGTGAAATTAAGGAACAGAGAAACAGAGAAAGGAGAAAGAGAGACAGCATCTTCCAATAACAGAGACAGAGGGCTCGAAGGGAGATTTGCAAAGACGTGCACTATGAGGAGCTCCCTTTGGTCCCATGCTTAGCTATTTATGTACACGCATTGCCGGACTTTTAGATCCTCCTTTAAGATTATTACGCTCGTCGCCAGTAAGCCAGGATTAGTTCTCTATGTCCACATGAACAAGAAATAGTTTCGCACGATGTGGTCGTTCGATCGAGCTGTTGGTTCATTTTCTTAAGCACCGATTCAATAAACTCTGCTTTTAATGACATCTATGCAGACTTACGGACACTCCCTACATGGGTTTCTTTGAATTATGGAGCCACGCCGAAAGAAAATCAAATTCTACTTCTAATAACCTTAGTCGACTTGCCATTAAAACTAAATTATTAATCGAAAATAAATTATTAACATTGAACGAGATTTACTCTTCTGGGAATGTATTCCTTACCAAATTATAAAAGATTTAAAAAAAAGTAACTGAGTTTGCGGTAATTTACGCATTCAGCGAATCCACCCAATAGAAATAAATTTTTTTGACAAGTACATTCTTCTCTCGCAATTGTATACTAATAGCAGTATTAAAACAATGTTAAATAAAGTATTTTTAAAAGAAAAAATTTTATAATGGCATAATTTTTGTGCCGAGTTAAATCAGTGTTTATATATTAATTTAAATTATAAAAACTGTTTATTGGAGATTGTAATTTCCCATCTGTCTGACAGAAATCAGACTCAATGGAATTCGTTAAACTCGCGACATAGAACAAGAAGCCCTTACTTTGCAAGGACGCACCGTCAATTATCATAATTTATAGCCGAGCAGTTAATTAAAATATCTAAATAACGTACGCGCACCATATAAGACAAAAGAGGGTGCTCTTCTTCAGACCAACTCCTCCCCATCTTGCATCCCACGATCACCACTTATGCCTCTCATACCTTATAAATATTAAGTGTTTTATAGACTATCCAAAACAAACAGACTGTTCGATCATTAATTATTTATCGCGTCAACGAAAAGAGGTCTGCCAGGTTCTCCTGTTTTAAATTCAACTCTCAGTTTCAAGAATCGTTTCTCTCATCTTCCTTATAATAAAACTGTTAGGTCACTCATAATAATGTGTTAATCAGATGATTAAAATAAATGATCCACGGAAGGTTAATGGAATAAATTTTTTGATTAATCCATTTCTAAGAAGGGTCGTTTCACTGGATAATATTCTTATTCAATTTCTGCAAGTGAAAATTTTATTGAAGAAGATAAGCAGCATTTTCCATAAAATATATACTTTCTTGACAAAACTTATTTAGTTTCCTGACGAAAAATTTAAAAAATTTATTTCGCTAACCTTTTTGTGATAATTTATTCTACTCATTTTATTATGTCAATGTTATCTTTGTAATATAACATCAAATATTATTGATTTATATGAATATTAGATGTTTAAATTTGGGGTATTCAGGCACCCTAGTAGTTGTTTATTGAATGAGAAAATTCAGTCGCTTCTTCTATAGGATTGAATATCCCTTACACAAAAAATAGGATGGTACCTAAAAGAGGATTGGCCATGATCATAACCACAATACAGACTATTAAAACCTTTTTATAACTTATTATAACTCATTATTATGGTTATATGTTAAGAGATACTTTAAGTTTTTAACGTAATTTAAAATTTATAATAACTAAAATAAATAAAATGAGAATGTAAAAAATTAAAGCAAGGGCGCACAAGGGGCCAAAGTCCTTCTAGTTTTAATAAATGTAATATATGCATAATATTAAATGTCAAACAAATTTTTATATGGAGATCGCAACTTGGTCAACTTATAGTATTCTTTTTCAGCGACTTGGCCGATTTTCCTTTAAATTATAGAGAGGGAGTTTGACTTTTGTCCACTGCCGAAACGAATCTTCCGGATATAGAAACGGTCGATGTCCACGGTTCGCAGGATATTCTCGGTGGAAAGTATACGAACTACGCAGCTAGAGAGGGGGAGTTGCTTGCTGGAGACAGCGGAAGAAAAATAGCGGAAGTCATCGACCTCCAAGGGGCTATATATCACATAGATGGAATGGCCTGGGGTGGAAATGTGAACGTATGCGTATTCTTGTGCGTGTCTGTATATTTTCACGCTTTTCAAGTATTTGCGAGGAAAAATGGAAAGGGTAAAAGGCCTCTGATTTTGGTGTGAGGGAGAAAAGCGGACAAAACGTGCAAAAAAGACTGACGATGTTAAAAATCCGCAGTCTAAGTTAAAGCAATGAGGCGAGTGAAACTCTAAACGACCTTCTGCTACTTTTTACTATTTAAATTATTAATCTACAAATAAAAGGACTGTCAAGGAATTGGCAAAAGAAAACTTGAAAATTAGAAAAATGTAAGAGTTATTTTGTATACTTCTGAGGGACGGAAGTCTATATAATATGGCCATTGTTAAGCCAAGCACACCGAAGAAACTTGTAGCGAATCCTGAGCTCTATACAGAGGAATAATATCATCGTTGAGATTCTGGAGCTTAAGTCGGCTTGAGAAGGTTAGAGAGGCTCTAGCGAATCGGGTGCACGTTCCTGATTGATTAAATTCGCGCAATTACATCCAACCGTACATCATCCGCCAGCCACCCATGGGAAACTTTAGACCAACTTTGCTAGTTTCAGGCGGATTTCACACTTGTGGAAAGATGAAAGTAGGAGAAATATTACATGAAATTAATCTTCCGAGCCACCTTTATCATCGCTCGATTTGGTTCATTGTATACACATTGACAACTTAGTTTAAGTCAAAAAACTTGAAAAAATTGGACATGAAATAAATAATATTAATCATTTAATCACCAGAGAAATATAATGTCATTATAGTAGAAGAATTCTTCCTGTCTTAAAAGTGTCCCTCATTTTTTCTCCCTTTGAATGAGACAAGAAAATGCGTTTCCTTAAAAGGACATAATTAGATTTTTGTGAAGTAGGAAAGACTCGGTTTGAAAAGCCCCCAGTGGACTAGAGTCTCGCGTAACACGAGAACAACATTAATAGTAACTTATGGTTGCGGCCTGGCTGGATGCCGGTGTAGGTGGTAAGAGGTTGCAAAGGTTGAGGTCGTCGGAGTAGGTGACTGCTACCGAAGCCAACCAGCTAGCAAGGAATCTTGTTGTCTGAAGAATGGGTGCACTCGAACTTAGTTGGCGGCGACATACCGAGTGTTCTCATTGAGTTTCCGACAGAGTTCCACGTTTCTCGTAGTTACCTACGACCTAACCCAACACATACGCATACATACCATCACACATCCCTTCGAGTTTCTAGTCTAAAACCGCAGAGCGAAGTATGTTGTGAACGTAGACTGTGATAGATATGAGCAGTCTAAAGTAACAACCAGCACAACTTTCACCATTCCCCTTTCGCGAGTTTCGCTAACAATATTTTGGTAAGATTTAACGAACGAACACAAAGAAATAACATTTTATGTTTGCTTTAATTTCAAATTTCAAAGTTATTAATATCTCTTTTTTGGGGAAAATTTTTCTTTCCAAAAAATTAAATTTATTATTTACTCTATATTGATTTAAAATTTTCGATAATCGTATAAGATTTAAATGCTTTCCTCTTGAGAATAGGAAATGTAAGGAGTTGAAAGGAAACGGAGGGCCGTAATATCCTTCGAAGGTAAACTACCCGTAAAGGATTTTGAGAGAATGGAGATATCAAAGTTAGAGAAGATGGAGCTTCCACTCTCGGTTTCTACGAATTTCAGAGGATACTATAGAAAGGGACGAGTCGACTCGTTGAGCGGAAAACGGAAATGTGTTCCGGAACCTTCAACAATCCCTCGATGAAACTATTGGTCATCCACGACGCAATACCGGAAACTCCGGATCTAATAATTCATCAGTCCGCCTGTGCCACATCTCTCGTCAACTTTCTCCCCTCTCTGGCATTTCGATTCTCTGAACTATTATGCAGGGTCATTGCCGCATTTATTCAGTTCAACAACGAGTCAACAAATAGTTATCAAACTGCTGCAATTATCGTTTCCCGTTAGCGTAAATATTGCCAAATCTTTAAGTATCGGTACGATCACTATTCATGTCACTATTTTTAAAAGAAATTCTGTAAATATTCTGCCAAGATATTGATTACTCAAAAATGCCCTATATCGGTGGTTTTTTACATATTTTGATTAATGCTTAAATATTCGTCTTTATAAATTTAATTTCAATCATAAATTAAGTTTCATTTTTTAAGCAAATTATTTATTTAAATGACGGATACAAAATTTGAATTTAATTTTTTGTAAAATAATTGCTCTTTGAAGAGTTAGTCTTTTTTCGTCAATGATGGATGATTGTTTAATATTCATAGAATCCAGTGATATAACTATAAAAACCAGGTTTTTAAGAAAATAATTATGTTATGAAGATTCTAAGTTTATAAAACATAATAGTATTTTTTTGTTATAATTTATATGTTTAAAAAATATAAGCTCTAATTTTTAACACAGGTTTACAGGGAAAATGGCACTCGAAGAAAACATTTTTTTCGATTAGTAGGTGTTTTTAGAGTAAGAAAATCATAGTTTTAATTTTTTCCGTCGTGCAGTTTTGCTGTAGCTGTAAATTTTGCATTTTCGAGGTTCAACTTCACTTAAACTTTCCTGTAGGAAAATTAGCTTTTTAAAATTTAATGAATAAGGTACCATTGCAAAGATAATTAAATTACCTTTTGATCCATAGGTCATAGAATAGAATTCAATGAGGATTCAGAGAGTTACAATCGATTAAAGATCAAATTTCACGACAATTATTGTTGATGTTTTATAAAATAACAATTCTAAGCTAGATTTTTAGGAAACGAACTTACTTTTTTCGAATCCAAAGTCAGTTTTTCAAATTTCAAAAAGGTGAATCTAATATGTCCGACAAATTTTTAAAAATCGATTAAATTCGTCTCAAATTTGTTACTCCTGGGTTTTCGGGATCGCTGATTACAAATTTGATGTCAGATTTAGAAAAATCTGACAAAGAGGCGAATTCGATGAATCTCTTCTGTGGTATAAACATAATGTGAAAATGAAGAAGTAAAGCACCCGACAATGAAAAGTCTGTCGTATCGCCTGCACATTTTTTTAAAAGTAACTAGTTTTATTTTTCTCTAATTTACTTTAATGAAACTATTTTTATATTTTTTTACAATAAGTTTTAATAAACAAGCTTTATGTAATTATATAATTAAAATAAGATCAATCAATTTTGTGTAAAAATAAAGAAATTTTAATTAAAATAATTGACACAGGCTTCTGTTGTCAGTAAGAGATGTAGAGTAAAGATTTATTCGTTTTCGAAAAGACGCATCGTGTTAAGGTACTTTTTTCCGTTTCTGTAGGAATAGCGATGAGTTGGGTCACGTAGACGTGATATAGAGTTACTTAGAGTGCCAATCCCCCGCGTATTATGACCCCAAGGTTTTGAAAGGTGCTGCCATCATGCTCCTTATACGACATAGATCATACGTTAATTGAAATAGGGTGCTCGAATGTTACTCGTCGAATACAAACGACCGACTTATAGAAACGTTATTATTTGCTGTCAACACTATCAAGAAAGAAAGATCGAAAAAGTAAAGGGAGTTTCATACTCCTGAGGAAATTGCTCTTTCTCTACATTAATCTTCCTAAAGCGAATCTAAATAGAGATGGTCAGGTGTAAAGTTGACTAGAAAATCACTATTATTTTTACTTAAAAGAGATGATCGTAAAAATATTTTAAACAGTAACGAACCTTTAATAATAATTGGAGAATATTGTGAAGAACGTTAAAGTTTGTATTTAATGAACATGTGTATTTTCTCGCGTTTAACATAAAATTTGAAAGGAAGTATCGATTTCAACTGCTATCCAAGACTTGGAAAGTTCGATCTCCGCCATGTAAACGAGCAAGAGAACCTTCTCGTTAGGAGTATATAAATTGGTGGGAAGGGTATCCTCGCACGCGGAAATGGAGTCTCGGGCGGTCACGATCGCTATGGAAAGATAAGGTCTAGCTCTGGAGGGCTGGACATTCTCTGCTTCTAGATCTCCTCGTCTTGTTCGCTCTCTCGCTGCCAGTTAGACTTTTCATGTCTCGGATCGCGTCCGGTGTATCGAGACTCTAGGTACGAGGGTGGATCTATCTTATCGGCGTAGCATAATGGCCTCTCCTATCTCATCTTGGGTCTCGTTGACCGTTGCCCATAGACCTCTTTTGCCATCAAGGCTGCCACGTAATGGGAACTTGTAAGAAACCTTCTCCAAGACTTCAGAACTATTACATGTTCAACTTGGACAAATGCTACTCACGTGGTCAGCCGATAAGCAGTTACTAGAGTAACATTCCTATATGCCTCAAAAATGGAATCTAACTTTGGTTATTCTTTCAGTATGCAATTTTTAATCAACAATTTAATCTTGAAACGCACTGCAGAAAATTGTTTATTCCCATAAACCTCGAATCGCGATTACATTTTCAATAATGATACTACTGAATAAACTTCTTGCACTTGAGAACATCAAACTGTTTTTTAGGAATGTAACTGCAACATTCGTTTTGTTTTTGATGAATTGTGTTTACATCATATTTGTCACAATTGCAAGCAGCTTTTTCGTATTATGATCATCTGCATTATCAAAAGCTATTTATCAAATCGGATTTATCAGTAAAACTCAAATTTCTTCAAGCATTGTTCTGAAAAATGTGGTGGAGAAAAAACTGTCTTGAATCTTGGAACCAAAAGGAAAAAACGATTGCCATTTCTCCCAATTTCAGACCCAAGGACATCTATTTTATTTAGCCTCTGAGACACCGGGGACGTTAAAGCTTTTGGAGATATCCCATCAGCGACGGCGAACGGTATATCGTTCAGAGTTGAGAAAGGGTCAGGGAAAAAAAGGGAGACTTCGCTGTGGACACAAGGCGAAGGGGATGGAGATGGGAGCTCGAGGGATTCGGAATAAGGAGAATGGGGTGGTTGGAACGTAGATGGACACAGAGAATCGCCATTACAAATTGACAACCTTGATTGATGGCCGTCGCGAAAGGGATGCCGGGACCTGAAACTGGAGGGAAGGAACGAGAGTATGGTTTCATTGGCTAGAAAGAGAAAAAATGAGAGGGTCCTAGAACTCTAGAAGGCTGATAGTGTATAGCAAACTCGCGTATCTACCCCTGAAATAGGGATGGCGTTATCGAAGCGAACCTCTCAGCGAGTGCGTGACGAATGATCCATGTCTAGATTCGATAGGGTCCAACTTGGCCAGAGCGGAATATTCGATGAAGCCGACCCTCATGCCGGAGAAAGTACTTGTAAGTTTTTCAAAATACGACCCACATTCTAAACCTATTCCGTTTCAAAATTCTTCTACAAGTTCATGTACGTGTCCATGTATGTTTGTGTATAAGAATACGTATATTTTTATATGCGAGTTCCATTTTACAATCACATTTAAAAAAGATTTATTTAGTTTTTGCCAAAATACGAAATTTGATTTGAAAGATTGAAGAAAAATTTCCGATTATTTAATGTGAAAAAGAGAAACGTCATTAATCGATAGCACCATCTCAATTTCTCAAGTCGCAGTCGTTAATGACAATCAACTTTCCGCGGTGCACGTACAGACCTCCGAGGTACTGTACCTTGTGATCTATAGCTTAAACTTCCATACGGAGGGAACTTGACCTCCGCTACCGTCATGCTTAAACATAATAAGCAAAACCTGCAATTATGACATTGCCGATAGACACGTAGTAGGAAGTCCCAAGAGAAGCCAAGTAATGCTGTATCTCTGAAGCGTAAAGCACCTAAAGGCGGAGGTGAACGTTAAAATGAGCGATGTTTATTGAGTTTATAGTACCAGAAATTCAAGGAAAGTCATTTATTACTTTTGTAATATTACTTTACTCTGAGAAGAGTTATTATCGTGAACTGATGAGAGTTAACGAAAAAATATTCTCGTAAACATTGACAATCAATTATTGTACAGATTTTTTTTACTAATTTTAAACAACCTTGGCTACTGAGATTTTAATTTTACAAGACATGCAATTACAGCTCTAGAGTAAATTGTCCGCTTAGAATACGTTAGCAATATTTCAGCAACCGCTTTCTCACCATACAATAAACAATGACAACACTTTTTCCTTAAGTTCTACAGTAAAGAAAGGATCAATTGACTTTGAAAGCATCCAAAGTGTGAAAATCATCAGATGAGAAACAGTTTCAACTCCGCCATGGCACTCTGACCCCTTGTTACGCTATTCTCATGAAATGCACCTTACGGTCAGAGCTTTACGGCACTTCAGGGCGCTGTTACGTTTTTACAACCTCGTTCCGGAAACACGTAGGGCGATTCAAGCAGTGTTACCAACTGAGCAGTAACTACTCCAGGCCATCAGTGTCTACGACAGAAGGTCTTATGTTTTTATCGGACGATAATAAAAAGAACCCTCGCAAATCATTTTTCACAACAGTTCTTAAAGAAACTTTATTCCCTTTCAAATAATTCAATTTTTCTACAATCAGTCAAAGAATCAATTGAGATTAGAAGATTTAGAAGAATTGAGAATCGTTTCAGAAGGAACAATAAAGGAAGCATCCAATATTTGTTAAGCAAATATTGTTTAAAGGATTTTAACGCAGAAAATTTATGGCTTCAATTTAAAGGGCGGATAAAAATGGTTTAAGCAAGACGCGAATAATTGAAAGCCAGATCTTAATAATTCACACAAAGTCTCACTCCACTTATATACTCCCACGCTTACATAGAATAGCCCACTAGAGGGAGAAGTCCTCTCGCGTCATATAAACCTAATAGAAACGTAGGCAGGGGAGCCAACGTGGCAGCTTGTACATCGTAAAATGATGCACTGCGGGTTTATAGTTTATAGTTCGACTGGGCCGTGCGCGTGTACATACGCGGGTGTGATTGAAGGGAGGGGATTTAAAAGGGATCGTGGTTTTATGAGCGGTATTAGGAACGGGAGCATTAAACCCATACGAGCATTTACCGTTGCCGCTCGTTTACCAGCGGGAGCTAATTTTATACTAATATCAACGAACTGGTGCTCAATCAACGCATTCCCAATTGCTCAATCTCAACCCTTCACAAATTTGCCCATTTGCAATTTGACAATCGGGCCAATAACACCACTTTGTAATTTATCCAGTGCAAGTTGAGAAAAAGTTGAGAAAAACTAATGCCACTATAATACAATGTATTATTGAATATAAGGATGAATATTTCAAGCAAGCGTACATTCAGTTAATTTCAATGTATATCAACAATCGGCAAATTAGAATCAATCAAATCTTTTACTTCGATAGAAACACACCGATGCAATCAGATGATAAACTCTCGATTGGCTATAGGCAATATCATGCCTTAAATAAGGCTCGTCGTTCCGCGATGCATTGTCCGTGTGGAATATACACGCGTATACAGTGTAACTCGTAATAACAATGTCCCGCGGGCACGCCGAGTCAATGCAGAGCAGGCAATCCTTATAATGAAAGTATGATTGATGACACGGCCATCCTGAACATCATTACGGCCAAAGATGCAATGCCTTCAAATAACTAGGAAATACTCTTCAAAATAGACTCAAATTCATTAATATAGGTTGTGATGTAGGCTTTTGTCGTTTCAATGAGTTTATTTTTACATATAGTCTAATCACAAGAATTGAGTTAACATTTTGCAATAAAAAATAACTTCTTAAAACTAAAATGCAATACCATTACAAGAACATTATAAAATATCAAAAACAAGTCAAATACTATAAAGATAGAAAAGTAACATATAATACAGTTTAGCACATTTATCATTTATAGCTTCCGAAAGAACAAAATCTGCCCTTGGGGCAATATTTCGACTATTAAAGTATCAGAGAATATAGGTTCCGGAAAGCAAGGGAGGAAGGATGAAATCTCGAAGGGATTCGTGATGCAGAGGTAGATGAAGAACTGACGTGGACAAGAGAATCTACCCTTAGCCATTAAGAAACAAATATGTTCTATAATAGTAATATTCGTGTGATATTTTTGTTTTTTCTGTATATATATATACATATTTATCTAATTCTTTTTCTTATTCTTATTCATCGAGAAACATCATCTAAATTTGCAGCGAAATTAACAACATTGCTGCAAGGTTCATAATATTCAGATAATGTTGTCAATGTTTCTGCAATTTTAGATGCTGTAGGGGATTTTATACAATTTTATTTTCATTTAGGTAAAATAATGTTCAATAAAATACAAACAATTATAAGTAATATCAAAATTTATCGAAATAACTTTAACATTAATTATTACGAAAAAAACGTACTTTAGAATGTTTTCATTAAATTGCAGTCGCATGAGAAGGTTTGGATTACAAATAATTTCGCCCACAATTTTTAAAGTGACTTTTGAATTGTTGACGACGGGTAAATAACTGAAATATACAGAAAAGTACTTACAAAAAGAGTGACAGAATGACAAGTTAACCGAGATCTAAAAGCACAGACAGGAATCAAGAAAAGGATAGAAAAAGGGGACTTGGTAATGATCAGGATTGACTTCAGGATGATAATTTGACGAACATGAGTTTCCACTTTACTCTGTATAGGACCGTGTCTCTTTTGCTTTTTCATTCCATAATCTCGTCGATACACGCACGCCTTTCTATAGCAATATCTTTAGAGGTGGCAACAGTCAAAATCCTTCTCCAGTTCCAAGCACACATGAAAATATTCTCGGAAAATTTTGTGGCATGACTCCTATAAATTTCTCGGTAATTTCTCAAGAATTATTAAAGAGACATCTTGGTAGTATATATATACATACGAGAGTAATTTGTTGTCTGATGTGGCAAAAATTCTTATTTTCAACTACTGCAACCCTTAAAGCCTAGTTTCCTAAAAGCAAACAAGCCATAACTCAGTGAGTGTTTACGAGACGAAGGGTGGGTTTTTGCCGCAATATATAGACTACAGTCGTAAAAATAGGCGAATCACCCTGTGTTTCGGCCGTTGATTCCAAAACACCTCCCTCGATTTGGAAGTTTCCTTAAGAGCTGTAGTTTCTTGAGAGGAAAAAGGCAGTGAGGCCAACCGAGTTTGAGATTCGGAAAAAAGAAACTGTTTAGAGAAGTAAAATGGCATGGAGAAAAATGTGAAAATAAAGAGAAGTGAACTGCACAAGAATGATGGAGAAGGGTTTCCGAAAGAACAGACGCATGTTGTCGGATCGTAAAACTCGTTCTGATCACCGCTACCAATTATCCTACCATTATCCGAACGTTATCCACCTTCTGTCTACTCTACCGGGAACCCTCAAGCCCTCTTTTTCGATGAAGGGGTGTGAGACAACAAGTCTGATCTTCAACCCTCCCAGGAGCCGTTGTTGTCGCCTTTTACTGCAAACGAAGTGATTCCCACCTCGTAAAGACGACGTTCTTACAGATTAGAGGGCGAAAAAACCTTTACGCTTTTGAATTTTTCACCCAAAACAACATCTGAGAAACTGAACAGAGAATACAAATTTTTGCAATGGACTAATGTTCACGTGCAAATTTTATTTACACCTGTCAGTAAACAGTGTATACCCATTGTCAGGAAATTCACCAAGAATTATATTTATAGATGGTAATTGATTTTGTTAATAAAGTTCACATGAGTAATAAATAATTATTGTAACTGCAATTTAATCTAGTCTTCTTGAAAATAATTAAAAAGTTTTTTAAATATCATGTTGTATTGTGTTAGAAGAATGATTTAAAAAACTGTTTCCGACTTACCGGCTCGATTGCTCTGATCAATCATAGGTTGGACGATTCTACGTCTTGCATTAATGAACCTATAACAGAAAAAACAAAGTAATTAATAACTAATAATAATTGCATTAAAAAATAATTTGGTTCAAATAAATTTTGTTTAAATCACATTTAAAATATCTTAGCTATACAGCCAAACATATTTAAGTTTAATTCAAACATATTTTCTGGTTCAGTTTAAGAGATAATATATTGAAATCAAACATAAATTGTGATTGATTTTAAATTATATGTAGTTAACTTTTAAGTTTGATTCAAACGTAAAATTTTAAACATAATTTTTGTTTAAACCGTAACAGAAAATATGTTTGAATTAAATATAATTGTTCAAACAAATAATACTTTCGAATCAATGCAGTAGATATTTTCTATATATTGAGATTAAACTTACAAACTATTTTCAATTAAACAAAATCGTCTAACTTTATTTTTGTGTTTCATTTAAGTATAATGTTTTCTCAGTGTGCCTTAGAATATAAAGTAAATTTTATATTGTAAATTTATTTTAATACTGAATAGTATCAATATCTCCAGCGACAAAATTTAGAGTATAGGTTTTTCCGTACCAGATCTTCCAGTGTGGAATAATAAATAATTTAATAAAATAATGTAGGTTATTAAATTATTATTTATATAATATGCTGGACAAATAAACAAAAAGGTGCAAATGTAAAAAAACTAAAACAAACATTTTTTTTTCTTTAGTGTACTTGGGTAGACTTTGGGTCAACCCAACATGGCTCTAATTAGGATTTCCCAACATTCGACATTAATTGATTTTAGAGTTACAAGCCCAGTTGATTGAGTTACCCACTTTGGAGATTGGGGAACCCAGTTAGGGGCATATTTGCGCCCAATCCACTTTTGCACGCGGGTTGTTTATCCAAAATTTACGTAGAGCAAAACTTTCTCTTTGCGACTTGCAGATTTTGGGAACATCCAACATTGAAAGTTTCAGTTCAGAAAATAAAAAGCCGTTAAAAGCAAGAAAGAAGGGTAGAAAACTCGTTTAACGAAAGAGCTCTTTATGCCTAGAGAGGAGTAGTGTAATAAGAACGTCCTCCTCAGTACATCATTAGCCACGCTGAAGGATGCTTTCAAATAGGCGGTTACCAAACAATAGATTTGCGGTTGTGTTTTAGGGCTTGTTGAGAGAGACAACCAGAGAGAGAGAGAGAGAGAGAGTGAGAGGCAGGAGGGGCAAGATGAGGATAAGGAAAGAGGTGTACGTCAGCCGACGTCAGCGTCGCGGCGCCCTAATGGGCGCAGACGCCGGAAGTGATTGGGTTTCTGCTTGACTGACTCAAGCAGCACCATGTCGACCACCACCTCCTTCTCCTCTATCTTCTGACTTTCGATTCACCCACAAACTACCCTGGCCAGAGGGGTTCTCGAGAAATGAACCCCTTGTTTTGCCGCAGCTCTTTCTTGCGTAGCTCTACGCTTGGCCGAATCTCTCGCGAGAATGCAAGAGGGAGTCTTATGAATAATAATTATTAAACTCCCGTTTATTATACAGATATGTGCGCTCTAGCACCCTTCTATTGTCATGTTATTGCCGCCCACTAGCTTCCGGTTGAATTCGGAATCAGTACCATAGCTCACTTCTCCAAATACACTCAAAGAGAAGAAGCATTAGCTTTGTCAACAGGTTAACGTATTGAATAATTATTATCAACTACTATTTTTCATTAAATTACATTTAATTGAATTATTATTCACACATTGATGCATCGAATGTTTCTTGGAAAGTTAAATAAATTACTTAGTTGTTGAAAAGAATTTTAGTTGTGTTTTTAAAGTGTTAAATAGAAGATGAAAACCATAAAAAGTGTTTCAAGGCTAAACTGTAGAATGAAATCTTTATATTTGTAGGGCTGAATTAAAGTATAGATAAAGAGTGGTTAATTGGTATCGTCGAAGTAGGGAATTGAGAGATATCCAAGAAAATCGTTTAATAAAAGTGTTTTGAGATGGGGAGGTGAGGGATGGAAAGAAAGTATCATAGAGACCTTTTTCAGTTTCTGGTGCTTCTAAGCCACTATATGATTCCCCTCTGCCAACGTAGGCGGCATGTCACAGCCAGCTGACTCCCGCGCCCCGTCGACCACCCCGACGCTGAAATATCGCCTGAACAATGGCGCGCCATGCCACCCCAGAGAGAGAGGGAGAGAGAACGAGATAGATATAAACATAGAGAACCGACAGACTGCCCAACCTACTGAATTCTCACACCAGTGCGCATCCACACGACAAACAATCTGCGAGAAACCAACAAAAATACCGTCTCTGGAAAACTCGCCACCAACCCCAGTAGAGAGCCGATTAAACTTTACATTTCAAATAGCGCAGCATGTAAATATTCAAGAGACAAGAATTAATGTGTGAAACTAATTCAAAAGGTAGAAAATTTAAAAAGCAGTTTTTTAATCAGTCTCAAGGAGAACTGCGATAGTGACAATCTTGTCATAAGTTTCCATAGAACAAATGTTGTCACTCCCTACGTATATATATCAATTCAGACATTTAGATTTTAATGCACTTTTGCTTAACGCTTCGTTTATCTGTTGTAATTCACAAAATACTTTCAAAAGTCCGTTTACAACAGTTATTGGTTTACGAATTTTGGGCGTGTGAAGGAAAAATATTCCGACAAAAGAATTGTGGATGGAGAGAATTTTAGCGGAAAAGATCGATGAACACGAGAGAGTGGATTGTGTGAGTTGCGAAGGACCCTGCATTTTTATGGAGCCAAAAGAGGAGGCGAGCATATGACGGTTTCGCGTAAAAAGAGTATAAAACTCACCGTAACGGGTGCACGGGTGTCTCTTGCATGACCTCCCGTACCGTGGCTAAATTTAGTGCACTCTGTGCGCATACATGAATAATATGCTTAAATTCGCCTAGATACATACTGCGGCATGTGAAATCCGCATTCACTATGGATGCACCTATAGTAGAGGACAAATGCTTCGATTTGTGGATCAATGACAAACGTCTCAATTTTTTGCACTTTTACACGAGAAAAAGGGAAAATGAGGTCACGAAAGTCGAAAACAAAAATCTCCTTTACTTTGCTTACAATTTAAAACATTGTAATTTCAACAGAAAAATTATATATTGATATATCAAGTTTATTATTATTGTGAAGGTTTACTGTTCTTATCAATTTAATAATTAAACACTGCAAAAAGAAGTATCTTAATTAAGATGTTTTGGTAGTCATTTCTAAGAAGTTATTGTAGTTTTAGCATCTTAGGTTTTAGCAACTTAAATTTTTTTCGCATCTTACAATTTACAAGTACCTTATCGCTAAACATCTTATTGAAACAGAAACATCTTAATTTAAGATACTTTAAAAAACTTACAGAAGTATCTTCCCAGCGGGCACAAAGACAAAAAACGTTCTTTGAACGTCTGTAGAACGTTTAATGTCTGCCAATTTACGTTCTAAGAATGTCCGAACGTTCTGAAACATTTTTGGAACGTTCGGACGTTCTTAAAACTTAAATTGGCAGACATTAAACGTACGTTCTACAGACGTTCAAAGAACGTTTTTTGTCTTTGTGCCCGCTAGGTTACTTTTTTAAGATAGAAAAAATATCTAAGACGTATAAAGCATCTTAAAAATCTGTAAGATACTTTCGAAAACATCTTATTTTAAGATGGAAGATACCATTTTTCCATCTTACATCTTATGTTAAGATATCAAATAAGATACTTATTTTTGCAGTGATGTTCAAAAGTAACTAAATACGAAAGAGTATTTATTTTTTAATAGAAAATGAATAATAAAGAAAAAATCATTATTGTGTATATGCATTGACAGTTATTTAAAATCTTAATTTAATAAAAGTAATATGAGAACAAATTGGAAACGATTTTTGGAGATTAAATAATTTTTCTCTGTCATGTTCGTACACCTCGGTAACGATGATTACTGCCACACAATAACATTTACTCCCTTTGACTATTTGCAATTATCGGAGAGCTCCCATTAGTTAACTGCAGTCGATACATGGAGCACCAGGTCTCTCGCATCAAAACATCATTACTGTCCAAAAGGAGGAGGTGAAGAGGAGACAGAAAGCACACTGTACTATTGGTAATCAATTTTACTATAGCGAACTGTGTCGCAACGACTAATGCAAAGGGTTGTTGATACGCGAAACGCCCATAATGATCGCCATTAGAAAATGGATGATATAAGTTATACAAAATCGTCACCGCCAATTTAAGAAACAATCGACAACTGCATCTTACTTCTTTCACTTTCTAAATATTTAAAATAATGAATTTTAATGAATTTGTTAAATCGAAAAAGTAACAATGAAAGTCTTTTTTAATTTTTTTTTAAATTAATGCAATATTTTTTAATTAATATACATATATATTAGAGATGTGCATTTAATCGAGTCGAACCGAAAATTATTCGCCTCGACAACAGAAAACTCGAATCGGGAATAATTCGACTCGAATCGTCCAATTTGAAACTTCGAATTTCGAATTGGCCGATTCGTATCGAAAGTAAATTCGAATCGAACTAGCCAATCCGAATTCGGAGTTTCGAATTAGAGTTTCGAATTCTACAACTTAACTCGGTTATTTAATTCGCACAATTATTTTGACAGAAATACCATATTATTTTAGTATAAAATGCAACTTATTTCGATTCTTATAATGTGAAAAGCATAACTATAGACAAATTATTGAAAATTTATTTTTGAATAATTTTTCTAATCAAATTTTTGAAATATACAATTAAAAAGATTTCGAATAATTGAAATTTTTTAAATTTAATTCAAAATAAATAATTTTTATTAAATATTTTATCACAATTTTTACAAATTAACTTTTAAAGAATTTTAATTGAAAATTTTTGAAATTTTATTAAAATTGTATTAAAAATAATTCAATTCTTGCAAAGAATTTTACTGTTTATAAATAAAATAAAATTATTTGAAAGGATTTATTAAAATTTTAGAAGATAACTTAATTCTTATGAGATATACTCTATAACGAATTAAAAATGATTTTTTTCGTGGAATTTTTTGAAAATAATTGATTTTTTGTAAAGATTTTACAATTTAGGAAAATAATTGAATTTTTTTGAAGTATTTATGAAAATTTTAGAAAATAATTGTATTTATTCGTAAAATTTTATTAAAATTTTGTTTAAAAATAATTTAATTCTTACAAAGATCGTTATTATTTATAAAAATAATTGAATTCTTGCCAAAAATTGAATTATTTTCAATATTTTCGAAAATTCAAATACATACACGAACTATAACATTAAAATTTTTTAGAATTATAATCATTCCTATTCAAAATTATAAATTGAAATTCGACAAAAAATCATTTTTTTTAAATTATTCAAAAATTCTTCAATTGCTCTTGAAACATTAAATTTATTTATTTATTAAAAATTGTGCAAAAGATTTGCAAAGTAAGTATTTTTTTTCCTTATGTAATATAAACAATTGAAATATTTTCTTCACTTTTAACACATTATTGGTATTTTTATGTTATTTATATATTAAAATTATAGAATTAATAAAAAATATATTTACAATTTTTAAGAAGAATTTTCTAAGTACTAGATAGCTGCATTATGAATACCACCCTTCTGATTTTAGGTTAGGATTTCTGTCAAAACACGTCAAATAGGGCCGAAATTTTTGAAATTGGTAAACTGTCATTGCTGCCGCACAGGCGCATTCGCGACTTCCGAATTGAAATGAAAAGGTCTATAAACTACAAGATTGAGAAAGTTGTAAATTAGATTGTGACGATTATGCTGCTTTAGCATATTATTCCAAATATTCGGATATTTTGATAAAATATTAAATCCTCCATGTATAAACAAGCAGAAAATAACAGAATTAAATATTTTAAATGACACCATATAGTAGGTAAATTGAAAATTAGATTACTTCACCAGGCAAGATTGTATTTCATAATTTGAGTTAAATCAATTAGAAACTCCAATTAACATTGTGTTGGGAGTTTGCATAATGTAAGTACATGAAAAAAATTCTAAACCCCATGTCACTGGATTCGACAGACCGCGCGCACGAGTGCGCATAATTTCCATTCAACGAATTCAATGAGCATTACAGGGAGCATCCTCCCAGCGTGTAATCGCGTTTCCTATAGGAGCAACGGCTCGAAATCGATTTATTTCTATAACTTTGCCCGGGTTAAATAATAGAAGCTTTATCCGATCATGGTTGTACTGTTATTCCACTTAAGTAAACCAATTGCTAAAGGCAAGTTTGTTTCTGCTCTAATATGAATTGAAAGTACATCTTTACAGTGTTAAATTAAAATTTCATAACAATTAATAAAAATACAATTTATTTCCAATAAATCCTGCATATTAGTGTTACAGCACTTCTATCAGTGAGAATATGTAATATGAATTGAATTTGAAAAAGTAGTGGAACAGTTTCTGTATAGTCAGACGCAGTGAAGAAAGTGAAGCACATTCAGACAATGCATTTGTCCGATGTGCTACTAATAATAACCTATTATTCTACGATCGACGAAAAAGACAAGCTTTTCGATACAGATAAACAATATTAATATTTTCTAACTTCAGACAGTTAGCTTAACTATCAAAGGTCAATTTTTCAGAAAAGTAATTTCAAATTCTGTATCCGTTAATCAAATAAAAACTACTCGTAAATGAACAATGTGCTTGAAACATTAAATTTAATTTATCCTTTTTCAAAGGTAACTAAATCACAGTTTATTATTCGTAATACCTATCGAAAATATCATTTCGACAAAAAAACTAATGACAAGGAACAATATAAAGTTAATAATTATTATTCATATTAAATATGCTTATTGAAATAGTTGAAAAAACGCAGTAAACGTTGAAACGAGTGACTTTGGAGAACTGATTGGAAACTGTGACAACATCTATATAGCACATGATTCTATTATGCTATCAACGTGACGCACGTTAAACCGCATTGATGACATAGCCAACCCGTTTACATATCCAGTTTGCCTAGTTGTTGATCGTCACTTGACATCCGACTGCGTTTCCTGAACATCATCTAAGTTAAGATAACGTTAACAAACTAAATCTGGTCTCACTGTTTTCCCATTGTACATGTGCAAGTTCTGACAGTAAGCCCAATACTCAATGAAACAATCACACTAATCCTGTTGCAGTTTATTTTCAGTTTTTTTAGAAAGAAACTACTCTTTAACACGACTATATTTATCGATGTGCTAATTTTATTAACAAAGGTATATATTGATAGGAGCAGAATAGTGTTCGTAAAATTCATTAAGGATATTGTTTAGATGAGTATGAACTGAAAACATTAAAAAAAAGCTCTCGGAAAAAGTGAAGCAATACATCGGTGGGTTTAATCGATATAATGGACAAAAGCAAATAATTCACAAAGCTTGAATAATTTACCACAATGACCTACTAATCTCATGCTATGTTTTAGCTGACGCATTTCTTTGGGAAAACAATATGTATATATATGAAGGCTCTCTATAAGCTTTCTGGTTATGGTTTAAAATAGTCTAAAATGTTGAATGCATCTAAGGGCGCTTGTTTAAGAATATGCAAAAATCGTTTAGTACTAAGAAAGTCAGGGCAAAGCCTTGAGTGACTCATTTTTCACGGTATATACACCCCATCAATCTCAATTAGTTTCCAGAATACAGAAATATACTGCCCTCCTAAGCGTTTTATTAAGTAAAATACGTACAGCAGAATATTGTTTCTAGGAGAGTTCGACTCAAGATTCCCCTAGGAAATGGCGATGTATCACAAGTTGTTAATAGCTACAAAAGTGGGCTTTCATTTTGCTTGCTCCTAGATTGCAACGTAATACTCGTGCACAGAGGGAGAGGCAAGATATAGGTTACGTCGCCATAGAGAAAGAGCGACAGAGAGAGAGAGTTGGTGGGACTAACAGTTAGAGAGTGTGTGAACGACAGTTTATAACGCCGTCAGCAGTTGCTACACAGGGTATATAATACAGGAGCTGAAGTTTAAGAGACTGCTACAAGCTGACGCCTTCTGATCCAAAGTGAGGGTGGATATACCATCCTCGACCCCAAAATGCGATGAGTCTGACCCCGACCAAGAGGTAGCCGGTGACAATTGACTGGGTCAAGAGGGGCGACAGCTGGGATGCCAATAACTTTCTCGAAACGAAGCTGGCAGTCCTGAACAACTGAGGGTTCCAGTAACATCCGCACGGAAATAGCGGCTTGCATAGCGCTTGTCCATTACGTGATAACGTTCACCATTTTGGAATCGGTGAAAATTAACCGGTAGGACGTCAGTAATAGTCTGCGGCAGCTTGTCGTCGTATTAGATTCACCCTAACCTCATAATACTGAGTGCCGACGGATGTACAACGAGCAGCAAAACCAAGAGGTCAACGCGCGACAGAAGTGCGTTACATAACGCCATGACGCGACATCCACCAATCATGATTTCGCCTAGTCTCATTCATCACGCAGCATGTGCCTCGCTGCGTGGTTATGCACGTGTTACCTTAATTGCGCTGTATTAACCAACGACCTCACAAACAACATGTGTACCAACGGGCATCAGATTGTCCAACGTCGGCTTGACGAAAGACACTGATGAAACACGTTATTTTATGGCTTCCTGACCAACGAAACTACTATTTATAACTTTTCGCATTTTCCTATTAAAGGCATTGCAGCGAGTGATGCATAATAAACAACGAATAACTTCATTTCATTGAGTTACAACTCATCACCTTAAATTAGTTTATTTATGTTCCATTTAGTGAGACACATTTTTTTAAAACAAATTTTCTAAGCATTGCTAAAAGATTATATGTGCTTTACTAATTTTTAGATTCGATTAATGCATATTGTGCGAATAAAATTCCAATATTGATTCGAATAATTTTATACCAACATTTACAATTTTTCAAAATTCCCAAGAAATCTTTGTTTCAATTAAATAATTGAATGAACATAACTGTAGGTGAACTTTTTATTATAGTTATGAGAGGCGCCCTTTTCAAAATAATAAGCTTTACCCCTGATTTACTAGTTTACCCTTTAATTAAAGCGGAGCTTTAAAAAATGAAAAATGACCTAGGGCACGTGAGAAGGGTGTCCTAACCAAACTATTTACTTAGAATTATTGTTAAATATATGGGACACTTGATTTTAAAGCACTTCTTTTAAAATTTAAACAGTAATCTTCGATTGAGTAAAAAGTAACACATGGAAAAAATAAAATACTAAGCTAAAACACTTTTGAAAATTAAAGCTATGACACATCTTCATTTGTTGTTTTACTCACTGTTAGTATCCATTTTTTGTTAACATTCAGTTGTTTAAAATGTAGAACAAAGTCTGCATACCTATTCAGTCAATGCTCTTAATAATTTAAGCTATTATTGATTTACTTCCTCGTGGACGAAGGTTTGTAGTCCTTCAAATGATAAATTATTTAGAAATTTGAATGAATTAAGATAATTTGAATTTACAATTTTTTTCTATTTTACTTCTTCTTTTATGTTGTATAAAAGCATTCTAGACATCAGAGAATTCATTTCTTGTTCTTTATTTACCTTCTGCTTAATTCGAATCGCTATTAGACAGATGGGAGTTATCAAGCTGATTGCAAGTTTCAGTGAAACGTCAAGGAAACCGGAATAAAAAATAGGTTGGAAGGAAACTCATAAAAAGACACGTGGCAAGATGTAGAAAAAGATTTTAGAAACGAAAGATGGTAAACGAGACCCTTTAGAGCCATCCGGTGGACAAACGGTCAATCTAAACGACTCTTATCTCTGACGTGCTGCTTTCTTTAAATCTAAATAACAGTCATATCCCTCCGGATAAGACGAAAATTAAAGGCCTCCGGCTGTGTCTTTATATGCATTTAAGGTTGGCGGGGGAGGCGAAATGAAATGTTTTCACCGTCATAAAAGACAAAAATCTCCATTTAGCCTTTCAAATGCGTTGCGACTTTAAAATTTTTATTTTTGCAGGAAGAACCCCCTTTTTGAAATGGTTTTCAGGAAACTGTCCGTAGGTGTCAAGAAGATGAGTCCTCAATGGCTTCTGGATGGAGGTAGATAAGTAACCATTTACATATCGTTAAGACTGTAGATAAAAATAAAATTTACACAAACTTTATTTCCATTGTATTTTTAACGTAAGAAAACGTTCTAAATCGATATCTGAAAGAATTTAGGGGGAGTTTCCGAAAATTCCTTTCCCGATGTAGGCATGTGAATATCTCAAGATAAATCTAAATCACACAAATATATATATATTTGAAAAAATTCAAATAACTAATGATATTTGGGAAACCATTTTGAAAAATGTAAACAGCACGAAATATTTTTTCCGCAGTTTGATTAAATCAAGAAAATATTTTCCCGCAGGAGAGATACGTGATTAAATTTGAAGATTTAAGGTTCTGCGATATAAAAAAATAAAATTTCCATCCACGAAAAAATAGAATAACGGGTGGTTTATGAGTTAAGGCAAAGCGGCGCCGAGCTACACTTTTTTATATTCTCGAAGCTCGCAGGGACTTTCTTTCTCTGTCGTGTCTTTATTTCTTTTCTTCGCTCTTTCTCTTTCTCTCACCATAGGAGCTCACCCGTGTGTGGAATTTGAATCCGCTTGTAATAAAATCCGGGCTTTATGCGACGTTCGAGGTAGGTGCAGGTACCTGCTAGCACATACCAATACTGCCAAGTTACATTCACATCTGCATACAGGTACATAAAAGTACCTAAAGGATCGTACGACGCAGCAGCATCAGCAGCAGCGACGATGTAAATAATACTGCAAAATTGCTACCAGATTTTTTCCGACTATGAACAACTTCTGCCGAGGTAAATTTCTTCAGTGGAGGATAGGTCGACGACGATGAAGAGAATGAACATGAGGTCAAATTTTTTTCTTAGGGTCTTGGTCGCTTTCGGTCACGGTGTGTCTATCGATCTTGTAAGAATGAGAAGCGAATAAGGAGAAAAGAAAAAGCGAAGTAGAAAAGAGAGAGAGAGAGAGAGAGAGAGAAACTCGAAGGGACAGGCGAGAAACCGGTGCGACTGCAGTTTGCTGTAATTTGTAATTCGCAGGTGGGAAGCGAGAAGATCCGAGATACCAGAGAGATTTAGAGGAATACTGCAAACGAGAAGTTTACCTTTTGTGTAGCTTTGTTACTTAAACGAAAGAATGACAGATGTCTGCCTGAATGAATGGTACTTTTGCATTTTAAAAGTATGCATTTAATTATTTGCAAATTCATAATTTTGGGAGTAAATTTTTAAGAAAAAAAACTGACAACCGTATTTAGATATTTGAGAGATAAAAGAATTATGAAAAAGTGTTTTAATGGACTATTTAGAAGAGTTGCGTGAAGAAAAGTCGCGTTGACGAATAAGCACCCCGAACTAATAGGACTTTGCTTAATCAAGGGTTCTAATCGGGCGTTAGCTGGACGAATTTGTACGGTCGATGTGGCAGGGAAATGCCAACCAACACCTACCCGTCGGTATAATTACCCGAATGGGTGAGGTCGAACGTTGATAGCGAAGTCGAAGTAAATCGGATTACGTGGATATCATCTGTGTAATGTATGTATGTAGACATCTACATACCGCATCGTTCTGTGTAGCATGACATCCACCACGATTATGACTCTCACTCACACGAGATCTAGTTCTCACTTGTACATATATGAAGTTCTGAAGGGGCTCTTTCCTTCATTTCTCTCTCTCTCTCCCTGTGGGGGAAATACAAGGGTGTACGACCCTGAGAGATAAAGGGTACAGCAGCAGGGTTCTCTTCTGAAGGCCGAGGGAGAGTACGACATGTTTTTCTAGACAATTTGTTCGGCAACATTAATCACCACTCGCACTGTTAGGGGTGGGTTCAACAAGACGACGTCAACGGGTATCGAGGCTGATCATTTTTTAAATTTATTCTGTTCAAGAAGCACTGAAGAAAATGTTACTGA
This sequence comes from Leptopilina drosophilae, assembly GCA_032873175.1. Taxonomy (NCBI): domain Eukaryota; kingdom Metazoa; phylum Arthropoda; class Insecta; order Hymenoptera; family Figitidae; genus Leptopilina; species Leptopilina drosophilae. Next base: position 13,085,280 of record CM065484.1, read on the forward strand.
AATTGACTCACCAATTCCATTCCATGAAATTTATGATTCAATACAGTTTGAGGCAAAGATATCATTTGGTCATATGACATTATTTACATTTCATTTTTTAATTTTATAGATTATGGATTTATATATTTAACACACAAAAACGTTCTTGGAATAGTATTTTCATTCTTTTTAATTATTTGTTTTACAATATTGTAGATTCCAATAACCAACGATATTTATTTAAAGTTAGAAGAAACTCTAATGTTTTAAAAAATGTTAAGTTTTAATTTTATAAATTTTTAGGTCCACAATTCGTTGTTTCTTTATGTTACATATGATAAGTAAAATTTAATCTTCTCCATCAATTTTCCGCCTTTTTACAAAAGAAGAAATATTTTGGACTCGCTAAAAAGGCAAACATACAATTACGCGTTCTTAAACTTAAACACTTATTTTTTTTTTTTTGTTTAATTTGTTTTTTTGTTTAAACACTTATATTGCATATTGATTCCTTTTGTGCATTTTCAGTATTAAAAATAAAAAGCATATGTGGCTCCTTAAATCTCTTTCTTTGGAACGTGTCGCATGTGAATATTTAATATTTTTTTTTGCTGATTATTATCCCAAACAAACATCATTCATTGTTATTTTGTGCATCAACGCCCAACTTCGCCCTTGATGGGAGACAAAATTCCAATTGTTGGCCCACCCTCTCCTATCGCATTCACATTCGCACGTTTCGCGAGAGGTTATTTGTAATTTTCATTATCTCAACATAAAAGGGACCATTTAGCCGCCATGGCACGTCGAAAGTTAATAGGGGATTGTTGAGAGTGAGGGGCAAAATTTGCTGGGGTTCGTTTTGGGTCTACTTCAGGTGAGCGTTGTTGGGAAAGAAGAAAAGAGATGTCAAGGGAAAAAGAAATAGCATAACACGAAGAAAAAGTATATTTACTAAAAGGAAGTTAGAGAAATAAAAACTGTTTGGAAAAAGAAGCAATAAGAAAAGGTCAACATAAGGGAGCACGTGACTGTCGATGGTGTTTGTTGATTCCAGTCTCGATTCAGTACATCGTTTCGTATATACCTAACAACAATTTCCCGAAATCTGACGAAATTGGCTACTCTCCCTAGTCATCCGGAGAGAAGTGGTGCACCCTCGGCCACGTAACGACGTTTATTGGCTGCTTAAAGGCCGTTTCTATGCACGACACATTGTCGCTAAATAACGCCCGCGAGTCGTATACTATTCTCTATTCTTGTATAAGTGTCCGTATTCCAATCGTGGCGTACATGTACTATTTTCCGAACACACACACGCACGCTCACCAAATAGTGGCACGTACCTAAGGGTCCGGCGAAATATACGAAATATGTCATCCATTCAGATGGTCAAAGCCTTTGAGATTTAACGTTCCAAGGCATATTGCGAGATACCTAATTTCATACAATATGTATGGCATATTGTTCTTTTCAACATAACAAATAAGTCTACGGAAAACACGCAGAGAATAAAATGATTAAAATTCTACTATCTCGGTTACAGTTATTTGCATCGGTATGTATGCGTCTTGGCAGACACATGAAATACGTGTGCCAGATAGACAAAGGGGGTAACCCGGAGAAAGGGTTGCACGCCCTTTCCGCTCTCTAGAGAGTAAGAAGGGACGGGGTAATACTCATTCGGGTGTAATCGCGCTCACAAAACTCCATCACACTTTGCTAATAGAGCCAGGGAGGGAACGAATGGATGGCCTTCCTGGGTTTATGCGGTATAAACGGTGTTTCTATGTTGTCCGCTTAGGGAAGGGTAATGGGCACAATGTGTCGATAATAGGGAGAATATTCTCGACGAGAAAGTCAAGGAGATATGTTATTTTGATTGTAAATAAACAGAATGCCCAATGACATATAACTTACAACGAAAATTATTAATATGAAACGATACATTTTTTAACTGTAAAAATAATATTTCTTCATTATTTGTTGAATTACTTCGAACAATGTCCGCTCGCTAAAAATTAAAATATTTCTGTCCTAATAAATATAATCCAATGGCATTTTGAATTTCATGAAATTCAGCGTTGTAACAAAATATTATCTTCTAATAGTATTTTTAAATTGTCTTCTTAATAGTATTCTTTTAATTTCACAAACTTTTTTTTCCTGATGCTCATAATGGATGTAATTAGATTTATAAAATCATAGATTTTTAAAGCCCATCTTTTCTATTGTCTCTACACCAAACCCTTTCTTTTCCACTGTTGAGTTATGAATAAGCCCAATTACATCTTAAAAGCTGTGCTCCATTAATTTTCACAGCTGCTGCTACTGCTACTTAATTGGGAACCTAGACTTGATAATAAACCTCTGTGCTTGTACCAAAGGCCCACTAGTTTTACGATAGTCAAACCATGGGGGTCTTGAGGCGATTCTATTTACTCATTATCATAGATCACCACAACTTTTGATAAGTTTATCACCATGCTTCATTCCGACTCGTGACCAGTAACCTTAAACCTAATGATGGAATTACACCAGCAACATTTCTTAAAACTTTTACTGTACAAGTCACTTTAAAGAAAATTATTATGTTTATGTTTTATAAATTAGACTTGATGTAAATGTACATTTGCATCATTGTTAGTTATCAAGTAAACAATAATAAAAATATAGTCAAGGATAACAATGACTTGTTATATTCAGAAATTTCTGTGTGGTGCAGCCCAAAATATCCCTGCTAATATGATCCACTTGGGTGGCATAAGCAAGGCTTATTCACCGACATTTGCTAGAAGATAATATTACAGAGAGAAGTTTTGCAAATTCGACTTGTTTGAATAAACTTATGATTTTTCATTGTGCTTTATATTTAATAATTTCAAACCCATGTTTGATATAATTACTAACCAAGCCCAGATAAATAAAAAAGAATCGTATACAGAAAAAAATGTACATTGTTTACATTAAAAATGTGTTCGTTTCATCGGTTGACGCAATTAATAATAAGGAAGATGATATTGTTTAACTTACAACAAACATATTCTGATTATTCTGATTCTGATATAAATAATAAATATAAAAGCACTGTCCATAAACAATTTTGAAAAAATATGTATAAGAAAAAAGGTTATAGCAATTTTGTTGACTATTTTTATGAAATTAATTTTTTTTAAAGCATTTCAAATATGAAAGTGAGTGTATGAGAACTATATTCCGCACCAACTCTGGCAAACATAGTGTGCATTTCCCTGTCATAGAATGATCGTTTAATCGGCCTTGTATCAAACAATTGGTATGTTACACGATTCCGGACCTCAGTTGTTTTGTCCCTTTCTCTCTCTGGCTGATATAATATATGGCTTTTCTCACTCTCCCAATCACTCTTCGTCTTCCGCAGAGACAAATAGTGCGATATGATCCAGTAAGCATTTGATTGTCCGTGCTATTATGACTGGCAGTTTTGGCATTGACTGTTGTGCAATGAACGAAAATCTGTTAAAAAGTGTGCTAAATACTGATGCAACTGTTTATTCTTCTTTTTGAAACTGAAATCTAAAATAGTCTGCAAGCAGGTACACGTTTTCTCATAAGAAAATGAATCTAGACACCGTTTTATTTAAAAATGATTCCAAATAAAAAGTGCAAGATGCATAAATCTAAATTTTTTCGGTCTCTCATTTTCTATATCAAGCCGCACTACATAGACAGCATTACTCGCTCTTTTTTTATTTCCACTTTGTCGTGCTTTGAAGCGCGAAAAAAAGGACACAACTCGTTGTATCAGGACCAACATCATGTAATTCTACGCGACTCTACGGTACCTTTTCAGGCAGTAACTCTTTCCACGCCATAAATATCTCTGAATCATCGTTTATGACCCTTCTTGAAATGTGTCTAGAATTAGAAACATAAGTATTGCAGACTATCATGACAGATAGGTCACTATATAGAAACGTTCAGTTTGAAATAAAAATCTTGATTAATTTTAATTCAGCTTGTGACAATGAGGAAACTATGTGGTCAACGTCATGTGGATTTTGGACTATCGAATTTTCGAACTATCTGACGCTTACAGTTAAATACGATGGATGGATTATCACGCAAAGGGGAACCCAAACGGACTAGCCGACTTCCTTTATCGACATTTTGATACAAAATGGCTGCTCGCGACAGGGAGTCTCCGCGTAATCTCTCCCGATTCAAATTAACACACGCAGCGCCCTACAGGGGGTCTCCCTTGGCGTGCTACAGGGAACTAACGCGGCATGGAGGAAAGAGATAATATCGCTGTACATCCTTATCTTTTTCGCCTTCCTTTTTTCCAATTCACTGGCAATCTTTCGTCCTTTCTTTGCCTTTCTTTTTCCACTATATATATAGTATACAACGTCTTGCAAAAAACAAAGTATCCAATGACCAAAGAACCTTTTTGTAATCCATACTCTTAAGCAGAATGCTGTAAATGCTGCAATACTAACTTTGCTCGAGTTGTAAACAATGAATCGGGTATTATTGTAACTTAAAAAACTGAAATGGATTAAATGTAATGAAGTGACAATAATTACACACAGTCAACAGCAGAATGTTTACTATAAAAGTGTAATGTCATGATGATTCCACTAATTTTTTACTTTCTCTTTAAACGTTCCGCTTCGTCAACGCAAATGCGTTAACCCAAATAGATGTACTGCACGATGACAAACATATAAAGTTTTTTAATATTTTTGAACCCAATTAGTGTTTCTTTCAATTCTTAATACGTGGAATTTTTTTGTTTTTATTTTGGGAAATAAAGATTAAAAGGAATGGCTGTGTTATTGAAGATTTTGTTCAAAAGCGCTAAAAGAATTTATAATAAGAACGACTGGGAATAAAGCTGTCAATAAGAACGCTGACCCCAAACGCAATTTCGGTCGGAGGTAGAATGGAGGATGGTTTTAGGGAGAGAAAAGGAGAATGGGAATCTGGGAGGATTTGAACATGGAACAAGGTGAAGGCACGAAGCGAATGCGGAAATAAGGGAGGTGAGTGAAAGGGTGAGAGAAAGAAAGAAGAGGAGTATTTGAGAGAGAATAGAGGATGAGAGAGACCTGAGAGAGAACTCGGCTTGCCGAGTGATGCGCGAAGCGCCTCTACCGGGGGTTATATGGAAATGTTGGTCAAATATATCATTCCAGCTTGACAGTGCAATTCTCTTATCTGCCTCGCGCCGCCTGCCGCTACCCCCAAACCCTGCATTCAGACTCCAGGGGCGGATGGGAATGGGGTGGATCGGAGACCGAAGCGCCCGATAGAGGATCTGCAAACACGCTTCTGCTACTGCTACCGTCTCTTCCCGTTCCACCATCACCTCAGCCTCCATTTTCGCAGCCTCTGCTTCTGTTTCATCCAGACTGCGGGTCCGACCGGATGAGGAACTGCTTTGCAAAATAGAGAGAAATACAGGGAACGAAAATACGCAAACTCAAGTACCGACACTCGAATTGTTTCTGTCTTAAAACGGGATCAGAAACTGCGCTCTAAAATGTCAACTTGGAATGCAATATACATTTTCCCCCCATTTTAATGTTGAAAAAATGATTCAAATATGGAAAATTTAATAATTAATTTGAAAGTGTTTTATAGGCTAAAAAGCAGCAACGATATTATTAATTTAGCCGAATGCAAGTTATAACCAAAACTGACGAAAAGCGGTATCGATTTCTCCATTTCCCGTTATCAGAAAATTCCCTGCTGAAGAGATATCATTCGTATTTATGCAATGAGTCGACAGCAGCATAATCCCCAATACGCACGCGATAATATATGCGTTCTCTTTTGTACTCTCGTGTTAAAACGATGGGTGTCCACCCTCTGATAAAAGAAAGCAATAGAATTCGTCCTGGCATCCATCATTCAGTTTGCACACCATTCCGCAATCAGGATGATGGAGCTTCTCTGAGGGTTCCCAGACAGTATTAGCATTCTAGTATTTTAGATTCTCACATGTTATTAAAGAGAAACTGTCATGAATAAACTTTTAAACGAAATGTTTGCAACTGTTGGCCCACTCACTCAGAGGTATGTGTAGGCACAAGTGAAAACTATCACTTTTTCATCCCACCACTCCATATATTTATATTTGTAGTCAGAGGATCCCATAATGGCTTCTTTTAACTAAGATTCCAGGATTTAACTTCAGCCGAACGCCTTCCATTCCCAGTGGGGAGTTTACTTCGTTTTAGCGATATCTCTACAGCCCAATTTTTAAATTGGTTCTTATAACTTAAAATACGTCGCCCCGAAGTTAGAGAATCAAATCAAAACCATTTTAAAAGTTTCCGCTGGCTTATCTTCGAATCTTTGCTCTCCGTTTGCTCCTCATCTTCTATCCTGCGAACGTAATCATCTCTTCGCGACTCACTCCACTACTTTCTTCTGTCTCCCTAACCTGTTATTCTTCACCGCCTTGCGTCTTTCTGAACTCGTTCAAACGTTTCCAAGATGGGAATATTGGCGCACTTCTTTTTCAACTTAATTCCAACCACCGAAAACCATCCTTCACTCTCTCACTGAACCAATGAAGTGTCCCTTAGAGCTAAATGAATCTAAAGTATAGGCTCGTCGTTCTCAGAACTCAATATTTCAATTTAACCTTCATATCTGTGATAACATCGACAAAACAAAACAATAGAGAAAGTATATAATTCTTCAGTAAGAGAAAGATCAAGGTTGATAAACGATTGAGCTTAACATCGTTGCTCTTCCTGGCGATTCTCGGATTCGTAACGAATTGAAAGTAGCCTTACAATTAAAAGGATGCATCGACCATGGTAATTCGGTAGAGGAAGCCGCGAACCGTGAACGAACCGACCAGCCAACCAAACGACGAACCATCGGTATCAGGCCATTATTTTCTGCAGTATTTTAACGTAAAATTCTCTCCCGGATTTCTGGAGCCATCGTATCGATTCTCCTACGTTATAGAAAGGAACGATAGTGTATGTATACATATATAGCAAGCCTCCATACAGCTTTTCCTGCGATGCAATCTTTGAAAGGAGAGCCGCGTCATTACGCCGTGGTGGTGGTTCACGGCCCATTTCCCCCCGCCCTCCCCAAAGACCCCTTACCGCTCAATTCCACTCCTTTGCTCCCAGTTCTACTCTTACTCTATAGGGATCTCATATACCATCGGGACATACGGCACTCTGGATTGAGAGCGACCCAATGACACATGACTCAACATGTGACAACCCCATACATTACTCGAAACACCCATCACCTACTCTTTCTTACACTTGCAACTACTTTCATCCAAATTTTCTCCCTTTAACTTTAAGAAAATATTGATGTTTGAAAAGAATTAACATTTTTTTCAATTACTTGTACAGTCATTTGGGTTAAGGGGAGGTTCTCATTGCGGGAGGTTAAAAGCAACCCGAACTTTGACAATTTTTTTGCGGGGAACGACTGTGACTTCGCGATGTAGTATTTTTTTTAAAATAAAGATACATCCTTGAACTCTTGAAACATATATTTTATTTTCAAAAAAATGCAAAATGGACGTCAATATGACGCACCTAAAAAACAGTGTTTTTTTAAATAGGGAAAACGGTGGGCATTCTACACTGCGCAATTGTATGTCTAAAACAGAAACAACAATTTTTATAAAGATGGCATCCTAAAGAATAGGTTATACACTACCGGTCAAAATTGAAAGACCACCCATTTTCAGATGATTGAAAAACATTTTAAACCAAAAATTGTGTGGAACCTAAAATTTTTTTATTTTTAATTTTTGAAAGATGTTAAAATTTTGAAGAAAACAAGATGTTTTAGAAGTCATTTGGCCAATATTTAATTTAGATATTTTTAAAAAATCGTCATTTTCAATGATTTATAAAAATTTGAATAACTTCTAAAATAATGTACGCCTTTTAATGATCTTAGGCTTATTTTAAAGGTCATTTGTTACACTATAAGACTTACTTATAGGCATTAACGTGTAATTTTTTTTTTAGAAAATGCAGGCCGTCAAACGTGGACCAAAAAAATTAAAAAAATTTGGAACATTCTTATTAACAGAAATATAATTTTTAAAATTCAAACGTATTTTTTTTATTAAATTTTCTTAAAAAATCTACACCATATGATGTTTTAAATATTTTTTAGAATAGTTTTTAGTACAGAAAAATTGTTCCAAATTTTTTGAATTTTTTTAGTCCAAGTTTGACGGCCTGCATTTTCTAAGAAAAAAATTACACGTTAATGCCTATAAGTAAGTCTTATAGTGTAACAAATGACCTTTAAAATAAGCCTAAGATCATTAAAAAGCGTACATTATTTTAGAAGTTATTCAAATTTTTGTAAAACATTGAAAATGACGATTTTTTAAAAATATCTAAATTAAATATTGGCCAAATGACTTCTAAAACATCTTGTTTTCTTCAAAATTTTAACATCTTTCAAAAATTAAAAATAAAAAAATTTTAGGTTCCATACAATTTTTGTTTTAAAATGTTTTTCAAACATCTGAAAATGGGTGGTCTCTCAATTTTGACAGGTTGTGTACCTATAAAATAGTTAAAAAGTTAAAGAAATGACAAAATTGTGGATACTTTTTTTAAAAATCTACATTTTTGCATTATTTTTTCATGTTTAATCTCTTGTAAAAAATCCCTATCGTTAATAAATATATCATATTACAGGTATAACTCCAGTAGAATTTAGTTTTAAAATCATTTTAAAAAATCGATTCGATTTGCCTGACATTTGTTACTCAGTGCTCATCGGGACACCGATGAGTTCAAGACACCATAAGAACGAAAATATTTTTTGGATCAAAAAATCGCTTTACCCACCTATTGTACACATATATAGCTTTCAAAAAATGACATAAAAAGGAAATTAATTTTTTTGACTCCCGCAATGGGAACCTCCCCTTAAGTGATTAAAAACTTACCACGGAGCATATATCAAAAGATTGGGGAAAATATGGTGCGTGATTCCAAGGCAAAACAATATTAAAGCACTTTATGTGTATAGCCTGTAAGCTCCTAGTAGTCCGTGTATACAAAAAAAGTTCAGTAGCACAAAAGTTAATACAATTTTTCAGTTGAATTGTCTTTCCAAAACGTTTTAGAAATCATTCTAAAACCTTTTTTCATTTTCCAAAATGTTCTAGAACATATAGATTTAATTCTTATGACGAAATTAAACATTTATGAAAACGTTTTAAGAATGTCTTGTTTTCAGCTAAAAAAATAGATTACTCTTCACTTTGTAGGATTTTAAAGATTTTTCCTTGTACTTATTGACTTTCATTTTCAATTATACATTTTCTTTAATAGTTTTCTGATCCTCCTATTTAAAATTATTGACCAACTTGCGAAAACGTTTATAAAGGAAAGTAAAATCAACAAAAATATTTATTATCTTTAAACGATAGTGAGGATTTTTGCATTTTATAGGTATCTGACAAACATACTAGCAAAGCTCACCAAATTCAATATGATAGCGTGTCACTAGTGTAAAAGAGAAGTGAACTGTATGCTATCTCTTTATTAATTAATGCCCAAATTGTGATCAGACGATTCCGATTAAAATATTAGCTAGCATCTTTTCCTTACAACTTATTAAAATACAAAATTTAAAACAGTGAACCATTAAGAATTATGCTCTCTAAATATGAATTAGTAAAAAATTCCTACTAATTTGAATTAGTGACTGACTTTTTGCTTTTGAATTAATAAATTTTAATAATAAATTAGTATAGATATTACTATTTATTAGTAAAATTTTCTGATTCAAAAACAAACAATCAGTCACTAATTCAAATTAATAAACATATTTTTACTAATTCAAGTTTATAGTGAGTAGTATAAAGATAGAAAATTAGTTTAAAAATTAATATACATAGTATATAATAATGTTTCGTTAATGAATTGAAAACATTTTTTAGAAATTCTTAAGAAGCTGACCATCATGGAGTAATTTGTTTTAAAACTGAAAATATTACAAATAAAAAAAATATTTTACACATTTTTTTACTTTAAAAACTTTTCTATGATGAAAAGTACACTTTCATTTACACTACATTTTAATGTATCTTATTAAGTTTGGATTACAGAGTATTAAATTAAAACTATGTCCATCTTAGTGTCCTGTCAGCTATTACTTGCAGCTTTACAAGCTAAAATCTAACGATCATGATAAGCTATAGCTATATAGTTTAATAACCTGTAAATTTTATTAAAAAATATTCAATTGTTTATTTTTTTACAACAATTAAAACTTTATGCACAACATTTTTATTTCTTTTTACAAGCTTGCTATGAAATTACAAACTTTATAAAAATAATTTTTACTCCATCTAAACTCTCAATTTGTTACACAAAATAATTATTTATTATAAACAAATTTAAAAGACGCGTTCTGGATAACCATAATATTCAATTTTATAAATAAGAACTTGATGAGAATTTATTAAGGATTGTATATCAAAAAGAAAAAATTGTTTTTCTTTCATAATTTTTTTCTAATTTGGTTTCTATGTTTTGAACTAAAATTAAATTGGAAAACTTGTTTATAACAAAATTAATTATTTTTGTTATAAACAAGTATACATTATTTTATTTATATTTATTTATGATTTCTATTTTAAGTTTATTCGCTAAAAAAAAATATTCTTCTTTTGATAGGAAAATTCCTCTTCAATCAAGAATATTACTCTTAATGGAAGAGTATTTTGCTCTTAAGATAAGAGGATTGTTTTTTGAGCCATATTCAAGAGGAAAATATGCATTAAAATAAAAGAAATCCGCTTAAAATAAAAATATTTTTTTATTTAATTCTATTCACTTGAATATTTTTCTCTTCGATAAAAACATATTTTAACTGATTTCATTTGATTTTTATAATTTTATGAGTTTACTTGTAAACTTTCGTACATATCAAAAATAAAAAGTATTAATACAATATATTTTCCTTTCACAAAATTTATATTACAATATTATTTTTTTATGAAATAAATTTTACAGAATCCTCAAACTGAAAGGATTTTTAAAAAATTTATTTTACAATATAAATATAAATACAATACAATATAAAAATCCTTTCAGTCGGAGTAAAATTGCTGTTTACCTTTACGTAATTATGAACAAAATTTTACCACATTATGCTTACCGAGCAGATAGCATTAGAACTCTCCTAAAAATTTTAGTCTGTTTAGTAATAAAATATATTGTATTAATACTTTTTCAGTATAATAGGTACGGAAGTTTACAAGTAAATTAAAAATATTTTTAAATCATATACTACAAAAGAAATTAGTTAAAACTTGTTTTTATGGAAGCGAGAAATGTACAACTAAAAACAATTAAATAATAAACTTAAAATAGAAATCATAAATATAAATAAAATAATGTATTACTATTTTTATTATAAACAAGCATTCCAATTTAACTTTAGTTCAAAACATAGAAACCAAATTTGACGAAATTATGAAAGAAAACCTTCCAAAAATCTTGTTCTACTACCATCGTTCATTTATTCAGTTTTTAAACATAAGAAAACATAATCCACTCTTGCTCCAGTTGCTTTTTTAAATTATTTTTACAATCAGTGCCTTAACTATATATTTAAAAAGATTCTTTCATGTGATCAGATTAATAGTTCGATACTGGTTGAGCTTTTAAAAATGATCTGAAATCGAGATGCGTGCTCCGAGGGTAAATAAGAATCAGTAAATTTGAAGAATCCAATGAGGTGGCTTGAACTGTTATAAATAGGAAATTACTTGCTTACAAATATTTTGAAAAATCTGTTACATGTAAAAGTAGTGATGGTAACGAATTACAGTAATAACTCTCTTCATGCAAATTAGTATAAGTGTAATGCAGGCCTAGTATTTTTTTGTAACTCGTGTTGAGTGTATCATAAAACACGAAAAGGACAAGAATCGAGGAATTCCGCAAGTTGAACATTTACACATTCAGTTATTCTCGGACACCTATGCGCTGGAAGTTACATACGCACAACACACACGTGCGACTGTGGTACACCAATGAGCACGTGGCTCGTGTATCTTTCGTGTATTTTGTTGCAAATTTATCGCAGTCCATGAAAAATATGAAAACTGGTTTGCCGACCGAGTGGTATGACTCACGCTAAGGCGTGAGATGAAATCTTCTCTGATTCCTGCGAGTGTATTCTCATACGAATGGCACTGAACAGTACATATACCCATTGCACTCAACATGCGCAGATAACGGTTATATTTTTGATTATTTAACAGTTTATGTCCCAAGATGTGAACCCAGATCTTGATTGGCTAGAATGCAACGCTTGCTTGCTAATAACTTGCTTTTCAGTTATTAGCATCATTTTTTGATAAGAGAAAAAACCTCATTGACTTCATTTAAGAAGCCTTAAAAAACGACGCTGATAACTGTGAAAATTATCTACACTCCATATTGCAAAAATTTACTGCCAACTCAAGTGTAGACGCAGAAAGACAATGTCCATTTCTCTAACAGCAAAATTAATTCAGACTGCATTCAACTTGATTTGTCATATTTTAATAATGAAGTGGGACTGATAAGTGCATGACATTTTTTCCCTTTCCACCCCCTTTTCCAAACTTTACTTTTATACCTCCTTTTTTTATGAGCTCGCACCCATCGCATTCTTCTATTTCATTGTCGAGAAAACCAATTTCCTGGTACCTAAATTACGCGCGCCAGCGAAAAAGCCCCGCCGGTAATATCACAAGTTTCTACCTCGAATGTAGAGCTATGTAGAGGTAGAAAGAGAGAGAGAGAGAGAGAGAACGAGTGAGCGTACCCGTGAGAGGTTGAGGCAAAAACGTTAATTTGAAAACGTCACAGTTTAATTTAAAATTACGTAAGTAGGGGGTTCCTACCCCAAATTCGCGTGCTACTCCTGTCTCCTATTTTCTTTCTCTTGCTCTCACAGAGCGTATCTCCCTGTTTAAAGCGGGTTGTCTCTCTTGCACTTTTCATACCTAAAAATTATCTTTCTTTATATTTGTATTCTCAGTGATATATCTATGAAAGTTAAAATTCCCCTACTGAAACTAGATTATAATTTGAATAGTTAAAAATTCTAATTCAGTATTGGTGACAACAAATAGCTAACAATAAAATTCCAGTAAATAAATAAGGTTATATTCAATTGATTGATCAGTGCAAGCTTATATTTGCAACATAATGCAGGAATTTCAAAGTTATCGTTATCTAGAGACCTACCTCATCGTGATGGGAAAGAAATTTAAGCGACCTCGACAGGATTATCGGGTACGACTATCCGAAGATATCGTTGAAGCGGTGTTGGAAAGACAGGTTGGACACCACGGGGGTCTTCTCTAGGGGCTTGCAGCCGAGGAAGATGGTATGAAGAGAAAAGCAAGAGAAAGAGGAAGGTGAAATGAAAAGAAGAAGTACAAGCAAGAAAAAGTAAAACTTACTTTTTTCACATTTATAGCGTATTGTACATGCGTACGTCACATATACAAGAAGGCTTAGGTAGTTGTTACCCATATACCTGTGAATACTGAACATGTGCACTTGCGTTTTGCCTCGGCGCTTTTTTAATGCTTTTATGCCTACCGCGAGGAGGAGCTATCGAGGATCTTGCGTCGTAAGTCTGGAACTTTATGTTTGCGCGGCTAACCTTCTACTTTGCCATCACCCTAACTTACGATTCCCTCACATGTTTGCCTGTGCTTGAAAAACTGAGAGAGAAGAAGAGAGAGAGAGTGAGAGAGAGTTTACCTTGCTTGAGACGTTCACGTCGCGATCGAGCCCTTCCTCAGGATATGCCTCGAACCGTCTATCTGCGTGTTCAACGGTCTTATCTGCCGTGGTTGGTCTGTGCTCCACGAAATTTTCCTTCACTCGAATAAATTCTCGACTTTCGCGAAACTTACGGTCTGGCTGATGCTAACCCGCCACTGCTGGTGCCGACGTTCACAATGTTTGCTGGTCACGTCTACTCGTACACGAACACAAGAATTTATTTATATCCTCTCTTATTCCAAAACACTTAATAAATTCTCCATGTATTTTTCCTTGAATTAATAAACTGCTTTTTCATTTCTCTTTGATGTCTAAAGAATTATTATTATCAATTATATTGTTGCCGGTTTTTAGACATAGTTAACACTTGCATCACGATATCAATATCTCGTTGAGAAAAGGAGCAAACTGTTTAGCAGTGTGAGAGTGACAGAAAAAAACAAATAAAGTAAAGTAAACGTTGGTGACATTTTGTCATATATAATTATAGAGAATCTATGAGTGCAGAAAAAGGAGAAAAGAACAGTGAAACAAATTAGGAGACAATAACAGATTTCCTGTGAGGAAACAAGAAATCATTTACTTGTTTTCGGTTTGAAGACACCTGTGACTTTCAACTCTATTTAATACCTCATCGTCTTTCGTTAAGGTTGTCGACACGTCATCTATGGCATGACTCGAAGTAACCCCTCACTATGCATCGATAGAGAGAATCCCTCTGTTGCATGACTATGCGGTTTACCTCAATCGTAAGCCATTGACATATTTTGACTTTACCGCTGACGAATATTTCGTTTCGTTACTTTGAGGTTTCCACCCCTACGTAGGTTCCCAGAAGGCATTTGTTGTTACAATTCAAGACTGAATCACAAACTTCTTTTCCTGACTAATAACAGAAATTCAATCGAAATGCTTATTTAGTGCATTTAAAAAAGCAACCCATTAAATTACAAAAAGCCCTCAGCAACTGAGGCTAGATTCGAAAGGAAAATATAATTTAAATTAGCTGGAAGCCAAAGGATTTAAGTGTTCCCAAGTGGGCGATATCTCGATAATTTTTAACAATTACTGCTTGGAACCAAATCTTCCTTCTTTGGCATACCCAGGAAATGGCGGCGATTCGCCTCGATGAACTTTATAATACCTTCGTGTGGTTATACTTGGAAACAAGGCCCTAAGGGCGTCCAAGTTCTCTTGTGCGCCCCCGCCGTGTGACTAATTGACTTCGTGCGGCAAGCAGTCCGATTTTGTAATTATTGAGTCGAAACGATTGCAATCTCTGCTGCCCACGTAAATAAAAAAGATTTGCTCTTATTATTAAACAAATAGAAATATAATAACTAATAATTATAACATTTATAAATGAGATCGGTAATCATCAATATAATTGCACAATTTTGTTTTAAAATTAAAACTCTTTTCTTTAAGAAACAAAAATTAATCTACATAAATTTAGGAGCGAAATACGAAACGCTTTATAAAATCAATGACTTACACACTACGCTCTAAATGCAATTTAAAACTCCTTTTGCTTTAATAATAAACACGACATGATACGTGCACGATCTTTTTGATCAGATAAATACTTTTTTAACATATTCCACAAACTTGGATATTTTCTTAAAGAATTAGATTTCAGGCACCGTGAATGAATACAGGATATACCAGCAGTAATTTTAATACGTTTTTTTCTCAATGAAAATTAAGGTTTTTGTCTTTTAAGAATTTCAATTTGATTTATCTAATTTTCCAGTGTTTTTATATACTTTGTTTGAGTACATTTTTTTGTTATTTAAAAAAACATATTGTGGGTCACCTCAGGGCCCTGTCGGACCCAGGGGCTTCCACATCTGGACTCAATAGGATCTTGTGTTTCATCTTGATATGGCCTTGACCAAAATTTCCATATGAGGCACCGACATATTTCTATCAGAACTTAATCGGGCCATGACAAAATTTCACACGGGTAACGCCTACCATCGATGCTATATGTATCATTATACACCTGATAATATCAAGAAGACAGATCCGAGGATTATATAGATCGTTTTATTCACGCTTCGTTTCCAAATATGTATAAAAAGAAAACCACATTTGACATTTTGTGATTTATCCATTTTGTTGTACCAAATCAATTTGTTGTTCAACGTTCGTCTTGTTACCGATGATGTTTTGCGTATCCTGCCTATCTATCGAATCTATTAATTAGTCATTAATTTGCCACTCTTAATTACGCCATATAGCAGAAAATCAATTCTTATATAGATATGGAACAGTCCAAGTCCCGAAGGAACAGAATTTTGGTTCTGCAACTGAACTGGACTATTTCCTGATAACTATTAAAACTCTTGACAGTACCAGGAGCAAAACAGTCGTTCGAAATCAAGGTATAGTTTTTCCATAAAGGCATAAGCCCAGAACGATTAGGATCGCGTGATTGCAAAATTGCTTACTATGAGCTAGGGTGCTTTGAGCGCAGAACATAGAAAAGGATGAATAACTGTGTAAGTGAAAGAGGTACAAGTATAAGGAAATTATAGCATGAACTGGGTGTAGAGATTGCATGACTTGGTGAGTTTATGAACAGTCGTACTAGCTTTCGGTAAACCGGGACCTTTTTGGGTGGATCCACGTGGTATCTTCCCACGTCAAAGTGACAGACAGACAAGCTTGACGGACGGATGGGTAGACAGACAGACAGACAAGTAGACAGACGAGTCGAGACCGGTAGCCTGTATTTTATTCAGCTTCGGCGACCAAACAATTACCAGGCTACTGTGGCGCACGCACCCGCATCTAGGTATTCGATGCGCGAAACCTTGTGATACACAACAGGATGTACTAAAAGTCAAGAGGATAATTCGATCGTAATGGATAATTATTTCTGAACGAAGTTTGCAAAATGATAATAATGATGATTATGATGGTGGACAGCACGAAACCATCGGTGTGCGTCCACCTCGACATCCGCAATCGCTGCTGAAATTCGAATATAGATTTAATCTTTTTCTAAGTTCACAAAGTATATGTAACGGTGAAACGAACGAAACTGTTAGAAAATAAGAATTATATTATTGGCAAAAACAAGGCGAAACGGTTTAAAGAACGAATGCATGTTAAACCTTTTTAGTTCTTGGAGACGAAGGCGTTTTTAAATTCCTACTTGAACAGGGTTAATGATACAAGTCGTCAATGAAGGGTATCTACCGGGGGCGCCATCTCTCGCCAAGAACGTAGACATGAAGAGGTGGTAGATGAAAAAGTAAAGAAGGCAGACTCTTTTCTCATTTAAATACGATGTAGCCGAGTGTAAAGACGACTGACCGCTCATGTATGTGGCACAATGTTGGCTGCCGGCCCCTACCTTCGCTGATCTAAAACGACGTATAGTGAACCGCTTTCTTGCAAAGCAACGAGAAGAAGGTGGAGGTGGAGAGGACGACCGCCCGTAAAATATATCAGCCGCTATGTGACTTCTCGGGGCGGTCACAAATCACGCGACCCCCCGGCGCTGCTCGACAGTGTGGGTGTACCCTTATGCGCGTCCACCTCCATCGACAGCGATGAGTCTCGTGATTCCAAAGAGTGCCAGCAAAGTGGACTTTTTTTAATTAAAGTAAACTTTAGAATATCATGTGAAACCAGTAAAGTTCCCCTTCGATCAACTTCCATACAAGTTAATAAAAAACAAACAAAACTAGGTGGAAACAATTTAGTTCAAAAACTAATGCATGACTTCAGCTTACCACAAACTGCCTTAAAAACGTCTTACGAAATATCTGAATTGAGTTCTCCTAATGAATAATAAATGCTGATCTCCCAGAGTGTGTTGAGATAATTCAGGATTCAGTCAATTTTAAGCAGTCTAACGTAGAAACTTGACATTAAAACGATTATATAAAGAAGAACCGTGAAGAAAAAAATATTTATCCTTGGATACAACTAATCTTGGATTAATCCCTGGAATTCTAGATTTCAAAGGTGGGTTAATTCATGGGCAGGCATGCATCATCGAAAAGAAATTCGTTAAAAATATTAAAGGTTGTATACTACCTGAGATAGTATTCAAGAGGTCGGCACAACCTGAACACCATCAAGCAGGAATTTTCTTTGGTGAATACTATTAATGAGGCTTGTCCAAAGTGGATGGAGAATAAGAAGTAGAGATCGAGGAAAGAGGTGGAGAAGAAGGCGGAGGATGGGTTCTCTTTTTGAAAGCAGCAGCCTTTTGTTGAACTTCGAAGTGAGCAAGGAAATAATGCCTCGTGGAATGTGACCTGTGCACCTCGCGTCGCTACATGTGTGGATCAACACACATTCAAGAAGCAACATCATTGTGTTCCATCGATGCGACTATGCCAAGAACCATGTTCTATGGACACGATTGTCAGGCTTACTCAAGCTAAGGTGACTCGATAATTCACATGGTAAGGAGGAAACCATTCGATTCACTAGATTGTTAGTCAGTGTGTCAATCATACCGTTCTGATGTTGTTGTCAATTTTATATAACTAATGGTTACAAATACAAAGTATCTATATTTTTCTAATCGTTTTTTTCATGTAGAAGTATGTTTCTACTTTCAAAAATAAAGGGAATTTCTATAGTAGACAAATTCAAGCTAAAAAAAGATTTATGACAAAGAAATCCGGCGTAAATTATGTTACTAGTTACAGTCCTTGTTCTTTATCACTACAATTATAAATTATTCCAGCTTTATTTTTGATAATAAGAAGCTTGATAGGCATTTGAAAAGTGAGTTATTTGATATTTACTCTATGAAGGAATTGGGTGGAAATTAACTTTTGAAGAAAATTTTTTAAATACAGTAAGAGAGCATTATATTATGAATTCCAACAGAAATATATTTTTAGATGATTTTGTTTAGTTAAAGTAAAATGTTTGAATTAAATTTATTATTTTTTATAATGAACTAAAAGTATGGTTCAATGAAACTTAAATAGGTTTGAATGTATAGTTTAACGTCACTTAAATTTACCTGTAGGTAAAAAAATTTTAAAAAATTAAAACTATGATTTTCTTGCTCAAAAACCAGCTACTAATCGAAAAAAATTGTTTTGTTAAATTGTTTTGTTAAATTGTCAACAAAAAGTTTTTAATTTGTAAACTTGTGTAATCGCTGTAAATTGTTTCTTCGTTTTCAATTAGCTTTTTCCTTTCAAGAAATTCTTCCCAATTTCCATATCAGGCAACTTATTTATGTTGAGAAAGAAACACTTCTTTTGCTTATTCGATAACTAAAAACTGTAATTTACAATTGGAATCAATAGAGAATAACGAAAAGGAACAAAAAGAAAAGTAATGACATAACATTTTATATACCTTGTTAAAAAATAATAAAATGTTGTAGTTAATGATCACTTGAGTCAATGTTACGATAGAATTAAAAGAAAAAACAATTCTTTACATTTAAACAGCACAGCTGGAGCGGGACTCTGAGTTAGCGTCACTATAATAGCACGCACTATAATAGCGCCACTATAATAGTATAATGGCGCTATGGCACTATTATAGTGAGCGCTATTATAGTGAGCACTATTATAGTGGCGCTATGGCACTATTATAGTGAGCGCTATTATAGTGTGCGCTATTATAGTGGCGCTATTATAGTAGCGCTATTATAGTGCGCGCTATTATAGTGGCGCTAACTCAGAGTCCCGCTCCTGATCCTTTCAGACATTATAATTTTATATTAAAATAAGAGATGTAATATAAAGTACATACCAAGTTTTCCATATTTACTGTAAAAAATAAATCTTACTTTTAAACAATTTTTTATTTACACGGTTTAGATGAGAAGCAGTTTTTAACTGAATCATTCTTTTCCCTCTTATAAATCTATCATTGCCTTGACACGGAGTGATTGTCGGCTTCAATATTCTATTTTATTTTGACGAATATCGTTAAGAACTAGTTTCGCTTTCAAAGATCACCATTGAACATATTTAAATTAAATATTTATTACAATAAATATGGTTTATTAAAAAAGGGTTGGTGTGTGAGGCCCAAAGGAATTCAGTTACAGAGTTGTCGAGGAGGAATGTTTTAACCGGTAGCGAGTGGGACCATTATAATGATTCGAATCTACCGAGTCTCCCTCTGTCTCACTTCTTCGGAGAGTCACTCCTGGTTGGAGTCCTGACCGCTCGTTATTAATATCAAATAACGAGATGCTTCGCCGGGCCGAAGGCATGCGTGGTTGGTATTCTTTATTAACGATCCTTGCAATTCCCAGGATCTTCCATGAAAAAAATATGCTCACAAATGCGAAAGAGGTGTTTCTCAACATGAAGTTAACTGACTTTGGAATTCGGAAAAATTTGTTAATTGCATTCACTGGAATAAAACTCGAGATATCAGATAAGTAAGTCAACGTGATTAATTATAATTATATTAACAAATGAAACGAAAGTCTCCTCATAGAGGAAGTAATAATTATCAGTTACTTTGTACTTTATGATTATAAATAATTCTACTTTTAATAATTAAAAAATAAGTAAAAGAATTTAAGGGTAATTGTTAATATAAGTAATTGAATTTGAATTAAACAATGAACACTTGTAATATTTTTCGTTTTATACGATTCATTCAGAAAAAATAGAGGTAGTTTATAAACCAAACCGAACGTGAGAATTCCCAGGTAGAAGGAGTGTGGTAACTCGACGCGATAAGACCGTTTGCTGGGCGAATAATGTTGCGGGTACGACATTACTTCTGTTTCCAGGAGAAAATACTGGATATCAGGGAATATGAGCTTACAGGAATAATTATGGCGCCAAGGGTACACTAGACGTTCTACGGTGCGAGTGAGGCAAACGCGCTTTTGTAATTATCGATAGTCGCGATAAGTTTCCTCCTGCTGAGTGAAAAATGCGACATTTTACATCTAAGGCGGATTACGTGCCGGAACGACTCTAAAAATGTTGGATAAGACTTGATCTCTAAGTAAATTTACTGGAAAAAAAGTTCAATTTTGTTCTCAAAAGAGAAATCGACAATATTTGTTCCATTTTATTTCAGAGGACTGAATTAAAATTCAGCCTTGCAATGAAAACAGTTTCCGAATTTGTTTCTTCTGAGTTTTATTTAACATTGCAGTTGAGTATAGCGAAGATGAGAAACTGTTTTGACCTCAAGCTTATTTTGTAAGGATATTCTTTTTTTACTACATAAAGAGAAATAGAATTATCTTTACTAATTCCTAAATTTTCTTATTGGACTCCACTACTAGTAGAGCAAAATCATGCGTTGACTAGTAAGAATATTCACGAACTGTTATGCATACGTAGGGGATGAAGAGACGAAAGCACAAATACGGAGAGCAACGTGACATGAATCGAAGAGAGAGAGAGAGAGAGCCATAAAATCTGTACCAGTGTTGACGCAGCAGCACGGACTCCCTTTACAATGGCATCGACATTGTCGCTATAGTTGAACATCCAACAAGTACAATGCTAATTGTACCACAATATACGTCAATACAAAAGCAAGAATCCCAATAGAACCATTTCTTTCATGAAAGGAAATAAAGATGAGAAGAAAGAATTGCTATGAATTCTCAACAATTAATAACTAATTAGACAATTCAAAATTTCTTATTTACATCGAGTCCTAGCTGAAACATCAAGAAAAGATCCTTTTCTTAAAATACGAATCTTTGATTCAAAGATATAGAAAATTTCATGTAAAGAAAGTTATATGTCTAGACAAAAAGTGACAAAATAATTTCTTTTTACGAGAGAAAAATTGTCAACGCACATCGAATTTTAAATTGGATTTCCTTTCTGTTATATCGATAAAATGGAGCTTGCTGGTAATTGAGCTTAACGAAGTGTCTGGCTTTGTGGAAATGAATGCGCTAGTGAAACGAATTGCGCTCGCGAGGCACTACGATCCAAATCCAATATTCCAATCGGAGTCAATTACTGACTCACAATGCTCGGGACAGCCTCGGTGCCTAAATGTCAACTGAGAGGCGGCGGTGTCATTTCGAATACAAACAGGATTACACGATCTAATTCACGGACTGACAAAAGGCTGACAAAGAAAACCACCGAAGTGGAAGCTTGCAGGAAGGGTAGAAATGATACTCCTTCTGTTCCAAGCCCCTTTTCACTCCTTCTGTTTTACATCATTCAATAATGTTTACAGCAAAATGAAATCAATTCGCCTTGTTCAATAGAAATTTGCAACATATGACTCTTAAAATAAAAGAGTTTCTCTTCAAAAGGATGAAAAAGTGTTAATATGCATATTTAAAACCATTGTACATTTTTTGCATAAAGAGTGTATAAATTGTGAGTTTGTCTAATGTCTTAATAGAAAACACATTATCGCTACGTATTTGTAAGCTTCCAAAGTTTTACAAGATAAGGCAAGATAGGTGAATATCAAATGTCTCACATCGATGGACGTAGAGCCGCCGGATCCATTTTCATTTGCATGTAGGAGAATTGCCGAGTGCACTGCACTTAACAATAAACCCAGTCTCTTAAAGTAAAGGAATCATTACCACGACGAGTCATACAGTCAAATACAATGTTCGACATCAATTTGATAATCTTCTTGATTATTTACAAAGTGGTTCTACTGCTTCTATATTTATTTATTGCTTTTTAAAATTTTAATAAAACTATCTCAATATTGAAAGCAAGTCTAAATTATTAAATTAGGTGATATTTTTAATTCTAGGAGAAAATTAATCTTGAACGTGAATCTCAATAACATATTTGCAATTTCCAAAATGTACAAACCAAAATCATAATCAGATTTAAATTTTATGTTTTTCGTTAAAAGCACTTGCAAAGTAAAAAATCAATGCGGAAAGTAAAGGGTAACTTATACTCCTTAAAAGCTTAAAAAACTCGATCGAAGCTTTCCACGATAGGACTCCTATTTTACGTGGAATGCTAAAGGCGACAAAAGCCTTTACGTGGAAGTTTATCTTCAGTGAAAGTGCTTTTTGAAAATAGCCACCAGACGCCACTAATATATATTAAAGCATCATGAATCACATTGATATACTTGCAGGTGAGAAGAAAAAGCTCCCTCCCAGAACGTGAAAGAGAAATTAGTATTAACTTAGTTTTAGTCTTTGAGATTTTTATAAAAATATTAAATCACAAATCGCATAATGCTGAAAGTTTCATTTGACTTAATTATTAAATGAAAATTTTGAATGAATAGCAACTTATTATATAGTAAAGAAACTATTTAAAGTTTCGTTGTTTTTAAAATCATATTACTAAATAGTGCCTTCTGCTATTAAACACTGTAAAGTATAATTCATAAATATTTGACAGTGCTCGAAATAATAAGCAGTAAAAAAAGTTCCATTTTTTTCCGTGTAATAAGTCGTGATTGAAAATATCATTTAATCGATCTATCAGTTTGATTATTATGCGTTTATGGTATTCGCTGATATGTCGTTTACGATCTTCATTTTACTAGATGGTGAGGAGGAATATTACAATTTATTTTGTTAGGAAGAGTGTAGTATGTCAGCTGACCCAACAGCAATCGCACATCTCTCGGTCAAATGTCGCACGTATTTTCCTCTTTATGGTGCCTTTTACGGTCGTAAAAGATGCGCACTATGAGCGCTAAAACAGTTCCCAAGCACCGTCACATTACATCTTAGTATACTAAATGCTAAATCGAAATTGTAGAATACACCATGAAATATTAGAATTTCAGTAAATTATAATTACCAATCTAAAACAGCATATATTTATTATTCTTCTCCTCTCTCAAGCTCAATAAAACTTTAATTCTGATTTTTCCAAAAAAATTTACAGAAAATAGATTCTATAGAATCATTCTATTTGTACAACTGAGAAAAGGATATTACCGTTTCTTTTACAAGTTCTATTTCACTAATTGCAATAAATAGTAGGTTATTTTAAGTAAGTGAAATTTACTACCTACTACCGCTCTGTCTTCTACAAAGATACTTTTTTCATGAACTTCCAAAACTTTCCAAAACTGCTTTAAAGCCGTTTGAAACATAGAAATTAGAGAAAAGATGAAAGTAATATGCAATGGAATTAATTTATGAGTTAAGTTACATGATTGGATAAAGTTTCGTAGAAATTGTCATCACACGTTTTAGGGTGGATTTCCGGCAAGTAGAATGAGTGTCCTAACCGAAAGAACCCCCTTAACTTACGCATTATTTACTCTCATCCCTTAATTTAAGCTCTAAAGATCCATAAGGCGACCTTCGTATGTAGGTATAGCATCATACGAGGGTGGTCAGGTGCTCTCGCGGCATTTAATCCCTTATCCCTTTAAATGTTGTGTATTATCCTCGTAAAAACTAATACTCTCTCCCGCCTAAAGCCTGCTAACCGACCACTCAATTCAGAAAAAGAAGAAACCAAAAATATCTCAAGCATTTGAACAAATAGAACCTCAGAATTTATATTCTGCACGAGAATTTTAATATTCTTTAAAAATTTTCATTTTGAAGATTTCCAATAGCATTTTGCAATCAACAAATTCTGGAATTTCTTTTTCCTTGAGGTAATTGACAGTATCTTGAAATAATTTTAAGGAAAGAATTTCAAAGACGCTGATGGAACTTGATATTTATGGAGTTTGCAAAGTATCTATGTGAATTGGAATGTTGGAAAATAGAAGATGCAGGATGAGAGAAGTTCGCGAGAACGTGAAAGGCCATACATCACCCTGGCGACGAAACAGCCAACCCCCAGCAAGCGTTGCATTTGCATCGGTTAAGCAAAAACCTCATCCGATCAACTGCACCCCTTCCACCCTCTGACATACAACCTGGGCGTTCAGGGACATTCTGTCATCCCCCAAGAGTCAAGCTCTGATTTACATTTTCTTTTCTAAGCTCTCGATAACAGGAAGCAACTTCACCTCGATTCCGGTTCCATAAGTTCTTGCGATTCAATTTTTTGATACACTAGAGATCGGAAATGGATTTTAACTTTGAAAGTAAATTTATCATCCCCAAAAATTATCTTCATAGTTCTAATTAAAAGGTGCTAAACGGAATTATGGGTTCACTTTTTACAATAGGTTAAGTACTGCAGTATTATAAAAAATTAAAAAATTACCTTTTTGTATCGCCAAAGAAATTCTTAAAACTATTCATTTTTTAACCTTAGATTTAAAAGATTAGAAATTGTCCCGAGGAAATAGAAGTGAACATTCTTCGTTAGTTAAAAAATGTTATATCAAAAATAGGATTTAGTTAAATTTGATTTTGACTTGACAAGCGTGAACGAGTGTATTGTTGTTCGACTATTTTAAGAACTTGTGATCTCGCACCCAGCAACAGCTGCGCTATCTATCACCAACAATGATTCAGTGATCGTGTAACGAAGAAGCGCGTGCTAACGTTTATAGTGTGAAAAATGTATGAAGAAAGGTCGGAGGAGAAAAGAAAGATTCTAGAAAGAGAACCTCAACTGCAGTCGTCTGATCTTCAAAGTAACGCCTATAAACTTTATACATGCGTTCGATTGTTTTGTTAACCCGTTTTTCCCCAAATTGTATGTATCTGAAAATATTTCTGTTTACTAAGTGTTGGTGTCAACAATAACAACTTTTAAAACTTATACTTACTTAAAAAAAAGAATTTGTCACAATTTAAAAACAATAGCCTTTAGCATTCTGAAATTTTAAAAAAATTTTGTTGTATTCTTCATTATAAGTTTTTTAAAACATTTTTATTTCTGTATTCAAAAGGGAAAATTATTCTTACTCGTTTAACTTTATGTTTTATAAAGTTTAATATAGATTGAAATCTTTAATGAAAGGATGTACTTTTCTTTTATGAAACATGATTTTCCAAACAGATTTTAAATAACTGTATATTATTTTTGGAAGAATTTTAATGGTATAAAACACAAAAGAAAATGAAGCAAAATGAGATAAAATTACCGACGAGAGTTTACATTTTCAGAGGGGTAAAATATGGCAAGTCGGTGACGCATTAGGATATTCGTTACCAAGCCTACACTACACTTGTTGCTAGAGGGGCAAGAGTTATGTATAAACAAAGCTCGACCACTATAGACGCCAAGAAGAAATTTCTCGACGCTCGTACAAAGTGAGAACATTAATGGTCAAAGTGATATTACGAGTAAATAAGTAATGGTTGTTGAAAAAAGACGCTCATACATCAGTCTCGGCACTGTCAACGTTTTTCCTTTTTTCGCAAACCAATTCAAAAGTCACCAACCTTATACGAATGTTTTCATTGTTTATTTCTCTCAGAACTGAATTATCGGTATTACAATTAGTAAAATCTTCCTCGATACTATTCGTTCATAAAGAATGACCGAGGTGAAACTTTTTCCTTCGCTATTAGAATCATTTTGCGATTTCGTCTTTAGACTTTACAAACAGAGAAGCAGTTTTGACAGCGAAATTCCCAGAAAGTTTTGATGCTCCTACATCTTTCTTGATTGGTAGCCTGGATCACTTTCTGGAGAGCACGCTCCTTCCATCTATGATCGCACTTAGCATAACAATGAGAGTGGAGGTGAGGAGGGAAGCCAGAGAAAAGGAAAAAGAGAGTAGCGCGTGCGGCGATGCGCGTTTTGACAAATCGCTTCGTCGTCCTTTCAAGGCTCTCCCTCCTTTTTTGATCCTTTGGCAAGACTCCACATCTAATTCCCCGGAATGTTTTTGGATGGCGTCTCGCTGGGCACAGCTTGTCTCCCTCTAGCGTTTTTTCTTCGCAAGTTAGACTTTTTAGTCTTCATCCTGTTTCGTTATGCTTATCGAATTCCAATCTCGATGAAAAAGACAATTTCATAAAAAAAATCCAAATATTTTCTTTTTTTCAAATATAAAAAATGGCTCACCAGGAATAATTATCTAACCTCTCAGGCTATTTCATTTTACGAAAGACAGAAAAAAAGAGAAAATACAGAGAATGAAATGAGACTTGTCGTCCCTCCCATTTTCATTTCCTGTGGCAATAGTTCATTATAAAGGTGTTTCAGATCCAATTCCATGAGCTATTAGGTGGCCTTTATCACCCCCCTAGCGATCATTTCAGCTCCGTATCTCGAAAGCCTTCCACAATTTGCGGAATTCTAGCATCCAGAACTGATATTTCTGCTGTAACCGAAGCACCTGAACATACCTTGAAAACAGAGCAGGCAATTTTCCTCTTTTAAAAATTCTTTCCTCCTATCTTAAAAAACTCCAAATGTAAAGATTTATTTTTTAATTATGATTTTTTATAATTATAACACATTTTGAAAAATAACTTTACAAAAAATTTTATTGACAAGCGTTATTATTTATTGGATGTAAATTTTTCTTGGTTGCAAACTTCTCTTTGTTTTTTTAAACATCAGGAAACTAGAATTAAGTTTAAACAAAAGATTGTGACAAAAGAATAAGTGTAGATGAAAAAAATGATGGAACATAATACACGAAGGGGGATATTCGTCCGAGCGGAAATCCAGAACCAAGAAGGTTGTGACGTAGTCTAAAAAGATAAGGGCTTTTTCTAAGAACTGAGGGCGGATTGGTCGAAGGGTGGAACAAAGCCATTTATCAAACGCGAGCGGGAGCAGGTGGCGAAATCCGCGACTGAGAAACGATGAACCTGCAGAGAGTATATACAGGAGGGTTCTTTCGTTAGAGAAAAAAGCGTGGATCGCCACTTGTAAAACGTCAGATCTTGCTGGACGAGACGAGAGTGAAAAACTAATTGGTTAAGTCAAAGAGACGTTGCAAAAAATAAAGCAAAAACCAACATTTGACTTAATATTGTATACGAAAAATACTCGCTGCAAATAGAAAACAGAAAGCAGTAGGGAAAGAACAATATTTATAAAGGAATGCTTGGAACGAGGATGTAGTGAAATTTGTGAAAAATGAAGATTCTTTAAAGATTTAAAGACTCAATTTTGAAGGATAGAGAGTAATTATATGGTAGACGATCTCCAATGAGTACTGGGAGGTTCGCTCCGTCTTCCTAAAGTCTAAACTATAAACTCGCCGACCAGCTACTGGGCTTCCATTTATAATATGCCTTATCCCTCATAACGTAATAACGGCATTTGTGCACGAACTGAATGAGCTGCTATAACGCCGACGTGCTTTAAGCAATTAGTCCTATGTTACGAATATTGTAAAGTTTCAGTGAAACCACTAAAATTGTTATTAGTTCAGGTTGATGACCCTTCTCGATTACAAATTTATTCACGTCTTCCTTGATAAATTTTAAAACATGATTAATTTTTTATTAATGACGTCTTACTGTTTCATTATTTTAGTGCATTTCAATTTTACCTAATCTTAAAGATGTCACTCTGTCCAAAGTTGAAATTATTTCTACCTATAGAGGTAGAGTACATAATTTAAGTACTATTTTTTCATCCAATTAATATTTTTCGCGAACTAAATTATTTGCTTTTGAAAAACCGATACACGTTATTTAGAGATCGTAGATTTTAATTCTCAAACACCATCTAAATTGCCTTATTAGGACGTTACCGTCAATGAAGGCAACTACCCCCGCAGGAATCAAACTCTGTAACCTGACCCATTAAGGTAGTGTGTGTGTGTTTGTGTGTTCTCGTCCAAGTTCCTGGTCAGCTGTAAGGGTTTGGATTATAGTTGTAACCCACAATGTTTACGAGTCCGCAAAGGCCGATTACTGTTCCCCTGCTACGC
This sequence comes from Leptopilina drosophilae, assembly GCA_032873175.1. NCBI lineage: Eukaryota > Metazoa > Arthropoda > Insecta > Hymenoptera > Figitidae > Leptopilina > Leptopilina drosophilae. The sequence goes on from CM065484.1 coordinate 13,113,752, forward strand.
CCATCCCTTAGAAGCTTTACTGTGAGAAAAGACAGCTGTAAAAAATCTTTTACTCTTTCTCAGCTCTACAGCGCACTTTTAAGAAGACATCTCAGGAAAGTAAATTTCGTAAATGAAAAGCAACTTGAAAAGTGTGAGAACTTATTTTAGCTACAGAATTATTTTAAGAGAAACTGAGAAAAGGTTTAAATTTGCAACACAGTTAGTAACACATTTTCTGTATTCTCTTTGCGAAGTCTTCAAATTTAACCCTGTCCTCATCTGCTTTTTTCAAACCCCTGTACTTTTTTCCGACCCGATTTCATTTCTTTCACAAGCGCCGCGTCATCATTTTTCATAGACCCTTCTCACCCCAACCCCTTTTCAGAATAACATTGAGGAAGAAGGTTTTCGCGATACGAGCCACCCTCTGCTCTTGGCAACTGTATTCTCATTCCATCAAGGAAAAGAAAGGTTTAATTCTTAAAGAAAATGAAAAGATTTTATTTGAAAAATTGACTTTCATTTTGGAAATTGTATTTGGGTTGATATACGGAACTCGACGATTTCGTGTTTCTCAAACTATTTTAATTGTTAATTTTAGCATCAGTGTACATCTTTGATAACTAATTTATCAGAAAAATCTAAACAGTGAGTTACTAAAAAAAAGATTTTAGAATAAATTTTTAATAATAATTTTTTTAGTATTAATGATATAACTCAGAAGAATTATATTATTATTATCTTTATATTGTTATTTATATTTATCTTGAAATCGTATGGTTTTGTGGAATCTCCCAAATGTATATCTCTGAATAAGAAAATTTTGTAAACTTACTCATCAAATGGATTGCTTGGATTCGTTTACTCACCTGAAACAGAAAGAAAAACACGATTATAACTTCTTTATTTTAGTACAAGCGTTTTAAAACGTTAGACTAGTTTATTGATAAATTCATTAATTTGTCTGGATCACAAACAACAAGGTAGACGCGGACGTGGTAAAGATGGAAATTAATCGTCCTGCGGCCGAGAATAAGCACATGAATTATCGCAGCAAACTTGATAAATCCAGTTGTTGGACGTTAATAATAATAAGTTGTTTAGACGCAAGTGTTCTCTTGTAAACAGGAGTGACGATGACTAGAAGGAGGACACAGGTGGTGCGAAGATATGGAGAATGAAGTGGGGACAGAAACGACGACGCGGACAATGTGATTTAGAATATTCGGTGGCGGATGTCAGCTATTGCTCGCCCACTGCGATGTCATTATGTCATCATCATTCTCCTTCGCGCCGACCTACGTTGACGGGAGGCGTGCGCCGAGACATCGCTCACCCGTGGTCCAAGCAACGGCCTTCGCGAAGGGCCCCGAGCATTGCTTAAGGCTCACGTCTACCGCCTAAACAATATTTATCATGCCTCTGAATTGAAGGTTCCGCCACATCCTACGACTTAACTCGCTTCATCCTTCTAATCTGTCAAATTGATAATGATCAGAAATAAAGCTGACACGCTAATTTTTATCACCACCCCTCAACAGGGGTAAACTTGAATACATTATTTGTGACTTGTTAGATAATTCGAGATAGTTCAAGATAGATGTTTGAACTCCACTCTCATTACTTGTAAACAATTCCCGAAGAAGTGTTATTTATTGTGAACAAAGTTTTGATTTTTAATTAACGTTTACTTGACAGTACGTATTCTTGGAGAGTTTCTCGCTAAGAGAAATATTCAACTTCGTCTAACAGAATGAATAAAATTCTTTTCGATTCTTCCCTAGTGCAATTAATCAAACTTTCATCTGAGGAACGTTTCTTTCTTGAAAAAAGCATTTGCCGAAACGCAAACCAAATCGAAGTACGAGTTTCTCGAATAATCGTTTCCAACGAAAAACTTTGGTCGGCTCATTTTAACGATTCCAATTTCCCGCAACTTCCACTTCCTTGGTCCCACCATCTTCATCATCTCCCTCTACAGCGTCAAAAGCGACCGAACTCTCCGAGGAAATCATTGAATATGCAACTTAAGAAAATCCTCTGATATTGTGTTTTATTATAAACGGGCGCCCTCGCCGTCCTCCTCAACGTTCTTCCCTCTCCCTCAACGGAAACGGAGGGAATGACTTCGCACGTGAATAATACGCGCTGTCCCTTGAGACTACGTATGGTTTCTCTGTCCCGAATGTATCGCAGAGAGAATATGCTTATGATCCTACACAAGACGTTTGCCAATGTTCAGACTTTCTTCCTTGTACATTTTTTTAACTATGAATCTGTGTAAGAAAATATAAGAAGCTTACTCTCGAAATCTAGATAAGTAAAAAGTCTTAATGTTTTTCCAAATACATCAAAACTATAGTTTTCAATTGTACGGAAATATTTTTCACATATAGTCTAAAAAATCATCAATATGTGAATATTTGAAATTATTTTCCACTCGAGAATACTTATAACGAGAAAGTTCTAAGAATGTTGCGACCTGAAGATTCTTTATGAATTTAAAACAGGCGATAAATAACTGAAACTTTAGCTTCATTTTAATTCCTTGATTCGAGAAAATAAGAGAATAAAAATGTAAGTATTTTCTTTCCTTCTAGAACAAAACGCGCAGGCACCATCCAGCTTTATCCTACCGCGAAAATATACGGTTATCCTCTTAAGTTAGACACTACCAAGACGGAAGCCATCGCATTCTTAAAATATAGTATTCAATAAAAACTTATTTAATGGTATGTCTTTCTTTCCTAATATCTTGTTCCGTAACCTTTTATGTGGATGATCTTCCTGAAAGCGCACATTATAACTTTCGTCTCTCAAAATCATGTTTCTTTTATTACAAAAAATTTTCTAGGTGTCGTAAATGTAAACAACAAATGACACCGGTTTTTAACAATTTCCCAGAGCTGTCGTTATCGGATGCGTGGTCAACGGCTACGTGATCCGGTTTAAGGTTGTATGGCAAACGTCTGGAGACAATAACGACTCTACTGGTCATCAAACGAGCTTCTGAATGGAACTGAAGAGACTTAAGGATCGTCGTAATCGAATAGGACTTTCTTCTTCCTTTTCCACTATCAAGTATACATGTAGATACAAGTCTCTTTTCCCTTCTTTCGGAGGATACGAAACTACCAGAACGACAGGCTTCACTGTTTCCTTTATGAGACCTGAAACACCTAAATACTCCATTCGACTAACGCTGCAACCGAAAATAAAAATTCCAACTGGGAGAGACATCTAAATTGAAACATCTCGATTATTTGATAAATCATCATTTTTCATATTACTCTTCCCTTCTTTAACTTTTTAAGAGAAACACATTTTAATTGAAATTAAAAAGAATAATTAATGAATAAGATTTTAATTTTTTGGGAAAGCCATCAGTTACGGTTAAATTATGATTTCAAAATTATCGAGTCTTTTCATTTATTTATGTGTTTTAATAGGTTCTGCTTCATTCGAAGTTGCTTATATGTTTTAATCTATCCATCCACCAAGGCATATGCTCACTTGAATTACAAAAAAAGCGCAGGCCTTATAAGTGTGTGTTTTGGTCCACTAAAAGAACAAGGCGAAAACAACAACATCAACCACAGGGAGGGTGGAATTGTTTGATGCTTGATTGTCGCACAGCTTCGGGGGTCGTCCGATTGAGCTACCGCGAAACATCTGGCGACCTCCCGCAGGGCTCCCAAACGACAATCATCCTACAATTGCGAGGTAATATCTGGAAAGATATCTTCATCGTGAAAAAGTCCAAATGATCTAGATGAGAAAATGGAGCATTTCCAATCGGCAAGCAAGAACGGAGGGTTGCGAATAAGAATATTTTAGTCTTCAGAAAGAATTTTTTGAATTTAAAAAAGAAACTTTCCGTCTCGTGTTTAAAGGAATATTTTATAACTAAGAAAGTCTGATTTTCTTCTGTAAAAATTGAAATAATTGTTTTTAATTATTAATAAATATATTTCAGATATTTGCATTAAACTTCTCGACATCGCCCCATCAGATTCTTAAAATAGACGTGTATTATGAAAAACTTACATACAATTACACTTTTAAATACGTTTTTATTGTTAAAAATTAAATTTCTAAAGAAATGATACATTATAGACTTAAAATTGCCTTTACGTTACGGGTGATGATCACACATATTTCATAGCGATAATGATCACTATAATTTATTATAAACTTCCACTTAGCAGTATCTTGTAACACACTTTGAGCATCTAATACTGCTGCTTCGTCTTGGATCAAGTGTCATAAAAAAGTTTTCTTTAAAATAACGATAATTATACATATATTTTTTACATTTTTGAATTATTGAATTCATTATAATAAAAAATTACGCCTTACTATCTTTAAGAGCATTTAAATTTATGAAACATTGTTATTAAAATGAAAATTAATTAGAATAATTGTTGAAAATGTGCACATAATGAGAAAATTAATAAAAAATTATATTCTCAAGTAATTTCTCTTCCCGTTGTTCTTGTAAGAATATTATTGTAATGTCATTTGTAAAAGTACAATAAACACAATTGGTATGAATAAGAAATTTGCCTTGTAATTTGCAATCTAATTAGAGAAATTATTTTCTTCATTAATAAGACGATCACTATAACAATAACCACAATATAAGGGATATTAAAATCCTCATCATTTGCAATACTAAATCCCTATCTAATCTTATATCTAAGATCCACTCATTAGTCCAAAGCTTTATAATTTCTGACGTGTGATCATGACTCGGACAAAACCAATCGTCGGATTCGTAACTTGAGATCCTGTTTGCGTGTTCTGGGAACCCTTGACCGCTTTCCCCACACTTCTGATTCTCCCCTTTCTTAGTAATAATGCGATAATCCTCTCTTGCAAAACAAACGTAACGAGGGTTAGAATAGGCGAACCCTTTCACTCAAGGGCTGGACCAAATACCGAACGATCGATCACGATTGCCAACCTTCCATACACTTGCATCGAAACCTCACACGTAGAACAGAAGAGTTAGGGAGGGACCCTTCTCGTCAACTCGATTGTTATTCTTTGGGCGAAAACTATTTACAAAGTCGGAGCTAATAGCATCAAGAGATTTCTTCTCCATATGCCGTCACTTCTCTCTGTATCTTGACACTCGTCGCATTAGCGTACTGTTTCTGAATTCAATTCAAATGCAGGGGTGGAAAAAATGAAAATTTCTATTTTCAATTTCAAACGATATCTGCGTACTGGTAAATAAAAGTTAAAATTTGTTCAGCTGAAAAGTACTGCAAGATCTTCGTGAATAGAATTATTGTTTCACTCACTCCGCGACAAAATTTAATGACTAAACACGTGGTAATGCCACAATTCAAGTGCAGTATTATAATACGCACATGGCAATCATCTGCGGCTCAATCTTTGCCTACATCCGTTGAAGAGATACAAACATTTTGTCAATCACATACAGCTTTGATTTGATTTTCGTCTTTTTTGATCCGCCTACGCCAATGACAATTTTGATCCTCAACGAGCGCAAAGTGAGTCGACCCCGATCTAACCGGGCAAGTAGACGCACGTGTGTAATAAGAGTTTTCTTTGAGTGGGTCGACAAACTTATGCATATTAACCCAACCAATCTTATAATGCTACCGATCCTCTTGATTTGAAGCGTAGGTGCAAATTATTGTTGACGCATTTAATGTATTTCGTAAATTATAAGCGTAAGTGCATCTTTCAGTTGTAAGTTTTCTCTTTGAAATCAAGCAATAAGTTTGACGAATATTTTAATTTCAACAACCGCTTTTCTTTCTTTTCGCCAAAAAGAAATAAGAAAACAATCACAACAAACGTTCTTTAAATATTGAGCCGATTACTCAATGCTCCTCCTGCTTGACATACAGCTATTCGTTGATTAAACTTCTAGTAAATATTTAACGGAGTGGAAGACCCGATTGAGAATCGCAGCATAAGACGCGATGTGGAACGACCTTGGTTCTCGTCCGCAACCCTTTCCACAATGTCCTCACACCCTTCCTCAAAATCTACTGCCTCATCCTATTACAAGTGTTCACCAATCCTACTCTGCCACTTATAGGCCTCGACTCACAAACATATACACTAGCAGCACAAATGGAAATCGGATTGATTAATCGTAGTAATTACCGATCAGCCCCCGCTAATTAGATATCCGACTCCTACAGCCAGCCCTGGAGGGTTTCGCTAGCTGTGGGACTGGCACACCCCACTGGTGTTTGGTAGGGGTAGTTTTAGCCGAAGAAGAGAAAGACGAAGGTGCCGCTTGAGTTGTCCAAATGAGATTATTTGATTAAACTATCCAATAACGCTTCAAATATCAGGCACGTGTATTTATTTCATAAAATCTAATTTAGAATCTATTGAGAAAAAATAATAGAATGAGATACATAAATGAAGACTGATGCTCTCATTTTTCTAAATTAAAAATAGTTTCCCTCAGTAGAAATTTCCGTGCGACCATAAGAAATATGTGACGCGATCTGAAGAAAGGGACCTTAGAAGCAAATCACTTTAAGGTTATGTTAATTTTACCTATTTGTTGATTAAAAGTTTCTTTTTACTTTTTGCAAATTAAAATCAGTATTTATTAAATATTTCAGTTATAATGAAAACTTAATCATCAATAATTTATATTGTCCGTTGATTCTCTTTTTGTATTTTTATTTCCAAAATTGCTAACATAACCTACAATTTTTTGCTTCTAAGGTCCCTTTCTTCAGATCGCGTCACATATATGGCTCGAACCTGTAAAAGTATTTAAAAATACGAACTTTACAGACCAATGACTGTCAAAAATATAACCAGTCCGAGTCAAATAAGAGAACATTTTACTTTAAACTATAAATTCAATTTTTCAAAACTATAAAACATGAAAATATCGATAACTCCGAGTGATTAATTTCTTCATGTTTTGTAACAAATAAAGAGCAATAGTGATAAAATCATTATCAATTCAATTATTATTTTCAAGAATTTTTAACCAAATTATAGGTATAACATGAATCTGAAATTACCAACGTTGATTCAACGAAAAACTTAAAAAAAAAATTTTCTGAGAATATAAATTTTTCTTGTATATTTTTAACACAAGTAAACTCTCCAAACACTAAATTAAAAAAAACGTGGAAAAAAGTGATTTTTATTTTTTTTTTGGCAAATTTTTTCCAAAAATCACGAAATTTCAATTAAATTCATAATTCATCGCCTCGGTAGTACTTTTTTTCTTTTGATAATTGTTTATTCTAATATCGAGTGCCATTTAAAAAAATTCCAAGTAGTTCCAAGTCGGGGAAAGCAGTGATTTTTATTTTTGTTGTCGAATTTTTTCCAAAAATCACGAAATTTTAAGTAAATTAATAATTCCTCGCCTCGGTAGTCATTTTTTTCTGTTGATAATTGTTTATTCTTATGTTGAGTGCCATTTTAAAAAAATTTCAAGTAGTTCCAAGTCGGGGAAAGCAGTGATTTTGATTTTTTTAATGAAATTCCAGGATTTTTGAAAAAAATTCGACAAAAAAAATCAAAATCACTGCTTTCCCCGACTTGGAATCACTTGAAATTTATTTTAAATAACGTGTAATATTAACATAAACAATTATCAAAAGAAAAAAGTAACTACCGAGGCGAGGAATTATGAATTTAAATTAAATTTCGGAATTTTTGGAATTTTCGTGACACAAAAAAAATTCAAAATCACTTCTTTCCCCGACTTGGAATTACTTAAAAATTTTTTTAAATAACGTGTAATATTAACATAAACAATTATCAAAAGAAAAAATTAACTACCGAGGCGAGGAAATTATTAAATTACTTAAAATTCCCGGATTTTCCAAAAATCCGTGACAAAAAAACCAAAATTACTGTTTTCCCCGATTAGGAAACGTACAATTTTTTTTTAAATTGCGTCTAATATTAAAATAAACAATTATATAAAGAAAAAAATAACTACCGGGTTGAGGAACTATTAATTTAATTAAAATTTCGTGATTTTTGGAAAAAATTAAAAAGAAAGAATAAAAATCACTACTTTCCCCGACTTGAAATCACTTGAAATGTTTTTAAAATAACGTCTAATGTTAAAATAAACAATTATCAAAAGAAAAAAATGACTACCGAGGAGAGAAATTATGAATTTAAATAAAATTTCGGAATTTTTGGAAAATTCGTGACACCAAAAAATTCAAAATCACTGCTTTCCCCGACTTGGAATCACTTGAAATTTTTTTTAAATAACGTGTAATATTAACATAAACAATTATCAAAAGAAAAAATTAACTACCGAGGCGAGGAATTATTAAATTACTTCAAATTTACGGATTTTCCAAAAATCCGTGACAGAAAAGCAAAAATCACTGCTTTCCCCGACTTGGAACTACTTGCAATTTTTTTTAAATGGCACTCAACATTAGAATAAACAATTATCAAAAGAAAAAAATTACTACCGTGGCGAGAAATTATGAGTTTAATTAAAATTTCGTGATTTTTGGAAAAAATTTAAAAAAAAAGAATAAAAATCACTTTTTTTCCACGTTTTTTTTTATTTTAGGGTTTGGAGGGTTTACTTGGGTTAAAAATATACAAGGAAAATTTGTATTCTGAGAAAATTTTTTTTTAAGTTTTTCGTTGAATCAACGTTGGTAACTTCAGTTTCATGGTATAACCCCAGTAGAATTTAGTTACCTTTAAATAGCCGCAAACCCAAAGTTGATTGACTAAATAGTCGAGACGATCAATTTTTTTGACTCCCGCAAAGAGAACCTCCCCTTAAAGGAAAATACAGTATTAACTTGTTAACTTTGGTTTAACCAAATTATTTAAACAATTGAATATTTCAAAGTTTTCATGTAAGGATATCTTGAGAAATTATTCCCCTTTAATTTAAAGCAAAGAGCACTCAAATATATTAAAAATTTTACGTTGTAGACAGTTTTAAAAAGTTAATTGTAAAAAAATCCCCTTGTGAGGCTTGCACATGATTTAAAAAAATATTTTTGACTCACTAAACGCATCAGGCCCATTCCGGGACTTTGTGAAAAATTTTCTGTATATTATAAGGTATAAATAAATTTAAAAAAGTAAAGAAAAATCCGGCCCAAAGTTAAAAATTTTTTTTTATTTACATTTCTTAAAAATCGAAATAAAGCTAAAACTCCCATTCTTTTACGACTTTTTCCTAAACTCAATATTTTCAGACTTATAAGTTACTGAATATAGGTCTATCATTACAATTCCAAAATTTTGAAAATTCATAACTCAAAAATTTGGCCTCTAAAAAATACATTGCTTTTAATCATCAATTATTATCTAAACTTTTTAATGAAATTCATTTTTAAATCAATTTTTATAAGGAAATTCTACTAAAATTCAATTATTTTAATACGAAAATAAATTATTGAATGATTGAATGTTTCCTAAAATTCAATTCCTTTGTAAATAATGTTATCAACGAATTTTTAAATAAATAAATTCTTTCGAATAATTTCTATTATTCGCAAATTCTTCAAGTTTGAATGTATATTAGAAAATAAAAACTTCGTTAATCAAACGTCCGGATAATTGGAATTCCACTATATTTCTAAAAATTTACTCTATAATGCTTTTAATAATCAATCAATATCTAAAATTTTTAAAAAAATTTATTTTTAATTCAAATTTTCTTAGAAAATTCTAGGAGAATTAATTCACAAAGAGAAACAAAATACTAAATAATTTGTTGAACAATTGAATGTTTCCTAAAATTGAATTTCAATAAAGAATTTTATTAATAAATAAATTTTTTAATAATTGAATTCTTTTGACAAATTTTAATAAGTTTTTAAGAAAAATTACATTGTTTGAGAAATTCAATTAAAATCGTATTAAAAATAATTGAAATTCCGCAATGTGTTTTATTTCTTTTGAAAAAGTTTTTAATTTATTGATCCTCATATTGAATCTGCCATTTATGGACGTTAATATATAAAAAAATGTTGTCCTCATATTAAATATTATTACATAAAATAGATTTTCTTTTAAATTTTTCTTTTTAAACAGTTTCTATACAAGAAACGATTTTTTTACTAGAATGCAAAGTGGTTAAGAAATCAAGTAGAGGAGATACAAATTAATAATTTATATTTGTGACGCGCTCCGAAGAAAGGTACCTAAGAAGCAAACGAATTATAGGTTAGGGTTGCGTTAAATTTCTCTTGATTAAAAGTTTATTTTTTTATTATTTAAATTTCAAATTAATTTTTATTGAATATTTTGGATATAATGAAGACTTGAAGATCAAAAATTTCAAATTAATAATTGATTTTCTTTCTGTATTTTTACTGAAAAAATTAAAAACATAACCTCAAATTTTTTGCTTCTTAGGTACCTTTCTTCGGAGTGCGTCACATTTTTTAAAAAAATTCTTATCTTGACTAATTAATTACTTTTTCATAAAGTAACTGATGTATTGGGCCAAGAATCGTACGGTTTATTTTTGCTAATGTGAGCTATACAATTTGAAAGACATGAAAAATAAATCTCGTTCTTGATGCCACGTTCTGTCATTTACACTATTGCCTCAAAAAGCTGCATAAAAAATTAACCCTAAATTTTTCTGTGATAGTAAGCAGATTGTAAATTAAATTCCCAATTCCGTTTTTTGGTTACAATTAAAACCTTTAAATATACTTTTATTATATCAAGAAGGAGAAGGTGTGAAACGTATGAAACGAAAATTAATAATAATTTACAATAGTGAGCTTATACTGAATCAAATATAAAGTTTATCGGCTCTGAATGGTGAGCAACTCAGCTCAATCCATTGAGTTTGACAAAGAAAGCTTAGTACTAACGGTATTCTCAGATGGGAATATTAACATCCGGTTGACGGAAATTTATGATCGCATGGCTGCGCGTGCGCGCTGCCGCGGACCATTTTGCAAAACGAAACGTTACAGTCTCGTTAACAAGTCGGTTATACTTGCTCTTCTCAACGCAGAAGGGTGACTACCAACTTGTTCGTGGTTTTACAACGATCTAAATTACCTCTGGGACATACGGTTACGATGTTAACGATCCTCGCGGTCGCGTTACGCCAAACCTTTGCGAACATTAAATAAATAAAACGTTGCAGAAGAAGATGGGTGTACGATCAGCCCTCAAGCGGAAGAAGAGAATGAAAAAAATATAACAGCCATACCTATTAGTCGATACTTTTAATATACTGACTCATCAAGCAAGTTCTTCGAAAAATCCCTTTGAAATTGAATTACGTTATAACTTTTTCAACCATAGTGGTTCCAAGTTGAGTTTTGTCGGTTGCATCTAAAAAATTGTAAAATTTTTACTGTGGGTCAGAATGAAGTAAACTTTTTATACCTTTAATGTCAAATAGGGTAAACGGGAAGAATTTTGGACAGTACTGATAGTTGGACACTTGTCTTTCTTTGAAGCAAAAAGAGGGTGACTCATTTGGTACCTTATAATAGTTAAAGATACCATTAAAAGCGGTATCTTATACATCTTCGAACAAAATCCTTTATCAAGTTTTAAGTATTAAGATGATGTAAGCATTGGAAGAGTGAATACAAAAAAAAGGGTAAAGGTAAAGGGTTCCAGTCGCTGGACATGTACCAGTGGATGGATATCAGCATATAATTTGTATGTTATTTATAATGTATATAATTTACTCAAAAATAATGTATGGTTTAATTTTTTTATTTTTTCATACATTATTATAAGCAAAAATCAACAGAATAATGAAGGAGCTGGATGCTATAAGGGGATGCGCGCCGCATTTAGTTAACATGGAGCGTATCCCTTTATTGCATCCAGCCCCTCAATTTAAAAAAATATAATAAATCATATTATAAATCATATAATTTTGACGGTGTCGTCTAGGTTCAGATGTTTCAAGTCTCAAAAATTTTTTATCGATAAAGTAAAGATAATTAATAATTAAAGTAAAATATATCACAAATAACTAAAAAGTGACTATGAAAAAAATACTTTTTTCTTCAGAGACATAAAAAAAACATTAAAAAAAATCATAACTTTTTATTTTCATTGATGTTCCAATTTTTTTGATAAAGATAATTATTGTAATAATAAAGCTCGAAATTAGATGTAAATAAAGTAAATAGCGTTGAAAAATATCCTACTTCTTGAAAGTTGTAGGAAGCTAAAATACATTATAGGTGCACTCAAATTAAAAAGATTATGCAATTATGTTGTATTATATCGATAATAAGCTTTTTTTAATGTGAAGTTAAACTTTTATGAGAAGGTAAAATTTAATTATAAGAAGTCTTCGTCTAAGTGTTTAGAATGAGATTTTGTTAAAAACAAAATTTCAGCTTTACAATAAGATAAACAAATAATTCATCATCTTCTGCAATACGTATTGCAAGAGAGAAGGAAAGTGAAAGAGACATATATAAAAAAATGAAAAAGTCTGCGACTCTGGAATTCGTTGAAATAAACGACCTAAGTGCCAAGTACCTTGGACTATGTGTCAGGATAGGGAGGTCGATAAATAACGCCTGCTTTATTAGCGGAGTTTATATACACAAAGGAAGCTGGAGAGGAGAAAGAAAGCAAGTGGTTAAATTAGCAAGAATATTAGTTCACATTTGCGCCATGAGTTCACTCTGTCGCACTTTATCTAGAAAAAAGAAAAAGTAAGTAGTTGCCATTCATAGTAAAAATGGCGTTACATTCCTTACATCCCATACATATATTCATAATTTCCTCTTCTCTATTCGTGATAAAATATTTTTTCATAAAAGTTTTGTTATTCTCATGAGATTAGTATTTTTTTCTAATCAAAGCAGACTGTAAGAAATGTGCAAAAAGTAAAGAAGGTATAGAGAAAAAAGGAATAAAATTCGTAAGCGGATTTGAGATGTGGAATAAAAAGGTAAATTGGCTTTGGACAGTTGTCGGGTTTATAAAGAAATTGAATTGACCAAAGCCGTCGATTCCGCATTCTTGAGATTTGATAGTCGCCCTATCCAATCTGAAAGCAGATTGCGCTCAATAAATTCGCATCGTTGCTTGTCAACAATTTTCCGCAATGATGCAGGGCATTACAGTACACGGATAACAAGCTGGCACTGGTTCTAACTACTGTCACGTCTGATATATGTGACGGAAAATTGTGGGCAAAGGGTATGCGGTAGCCAAGTCCCAGGAAGGCGTGTAGGGAATTGAGATCCCTCTCCCGCTAAAGAGGAAGTGGGGGAGTTTATGCAGCACTCAGAGAAAGCATCTATTTTATTTACGAATTATTTCATTTGTCCTAGAGTATTCTAATTGGAACGGCTATTTCTAAGCCGCGCACGACGTGAGCGCCATCTAATTGCATTATGGAAACATGAGTTTCCACAGTGCAGGACGAGATATTTCAACCTGGAGTCGCATCCTCGAAATTGTTAGCATGAATGCTAAACTTTGCTGCAAGTATATACTCAGGTCACCTTCTGCATGAAATGAAAAATCCTTGGCGTTAAAAACTTTTTAAACATTGAAACTTCAGAGTTGAAATGACTTCAGTTTACTCAACTGAAACGGAAGATAAATAAATCGAACTTAGTGGTGACGAATTAATCGTGTTCTCTTCAACTACATGAAATGAAGGAAACATATGCATCTCTCAATCATACTCGACGGGTTTTCAGATGTATAGATTTCCTTAAACTTAATTTATGCTCAATTATGCGACGCCTTCGCGATACCTTCTGCCAGTCTTTCTTTTCTTGGTCAATCTCTTATAATAAACTCAACGGAGAAGTAGAAGTAGAAGAAGAAGAAGAAGTATAAGACAACAACGACAAAACTTCGTCGCGACGATTTTATTTATACACCGAATAACCACTCGCGTTTCGTTAAACGTCCGAAAATGAGTGAACGAGAGAGGATAGGGTGGTGAGACGTATTCAGAGAAGAGGGTTGAGATATTTGGCAATTTATTTCGCGTTTTATAACCAGGCGAATATAACGTCCGCTGATTCACGACCAAGTACTAAACCGGATTATTTCAATCTCACTTTCTAAAGTTAGCGCAAAGGATTAAGCTTCACTTTGGGATCTTTGTCGCGTCTCGCTGAGATTCCAGGAGTACGGTTTGTTCAATATTAACGGTAAACAAGAGGGGTGTTGTTGCAGTAATTCGAATGTAGGCGCAGGTGCTTCGAGAAAACATCTATCAAGATGGAACGATATCGAGGTCCACGTCACGTTGGTTCGACACAAGAGCGACGAATAGAGAGGGTCGACAACAAGAGAGAATAAACCCAACTCCGACTCGAATCGAAGATCTGAGAATTCTAAGCCAGACTAGACGCTTCCTATGATTCTTAACCCTTCCATCATTCCCTTAGGACTTAGTGTCCACCCTTATATGTATATTCGGAATTTAAGATTATCTAGAGAGAATAATTACTTCCTAATATGCTATTCAACAGACAGCATTGCATTCCTTTTATGCATAATTACAAAAAGAATGAGAATGAAATAAAAATAAATCCTTTAAAAAGCGTGCCGAATTTCCGCGACATATATTCTATTCTAGAATAGTTGTCTATATCGTTTTGCGTGAACTCGCCTTCTGGGCAATTTGTCAGCGAGTGTGATTTATAATTTGTGAAAAAGGCATTAATCTTGAAATTATAAATCCAATGAATTATGCAGCTAGAAAAGAGAAAATTATATGGAACTTGTCAAAAAGCTAACGATGTGAACTCGCAGGAATAAAATACAATGCACAGAAGAGAGAAAGAAGAACCAAGATCGTTTTTCGCTTCATAAAACCTTGGCGAACTATCTCAAGAGCTCAAGCGTACGAGCGTAGAAAACCGACGGATGCCTGTCGACGAAGCCGTCGGCCCAGATACGAAAATCGTAAAACTGCTACATAATAGCGACTCAAGAGTAGGTGTATAAGCGTATATAGGCAAAGAGGCACTTATCTTTCAAAGATTAAAGGCGTGTAAAATGCAAACGTAAAGTGCTTAAGATGCGCACTTAATCCTGATTCACGTACTTAAAAGTCAACATTGTTCAGAGAAATTTATCAAATCGCAACAATTGTTTTCTATTATTATGGAGAACGTAAGAGAGATACATTTTGATACGTACATCTCACGAATTAAATCTGTTTATATCAACGGAGCTGTTACAACATTTTTTCATTATATAAATATAAAAGAAACCAGGGAGAGATAGTTATGAAAAATAATTTACATATACTTTCTTCTCCTCTCCCTCGACAATAAATCTAAAAACTTTTTATAAAATACGCTCCAGGGCAATCAAGTGATTTCGTGAGTGCCATAAATATAAAAAATAATTTCATGTAAATCTTTATCTGCCAATGAATCTCGACAGATTCTAATCAAATATCAAAAGCATATATATATATGAAACCGATTACTGTGTACTCACCAGTTGTTAACTTGAAGGATCGTTAGCCCCGTGTCTTGTGCCAGCTGCTTTTTCTGATCTTCCGAGGGATAGGGATGCTGCAATAGAAGAAAAAATGAAGAGAATTAATTATGATTCTTCACCTTTTGATTGTCTAGCAATAAAGTATATGTTTTTTATTTTTTTTAATTGGTTAATTAAATTCATCTTTAACCATTTTTCTATTTAAATAACATACAAAATTTATAAATATTCTGCGCATCACGCAGTTGAAACTCTGTTTTGATGAAAATTCAGGATTTCAGTATTCAGAGAGTAGTATAAATGTATAATACAGGTCAGGTTAGACTGACTGAGGAGGGCGTATAAGCGATGCTTGCCGCATTACAAGCTTTCTGTACCCGGGACACACCTGCGAAATATTATTTATTGCCAGGAAAAAAGTGGTTGGCAAAAAAGTAAACGTACACAAGGCAAATAGCGGACGTTTGCTCCAATGCATTTTATCGTCTATAAAATTGCAAAAAGTGTTCTATTTTAATAAATCTTCTTATATCGCTAAAATTACTAATACAAGAAGAGAGAAATTTTCAAAAAATATTGGGCACACAAACATTTCTTTTAAATTTTATTATTTTTCTCCTAAATGAAAAATTTAACTCGAAAGATAAAATAGTATTAGATGAGGTATGAATTCCGGCAAAAAACAATGCAGCAACAAACATGAATTTCGCAAACATCGTGCAATCCAAACCACACTGTATTTTTGCATAATTAACACGTGTCTTTGGTCGGATTATGTTTCCGTTGACCTTTTGTAAAACATGTGGTATTTTTGGAAACCGCATTAACGGTTGGACCCATTCCTCCCCTTGTCGGTATATCAAGTTTCTTGGAGATGAGCCATCGCCATATATCGATAACACTCCTGTCAACAGCTACCGTCCTTTCCCGATTAAAGGGCAACCAAATAATTTAACGAACTGCATAAAATTCGTAAATATATTTCTTTTTTAAAACTATGTCTCTCCAAATTAAAAGATTGGGTTTTCAAGTTGGACACAAGGACTCAAAATCGTAGTTGAACTTATTGTTGCAAACGGCTATAGACGTTTTAATCAACCGAAGGGATCTAGACATTCATCACCTGGCCATACTTTGTCTTCGCGCCTTCTTCTATTGCAAGCTCTTCACTTGAATTGGAAAATATTTAAATGCAGAGAAACAATTAAGCTAGTGAATGATTCTTTTTGCTGATCCCAGTGACGTTTACAGGATCGATGCCCAACCGTGACAAGGAAGCAGTAAATTGGGTGCAGCAGGTGTGTGAAACAACGCCCCAGGAACACGGTTGTATTAGCAAGGTTGGAACTGTAAGGCGGTGAATTAGAGAACGGAGAATATTGAACATCTCTTTCTTCCTTTAGTGCATTCTCCAACTCTATCTCTCTTGGATCCCAGCCGTTAGGATATGCATAAAACAATCAAGATAATTGTCGAAGCTTCGTGGGGACTGCCTCCGCTCGTGCCACCCTTGCCAGTTGCATTCGTTGTTGAGCAAGGGAGATGAGCTGAAAGGAAAGAGAGAAAGCACGAGCTATCCAATTACATTGAAAACAATAGTCTTAAGTGCTGCCGGCGGCCCGTTTTGGTCTACCCTTGCTTCTCAACCCCAATGCTTTTCCAGAAGGGATCTCGACAGTGTCCCTCCTTTCTCACCCTCTCTCTCTCATAATATCAAGGTGAAATATCAGATCGATGAAACAACTAGTAGGCCATTCGATTACTATTCGATTCATTATTCTGCAGGATTGGTTATCGTAAGTGGTTCTCTAAAAACATGTAAGCATGTTTCAAGAAGGAAGAAATTAACCCATTTGTAAAGTAAACTGGGAGAAACAAGTGATAAAATGGAAATGAGCGTTAAAGAGACTGTATGGGAACCATTCGGACCTCTCGTCGCTAAGGAAGGGAGTTAAAACGATCCAAGCGGAAGCGAACCTAAGTGTGTAAATGAGTTCATAGTTTAGTCCGATTGCTCTGAGACGATCCCTTCATGGTACCATGTCTTTCTAAGCATCTACTTCAAACCAAAATCCACTTCCCCTTGAAAGCAATGGATCGGCGTTAATTGGATTCAGTCATCCAAGACTCTTTGACGATTGCCAACAGCCCATTTTAACGCAATCTTATATTTACATCGACCAAATAGTTTTCACATTTCCCAATCATTTATGCAAAACAATGACTCTCGTTCCGAAGGAGATGCTTTTATTACCAAATTCAGCCACTTTAGAAATAGACTGCTTGGTTAGACATCGAGAAAGATCTGCCAAGTTTCATTGACAGACACAGACACGTTATTATCGACCTCGGGCGACAATTTGCTCTGCTCGTTGCTGCGTCAGGTCGTCGATGTCAATGGGCGTGGTAGTTCGCAGCAGACATAGTCCTAGCAGAGAACTACGCTCGTGGACTACGAAAGCAGAGTCCCCGGTGCCGAATGACACGTCGATGATGACCTGACTGCTGACTCTGGCTAACGAGCTGGGCGTTTGGGGCGTGGGATTCATCCGAGATCGAGCCTCGTCATCACGCTTCTCTCGATGGTATGAGTGCGATCGTGAGGAGAAAAGGGGAGGACAAAGGTACTGACTGAAAACTCAGTCTCCAAAATGAACCGACAACTATCACTCTTGTCACGAATATCGAACAATTATCAAACTAATACGAAACGTATCTAACACGAACAATTAATGATTTTGGAATTGTAATACGTCAGGAAAAATAAGCTTCTTTATTTATCTCACAAATCCAAATGAAAATCGCTAGAAAGAATTAGTAGTGAATGTTTAATTTGAGATTATTTAATGGTATATACTCTGGGATGCAAAATCCTAGATCATCTATCTTCCAAACAATAGTCTTCTAGACACTCACTTGAATCGATAAGGAGTGTCCAGGAGGGTGAATGACATGGTCTCCCTAGATTTCTCACGTGATGAATTGTCGTGAAAAGACAGCCGGTGTCCCGTAGCATGTAATTATGGGGAAACATAATGGAATGTACAAAGCTATGTGTGACTCGTCTGCTATGAGGTTCGTTCCGATACGAAAGGACTGATAAGCCAAACCCAAACCTGTGGTATGTCGACTTGTGGAATTTGAATGGATACCGGCCGCAGCCTCATCTGCCAACAAATATCATCTCCGAGATCTACCTCGTCATCGCAGCAAGCCAACTTTCTTCGATCAACTGGGAACTAAACCGAGTCACGTTTTGCGAGAAAAAAGAGAACTGCTCCACCAGCAAAATTATTTTAAATCCTCTTTTGCCAAAACACAATAATTTACAGTATCGATAATTCCAATACATTGATAATTTTTTTCTACATTTTAATTGTTTTACATAAATAATAAAATATTTGTTAACCGTAAGTTGTAAATTATAGTTAATAAAGATTTTATAAAATTTTATACAATAATAATAATAATAAGTTTCGAGTTTAGCTGATTAGTACTACGAGTTTCTGATATAGATATGGGTTGTAAACCTCTTACAGTGAACAGTTGTGCCAGTGCAAGGCGTGGAATCAGTGCGATTCTATGACACGAAGGTACTTCTATCACTGTGACGCCCAGACCTGTCATTATCACGCAACACTGTCTAGCTGGTTCTAAATTAATACCCCCTATTACTCCAACATTCCACGGCCAAATGATTTGTCCTCGCGGTCAACGATTCTTATATTGTGGGACACTGCCTCATCACATTCTCGAAAATGAACCACACCTCCCTCATTGTTTCCTACAGATCCGAAGACAACATTCCACATACCAATCTCTTTCGTCTAGTAATGCCAAGTTTCAATCTACACTTCAGTGCCCGACCACTGACCCCGAACTGGTCCGTCTCGTTTCTACCGTTTGGCTGCGACTTTTTCTTCCACTTTCATTGATTAGGTCACCTCAGGATTATAAGACTCCGCACACTGATTGAGTTGGCACTAATGAAAAGGGCAGAGGTTATGTGGGCCTAATCACGAGAACCAAGTGGAAAGTGAACATTGTGGTGGACAATAGCAATAAAAGACGTACATGCGAAGCTTTTAATGAAACAGAGTTCAATGACTCAAGGTTCGATTCATATCTTTGAACTTTGTGAAATTAAAGTCTCTATTCACGCCGATTGTATTGAAATTAAGAAGATGTAATTTATATTACTAATTAAAAATACTTTCGAATAATATATTAAATTGTTAACATAATTTTAGTTTAGAAAATGAGAAAAATTCAAAGCTTAAAAAGTATTGAATATATTAATTATATATTATACCTATAGCTCTCATACCCGTTTTCGACGGGTTTCAGTTTTAGCATCGTAAGAAAATATTCTTAAATATCTTAGAAATTATATATTAAATTACACTTATTGAAAATACAACACTTTTTACGATAAAACTTTTTCATATTAACGTTTTTGTAAAAAGTTTGAAAATGATTTTTAAAAACGTTAATTAAAAGGTTATTTGTAAAACAATTGATTGTATTTTCAAAATTTCAAAATTCTTTCCTTCTAATTTTTTTATTATTTGACTTTTAATACAACTGTTTATGAAAAAATAATGTTTTCTCCTTAAAAAATCGTTCATTTTTATATCACAGTAAATGTTTGAGTTTATAAATCTTTGTGAATATATCTTTAAGGGGGTCCCATAATCAATTGGATTTTTGCATTGAGCTTCAATGGGAAATTCGCATCGACTTTGACACCGCCTTAAACAACTTTTTTAAAAAATGCACTAAAAATTTTGGAAATGTAAAATAACTACAGGATTTCTACACAATTCTCCTCATAAAATTCCAAGATTTCCAAGTGATAAATGATAAAATTTCCATGACACATTAAAGCAAAAGATTTATCAATTAAGTCAGGTAAATAGCATGAAAAAAATTTGTTGTCTGGAAAAATAAGAAAATTGAGACTTTTTCAATTTTTCTTCTAAACATTGCAACAAAATTATACAATTTTTAGTAAAAAAGTGCAAATTATTTTGATTTATATAATGCAAAAAATATTTGTAAACAAATCTTTCATAACTTGTTTTTAATAGTTAAAATAGTTATTAAAATAGTTCAAATTTTGTAAAATTTAATTCAAAATAGGGTAGAAGCACCAGTTTTGGCCACCTTAACACCACTTTTGGCCACTAGTTAATAATTATTGTAATTATTTATATAATAGTTTATTTATGTATTTTACTTAAGAAAATACTTAAAATCTCATAGTACTATATTATTATAATAAGAAATATTAATTATAGTAAATAATTAAATGGAAATTTTATAAAAAAGGCCACAACCGGTACAGTGGCCACAACACAGAAAAAAAGGTGGTATAAATTTTGTTGCGGGTAATTTTAACCAATGCTAAGTCACATAGACAGTGGCGCCCTCACCTAGGAGAAATTTTGTTGCAGCGAATTTTTACCCCAAAATCAGGTTAAAATTTAAACTTTTTTTTTCTTGTGAAACGGTACTTCTACCCTAATTTGTTTATTTTAAGTGTTTTGTTACAGTTTTTAAAATCAACTTTTGAAGAATTTTAAATGCAAATTTTGAAAATAATTGAATTATAAAAAAAATTGTAAGCTAGCTAGCTAGCTATTTTGGAATTTTTTTAAATTCAATATTTTCAATATGTCCAAAACAAATATTTTAAAATTATATATTATTTATTGAATTTAAGTAATTAAATTCTAGAAACAGTTTTGGAAAATTATTTAAATTAATTGATTCAGAGATGAAGTTTAGTTGAAAATTGTAGAAAATAATAGAATTTAGGAAGTGTTATATTTGTAATTTTTTAAAATCTCTCTAAATCTGAATCAGGAAACTTCCACTTAAGATCAGTGAAATTTGACTGACAATCAGTGACTCTATTCTCGCGATTAGAATTAGTGGAATTTCACAGAAAATCAGTTGAAAATAACTGGAATATCAGTAATTTTTTACCGACCAGCTAATTAAATAAAAAAACTTATTAAAAAAAAATAATAATAATAAAATAATAATAATATTAATAAAAATAATAAAATGATAATAATAATAATAATAATAATAGTAATAATAATAATAATTATAATAATTATAATAATATAATATAATAATAATAATAATTTTTGAACTAATTAAAAAAGTTGGTGGAAACTTCTATCTATAGCATATTAAAAATTTTAGTTTTTTCTAATTGTCCAATTAGTTAAAAATAACTAAAATTTTAATTATTTTAGCTGATCTCGAGTGAAATTTGTCTGATTCAAATCGTGAGAATAGAATCACTGAAAATCAGTCAAATTTTACTGATTTAGTGTTAAAGAGCTGAAAAAAAAGAATTTTGTCAGGGACAGTAATTTTAATGTCAGTAAATTGTCAGGGAGATGTCAGAGAAATTGATAAATTAAAACTTGCGATCACACTGAGTAAAATTCCTTTTTTTCCATAACTAGTAGAAACCCTGAAATACTGTTGTGATTTTAGAAATCGGCAAATATTAAAGATGAAAAAATAAAAATCGAGCTATATAGAAGAAATATATAATAGTATATTGTGTATCTAGGGAGGAAAATGGTTTATCTCCACGAGTGTAATTTGCAGTTAGAGGCGTAGCGAGCACACGAGCCGAAGGCAAGGGCTTACGAGCAAAGACGAGAACTGAAAAAAACAAGAAAGAATAATTTACGAAATCTTTTCTTTTTTCGAAATAGAACAGAATTTTCTGTAAATAAATGTAACATATTGGCTAGTTCCAATAAATTTTTTTGAATATATTCATTACCACATCATGTTTAAAATGAATGAATATAGACTTCGAATCATTTGCATGTTTTGTTTAAATGGCCCCTTGTAACCACAAATAACGAATACGAATTATATTTCCAATAGAAGAGTACGTAAAGTGTAAACTACAAATTGCAGAATGAAAAAATAAATTCATTAATAGTTAAACGAGGTTCAGTAAGAAATCTCCCTGGTCAATTGACAAGAATTATTCTCTATATGCTCTGTATTGTGAGACTGATGGGAACAGAGATAATTATAATGTTGGTGAGTTTAGAAGTGGGTTGGATCGTAAGCCTCCTTGAAAACCCTCGGGCGGCGATTCCCCGTTCATGCTCGCGCCGGAACCTAGCAATCATCCACAGTCAGTCTTTCAGTCAGCTCTGTTGCTATTTAATTATCCATTTAAAGCGTATAATTTTCTCCCGGGGCACCGATCCCCGAAGTCCGGCCCGCTCAAGCGATGACGGACTCGTGCACTATTCGTCCAGGATCTGCCTCTCAGGAAGCGTGGGAGTGCCATGTCAAAAATGGCGCTCGATTTAAGGAACATAACATTTCAAATCATTTCACTTCTTTTACAATAATCCTTAATGTTGAACGTTTCAGGAAAAAATGAATTTCACTGAGCTCACAATGAACAAGATAGCATTTGACGATGGATTTGAAAAGAAAGAGATATGCCCTTGTGACTAAAATAAAGAAAATGAAAGTCATGTTAACATATTCTAACTGCTTGAACATAACTCGTCGAAATTTCCCATTATCATCATGTCGACAATTTATACAAAGAGGGAAAAAGTTTCGTGCTACATCTATATCCAATATGCGGCGCTTAGAGCCGAATCTGCCGTGCCTTGTGGATTTTCTCGTTGCCCGTGTACAGCCTGATTTGCGCCTGATTTGCGCCCGGTTCGCGTATATGAGTCCACCTTTTCGGTCTCCTTCTTGTCGGGATGGAATGCCGCCGAGCGGGGGTTAGACTGCTAAAGGGCTCCTCGTCTACGAGGGGTTACATGACGAAATAAATACAATATTATGCAAACGGCCGGAGCTGATCGCGCACTGCAAAGCCACGGGAATCTCGGGAATCCCGAATAAATTGACACTAAACTGGTATAGGAGGTTGGGGATACTTCTCTGTCCGCCCAGTTGGGGAGTCTCCCATATACGCCCCCGAACAACAACACGAAAAAGGGGAAATATATTGATAGCACCAAGCAGCGTACCCAATATCACCTAACAGCTATTTCGTTTATACCGGGATATACATATATACGTAGGTTGGACGGGTGCGTATATGAAGGGTGTTGACTGCGACCCCTGGGCCTCGAGTGTGTTTTCTGAAATCTATGCATAGCACAGAGGGGCGAATCGTTCTTCGTACCCTCGTTATGTGTCTGCTATCCAAGACAAAAAATCGACATGATTTCCATGTCTGTTGGTCCTTAATCGAATCAGAATATACTTTTCACGGGGGGTGAATCTACTTCCGACACCTACAAGAATTTATGCCAAAGTAATGCAAAGTAATGATAAAAAATATTTTCCCCACTAACTCAAAACTATTTTGAACAATAATTTCAAAATGATAAAATAACTTAATTAACAGGCATTATTAATACGAGAATGGAAAATTATCATTCCTGTGGATATAATAATTCGTGAAAAAAATTATCTTAATCTCGTATCGGATTTTTTCCATGTGCGTGGCAAAAGTAAATTAAATGAGATATGTACTCGGTAATTAACGGAATCAAGCAATTTGTTTTATTCGCTGTTTGTGAGGCCCCTCTGACAGAAGATTAAATTATCGTTAAAAAGTATCATCACGCACAAAATCATTCGTTATTCCAAGGGCAATAATTCTAATGAGAACACGTCCATCAGAAAGCATGGTGCGTATCGAGGGGCGATACTTCTTCGAACGAGGGGTTATGCATCGATAACGAGTGCATCAAAGAGTCTGTGATTGGCGTGATCGCGCGACCCACGCCAGCAGGAACGGAAGAAACGACTCTCTCCGACGCCTTTACAGGAAATACTATGACCTCCTGTCACGTGGGATCGGCTAGAAACTCTTCATCACAAATGTATTAAAACCAAATAAGACAGCTTCATTTTTCCCTCTAGTGCATGATGACCCAGCGCTGAAGACAGTTCTGCCCGATAATGTTACTTTACTTTCAATAACTGATAAAAAGTTCCTCGCAGGATCGACTGTATAATTTAGGCGGAATCAAAACAGCGAGGCTAGGAAGGAGTCATGGTTGGTCTAGGTCAGACAATTGATCAGTCGCGTCCGACAGGTATAAAAGCTGCACACCTGTACCACGCCACGTGGCATGATGCCGGTAGAACAACAACGATAGACAGACAGACAGGTGATTGTCAGTGCTCTAGGCGATGCCCTGAGCTCTTCATAGATCTATTTTGAGTTAGAGATTCGATAAATCCTGTTAAATAATTACTGCAAAAGCAAAATACAATTTACCACGGCGGATTCACACAATTTGCCTCCTCCCAATGTCATATATACGTTCCCTTAAATTATGCAGGCAATGCAAATTTAATGCAACTCGAATATTTCCAATGCAATACGCTGCGCTAAAATTTCAAATTATACATCTTCAAAATTGCATGTAATTTCAACAGTATGAACACTAGGCATGGAAACAAAAATATTTCATTTGATTTGAATGACATAACAATAGGTAATGCGATGTAAAATTAGGTGAGTGTTCGACGTATTTTCGCTAATCACACTCAAAGGTCAATAACACGGTTAGTCTGTTAATCGAGCCACATTAAAAGATCCAACCTAGTGAAATCGCCGCGCCGCACAAATACATTCGCTTTCATGAGAGTGAAACACTCAAAAAGTGACATGTCATTGAATTTTTAAAGCCAATAGTTCGTGACTTTTATCGCGACAATCACGCATTTACTGACACCTCCGAATAAATTATAACTGCCTCTGTGCTCCTGCTCGTCGACGAATCTCCAAATAAAAGCTAAAAAGGCATGTAATGGTCATTCACTAGTGCATTGAACGAAAAATAATCATCAAAGAATGTTAATGTTTTACTTTTATCTGTACAAGTTGTTTGCTGCACATTCAACTAATTGCTTTCTTTAAGTGTACAGAATCATAACAGTTTTTGCTAGACATAATATGGGAACGAAACTCTATTTAGTTGACGTAAACGACATAAATTTTGAGATTCCAGAGGAAAAGATAGTAGAGGGGGAAGAGCGTAAGCAAGAAGAGAAATTCCTGCAAGGGGAAGTCCCGATTGCAACAGAGCGGCGTCCTCGTTATTGTCCCGGTCAATTAAGTCAGTGAAATTCAGAGGTAATCCAAGAGGAGTCTACAAAAAAGTCCTCGACAGGATCATTATCGTTATTTAATATCCCCGTCATTAGCGCTCTATAGTGCCAAGTCAAGAGTGTTGTTTATGTACACCCTCGCTCCCTTTCTTAGCGTTTAGTTGCATATAAGCAAGCTTTTTGTCAGCATCCTCTCGAGATGCCGATTCCAAAGTCCCTTCTCGTGTAACAATCGATGTTCGCATATAACTTCCAAATGGGTTAATTATCTCTTAAAGTTCACCCTGTCCAAATTCTGCAGCAACTTGCTTCATTTGTACTTTTTTAATTTTAATTTAAATTTTACGACTCAAGTATTTCGTTAATATTTCCACTGAAATTCAGAAAAATATGACTAAGTTTCAGTGGAACCTTGCTGAATGAAACAAACGTATTCAATTTATCTGTGCTCGATAAATCATATAGGACTGTTTCAATCAGTATGATTTTTACTGAAATCAAGATTCGCGGTAGAAAAACACCGCCAAGTAATCTTAATCTTAAGGGAACATTCCAGTTCAAAATGTCAAAAAATCGATTTTTTTTGTTTTTATTGTCGGATTTCTTATAGTGTCAAGAATGCTCTCCTAAAATATTATTGCAAAATTCGAAGTAAAACAAAAGTTATACATTCTTATTCTTTGCCATGTCAAAGATTTTTTTGTATGCAGATAAGCAATCTAATGATTTAAATGTTTTCTCATTTGCATTTTTTAAAAAAGACAAACAAAAATGTATTTGGTGTTGCTGATCACAAATTAGATATCAAATTTTCAAAATTCAAAATGACGGATCCAATATGGAGGAAAAGAAAATTTTTTTATTTTAATTTTTTTTTCGTGCAGCATATTTTATCCACCATTTTTAATTTTGAAAATTTGATGTCATATTCGTAATCAACGACCCCAAAAACCCCCTCGTAACGATTTTCAAGCAAATCCAATGATTTTGAAAAAAAATGTCAGCCATATTGGATCCGCCATTTTGAATTTTAAAAATCTAATTCCGTATTCGTAATTAGAGACCTTGAAAACCCCCGAGAAACGATTTTCAAGCAAATCCGATGATTTAAAAAAAATGTCGAAACTTATGAACAAAAACTTTAAATGCGTTTTTCTCAAAATGTCTTTCTTTAATCTAGTAAGACTGATATCTTGAGTTCTTCTTAAGTGTTTTTAAAAAAACGAACGGCTTTTGATTCAGCGTCATCATGCCTATAAGTGGAACCTCAGAAACTGGAAAATTTCCAACTCCTTTTTTATAAGAGAAATTCTGAATAGAAACACCTTTTTTTGCATATTGTGGGGAAAAAGTATTCTAAAAAAAGGGGGAGAAGAAAATTCCACTTTTTTAAAGTTCCACACCTAAAGAAATATCTAACGAAGAGAATGTCACTTCGTTTTTGGTTTTATCTGTTTTAGAAAGTTTGGAATCGATCTTACCACCTAAAATGGGTCTTTTCGAAAATGGCGTATATCACCGCCATTTTAAAATAAAAATGAAGAAAAAATTGTTTACAAATTCTTAAATAAATTATTTATTACATGTAAAAAAAATTTTAAATAAATGTCAAAGTTATTTTAATAACATATACTAAAAAAGCCTTTTTTGCCTGTTTTGAACTGAAATATCCCCTTAATTTTAGATAAAGAATGAAGAAAGAAAGAAAACTGAAAAATAGTAAAGTTTTAACCGACACAGAGTGATTTTAACACTAGAGCGTGTTAAATTAACACTTGTTTTAAAAAAAACACCAAAATTGTGTTAAAACAACATCTGAAAACTACACGCAACAAATTTAACACATATTTTTTTCTCTGTCTCTAAGAATTGTTATATATTCTCAAATATTCAAAGAAAATTAAAAAAAGTTATTTTAATCCGAATTTCACACTGTAAAAAGAAAGGTACTAATTTAGTACCAATTTTGGCACTAAATCGTAATTTGGTTCTATTTTAACACCAAAATCAGCTCTAATTTAGAACCTTTTTTTTACAGTGCATATTGAAACAACATGCGAAAATTGTACCCTCGTAGGTGGCATCACGTTCTGTGTCACTTAATACTGGTTAATTTCAGAAGTAACAAAAATCACACAAACTTTTTTAATTCATTAATAATTATTAATTAGTTTAAAATCTCGATATATGTTGTCAGAAATTTTAATATAATTATATACCAGTGGCCCAGTTTTCTTTAATTCATCATTGAAATTTCACTGAGAATCAGTAAAAACCACGATTTTTAGTGAAATTCCACGAACATATATTTCAGGAAATTTTATTACATTTCGTATTTTTTTAAATATTAAGATTTTTCTTCAAAAAAATTAAACTTTTTTAAATTTAGACCAACGAAAGGACTAAACTATTTAAGGGATTTGTAAAATATTCTGTAATGTAATTAATTTAGGCCAGGATTTTCAAATTGTCTTAAATAGAAATTTGTTATGAAGACGAATAATTAGATTTTATTTTTTACTTATGTAAATCGTGAAAATAAATTTCATATTTGTTACAATTCAAAATGAAACGAGAATTATTGACTTAATTAGAACATGCGTGATTAATAAAATAAATCAATATTAAAACTTTAGTTATAAATATTACTTAGTAATCTTAATTTCAATAATTGTTTGGACAATTAGAAGAATTTTTACTTGGCTGAACTTTTTGTATAAAAGATTTTTTGTATATTTCACTAAAATATGATTCGATTTTTTACTTTGACTTTCATTTTCACTCTGATTTTAAGTTTGACTTTTAAAAAAGTGAAAGTGAAGTGGAAGTCAGAGTAACAAAGAAGGTTAAATCAATGTCAAATTTGAATCGAAAGTCAAAGCCAGACATTTTTCGATCAGACCCCGACTAGGGCCCGATCAAAATTTCTTCACAGGTATCAATAAAATTTCACATCGACATCAATCAATTTTAACTTTCAAATTGTAAATTGAAACATAGATATTGTATTTTTCTTTTTATATTGAGATGAATGAGTGACATCCATTTGTTTCATTTTGCACTTAATAAAAAGAAAAATAAATCAAAAACAATACATTCGTTTTCTTTTTTTTCAATTAGTTTTATTAAAATAGTTTGAGGCTAGGAAAAATACTGTAAACTGAATTGTGCGTAAATTTTAATGATTACAAAAAACTTGAAAGTAATTTTTCATTTATAATTCGAAATACTATTCAACATTTTATAGAAATGAAACAAATTATATTACCTACAATAAATTATAGTATTGGTACAGAGAAATGCAGACTACCTGTACATACCTAAAAGTCAAAGATTGAAGCATGTTGTGCAGGTTGACAAGAAACTATTCTTATGTGAAGCCCTATTCCATAATCCCCGAAGAATTTTATGGCTGCTGATCTCCAAGACATAACTCGGTACATGAAATGTCCAGTATCATGTTTTGCAAATGAAAAGTACTTTCAAAACGAATTCAATATCAAGCAAATAAAATGCAACAATTGAGTGTAGAATGTGTTTTGATGTAAATGTAAATGAAACTGCCTAGTTTACATAGAGAGAGCGAGAGAGAGAAAAATTTTATTTACTTTAAACAAAGTCTTTTCTCTGAACGAGAAACTTTTGTTTCTATACTTCTTTCATTTTACTTTAAAATTTACTAAAGAATCTGACTTGGAATCATGTCGTATTAAAGAAAATAGCAATTTTTGTACAATCACTACATTTTCATAGAGCATTATAGAAATTTGAATCGATTTCTCGATTGGACACATATTCCTTGTCCACAACTCGAATATCGTGTGTTTGTGGGTAATAATCCAGAAACCTGTGGTCGACCTCTTGCACATGGATTTACGAGTATTTCGCTCACGTTTATACGGTTCAAAGTTGAATTTACTAGAGCTCGGGTGCCATTACGATTCTTCTTTTTTGTTCCGGTTATTGACAGATGATGTTTTCCCGCGAGCTATACACACATTTATGCCAACTGTGCTCTATGATATGGTATGAGGACTCGATATATAGGATAGACGAGCCTTGACGCCGAACACATTACCCTCTGAAATTGTCGATACCACAAAATTGTTGATTTTTTCTAGACAATAGAATTACTTGAATAGTTTTGTTTCTAAACGCAGAGTACACTTGTAATTTGTTAAATATCGTTAAAACCAAACACAAAGAAATAAATTAAATTTAGAGGAAAAACTTCGATACGAATATTGCGTACAAAATGGATAGATATATGATTGATCGAAAATAAGCAAATTTTCAATAAACATTGACCGTTAGTTAGTAGAAGAAAAACGTCTATAGTTTCTGATTACTCTAATGAATGAATAATTAAGAATGATTCCAATTGATTTACATTGGCTAATTGGAAAAGAAGTAGTAATGAAAAAAGGCCTGCATGGATCTTCAAGTTTGTCCACTTTATACGCTCTCGTCTCTGAAGAGCGAACTGAGACTTTAACAAATTGAAGGTCCACTTAGGTCCTTTGAAAAGGCGTTCTGAGATTGTGAAAGGATTTTTATAACGAGGCGGCGTAGTCTCTGGCCTCGCATCTCTGATGGTGAATTCGTGGCCGCCTATGTAAGCTAGATATATTACGTTGCACGATGACCCAATATTTTAATAAAGCGCGACCACCACCCGTAACTAACTGACTAACCATGGTATGCACAGAGTGTGTTAAAGAGAGTGAACCTATGCGGGAGAAAGAGAGAGGAAAACTGCATGGCCATGCTGATCTACGGGCAATCAGCCGCATTAATGTACCGCGTGCTGCTCGCTCTGTGTAAACCATATTTATAACACTTCGTCCCATAATATTCCCACAGTGTGTAGGGGATACGCGATTTTGCGGTGTCTGTGCCGGACTTTGGTTATCTCTCCTGCGGTTATCGATAAGGCGATAATTTCCCTCCATGGAGCTTATTTATTATTCACAGTTTACACTTCTCGGAAATTAGTTATTTTATTTACTTTTGCATTTTTCAAGCGTGCATACTAGAGTTTTTACAACTTTATGTGTACAATAAATACTTTCGAACCTGCAGTAATATTATAAATTTATACAAGTCTTCTTTTACAATTTTCGAAGAAATTGTGCGTTGCTCTTCAACACATGTATGTATGTATATGTATGACAAGTGTTGTATAATATTAATAATTTTGCAAGCAATATTTCTTTCAGATCCCCGATATCTTTCACGACATTGTCAGTAGCAAATTGAGATTAATTTGCCAATTTTTCTGACGCGATCTTGAATGCAGAGAGCACGAGTGCACAAGATCGATAACCTTCTGCCGAGAAAAGTCTTAAGCTGCGTGGTCTGGCAGTGTACACCACTTTAAAACGTATCGCATCACTGACATGATTAGCAGTCGTGTAAACTGAAATGTTAAAACATGACATTAGTCGCGTGGTGACAAGTCTTTCTAGCAAGTAGTCGCAATACATCAAGAGATACATGAACTCTTGCCACATTAGATTCTGACGTGGACAGCGATGGGGACTCAAAAATTCTTGGTTTCCTGTCTTCGTAGTTGCTTTACAATCTTACTTCTTTCTTCCTTTTATCCATATTTCGTTTCGCAGCACGGATTAAAATTAAAAACAAAAACTAATGCTAAGAAAGGTTATAATGTTAAAGGCAACATTTTTTCACTACGTGGAGAGTTGTTGAACACTGTTTCAATTCTCAATTCCTTTAAATTTGTTTTCAAAATTTACTCATAATGAAAATCAACGTCAGAAATGCTTTTCTATTTTACAATTATTTCCTAAACATTACAGCAAGCTTGAAATAATCACCTCCCATATTTTGCAGGATATTTAAACGTCAATCAATTGGACAAAAAAATGTCGACGTGCTAGCTATTGAACTTATAAGAATACAGAAAAGTGATAAAAATTTGATCAACAAAAGCTGTAAATCAAGTTGTGAGGAAATCCATCGGGATCCGATTTTCTAGAGTAGCAGCTGCGTATTGAGAGAGCTTATCGTTAAACGTGCATTCATAGGAGCGAGCTTTCGACGATATCCGACGCATCGTGTCGCAGCAACTACAATGCTATCACGTAGTAGGAATACAGCTAAACTCGACAGTATTCAAACAGGTACAGTTGATTCTTGTCGATATATCAGTACTGTCGTGGCACCCCCATAAATTTATTTAAAGCTTTAAAAAATTGCTAGATTGTCACGCGACACTATTTAGGTATTCGTTATACATGTTCAAATGCATGATTAACAGTTGAAGTAGGAAAAATTAAAATTTTAAGGTAATTGCATTTTTTTCTTGTTTTTTTTAATAAGATAAAGGTTTACGAAAGCCACTATTTATGGTAAGAGGATGAAAATAGAGTAATTTCGGTACAAAAGTGATTGAGGCAATGTCATAATACGATTAATAAAAGGATTTCGTAACGAAGGAATTATGGTAATGGAAAAACCGCTAAGAGGGATCGATTCTTTCGGAAAGAATTTACCCCCAGCAGCCAAGGTCGATAAATTGTATCGAGGTTGGAAACGAGTTAAGACGCCGTTCTTCGCCTAACAGAATATTTCGACCGACGAGCTTCCTTGCTCGCAGGTTCTCTGAAACGAAGCTACTCGCATATAATTTAGAGCTCCGCAACTTTGTTCGCTGCCTGTCGTTGTATAGTTGTTGCTGTTCAATAACGCGCCGCAAGTTGCTTGAGGCGAGTAATTTTCTACGAAGAGGGTATGTGTGCATAATATGAATAACCTGAGAAAGTGCTTCACAAAAAACAAGGGTGGTTCTATTTCATTGCATCCATGTTTAAAAATTAAAATTGCGAACTTACCAATTGTTAGTGTTAGTAAATCATTTGCAAACAAATTTTGTAAATATATAGGAACATGTGACTGTAGGTTACAGCTAAAATGTTTATGTACAGACAGAAAAATTTTTTCCTACAACAATCAACATCAGTAAAAATTGAAGTAAGTTCATCTAACTTTGCTTTGCGAATGGAAAGAACTGTTATTTGAAACTCCCTTGGACCGGAATTTTTACAAATTGTGTAACAAAAAAATAATACTTCAAGAATCTCTCCATTAGATGAAATGACAAAATTTACACATGATGCTGCTCTCTGCAAAGTTCGTGTTTATGGTAGAATTATACACATAGGGCTATCGTTATAGATAACACTAATCAGAGCGAATCGCAGCATATCGTATCCCAGCAGTACATCATTCAGATGCTGGTGGAAGGACCATTGGTGGTGACGTTATGCTGAATATAACCGACCGACCATTATTATTCATATATTCTGCATCACGTCTGCTCACACCAAACGCCAATGAGAACCACGACATTACACCCCCTCAAACCCCTTCAACTTTCGTTCGAACTATTCTATACAAATGGCTGCGGGTTGTTTCGAATGACAAATCTATATCACAAGTGATTTATTTAAGTATTAGTAAAGCACTTTATACCTTTTTCCAAGAGTAATGAACGACTTTGGTAACTTTTTTTTCTTAAAGAAAGCTTTATAATAGCGTTAACAATTAAAACATTTCGGAACAAGATATTAGCCGAACGAAACTGGATAACACCACTGCTCTGCCAAAAACTACAAACTTGCAATATGCGCTTCGTAACAACCAAATACAATTTACTTCGAGTATAATTTCTCCACCTAATTGCAAATTAATAAAAGCAATCGACAAAGAGAAATCTGTCCAATTTGCCGAAGCCAACAAATCCTCTGAATTGAGATTTAGTTGGTAATTTGAAACAATAGATCTTTGGTTTGATTCAGAATTGGCAAGTTTCGTGTGAAATAATAAACTCATGATTAACATTCCCTGAAAGTTATTAAGAAAATGAATTAGTTGAAAGTAATCTATAGAAGTCACGAAATAAATTGCATTTAAGAAATATTATATAATGTAAATTGCTTGATGAATGAGATGAAATTAAAGTAATAATTGACGAATTAGACAAGTAGAAGGAAAATTCACTGCCTTCATAAAATTAACTTTTGTCGGAAAAAGAAACGCATTCAGTTATAGGCAAAGAAGAGTATCAATCGTTTCCTAAAAAATATGTCGATATTTATGCAGTAGATCATAATTTGTACGATATATCAGAACAGTAACGTCCTGATTAGTAATCATAAACCAACTTTTAAGAAACAACAATAACTCTTCTACAGTCTAAAAAATTTTTTCAAAGACTTATTCTATTTTCTAAAGTGGAAGGTGAGAAGGAAGTTCTCAGCGGACTCTACACCTTTCCACTTTCAGAAGAGGGAGGTTAAAGGGAAGCGGTTCCAATAAAAAATGATGGCGCGCCTCAGTGCCAGCGTCTTCCATAAGTATGTCCTAAGTGCATTTAACGATTATTTTATATTAACGGGTGAATTTATTAGCAGCCTCCATTATCAGAGTTTGGCGGTGCCGGGTGGCAATCTGTATAAAGGTTTCTCTCTTACTGTAAGAGAGAAATAACGACCATGGAAAAACGAAAGGAGGAACGAGAGAGTAAGAAGTCCGGTAAGTAACTTCGCTCGTCTTTATATCTACTTGCAAGACTCTCTCTCTCTCTCTCTCCCTCTCTTATTCACTCACTCTCTGCAAGACGAATCTTGAATATTCCGTAAAAGTTCATCCCCTGACTATGTAGGAGCACAATGAAAAAGTTTTAAATAACCTGAGCTTTGTAACATAGAAAAATTAATATATTAATTAAAAAAATGCTGACAGATGGTAATCTAGAGGAAATTAAAAATACAATGAAATTATTATAATACTTAAATTCGGGGAAAAGTACTCATTTCTCAAAATCTATTCTTCGACCCGATAAATATTGTAATTTTACCCCAACTTTAGAAATGTAGAAACTGCTTTCGAAAAATGAAGAAGGCAGTTATCGTTCTAGCAGCAATATTTCTTCCGGAATGAATCAGAGCACCCTTTCTAGGGGTAAGAATTCAAGTCCTCGATTCCGCGATAAAAGCAATTTCGTGGGTATTTCGTATATATGTGAAATCCAAGCAGTGAGGATCGTTCGTTTCCCAGCGAAATGCGTCTCGTGTATCCGCGTGCAATCTAAAACGCATTTCGCGGCCGTCCTGTAGGACGAATACATCTCCGAGCTTATTATGGAATAAAATGGAAAGAAAGCGGGATGTAGAGCGGGCGGAAAAGAGTAGGCCTCAGAGGCCCATAACCCCATCAGAGTTTGTCCCAGGGGTTGCATAAACGGCCTCTCCTCTCGTCCACCCCCTCCCTCTAGGCCAGACAAATTCACGGGAGAAGGCAAAATTCGATGGTCCTGCGGTCTAGACTGGGAAACTCTTCCTTCAAGCTGAACAATAACCCACCCCTGTCGAAAAAGGGATTGAAAAGAGGTCTTAGTTACCCGCCAGAGACCTCACGCCAGGTCGCGCTGAATAAAATGAAATTATCCTGTCGTACCACCCCGAAACGGTTATTAACTGGTTCCCATCTCGAAACGAAAAACGTGGCTTCCCGACAGAAACAACCGTTCCACTGTTCCTTTTAACCAATAGCTCGAAAATACGACGCAACTCGGAAGTAAACATTTTTTCTTATTCATTCTAATTAATTTTTCGACACTGCAAATTTATTACCCTGTGTAAAAAAAACTAATTATTACTTTCTCAAAAGAAGTACTGCAAGTTCTTATAGGATTTCACAGACAAAACATGTTTTTAACACTTTAGAGGGTCATAAACTGTAAAAAATTTTGGGAGTTGAGACTTGAGAGTAAAGTTTTCCAAATTAAAAATATTTTTAACTTGAAAAACTTTACTCCCAACTCTCTGAGTAGATATCTACTTTGAAAGTGAAATAATCAGGAGTGAAACAGGTTTACTATTTTTTATGCACAGAAATAAAATTTTAACCTTTTTTGAAGGTTTCTCATAGTTGTTTACACTGCAATTCAGACAGGCTGAAATATATACCCTATGAAAATATATTATTTTTCACACAATTGTAGACGACACGTATTTTGCCGTTTGGCCAAAAAAATTATTTAACAAAGTTAAATTGATGTATCTTTCTTGCAACTGTCTATAATGTAGTGGGTTTTTGTCCCTAATTCCGGATTAAATGTTCTTTGAAGTCCCACAAGTTTAATTAAAACATTCTTAAATTTAACAAAATGGCGGCTATTTTTCGAAAAAAATTAAAATCAAATTTTCTCAAAAACCCCATCGTTTTTTTTATTACTTTCTAGAAGTCTAAAGATTATTTTCCAATTAAATTTATCGGGGTCCCGCATATATCTTAAAGAGGAATAACAAATTTTTTTGTTTTCTCAAAAATGAACAATCCAAGTTTTTTCGATATGTTTACAATATACAATTAAATTTCAAAAAGAAAAAACGGCTGTCTTTAAAAAATGAAGTAAATATTTATTACAACTAATATTTCCACCATTCAAAAAATTTAAATTATTATTATTATTATTATAATTATTATTATTATTATTATTATTATTATTGTCATTATTATTATATAATTAAAACAATAAAACTTGCATTTTCAAAGCATATTAAACTTTTAATTCAGCGTTTGAATGCAAAACACTTTTAATGTTATAAAAATTCAAAAACTACATGAAATACATTGAATAAAAAATAAATTTCCATGGAATTCAAAATTATTTTACTCCACCTTTAGATTAATTCAATATTTTAATTTTCTGTTTTAATGTATTGTTTCACTTTGTTACTGTTAGGTTTGTTCTACTTTTATTTTTTCGTTAGTGTTTTTTTTCTAGATGTTTTGTCTTCTTCATAGACTTTGCTGAAAAAAGGACACAAGTCCAATGTTTAATAAACGATGGAATTTTTGTTATGGGTATACCCAGAGAAATGGTATATTTGTCTCAGAACCAACTAGACTTTTTATTTGTTTCAAATAAATTTTATTTATTTTAAATAAAATTTTATTTAAAACAAATAAAAAGTCTAGTTGGTTGTGAGACAAATATACGTTTATTTAAGTCAAATAAAATATATTTGTTTTAAATAATAATTTTCTCTGGGTGTAATGTTTGAAAAGTTCTTTTAATACTAAATATGATTTTTAATTTCGTTAACTGTTTTATCATTATTTTTCAAACTAAAACGAAAATGAATGTTGGGAGGAAAATGTTTTCTTCAGATCGAAAGAAGTATCCTAATTTTATGGGAATTCATAAGAAAGTAATATATTATTGTTCACGTGAAAATAAATTTATGAAGCTTAGAGCATTAGCTAGAAAAAAACACTAACGAAAAAATAAAAGCAGAACAAACCTAATAGTAACAAAGTAAAACAATACATTAAAACAAAAAATTGACGTACACTGAAAAAAAGTATTGAACCAACAAAATTTTTCTTGGTTGAAGCAAATCGTGAGATTGAATACGGCCAAGACTATATATTATAGTATTGATCCAAGAAAACTATTTTCTTGACTTAGTATATTTGGGAGAAGAAGAATTTTCTTGGATCAAGAACACATATTCTTGATCCAAGAAAATGTGGAATTCGACCAAGAAGTTAATTTTTAATTAAGTAGAAACAATTATTAACTTATATTAATCTTCTCATTTTCTTGGCTCAAGACTATAGGTGTTAGATGAAATAAATAGTTTTTTTAAAGAAAACAAAAAAATGATTTGCCCAATGCTCAAAATTACTTGACATAAAAAAATAAATTTCTTTCAATAAGAAAATACAGGTTTGTTTTAAGTAAACTAGGTCAAGAAAATGCATTTACTTGATTCAATGAACTTTTTTCAGATTGAATTAATCTAAAGGTGGAGTAAAGTAATTTTAAATTTCATGGAAATTTATTTTTTGTTGAATGTATTTCATGTAGCTTTTGAATTTTTGTAACATTAAAAGTGTGTTGCATTCAAATGCTGAATTAAAAGTTTAATATACTTAAAAAATGCAAGTTTTATTGATTTAATTATAAAATAACAATAATTTAAATTCTTTGAATGGTGGACAGTTGCAAGAAAGATACATCAATTTAAATATTTCTTACCGTCAGTTTCTTGAAATCAGACTTCAAAGTTTTAAAAATTCAAATGCGCCTAACTTCGTTAATTAAATTTTTTTTGCTAAACCTCTTGGTCCTTCATTTACCTTTTCGCATCACTCAAGAATATCAATATCTTTTTGGATGGGACAATTGTTTTCATCAACCATCCCTACCAATTTTGATTTCATATCATATCATAGCTGGTCTACAAATTTCTATTTCTATAATGAACTTTTATTTAAAACCCTTTCAATTTTGAAGACTAGCTGTATTTAAAATAATTCATAACTTAAAATATTGTCATTGATAAATAATTTCAAGGTATTCATAAAACTCACCAAATGACAGTTGTTTATTATTCAAAAAAGCTGGTTACACTTACAAATTATTAACTATAAGTTTGCGCTTGCACTCACCTGAAACAAAAAAGAAGAACGACAAATCAGAAATATTGGTCTATTATGAAAATAAAAATAATTATGAAGAAATAGATAATAATTCAAAATGGAAAAATATGATTAATTGTGTACGGAATAATTAAAAAAAGTTTTTTATTATAATACGAGGTCAAGAATAATGGATATCGAGTTCAAAGACAAAAGATATTTTAAAACAAAAAATTAGAATAAGAATGAGATTAACCTAAAAAGAATAAAAGACGACGTAAATTGAAACCATGGAAACTATAAGGATTCTTTTGCATGAGCAACCATGTGCCATGACTGTAGAAGCAAGACGGAGTCAAAGTAATTAATAAACCGGTATGCTAATTTTTCGAGGACAGTTCCTCGGCGGTTTCTGTTGTTGCCGCGTCGCTTTTGCACAAGGAAGGCGAACATGTTTATAATTTCCCTGCGTTCTTGCAAATGTATTTGCAATTACAAATAAGGATGCTCATGAAACTTCCCTAAATCAAAACAGCATATTATTCCATTTGCCGTTTATCATTTCAATTTTACATCTTAAAAAATTTCTAAGAATAATATGCAATAAATTTTTTCACACAATTTAAAATAATTCATTTTTCTTTTCTTATAGGAAGCTCTGTTTTATTGAAAAATTCTAATCTTAATTGTGACAAACATAATTCTTTACGACTCTTATTTTTTACTTAAGGATTTAACATAGTAGGTTTGTGATCCTTTGATCTCAATGAGGAAGTATTGTGTTCTTGAAATGAACACAAAACTGTTACCCATCTAATATGAATGATTAAGTATAGAATAACTTGCAAGCAGTCTTATATATTTTGACGTTGCCTTATTGAACTAACTTGATCGACTAAACACAAATGTTGTTTCTCAATATATAATTAGATAATTAACTGTATAAAATTTTCAAGGTTTTAGGTAAATTACAGAAGGTGTGTAATAGCCAACATTGTGCCAGAATTAAGACTAACAGTAAATGAAAGTAGAGTCGAGTGAAAGCGTCGAGGTGGTGTGGACAGAGCTAGTGCTCCCTCTCACCTAGACGCATTGAGGGCGAGCTTTCCGGCATTCCTGTCACAGAGGAAAGTCGTACATTGAAACGGCAGAGCCCTTTTGTACTGTAAAGGGTGTCTTGCGCAGCCGGAGGGTGTAACCCCGGCTTATTCATTCGCAGGAAGCAAAACGAAGGAAACGGATGATACGACATGCAGATCACCCCCAACCACCTCCACCTCGTGGAAGTCGGCTCTACTCGGCGAGAACCCACCCCGGATCTACAGCCTCTGCGGTTCATGTAGCTCCTGCTGTCTCACGTCCGATTGTTCGACGTGCTTTATTTACTTTTCGCTTTGTTTTAATTACACTTTTTATTTTAAAATCTATAGAATACATTTATACTCTCGATAGAATTATTGAATTGAAGTTTAAAGCTTTTTTTATTCAATGACTCGAGTTAAAAGAAAGAGAATTTTTAAAAA
Organism: Leptopilina drosophilae; assembly: GCA_032873175.1. Lineage (NCBI taxonomy): Eukaryota > Metazoa > Arthropoda > Insecta > Hymenoptera > Figitidae > Leptopilina > Leptopilina drosophilae. Next base: position 13,153,303 of record CM065484.1, read on the forward strand.
ATGGTTCAGTTTTATATTAAGACAAACCTTGGAGAATTTGTATTGTCCGTAAGAGTGCATTTTCTATAAAACAAATTTTAATTCAAACAACATACCATGAAAATTTTGGTCACTAAGCCAACAATGAAACAGAGACCAACGAACTATTATTTTTTGAATGTAGAAGCAGTAAATTTCGATTCGACTTGGGGAATTCGATTAGTAGGAAAAATTCGACAAGACCTTGTTTCGTCTGGCAGAGCGTTCGTCTACAGCAAACATGGACGGGCACGATGCAGTGATGCACATAATGGGCGAGATGTGCACTTGCCGCGGGAGCCAATTATTCGATACGGCGTCCGCTCGCTACGTGCCATTACTATCTCTTCCGCACATCGCTTATAGGTAGAGAGAAAAGCCTCTGGGTGAAATATACTGAATACTCATTTCGCTCCTTCGCCTTCGACTTCGTTCTTTCAGCTTTTTCGTTTTGGAGAAACGACAAGAAAGTAAAAAGTAAAAAAAATGAGAAAAAAGAAACAAGATCTCAATCTGGTTTCATTCTATTTTTATGTAGATTAGATTTTGCGATTAAATCAAAAACGAATCTTATAAATTTCCTAAGAAATAAAAAACAAGCAGATGAGGTAAACGTGAATTATAATAACAAATGAGAATCTGCAGAGAGATGCAACAGACGGGACAATGTCGAAAACTTCCAATTGTATTGAAATCTGCACAACAAATACGCGGCCAAATTCATCAATAAATCTACAGTCGAGCACATGTGCAGCAAGTACTTTACATCAGCATCAATTGAATTTAAGAAAATCAAATCGAGAAAATGAACCGTGTGAAAGAAAACTCATAGTATTTCTTCAATGTACTATAAAAGATGAGACTCATTTGAATGTCCAAGGATTACCCTTGTTTAGTGTCGCACACAAAAGGAACGTAAATATTAGATTTTGCAAGTTTTCATCATATCAACAATATAGGTACTGTATTCCCCTTCCTCTTTCAAATCTTTTTAAAAAAATTGACAGCATTTAATGTTGTTCGTCAATATTTTGGACAGAGAAAATACATCTATATTTATTTGTATAGTTGTAGTTTACTCAAGTGAAGAGTTGTCTGCAAATCTGAGCTATTGTAATTATTTTCCATAAGCTGAAGATTTTACTGCTTTCGACATTATTCACAGCAGCTACAGATGTGTTTCTTTTTTAATTTTTTGGCAGCCCACTGTATGCACTAAGTTTATGTTTCACGGAGGGATGTCGCCCTCGTGAAACTATTTCTTGAGAATCTATAGCACGTACGTCGCCTTTTCCACACACGCCATTATCCCCATCCTCTGAATAATATATGAAATCCATATCGTTCACCCGATCGGTTTATGGTTTTATATTCCTGTTGGGGTTTTACAATGATTGGAAACGCAGCGAATATAGATGCCACCACCCAAAAGGCCAAAGGGGCATCGGAAACATCGAAAAACCCAGTGATAGGAATCAGGAAAGCACCATCAAAATTGCATAACCGACTCTTCCTAAACGATTCCCAACTATCCTCAGGGAATCGTCGTGTCCTGCAGGACGCATCCAAACGATTACTATCCATACATTTTTTAGACAGCCAAAGAGATCGACTGAATTCGAGACGCTAAAGTTAAAAATTAGAGAAGCACTTCGTGTTATCAAAAGTGAATTCAATTCAGCTCTGTGAAATATTACTTTGAAAGCTATTTTAGAAGTATTTCCACTCACTACTGGATGTTTCCAGTGATAGTTGAGCTACCATTATCAGATAATGGGTTGAACATGATAATGTCTCAACACATGCTTTAAAATGTGAATAATATTCAAGGACGCAATAAAAAAAAAGTTAATGTTGACTAAAAAAGTAAAAATTGATATAAATCTTGAATAAGGGCGGGAGTGGGATTGGCAACCGTAGGCGGTATATAATGAGTATTGGTGAGCATCAGCAATGATGATAATATGCGTGTTTTACGAATGTGTTTATTTATACACACATATAGTAGTTTCAGCTACGATCGTAGTCATGATGAGTACACCGACCTGGACTCACGGCTGGTTGCATTGTTGGAGCTTGCGGTGGCAAAGGGTGTCACCACCCCCCTACTCCACACGCCACTAATCAAATTCAAATGCATATACCTAACATGCGCACCCTCTCGTCACACTGATGAAATTATGGTCGACTGCACTCTAAGTTGGTGTGCGCGATTAGTAATATTACTGATCGAAAAGTGGTTTTCTCCTTTTCATTTTTCTTGCACAATCTTGTTCTATAATTGCCATCATTAATTATGATGAGTTTATTAAGGTGGTGAGATTATAATAATAATTCAGAATTAATAATAATAAATAGTTCTTCTAATTTGTCAGTAAATAAATAAATTCTCATTTTTCTTCATCAAAAGAGTTGTATTGTTTGTTTTCATACTTTTGAGGTTATGGACCCAGTTTCCGGACGGGTTTAGCGGGTGACGAAGTTTCTCACCACCAACTTATATGGAAGATGATCACTCAATCCCTTAACATCAATCACGCCCCATTCACTGACGGGGCACTCTAACGCTTTGCAGCACCCAGTGTGGGCAACAAGTCATATGGCAGTAAACCGTCTTTATGAGCATTCTGTCTTATTTACTGGGTACACTTTTGCTTCTTTATTCAAAAATTTCTATTTTATTACATCTTCGTCAAGTTCTTTAAAATGTTACTTAAAATTTGTTTTCTGTCCACTGTGTGTCTTAGATTTAGACCAATTTTTATATTTCCTATCCACTATTTGTGAACTTTTCTCTTTTGGGAATACACATTCGTTTGTTCGTTGAAATATTATTAAGAAGAGTTAGAGAGTAAGCTTGACCAGTCTGCACGAGAGACTCAGTATGGCGTCTGTTGATTCCCTTCTGACCAATCCCTCTTCTTCTTGGTTAAACATCACCGAGAAAGAGAATGAGAGAAAAGCAATCAATGTGCTACAAGGAGAATGAGAGAGATGCACATATACCGCAGTAATAACGCCGAGCACAAGACGCTAATAACAGACCGTACCGGCTGCCCATAGGCCATCTCAGGCAATGAAACGCAACCAAATAAAAATGCTCTTCAGAATTATTATTGTGGACGGAAACGAAGAAGCTTGAGAAGACAAGGTCTTGCACGAACCATGCGAGATCAAAATTTAATGTATTTAATTTTCCTACACGTCATTTTGCAACTTGACAGTTTCTCACTTCTCATTATCAATAAATAATTTTCCTCCCTTCCAAATTTTCTTAACATACCAATATGTTTAATTAGAGTGATGATGAATGGACCACGCTCGTTTTTCGTCGATAGGATAAAATGAAAAATATCGATGAATACTTTTCACAACGTGTAATCACAAGCAACGTGGGAAATTCAAGTACTTACATTCCTGTGAGTGCCTGACGGCCATTCGCTGCTCGAAGAGCATACTTAAGTACACGACCTTCACGTGCACGCATCGATGCCCTTAGGTAGTAAACGAACAGCAACGTGTCAGGAAGGAGGACAAGCGAGAAAGAAAGTGATTGTGAGCATCTAGAAGAACTGAGACAGACACAGCCGAAGAAGAATGGCCGACTGCAATGAAGATTTTAACTGGTACCCTCCTTGCAAACCGACTTCTTTTATTTCCTCCTCCCTTCTAATTTTTTTGTCTTTTTCGAATCTGCAGATTTACCGAGGCCACAAAAGAGAAAGATAGATAGAGAGAAAGACCAGAGTCAAATAGCCATCAAAGACAGTGGTTTCGAAAGAAAGGGCACAAAAAATGTTACATTGTCGACAAAATATTTTGTGTATGTCCTTAAAAAATGCTTTGTCATTATACTTTTTTAATAAGCAGACGGCAAAATCAAAATGTAAAGCACATTAAAATATCGCTGCCAACTGATACTATGTTAATCATTTTTCAGTTGACCCAATGATAACCAACTCAAAAAAGATATTGCTTCTTCAAAATCACTGCCAGGAAATGATTACAAACTTTATACGAAAGAGGACAACAAAATAATGCTAACACGATGAATAAACGATGAATATTGTTGTTATAAACCTCATAAATTCTAAATTTAAATTAATGAAAATTCTTATTTTTTTATTATAATTTTGTCACACTTTGAAAATACTTGGTCTCAAGTAGCCTTTGAATTACAACAAAAATGCTCATTTCAAGATAGGCAAATGCCCCGTTTAAGAAATGTAGTGGGTCAAAGTATCATATCCAATATTAAAACTATATCGATTTCACTTTTATACTGAATTAATGTTCAAAAAAATTGAAAAATGTCAAGTTCCTTAAATAGTTTTGGCTGCTAAATACAAATCTAAAGTCAAACTGTGAAAATTAAATATGGAGGATTCAATATATGGTAGATGTGATATAGCAGACGGATTTTTTTTAAATTCATCTGATTCACTTGAAACTCGTTACTCGTTACTCGGGGTTTTTGGGGTCTGTAAATACGAACTTCATGTCAGAATTCAAAAATTAACAATGGGAACTGTTATGGCAAAAAAGTTTTGTAAAAATTATTTATTATTTTCTGGCCTTATTGGTTGGATCATTTACATCATATACCTAAGTTGATTCTTATTCATCTTGCCTTTATCGGATATTTTGAATTTTTGAATTCTGATATCAAATTCGTAATTAGCGAACCCATTAACTCTCGAGTAACAAGTTTACAAAAACAAGTTTACATTTACAAAACTGGATAAAAACATCCAATTATTGTAAATTTAAACCTTCTTATGCAAGCATGCCCTAAATTCGTTTTAGTTTTCTATTTTTTCTAGTTTTAAAAAAATTCTAAAAACATGAACAGTTTTTTGAAAATATTAGCTATTAAATATCTTAACAAAAGCTAATCCAACAAATTAAAAAGAAACACATGTATTGAATAATGCGCTAAAAAACTTTTGGGTTTCTCGTTGCTCAAAATCTTAAAGGATGAAACCAAATTTTTTTTTATAATTTTGACAGTAATGACAAAAGCACATTTTATACTAAATAAAATAAAATTAAAATTACATAATTCAGCAGACCAGTTTCCAAAATATGACAAGTGATATACCATCTTTCCTAATGTTTCAACTCACGCGAAATAAATAAATAAATAGAGATTAATATTTAGTGTTTAGTAAATATTTGAAACAACCGAGTGATAATATCATTTAATAATGCAGATTAATATTCGAGTTCTGTTTTGTTAATTCTTTTAAAAAATAGAATTAAATTAATTTTAGTTAATTAAAATCATTATTAGAAAACTACATAAATATGAGAAGTAAGTTAATGCATTTTAATGTGAAAAATAAACAGTTAATTAAAAAAGTTCTAAATAAATATGAGAGGTATAAATTAAGGCGTTTTAATAAAAAAAAATTGTAGGATATTTTCAGGCTTTAAATTTGTTGAAATGATTTTAATGACAATCAAGTTCCTATAAATAAAACGTTTAACAATAAAAAAAGTTCTCAGAAATTAAATCTCATTTAAAATTTTTTAATATAATTTTTATGTACATATCTAATTATTATTTGAGTCTACTTTAAAATAATCTACATTAATAATTGTTGTCTTCTGGTTATCTTTTCGCTGTTTGAAATTAATTGCTTTTCTGTTTCCTATAACTTTTTAAATAATATTTTTTAAAATGTTTAAAATATTCAAATTAATGTACTGAAAATCATTGAATTCTTGTAAATTATTTATAAAAAAATTTGAAAACAATTGAATTCATTTGAATTTAACAATTGAATTATTTGAAAAATTTACCTTAATATTCTTAATAATGATAAAGTTTTTTTTTTAATTTTCACTAAACATTTTGAAAGTAATTGTATTTTATCAAAAATTCAATTATTTTCAATAATTTTAATGAAATTATTTAGAAAAGTCAATTTATACATAATAAAAATCTTAGTAAAAAATTCAGTTATTTTTATATATTGTAAATAATAAAATTCTTATCATGCTTTGACTTATTTAAAAAACTTTCAATAAAATTTAATTATTTTAAATACAATTTTAATAAAATTCTTTTCAAAAATTCACTTACTTTAAAAAATTTTCAAAAATACAATTATTTGTAGAATTATAAATTTTTCGCAGGGATTCAATTATTTAAAATAGTTTTAATAAAAATCTATTAAAGAATTCAATAATTACTTTTTGAAAAAATTTTATTAAAAATTTTGAAAATAATGATTTTTTTATAAGAATTTGATTAATATTTTTAAAAACAATTGTATTCTATTATATATTATTATTATTTTATTAAGAAATTTTATTAAAATTGTATTAAAAATAATTGAATTGCTCTAAAGAATTTTATTATTTATGAGAATAATTAAATTCTTGCGAATTTTAAAAACTAATAAACAAGAATATTTAATACTATGTACTTAATAAGTGAATTCTTTAAATTTTCAATCTGTAATCACTTCAAAAATTAATGTTTATTCTTGAAAATATAAAATTTTTTAATTCACAAAATAATAATGAACGGAATATCGCATTCCGCGCGCTGGCGCTTGTATCATTTGGTAATGTTTATAGAATAAAGTGTTTAAAATTTTCATTTATTTCACACTGTATTAATTTAGTTTATAATAAAATAAGACATTTATAATTTTAATAAATAAAATCTGCAACACATTTTTTTCAATCTCTTTAAAACTGTTTACCAACCGATTCATATTGTATTGTTAACATTTTTTTTATTTCCGATAAATTTACGATATATATATATATATATATATTTAGATTTTTGAGGAATATTTGAGAACTATTTATTTCATATACAGACAAATTTTATAGAAAAATTATTTTTCTAATTTAACAGTTTTTAAATTTAAATCTGTAAAAGTCTTTCATGTAAAAAAGTACGTGTATGTAGACTAATTTATTAATGGTTTTTCATTTATTTATGTGGAATACTTTTGATGTATTCTAAGTGAGTTTTCACTTTTTTTAGATTTAAAGATTAGTATATACAAATACTCATATCAGATTTTATTTTTTATCAATTGGTGAAAAAAACGTTGACTAATAATAAAAATTAAATATAAAAAAAATAATTTATTGATATATTTAACAAATGGTTTGAAAAGTTAAATTTCGATAATTAGTTAACAGACAATTTTTACTGATTTCTGCTTTTAATTTTGAATCTTTAACTAATTCATAGATTAGGAGAGAAGAAATATTTCCTACTAAAATATTCGGAAAATCTGTGTTTCCTCTTAACTTTAGAAATACTTCCAAATAAGCATTGGGAGAACTGTTCTTTTCCTTCGCTTCAGAAATATTTCATAATAATACTGGTAAAATTCTACTATTTTGGAAACTTTTCAAAAAATTATGAAATAATTTCCAACTTTTGTCGGAAAAATAATTTTCCATTTAACTTTGGGAATTGTTATAATGAAACTGGTAAAAAATCCGTGATCTTTGGATACTTTGCCGAAAATATAGGAATAATTTTCGGTTTTCATCCGACTAGTATTTTTTTCACCCACTTTTGAAAATATTTCCTATAAAATATTCGGAAAAACTGATTTCCCTCTAATTAAATACATTTATAATTTTTATTTATTAGATGACTATTAATTTACTTGCAATGCAAACATAATTTTAATATTTAATGTGGACACACATATAATTGAGAGCGAACTTATCGTTTGATCGAAGAAATCGATTGGTTTGGCGAGATGTTCACTTTAATAAGACGAGCGAATATGACAGTTCGATTATCAAAACAAAAAGGAAAATCGTTTTTTGTTTACTTCTCGAAATTCACCAAAGGATTAACTAGAAAGAAAATAAGAAAATAAACTAGAAAAATGAATCTTAAATAACTTAAACAAACAATTTTTTGAGTTATGGAATTTTGTACATGGACAAGTATGCAGATAAGTTTATTTAACTTTGTCTTAACTTTCAATGATTTTTTTACCTGCGTTGTGCGTTGTCAAAATCAGGGGCCTGTTCTTTTGGAGTCGATAGTAGAAACATTTTTGACTGAATATTAACCTGAAGAGTATTATTCTAAGTTTCAAAAATTGACTTAATCTAGTTTTGAGCTTAAAAATAGGCTACTTTTCAATTGTTTTGCTTTGAAGATGAAAGTGGTTTCGGACTTTGCTTTTTTCTGTGTAAACAATAATTTGTTTAATGAAAAATGATATTCGTGGATCGCTGTTGCTTCTTAATGTAGCCTTAGGAAATTTTCATTGATCCTGTTTAATGACTTTGGTAAGAACGTTATCAACGATTAGGCGAACTAGAGGTAGAGTGAAATTATGCATACAGATGTGGATAAGTTACATCCACAGGGGCTTCGACACACGCCCACATGGATCTCACACGTTGAGGCAACACGCGATAGTCGGAAGGCAGGTGCTCAGTCCGCCATTGGCCACCTCACAAACATGGCCGTACCCTTTTCCTTTACAGACTCACCACCAACTCAATCGCGCACGCGGTGTTAACGCACAACTACCAGCTTTTCTGTACACTTAGGGGAGGTACCCGCTGACTTTAATTCCCTCTAACATTGTTCATGGCAGAATTTTCAGAAAGTCAACTTTTCTGTATTGGAGATTAATTTTTCTATTCTACATATGAAGATTTATCCATAAACACGGCAATATCATTAGTTTGTCGGCTATAGTTATTGCTTGTACGCAGACATGAGAAAAAAAACATTTTCGAGGTTTTGAGTGGCTCAGATGGGTGGCACTTTGAAAAAATGCACCAAATCCTATTGGAATATTTCCAATTTAAGTCTAAAATAATTATTGCCTAAAAGTATACGTTTGGATGATTATAAATATATAAATGTGATCTGCCGTGCCAGCGGTAATGGCCATCTCGGTTGGGCCCCAAGCAATTAGAAGTACGAGGTAAACACAGTGTTGCACGGGACCTTTTATGCGAGTAGCGCATTATTTCCCTCTCAACTTCAGACCATTCGAAAGGTGTAATTAAATATTTCATTGGAGAAACCGAATATAGTAATCTTAGGTGGATGAAACATTCTTCACTCAACACTGGTTAGTCTTAAACTTACATATAATTTTTCATTATTTATAAACATGAAAGTTAATCAATTAATTCACAACATAATAATGTAAAAACTGATGGTGAACAAGTTTTTTAAAACGCATTGAACATAAATATCATTACATGTACAACTCATTTGTCCTTTAAGATTAAATTCGTGTTAGTTCACATATATTTGATTTGACATAAGTCTTATCATATGAAACCTCACTTTAGTTGGGCAAACTTTGTCAACCGAAACTTCGCATAACAAAGTAAGGCCAACCTTCAAACTCTGGCGGCCAATATAGAACTAAAATTTTGAAATTATATTTTTTTTAATTATTATTAATTAATTTTTATTTTTAAAACCTCGTTTTTTATAAAGTGTATTTTTAGCTAATTTAACCTATATTAAAAATTAATTTTCCATCTCTAGTAAAACAAAGGTGATAGAGTGATAGAATTAATTCCTCACCATGAATCTTAAAGTGGGCGGTTGTCATTTGGCACATATTTCTCTATGAAGAAAATCTTTTATTTAAGCTGAATTTAATATCTGGTTTAGGCCTCTAAATTACCTCTATATTTTTAAAAATGTTCTAAGCTAAAACCAATTTTTATCTAATGTTGATTGCCAATCATTGTTCCGATAATGTCAGGAAAAGCATGCACAAAAATAATAATTCCGATAAGTACCGTCAGAGTCTTCTTCATCAGAAGAAATATTATTATTTTAATTAGTGATCCATTTTTTGTAATTCTAAATGCGTTAAATTTACTAAAGTACCCTAAACTTGTTTTTTATGCAACCTTTGCATTTATTCTAAAAGTTATATGCATAATATGCATTTTCTTCGTTTTTTAGTAAGATAGATAATGGCATTTTTTATTTATTGGTAACACAAAAAATTAGTCAGGAAATTGAAAAAACCAAGAAAAACGTCCAAAAATTTATAAAAGTGACATAATTTGAATTTTCACTGGAGCACACAAATACTCTATTTTCAATTACCTCCCCCTCGTACATTTTTAAATAAAATACCATAATATTTAGCTCCATATATACAATGTTAAAAGAAAAAAAATTAATCACTGAAATTTTAAGTAATAAATACTTTTCAGAGTTTTAGAATCACTCTACGATTTCAGCAGAAATTCTACGAAATAAGTTGAGGACTTTTTAGGAACCAGGTAGAGGAAAAAGGTCGCCGAATTAGAACGCATTGATAAAAAGTTTTGTCGATGAGATGAGGAATATGGTGCGCAGAAAAGATGCGCAATCTCTCGAGCGATATACACTAAGTGAATTTCAATTATTATTATTAATATTATTATTAATAAATAATATTTTTCAAAAATATATTATAAAATTGTAAAATATTTTATTAATAACTTTATTTAAACTAATTTAAAAAGAAATTAATTTACCTTTTTTAATAAGTACCAAAGTACAATTGACATTCAAGTTAAAATTTTGTTTACAATTTGTGAATTTGTTTAAATAATTTGTTAAATAAAATTATAAAGTTATGTCAAGGAAAACTTCAGAGATTAATTTTTTCACTTAAATTTTAAAAACGATTTTCATAGAGTAACTGAAAAGCATGTAGTTAATATTATTTTATATATAAAGAATAAATTTTATACATAATGAAATATTTTAAAATGTGCCTTCGGGTTACTAGAAAGAAAATTCAGGGAATCAACCAAACTTCGGTGAAAGTAAACTTTTACAAATATTACCTGGAAAATTTTAGAAAAATTCTACAAGAGTCTCACCGATCTTCGGAGAAAAATATTTAAAAGGTTCCAGGGAAAGTTCAGTGTAGAAAGTTTCACGCACTTAAAGATTTATGATTACATACTGAAAAAAAATTGGTTAATCAAAAAATAAGTATAGCCATAGCCAAAAAAATGTTCTTGAATTAAACATATTTTAGAATTAAATTAAACGTACTTTTTATTGAATCGAACTTATGTATTGAATTAAAAATTTTAAAAAAAATTCACCAAAAATAATTTTTTTGGTGAACGGCAAAATATATTGTTTTCTCAGCGTAATCATAATTGGTTAGATAGTGAATTGAATTTAGCATAAGGTCTAATTATAAGCACAAATTAATAATAAATGAATGGAATGCAAAGTTTGATTGGAAATAGTAACTGTGAAAATAGTACATATAATAAAAAAAAATTTAAAAGACGTCAGTTCATTATTGCTAAAATAGTGGGTTTTAATATCTATTTAACTTGAAATGAACCGTCTTCCTGGAAACAAGCACTAAAAGTAAATTTAATCGTTTTCAATCGTATTTTATGTCTGAGATGTTTTGGCATTCAGAATGTATATGACTAGGAATTTGAAATCTGAGGCCCAGAAGCAGCAGTTTAAATTTAACATGATAAAAAAGGTACAACAAATTTAATATTACTAGAAATATTTTCAGAGGCAGACAACAGCAATTTAAGATCTATGGACCATCAAGAATTCTCATAAATTAGTGTTTCATCATGTATTCCTTAGTTTAAGAATACGCTGAGTTTTAATACGTAAATAGTAATTTCTATAAATTGTACGATTTAGAAACTAGGTAACGTTGCAGTTAAACTTTGCAACATTTGAAAAATCTTTAAGGTATATATTAAAAGTTTTATATTAAAAGTATAATTTTACAAAGTTATGTACCGGTTCAGAATCGTTAAATAAGCAACTTTAATGTTTTGGTTCCAAACTCTAGAGACAATCTCGATTTCGTCTCAAAAACAAGCCTGGAAGCAAATTTACGAAATTCGCGGGGGAGGACAGAAAGAAGACCCAAAGAAGTTAAGTTTCAATAAATCATTTTAGTCTCTCAAATCCCGTCTACTAATATTTACGACTGTTCAAAACCATCGTTCTGCCGCCTATATAGACTACTTTTTCGTTTATACTTTTTCTTTTATACTAAGTTCTTCTCGATCTTCTTTGTATTTAACAGTGAGACACATAAAAGACCACAAAATGTCCGGAATACGTTCCGCCTATTCGTCGCAAAATTGGGCCTCACCCTGACGGCTTTGTTAAAAAGGTTGAGACTTTCCAGGAATCAAAAGTTAATTAACGTATTTTGCATGAATTGACGTTCTTGGAAAAGAAATCAATATGCAAAATAAGCCGTCTCTTAATTCTTTGGAAATATATATATGATTACAAACCAATCTTAATACATTTCTTAATCTTATTATGAACAAATTATAGTGGTTTAAAATATTACATTTTAATTCAAACGAAAAATCAGTATGAAATGCATTCCCTAGCATGTTTGTTTATTGTACTTTCACTGATAACAACGATCTTTATTGGTAACATCAAATATTTTTAAAATAATACTTTGGAAATTTGCGAAAAGGCTGAAAGTTGTTGATTAAAGAAGATTTGTGTTATCCATTTTACAGCATGTTATAAATTAGTAATTAGCTTCAGTGTGATTTTGAAAGAAATCTATATTGGTTTCTCTAGTTTTTCAAAACCGATGTGATGTTAATGCATACGTATGGTATGACTAAATGCAAACCAAGTTTTCACTGATGTCCGGATCGGATTGCAAAGTGCATACGCATTTGTAAATTCAGTACAGAGTTCACTCTTCTGTATGTAGAGTCTGCAAGTACGCACGGAGCAATTGAACATGGCGTACAATCATAACCACGAGATCATGAAGTTTAAAACACACGAATACATGTTTGAAACTTTGATCAGAACTTTGAGCGGGTCGAAATGGATGTAATTGATTTGGTTGAATGCATATGAAAAAAGTCATGCGTAAATAGGATACCCCAATATATGCATATTTCTTTAATTGTAAAATGTACTCGCGAGCGGGATAAAAAGCAGGTAGCACTCTCGCCACTGGAGCGCCATGAGTGTGCAATTGTGTGTGAGTAGATGTACGAGCGCTTCGACTAATGGTACAGAAGGGTGGTGAAAATAAAAAGAGGCGGTAAAGAGGCAGAGAGGGAACTGTAATTAAAACAGGAATGTTAATTACTCTTTGCATTACCGAAAAGCGCGTTATATTACCAACGGAAATGCGGCTCTGTCGGCTTTCCACTCGATCTGGTCTCGTTGTGTTTTGTCGTTTATCCACAATCAAATCGCAAATTTTTTGACATAACTAATTCTACGTAATTAATTTTATAATTACTCCGAGTCTGATTGATTGATGACCTGAGTAGTTAAAAAATTATTAAAATTATGAAATTCAATTCAAATAAAGGATTAAAGGATTTCCAAGAGAGACATTGCTATCTATAAAATTAAAAGTCGAGTAGACAATTCTAATGGCACTGTGCAATCTCTAATGTTAGTTCCACATTCGTATTACACTATGTGCGTACAGTACATAAATTAAATGGATATTTAATCACATTTATAAAGTCAAATCAATACTTAGTTAACTACACCATTATGTTTACCGCTTTAACAAGTAATAATTTTTAATAACGTAATGAAAAGTGTAATACATTCTTTGACAAACGCCCAAATATTTTCGATAATATTATAATTATGTATAAATATCTATTTAAATAATGTCATAATTATATTTATACTACAATTTTATTATTTGCATTATAACTTATTAAACTAACAGCAGTTGTGGCGTTATCAATTAATCCGTTTCTTCTTTTTTGAGATTGTAATAAGTTTTATATTTGTTTAATATACTTGACATTTCATAAATTTCAAGAATTTTTTATTTAATGCATAAATAAGTTTGTGTTATTATTGTATTTCTTTTAATTCTTGCAACTTTTAGGATCATAAACCAGAAAAGCAACCTTCTTTCTTATCAAAACCCCTAAGAAAATATATGAATATGAATATTCTAGTCAACTTGGTGTTCCGGAAGCTTCTGTCTCACGACGTTATAAAATTAATTTGGATTCAGTTAAAAACAAAATGAAATGTATGATTGGAAAAGTACTTAAACAATCTTCTCTTTCAAATGCCAGGAGAGGGCAGAGAAATTTTGCATTGACAAAAGGTATACTGATGCGCCAAACTTTTTGAAGCAGTTTTTGTCACTCAGTAAGAAAAGAATTTACTTGGCAAATTCGTTGTGAGATAAATGCAACTTTTTAATGAATAAGAAGCAAATTGAAGAAATATGATCATAAGGCGAAGTGCGTGCCGCGAATTGCGTGTTAGGTATTATAGATATACACGAGCGTGAAACACGCTTCTAGCGATAAGATAGAACCCAATCGTGAACTCGTTGCACACGCAAAGACGACGATGTCGTCGTCATCGTCTTAATCAGATATGCAAGTTCTCTACGAGTTGACTTACAACTGCCATTACCAACATTCCTGTCATGCTTTCATTATAGGCTTTTTTTCGCGAAAAGATCAGCTCGATAAAACATACCCACTTGACAAGGATTAATTTCGACTGACACTTCTGTAACACCGCATTTATGTAAACGGAAATCCGATCTGTCTAAAAATTTTAAAATACTTCTTGTCGTACGACATATGTATATATACAAATACGAAAGGAAACGACTTGTGCAAAAGAAAAAAGTCTGGATTCTTCCACTTATGTGAAAACTGAACTGATGAAGTTGTGTATCTGATAAGCAAACAAGACTACAAAATTAAGCTTAAACAAGATATCTTGTAACTTTGAAAGTTTACAAGAAATGCAGTATAAAAATGTAAAGCTGAAGATAGCGATCGATACAGTGAAGCTTATAGCATAAACTATCGTAATTGGAAGCAAAGAATTTGGAAAAAAGGAAACTTGCGAAATACTCAAATACTTTCTAAGAAACGTTCAATCGCATTCGTATAACACTTTCAGAAATACTGCACAATAGAAATTTAAAATCGCTTGTGTAATTTCTGAAGGGATTTTGTGTAACTCTTTTGGTTCGTTGCAATGTTATCGGTGAACTACCGTGGCTTTCTTAGGGTTCCCCTGCCAGCCATGACTCTAAGAGAAAAGACCGAGACTGAAGCAAGGGTTGAAAGGAGAATGAGAGAGTGGGCTTGGATACAGAAAGAGAAAGCTGGAAGGAAGGCAACCCCAGCCTTGATCCTCGGTGCACCCACACCTCCAGAGCACAATGGGGTGAGTGCGGAACCCCCTGGCTGTAGGTAGGGAGAAGGGGTGTCGTGATAACGTCACGCTCTGACAGAGTGCCGCTGCTATCGCGCCGCCACACGCCGGCAGAGAAACAAAATGGAACCCGACCCATCGACCCTCCACAAACCCCTTTTACTCTATCCGAATATTCCACCTTGCTTGCTTTGACCCGAGAAACCTTTGCGACCCAAAAGTCCCCGCAATTTAAATGGAACATTCGGAGAACTCTATTTTTTCTAATCCTCACTGGCAACTCCTCAATATTATCATTCAAAAGTCTTGGATTTGCAAACTTATTTTCAAACTAATCCGATAATTCCATTAACGGAGTTCTCTCGCATTTCGAGCAGAAGAATATAATTCCTGTGATGACGAATCTGCATTTATACATTGCAAATTGCACTCGAATGAGCATTGTCTCAGCGCGTGCACATAAATTGCATGACACGCACAACCTACGACATAATTCAAGAACTGCGAGATATACATGATGTCCAACATCGTTCTTCGTGAGAACGACTTCGTGACGCCAGTACAGAAAAACCTTTTCTATTCAAGAAAATCAAGCAATAAAGTTGATCTTAACGTTTTTTTTAGAAAGAAATGTTCTACTTGGATTTCAAAGGTAGAAAAAATGTACATTCTAATCCCTATTATTTTTTACGTTGACTTACTTTGTTCCACGATTCCACGATTTATTTTGAATAATTTTAATCACTAATATAAATAAAAAAGTACTATCAGAGAAGAGTTTAAAAATTTTTCAATGTTTTGACATCGAAAGAAATCATGTTAATTCCGAAATCATGTTAATCAATTCACACTAAATTGTGGGGTATTAAATGCGCGTTTTAGATTAAATTAACACCAAAAAGAATTAAAATAAACCATTCTGGTGTTATTTTTTACTATTATTGAAATTTTACTTCAAATCAAAACCAGGTCAACGATTATTAAGCAACCAACAAACTAATTAACTTAATTACTTACAATACCTTACTAAGTTAGTTACCCAGTGGACACAAAAATCACATTACGTTTTAATAACGTTCCTAAACGTTAGTTAGTAAGTTAGTTAGTCAGTAAGATAATAAGGCACTTATTAAGTGAAAAAGTTAGTATATTTAGTAAGCTACTTAATTAGAAAGTTATTTAGTATCTAACCATTGTCCCCGGTGAAGCTAAATTTCGTCAAATTTTAAAAAATTATATTGAGTTGGTATTTGATTTAAAGTAGAATTTCATTCTTAGTCGAAAGTAACACAAAAAAGGATTATTGTAATCCTTTCTGGTATCAATTTAATTCTAGAAGGATTAAACAGTTGCAGATTATTTTAATCCATTCAGGTGTTAGTTTAACACCTCACGATTTGCTGGGAGATTAATTGTAAATCACTCTATATAATTTAAAAAAAAGTTCTATATACCAATTTAATAATTTATAAAACTAGGCATACTTGATAACATGCAAAAGAATTTATTAAATATGATTAAAGAAAATGTTTGGTTAACCGAAACCAATATTAAAACCTCAGTACTTTATTTCAGTAACAATGATGGTATTTGTTGTGGTTATACGGATCGATCAAATTTGGTTTTTCGGACCACTGACCTCAAAATTACCCTCAACAACTCTCGAATTATATATAGATACCTACTAAATGCGAACTTTACCTAAACTAATTTATTGTTTATTTTTACTGAACACGTATAACGAAACGAATAAAATTAGTAATTTAAGAATTAAAAATATTTGCTTGAAATTCAACTTGATGATGAGTCAAGAATAATAATCGAAACAGAATGTGACTCCCCAGGTGTTAATGGAGGTCGCGCATTTTTAAAATGGCGGACAGAGAACACGTATATGATTTCGGATCGGAGCCAAGAATATTTCAAAGATCCCTCTTGGATCTATCCAGGTATGCAGGCAACGAGTTGAAAATAAGCAGCGACACGCCATCGACATAGCATCGCAGAGACGAGAGAATCTCGCATTTGACTTTTTTGCCAGCTGGCAGCTTGCTATAGCAGCAGATGATCTTCGAGCAACGTCTTCACTTTTCTTTCTCTTTCTTCTCGGTGTCTTACTTCTTACTTCTCTCTCACTCATCTTTCTTCTCATAGCCCTCAGACTCGTAATTTTCTATCTATTCCTCTCTCTCTCTCTCTTTCTCTCTTTCTCACCGCCTACCCTTTTATTTGAATTCCTTTCCATCAGATGTAGAGAGGGTCATCCCATAGAATAGCAGTCTTTCTCTACATCGCGATCGTAAAAACACACTAGTTTCCTGTTCTTGAAGGGATAATATTGTCTTGAAACTTATGTTACTATGCTCAAACAAAGTATACTCTTCTATTGAAAAAAATAGCTCATTAAATGAAATACGATTTCCCCCTTTTTATCCCACTTATTGCAGTCACTTTAGAAGAAATCATTTTCAGTGTTTGAGTAAGATATCTGGAGATTTCAAATCCTTATTCTTCCAGATTTCACAGAGTCAAGACAGGCAGAGCATCGATAAGCTTGATTTCGAATCGGTGGACAGAACTGTCTACATATATATTATCTGGATCGCCGACGACGAGAACGTCGCGTCGCATTGACAGGCACGGGGCACAAAGATCGATGGTAGATTTCGAAAAGTACTTGTCGTTCACATTGGCATCACCCCCCTCCCCCTTCTATCGAATCTTCTTCGCAAGGTGAATCGGCGACAATTACGAGACGCCTGGAAGATTTATAGAAAAGAGAGCAGACGAGATAAAGCAACAGAGAAAACAATTCAAGAAGAAGGATAGACTGGACAAAAGAAGAGAAAAAAGGAAGAAGCAACAGAGGCAGAAGAGAAATCGAGCGCAGAAGTTATACCAAGAGTCACAGGGGAATGCGGGGTATCCCATGAATAAATAAGAATTCGAATATATTTTCTGATGTATAATGGTATCCTATTATTTTGGTTGAAGCTTCAGAATCAGCTATTTGGGACCGGTCAATTCTGGGAAGAGATCAAGTCTATACTTGACGCGTCTTTTTTCAGTGTCAGTTTATGTTCAAATTCTTTTTTAATTAGTCAATATTTCCATCTCCATCGCTTATTGTGCGTTTTTCACCTTTTTTCAATTAAAAAAAAAATTGAGATTTCAAATTATTTTTGTGCAAAATTTTCTAGGCAATTTGTCACGTCCTTTCTTAACAGCTTCAATAAAGACGAAGAATTTATTTCTCCTCCAAGGATTCAAAACAAACAATTGCCTTTCATACTCAACCCAAGAAAAGAATGACGATTATTTGGAAAGCGATTGAATCGAGATTCTTATATAGATTTCCTAGTCAGATATATGTGGTGAATGTTAGTTTCAAGGCGCTGATCTATCTTACAGACTAAAGGTAGATCAGACCCGTGAACAACAATATTTGACGTTTATGTCCCAGGCTCAACAACAATAATTTATTTGCTTCCAAGTAACGCCGATTACGGGAATAAAGTTTTACCAGTTGCTGCTATCCATTTTCAGACAGAAACAAAAAGAAACTTAATAGTTTCTCTGTATCAATGAGCCTTTGAAAATTGGACAGATACTAAGAAAAGATTAGAAATAAAACGCTGTAACATAAACTAGAAATTTCCTTTATTTATAATAATCATAAAATGGAAAAATAATTGAAAAAAGTGTTGCAGCTGAAAAGTAATGAATTTCCATGTCTGTAAGGAAAAGAGAATTAAAGAGCGCAATTAGTACCTAAATTGTGTGAACAGGTGTAAGAAGTAAGAAGTTTTTGGGACCTGAAAGAGGATTGAAACGTTGATGTTTCCAAGTGCAGGAATAACCTGAAATATATGGTCACGAAAAAGCAATGCGCAGCTCTTTATGTCAGCGTGCAGAGAGCGTTCCTAAACGAGTCGAGGGATCGGTAAATCGTGAAAGGACGTATATCTCGAAAGAAAAAGAAAAGGTGCGAGGATGCTGGTCCGACATCGTCAAGGAGATATCCTAACCCGATCGATGTGCTATAAATATCAGGAACCCTCTCTTCCCTATACGAGCTCAGATCTCTCGCGCGCTGGAACCGGAGAAGGATCGGGACAGAGAAATGTGATAGGGAAAAAAGAAAAATAAAAGAGAAGAAAAAACACTGTTCGAGAGAGACTCTTGTTTGCGTGTACGACAGAAATCTCCGATTTTTATCTTGACTCTCGGACGACTTGGGAACCGGTAACGAGTGGATTCGTAACCCCGTCAACGCTCCATCAGACTTGCCATCTGTTAGCATCACAAAATAATACATGTCTCTAAAAGAAGAATTTCATTTCTCAAAAAGATCTGGATACATTCTTATTGTAGATATTATCTATACGTTTGAGCTCTAATAAGAGATTCTGAAAATTTTATTGTCACTATGTGTGTATATATATATGAACTTAAGGATCTTCATCTTGTTATGGAATGAGTGTTTTGCATCATCCTCATGCTTAAAGTTTTCTTGACTGAAGTATTCACTGCCTTGAAATCGTTTCATCAACCTCAAAGATCTCGGGCAACCGAAAGCTCCAATGACCGCATGATTAATTCCAAACAAATAAAAGACTTCTTCAAAGGTGCAAGTAGAAACTGCAAGTGTCAATTTAATTTTCGCAAAATAAATGCACTGAATGGAAACACTGAAAATGATGATGCTCAAATCTGGTTATGATTAAAGCACTTTTGTTAAATAAGGTGCGTGTTAGCAGAGTTAACTAGCTCTGAAATAAAGAGAAAAACGACACGATGTACTCAGCAGGATCAAATCCTCTCGTCTTTTCTGCTCAGGGTCGGCTTTTAATTAACGAACGTAAGGATTCGAAAAAGACGACGGTCCCCGACGGTTTTCTTGTCGGGGAAGAAGAGCTCGTAAAAAAAGAAACCGGGAAAAAAAGAGAATTAAAGCGGAAAGGCGTCACACGTTAAGCGCTTTAAAATCGCAAGGGTAGCGATACGTCCGAATAATGGATTAACGCGTTATACGCCCGTTATAGGACCTTAACGTCACTTATTTTCATCAAGAGTCATCCGACTCTCATTGTCAGGACGATAAAAGCCTTTTGCAATTCCATAACTTATCCTCTGAATGCCGATTCTCACTCCATCAATTGCACAATTTCATTAATTTACTGACTGGAAATGAGAATATTACTACTTATTAAATATTTAGTTTGCCATTAAAACTCGGGCAAGTAAGGAAACTATTGAAATGTTAATTTTAAACATTATTTGTAGCTGTCACTAGTGGAAATGGATTCAGGTCAAATGGTGTCCTGCAAATGGTCGAGACCATATTTATTCCACGTCATCTACCGGAATTTGATTGGCCCTTTGCCATGACCGTCACAAACTTGGCGCACTATGATTACATTGAACGGTTTCACGTACAACAGTCACTCACCGATTTCCCTTTCATTTTGGCCATTATAACACTTTAATTTTGGCATCGTCCAAAACTAATTAAGGAAACTGAACGATACATTAGGCAATTCCTGCCATTTGAAAATGTATGCGCCCATTTTTTCTTCAAATAGCGGTGTTTTAAACATTTTCTAAAGGGGAGAAAATAGTGAGATATATCTTATCGACCTGAATTTAAGTATGACAGAAATGGACTGAACCTATGTCGCATGACGAGACTACTTTGCCAAACTTGGAATAAACTGGGATAAATGTTCCGGAAATATAGTAGCCCCACACTAGCACAGGCCGGAAATGGAAGCTTGTGGTCGGATGTGGATATGTACCGTCGATATTTCGTTTGACTCGGCGAATTTTTTCTTCTCGGGCACGTTTTCTTGCCCTCATAACAATTCTTGATATCCGGAGGGTCGACTGCAAAACGTTTCTAGCCAAATTCAAGGTTTCTTCTCACACCGCTGAAATTCGATTCAACCAAGACATTTTCCCAACTGCAGAAAAATTATTCTCCCAAGAAACTTAATTGGCCGCTAAAAATTATGCTTCAGTGCACCAACCTACACTGCTGCGAATCTCTACTTTTGCGCTTAACTTTGTTTTCAAAACCCTAGCCATCTGAACTTTATGAAATAGCCTCTCAAATGAAATTTGTCCTAGCTAAATTTTATTTCTCTTAAAGCAACGCATAAATAATAAACTCTGTTCTCATTTAACGTACCTTGGGCTGCGATAACCACCTACATCTCGCATCTTTACGAGCGGAGATAATGGCGTGTACAGGGCTGTAGGACGAATTAAAATCTTGAGAGAGAGGATGCCGCGGCGCACAGCTGGTAAAGGTAATTGCGCCACGTGACTGTTGGTACATACACGTTATACGGTACCCACCCCTACCAAAACGAGTCTCTCACCCTATAGAATCCCACTCTCGTTCTCCGATCCCGAGTTCCTCTCGGCTCTCACCCCCGAGAAACGAGCAACGAGCAATTTCATTACTGCTTAACGCCTGTCATAAATCTCCGCACCCCCACCCACGCATCCTCGCGTTCCCACCCCAACACCACATCCTCCCTCTCTCACATCTCTCTGTTTCCTTTCTCGCAAAACTTCGGTCTTAAGCATACAGAACTGCTATACTTTTCTTTCTTTCCTTCCTTCTTTCTGTATTTACAGCGCCAGCGTTTAAGTAGCTTTGCAATAATGAAATCAATTGGAAAACTTCAAAATTTACTTATTATTATTCAACAATTTCATACTGTTAGGTAATAATAATTGTAGCAGATATTCTTTAAGCATTTAAAGAGTGAGGAATATGACTACAACTTTATAGAGGAATTTTCCCACTTAGAGATTGGGCTCATTCACAAATTCTTTAACAAGTTAGTTTTATGTTTCAATTAAACAAAAGAGGATATTCTTAAATTACTTCATTATTCAAAAATCTTAAGGTCCCAACTTTTTTACATGAAGCGAGAATTCTCTTTCATGATAAAATAACAAATTTAATAATATTTCAAGCCACACAGAATTTTTCAAAATTTTCTCTCCAAAAGCAGATGTGCAATCTTTCGCTGTCTTTTTGTTATTGACAAAGGGCCCCTATTTTTATACATGTACTGCTTATATTTCGTTTTTCTGATGTGAAGATTCTTCTGGCGAATATTTGTTTTTATTGTTTTCTTTTCCAACCACCAACAACGCCGCGAGGCGGCAGAATTCGCAAAAAAGAAATAGCCCTAACCTTGTTAAACGGGTTTGACGCGCAAATCGGAATGTAGATGGCGTTGTCGAAGGGCGCCAATGGTTAGTTTTCGGAGATCCTCAAGGCGTTGATGAGTTTGTGACGATCCTTAAATGTTTTCTATGGCAATGCTTTTATTCTCACAACGAACGTGACTGGAATGTCGCTGGGTCCTATCACTGCACCACAGTGTAGTAAAAAATTAAGTATTTTTTGTTTTACATCGTTCGTAGATTAAATATTTAACACACAACTATAAATTTGAACATTAACTTTTTTCAAATACTCGCATTAATGAATTGAGCCTGGAAGATGATTTTCAGTTAATAATTTTGAGGCTGGAGTTCAAGTACTTTAGAAAATAAAGAAAATGAAACTGAAATATATTAATGCACTTTAGAAATATAGATAATATTTACTATACGAGTATATTTAAAAAAAAATGCACGCAAATCTGAACTTTTTGCAAAACACTTGAAAAAGTCTTTACGAATTTACCATTAAGTCGTTGCATTTTTAAGAGGAATAATCGTGGATGTCATTTCACTAAAGTTACTGGCAACTTTTTTCTGAATATCCCATTCGGGAGAGAAAGTACTCGTATTGCTGCGTAACTATGCAAGTAAGTACTATGTCTCGCGCCTTTAAAAACCTCGTAAAAAGTATTCATTGATGTAGGGGCGTTACGAGTTCAAGACTACCATTTTCAGACCACCCCATTCGATAGATATAGACAGACATTCATAGCTGAATGTTTTTTCCCTATGAAGTGACATCGGTTCTTTCATTTAAACTCGAATAACACATGTCAAACAACATATCTGATCCTACTTTTTCGATCAAGCAATAACTCTAATTAGATGTTTATAGTTATAGTCATAACAATTAAGTGAAATTAAAAAAAGTATCAATGTCGACAAGACCACACTGATAAAACATCAGTTGAAATCAGTTGAAAACTTAAAGTTCGTCTAGAAATTAAAAAGATATCAGTCAATTGTATTGGTGTAAATAAGGAATACAAATGTGCCTCAAAAGCTTCGTCTATGCAAACAGCAAAACTAGCAAAAAGCATAAGGTACTTATACCGTATACAAAAAGTCCAACTTGGGGTCCTGTCCCTTATATTATAATTAACAATAAAAAATTAGAACTTTTATTTCGAAGTGTCTTTTTTCAGAGAATGCGGTAAAGTAAGAAGAAGAAGGTCGAACGTCCATTACACTCGCACTCGGTGCACTGGGAGGATTTCATAGTGGGTGGGATTGCTTATATAGAGATGGTCGCTCGTGATATAAGATCCAGTGGATCCCGTAGGAAATCCCGGGAACGGATCTATCTTACCCCGAGGGATAGCTGCGGGGAGGAGAGCCGGGGTTCACCTGTCAGCCTGAATTAAAGGATAGTCGGGGTCTTCTTCGTGCAAGAGCCTGAAAGGGAGAAGCAATGGAGCAAGGGAGATACAGGCATGGCTAGGGGATGCTCTCTTTTCGCAATTCAAGTGTCTTTTGGGTTGGTCTGCTAACACTAAAGTGAACCAAGTCACCCGAGTATCGTTTCTCAAGGACATGAACCGCTTTTGGCGACTGTACGAGACTAACATGGAATTCTCAAGTCGACTACAATAATTCCTTCCCATCTGACAGTAAAAAGAAATTTGTGGATTATTGTCTACTCATAGCATAGTACTGGTTCACTGAAAAAAGTTATTGCTAAAACACGTAGGTCTGTATGTATTAATGTGAGTTTACAGTACGTACTCTCGTATGACACTGATCACGCATTTTTTGCAGCAAATATCGAATGGGATCGGATTTAAAAATTGTCATTGCAATTTGTTGGTGTGCATTTGAAAAGGTGAAACAATGTCATAATGAGAAACGAGTGATAGTATTATAGTAATGTATTCTTCGAAGTGGTAACAGAGGGTTCAGAAGCAAAAGTTGAGAATTACATTTGAAAAAAGTTAAAATATATGGAAAGAGAAATTTATCGCAAAAGTTAATGGTATAAGGAAGCCAGAGGCGAGGTATTCCCGACAGCGTGACGAGGATCGCCTCTAATCGTCGGTAATGGCGATTGAGAGCGGCCACATGATCCGATATCCGAACACTATACTATCGAAGATGCGACACGCGTGTCGAATCGGCAAGGTATGTTCGCCTTCTCGCTTCGTTAGCCGACCAATCACGACCATGTACCTAACTGACGGGCGGTAAGTACCGCAAAAATCGCACTCACGCCACTTATGCTCTTAAACTCTTCCACCTCTTTTCTCTCGTAAGTCATCCAGGACGAGCAAGCGAAGAAAAAGAAAAGGGAGGAGGGCACGATGCTCGGAAAAAACTAATGACATCGTGAGCATACGGCGCGGCTTTCGCTCGGCGAGTCACAGATGTCGACAATTTCATAATTTATGTTCATACATCAGTGGTACGTAGCGTAGTTATACGTGTCTTTTACTAATCTATTATTACTATTGATTTTTAATTAATTGAAGGTTGAGAATCTAAATTACTTGATCTAATACGCGTATTTGAAATTAATTAATAACTCCTGATTCAATTTGGCTTTATTATAACGAACAAACGATGCTAAAACAGTAGTAGTGCACAATATTTATTAAAGATTCATAAAAAGTATATTAACTGTTTAAATTTGAATTCGAATGTTTGTTTAATGATAAATTAACATTTTAATAATTAATTTTGCATTACTGTTTATTGAACCAATATTGATTCATTCAAATTGTATGTTAACTAACAAGTACTACGCGTGCAATAAGCTCGAAAAATCACGTTATTTTCAATTTGCACTAATGTCTTCCGTTATGTTTCAGTGAGTCTAATTACATAGTCCAAAGTACTCTTTTTACTGTCGTAAAAAGAATTTTATATTTAAAAACAATCGTCATAAGCTGGCGCTTTCTATAGCAGTTGGACTTGTTATGGATGCTTTAAAACAGATAAATTTAATTAATGCCGATTTTTAATTTCGTGACCCATAAGCACATGATAGTATGCAGACCAAACCAAGGTAGCAATTATGATGTTACAAGCGATTGTATGTTTATTTGCTATTCTGGTTATTCAGTTAATAATAACTTGAAGCTATTTTAATTCCAGTTTTCTTTCAATTTGAATATCGTACTGTAATTTTAATAATGCCAGATTTTCACAATTAGTATTAAATACTTTTACGATTTTTCGCCTGATTGATTATTTCTGTAATTTAAAAAATTTCAATAAGAAGTGTATCAAATTATGGTCAAATTATTCGAAGCTATACCCATTCTTGAGCTCGCTCCTTCCTTTCCTTGAAGATTAGGAGTATTTATTATTTTCATTAGCCTTCACAAAAGTATACGGAAAAAAAGTATTAGTATACAGAATGTGCATTCATCAATAATTTTCTTGTGACAAATAATTAAAACAAATGTAAACAAAATTTCAAAACAAAAATAATGTCAAGTGAATATTGGTTTTGAGAGCAATATCGAAAAATGTAGCTAAGGAAATAATTTCAATCCCAAGTTTAATATAAAATAAGATGTCGGACAGTTGCGTGAAATATAAATAACGGTTTAGAAAGCCATGACCCGAGGGATGACACTCGATTTCAAACATTTAACAGGACGAGCATAAAATATTTATTCAGCAAACTGATCCGTGTTTTAGTCTCGCCTCCGGCGATCGATCGAAGTTGTGTGTTTGTGTGAGAATGCTTTCTCGAAGGTGGTATCACTGTTTACTGGGAATCCTAACCCTCAGGAGACTATTAAATGCTCACCGGAGATTCGACGGTCAAGTAATCCTGCCACTACGCAACCTTTACATTAATAAATTATATTTGTCTTTGATCATCTTAACCAACGCACATGTATCGATTCTCAGTTCGTAAAGGGTCGTTTAATGTTACGTTTCTACTTTGGGATTAATTCTTAAAGTCTTTCGAAAGCAGCAGATAATTTTTACTTTATGCAGAAAGTATTGTATATCGTTCTGCAAGTTCAATTAAAAAAGAAGGTGAAACTAAACCCTTGTGAAAGGAATAGCAGAGAATTGCTTCATTAGTAAACAGGTCGACCCCTTGGAATCGTATGCAAAAGCAACATAGGAAATAGGAAGTGCATGCTAACACAGTCGTATAGCACCTCATTGATATAGAGTCTAGTGCTGAAATAGGGGATCAGAGGGCGGCATGAATTTGCATTTGTGGACAGCTTTAAGTTGCTGGCGTCATGTTTTCAGATATTTCCATCTCCAAGGAGGACTAGAAATTACTTCGCCTTCTTCCATTTTTCTCACGATAATTTTATTACTTATATTAAAAGAATAGATTTATTTTAATGCAAAAAACAAGAAACCAAATATTGTTATACGTAATATCTTATACTTCACTTACTATTACAATTGTAGATTTTAAATTATTCTCATTCAATGATAAACTGATATATTTTTCGATTACTCTGGCTTGCAGTACATTACTGAGCACAAAACATATTTCTTTAATAATTTTCAAACAATTTACCTTCCGCAAACAGAAAATGGACTTAAAATCACACTTGTCGGAAACTCAAGGCAAAAGAAATTGAATTATTTTCTTGTTACTATTCGTAAATAGAGATCGGGATCAAAGAGATCCAAGACCAGTAGGCGACTATTAGTCCTTAAGAGTCAACCTGGACGTTGATGATCATTCCGCGAACATCTATCCCATTAAGGTGCGTTGTCGCGATTTCTCGTAAGGCTCTAAGATTCCTAGTAGACATCTGTAGGGATACAAAGGAGGGAGATGTCAATGCTCCACATTTCAGAATGTGAAAGAGAGTACGAAACAATAGTATATTTGTATTACTGTACGGTATCTGAAAATTGAATTTGTGAGTATAATGCCAGTCATGACATTTTACGTTAGTGGTGCATCAGTTTCAATGCTCACGCAAGTAATTTAATGTATTGGTAAATGCGGTATATAGTCACCTTTTAAGTATTTTGGACAGTCAACCAAGTGGCATCAATACTTGATGCGCCTCACATTCGTAACATGTAACACAGGGGAAGGCAGGAGTGACTCGCGGATTATATTATTCACAATACATTAAGCACTTTCACAGTGGTCGCTGGGAGATTCGGTAATGGCACCATGGGATACATCAAGGTTGGTGAAGTGGCACCAACTTCGAGGGACCAAGCTTCCACGCTTTATTTTGTAGGGGTGACTCGAACCTGTGACCAAACAGGCCGAGATGGAGTAACGTGATGATGCAATCGATACGTCGGGTTCAGTGCTTTGTGATCTGATACTGTAAACACGGCACCAGATAAATTATTAGACTTTAAATATTAAAAAGTTTATTCCTAATAACACACAATAAACTCATAATCTTCGAAATAAATGGAAATAGTTGAAACTGAAGGGATTGAAATTGCGTGTAGTGGGAAATTAAAGTCAATATCTCGGGGGGCACACATGGGATTATTCTAAATGACAAGTGGAGGACCAGTAAGGATAAAGAGTAGCCAAGTTAATACTCGACTGATCTCTTCGCACTTTCCCCTTCCCTACTCTCCAGCAAACCCAGTTAAACAGGTCGCGATTTAAAGCTGCGAATGCATATTCAAGATACGAATGTTTTAAATCCAGCGAGGATTATTCAACGAGAAGGGAAAATGAATAGTGGGTGAGTGACGGCGCGGCGATGAGCAAGAAAAAGTGAAAGCTTCAAAAATATCCCTTTGAAGAGACTTATTCCAAAAAATTCTGACAAAAAGAAAAAAACGGCTTCTGGTATGAAAAATTCCGATTAAAAAATGGTGAAAATTGCATTGGGCGATGAAAACTTGACGTTGGTTCTTTTTCTTTTTATCATATCGACAAGCAAGTAAAAGAAGAGGCGAGAGAAGGATACAGGGTAACGGCCATTGCCGCAGGGTTGAGGGATTAAAGGCGATAAATTTCGCAAAAATGGGAGCTTAAGCTGTCTCGCGAGGGCGACAGTCTAATCCGAGGCTCGCGCTTCTCTTTCGCGAAAAGATAGGGGTACCAGGATAATTTCAAGAAGCGGTGTCGTTAGATAGTGGTGTACTTTTTGCAATTGTCTACCCTCGTTTTCAATCGCGAAGAACACTATTGACGACTTTCTCGAATCGTTTTTTTTTTTCTTATTCTAGCTATAAATTTCCAGGACTAGAGGGTCTTGGAAAAAGTAATTTTTTTCCAGTGAACTAGATAAGAGAAAAAAATGTCAGGTTAAGGTTAAAAAGAGTAAGAAAATAAAGTACTTTTCTCTTAAAGCTTAAGATAAAACAAATCTGTTGAAACAAAAATGGGTGACTTCATTTTGTAAGCGTAGGAGGTTTTTCGGCCATTCAGTGGTTTGCGCACAATGAGACGCGCATCAACATAATTACAGTTCGCTCGGGTCTTCGTTCTTGGCTAGCCAGAAGCGAAAGAGCGAATGGAGGATGAGCAAATGAGTGAGAAAGAACAGTGTATGGGGCCAAGCGTATTATATTCAAATGTGAGCGCGAGGCGGCGCCAGTGTTGTGTGTGATGGGTTCCCGTGCCCAGGGGCGACTAGCAGAGGTTGAAGGTTGGAAGTTCGAGGTTGTCGACGAGGAGAAAAGGGAGGAACAAGAGTGAGAGAACAGAGAAATGCCGCTTCGAGCCGGCTAGCGAGCCCCAGGAGAGGAAATTACGTCGTCTGGCTTGACCCCTCCATCACCTCTGAAGCGTTTCCTTGTCGGCCAAAAAATGAAAGAAATAGACAGAGAACGAGGCAGAGAGTTTCTGCTTTTGACCACAGATGAATAGTACTTTTCCCCATCATGGATATTGTCTTTTGGAAAAGTCCTCAAATAATTTCACCTGCATTCACTTGAAACATAATTGCAAATGGAACAAATTCAATGTTTGCTTATGAGTCAATTGATCAAGAAAAGAATAATTCTCCATTTTAATATGAAAGTCACCAGCGTATTTATAAATTATTATATCCCGTTGAAATAAAATTCCTGTCTAAAAAAGACGAGAACTGACTGTAAAAAAAGTCTACTGAAAGAAAGAAGTGCAGCCATTGACTTTTCCGAACGATGGCAGTTGCCCTCGAGAATTTGTTCGTGCGGAAAAGTGCCGGTCGATGTATGCAAACGTCTCCTCAACGTCCTTTAGAGCCGATAGGGTGACAACGGGCGTGTCGTGTCGCCTTCCGGGGCAAAGTGCCAGTAGAATAAGAATTGTCGTTCAGACATGTTTGAACTGTTTTTCTTCTTTAATATTTTCTTTATGTCGGCCACTGGCAACAGATAAAACTGTCTTACCAAAGCACATGACCTTGATGATTCAAGGTCGACTAACTCTTTCCGTATATGTGGATTCTGTTTATCAAGAAAAGTATTCCGCAAGGACAATATATGTCAGTCGATTCTTCTTCCCGCTGATGGTGAGATAGCAGATCTAAGTGGGCCATGCCGCGCTATGGTTATGGCGACATAAAACGTTCTCCGCACTGTTTCAAGAGCGACGGTATACTGAGGAAGCCCCTTTATGATCGAAAAAACTGCCACTATGATTGCCTATGCAAATTGTTTAAGATATCCGTACCACGGCCTGTTTCAGTGTTGCGGTCATGATCAACAGAGATTCTCAACTACTGTTCCCAAATATTCTTTACGAGAACGCAAATTTTCTAAATATTCATGCCAGATTTTTCCATGACTATTTATCCAAAAAATATATTTCTTTAGTTGTCATTTTTCACGTTTAACAGTTATGGAAATAACTTTTGAAATCAAGCTTTTTGAGCCAAAATTCAAATTTAATTTTTGTCTGTTCATAAAACAGTTTTATCTGCACATTCGATAGATGGTAATACGAAAGTAGCATAAAGTATATAGCTAGCAAATGTAATTTCGTAGAAGGATTCAATTGATACAAGAAGACTACGATGTGGTGTCTTGAATTCGAGAGATAGAAAATGGGAAAAAAGAAAGAAGAGAAGAAAGAGTCTGAAGCAAGTCGGCAGAAACTGCAAGCTAGACGGATATATCTCCTGAGTAAATTAAAATGGATTATATATGTCGACTCCATCTTCAATCTTTCTTCTCTCCTCCCAGGTTTAGTTTATTACTTGCCAAGAACTCTAGCCAGCTGGATAATTGTTATTGCACAGAAATGAATTTGCACTTTTTTACAATACAAAGTCTGAACGTGAATTTTATGTTTTCCTTTTTATCAAGCTGAAAAATAACTGCTCACTTTTTGGAAAGTCGCAAATTACTGAAAGTTTTCAATTACTGAAAATCATTAGAAAAATGTGTATTTAACATTACTATGCTAATCTCATAAAAAGAATACTAGGAAAGAATATCAATGATAACTTTATGAGAAGGTCGAGGAAAGTGGCTGGTTGGCACAGAGTCGACCGTGATATATGCTTCCCTTCCGTCTAATTAAACTTCGGTAGAGACGCTCAGGGTTGGTCGGTTGGGTAGACGAATTGCGAGGGATGTTGGAAGCTGGCTTTCAAAATGACGATTCTACAGACTTCAGACGTCCGGGACACGTACTCTAAGCGAAAATTGTCTTTAGAGTTCTTCTCAAAATTTGTCCTATATAACAATCAGTGAAATTTACTAGGTAAAGAAATAGCAGATTCATTAATTAAAAAAACTAGGAGTTAAATCTCAAATCTTCGCTCTGATGCTTTTCTCATTGATTTTTGTAATTGAAGATTTAAAAAGAATACGGAATTTTAATCTTTCTAATGCGTGGAAAAATTGCATTATCGTGTAATTAAAATATATGCTTGCGCATAATATAAACGTATGTGTAATGTGAAATCCGTACAGCAGGAACAAAATTTAATCAAACCGGTGTGTCGGTAAATACGACATGGTAGAGGTAGGGCAAATATGCGCTAGAATAGAATTCCGCCTCCATCAAATTAATTTAATTTATATCTGGCTGTCCGAAGCGGCTTGAAGATGCGGTCAGACCTCCATTCTCCCTCTCCATCCATCTGCCTTCATCTTTACCCCTCTAGTTTCTCTCTCCACTGTCAATTCGAGACGAACTGGGATTAGCGCGCGAGCCCTCGTCCGCAAGGGGACGACTATTGGCGCTTCACGACGGATTTCTTGGCACGATTTGGAATACTTCGACAGGATAGACATTCCTCTGCGACAGCAAAACCAATTCCCTCGACCCTAAATAACATTCTCTGATTCATATGGGAATCTAAAAAATGTAAATTCTAATTTCAAAAAAGAAAGTAGCCAATGAAAATTGATTTCTTCTTTTTTTCTTTCTTCAGCCGAGTTAAGTTTCCAAAGTTATTAGACGGTTTCCATAACTGGGCAAACAGTTTAGTAGATTTTTGTCATTAGCGTGAATTTAAATGGAGTGGAATAGAAAATATGACGTTTTCCAGTGAAATCGAAGCCATCGGATGCAGTGGACTTGAAGTGGAATCGATCGAACGCAGTTCCCACGTAACTAGTACACATGCATTAGAGGCAAGAACCCGCAGTATATACCCACGTCATATCCAATTCGAGCGCTTTTAGTACACGCAGAGAGAGTTTTGTAAGGGGGTCGGTCACCTCGCCTCAGCCCCTCAAATGCGGCGATAATAGCATTAACTGAGCAGCAATATGATTACCGCTCTCGCGAGGTAACTTGATCGTACTCGAAATTCACGTTATGCAATCATGCAGGAACTCTTAATCGCGTTGTGCTTTTCGGGGGCTCAAATTACTCATGAATCATTACATGATTTCGATCAATGAAGGGACACTCCTTATCTCAACACTGTAAAATTATATTTCTATTCCCCCACCTATTCAAACATTAAAGACTTTTAAATGTGACAAAAGATTTCTTCTTTTACTCGAATGTATTCATTTCCATTGAACACTGATAGCCTTATTTAAAGGATAGGTTTACAAAACGTCAGATTCATCTTTCAACCTACTGCTTGCCCTCAATTACCTTTGCCACTATAGTCAACTACGTGTCTCACGTTTTTACCCAAGTGTTGAACGACGAACGACTTGTTCGAAAAACAGCACTCAAAAATAACATTTCTGTAGACAGAAAACGTCAGCGGTGCAAGAAAAGAGACTCACCGTTAGGTGTTGAAACAGCCACGCCCTGAGGATGTTTGTCGCGACCTTGGGAAAGATGCCCCTCTTCTTCTGGTTCTTCTTACCCGACGAATCATCGTCTTCCTCCCCCGTACCTTCACCACTACCGATACTTGCATTACTTGCATCACCTAAAACAAAAAATCAAATAAAATATATTAAGCAAACAAACATTTCCCGTATTGAATAACACTAGAGTAATAAATTGTTATTGTTCAATATTGTACAATAAAGAAGCGGGGATATCATCTGCAATTTGACACTTGTAGGTATAGTACCTTTTTATAAACTCACAAAGCTATATCCACAATCACCCCCTGAAATAAAATTTTGACTCTCTCTCTCTCTCTATTCCAATAAAACATTCTCCCCTCATTCTTCCCTTCAACTGGGCATTAATTCGCCATCATTTATCAATCTTAGTTCTTTAATTGCACACGAATCTCATTTTCCTGAGACTTCCAATAAATGTTATAGAATGGCGAGAGAGACTAATGAGAAATGCTAAGTCGCCTGCGTTTAGGCACCTACGTGAGTTAAATGTAATTTACTCGACATAAATATGCTTGTCGTTGAGAATACAAATGTATGTAATTCCCGATAGACATGGAAACAAGAAATTAAAAAGCATTACAAACTTATAAATTGATATTCTATTAAATTTAGAAATAACAATTAAATTTGACTCACGAGGGGCCTCAATGTGTCAGACTGCTGTATTGTCTGTTGCACTTTATGAAATGCATCTTAATATTTTCAGACGTACCTTATTAAAATTTGCCTTCGCCAACAATTATTTTTAAACAACTGGGTCTTAGAAAAAGGTCTTTTAATTTATTTTTTCGTTCTAAGTTTATCTTCAGATGGCTGAGAATTTAATCTAAGAATTAGGAAGGGAATATATCAAGACGGAGTAAGATTCTCGGCGTCATGTTTTTTCCAAGCCTTGTTTTCATCCGAGGGTTGAAAGCAGTTAGCGGCGGTGCTTGGCATGCGACAAAAACGATAGTTACATCCTCCCTACCCCTGCAGGTCTTCCAGAAACGGATAGAACGGTCGTTCATGTCTATAAAGCAATGGCGAAATGACCGACCAAAGTCCTCTGATTGCAGTTAATTTACTCGACGAATCAAGTTAATGTAGCGTACGCACTTAAACCGAGTAGAGCAGCACCACAGTCAGAAAAATGTCATGCATTATTAGGACTTCTAATACTCACTTGCTTGCTGCGACTTTCATAAAAAATACTGTGCTATGCAGCTGGGGTTAATCTTTTCAATTCTCTTTGACATGTTACTACAATATTCGGAATGAAACAGAAAAATTCCTGTCTGATAATTTTTTAAAATTGAAATATTGACAAACATTTTAGAAGAACACAAATTATTTGTTAGTTTTAACGATTTATTAATATTTTTATATTATAATGAATGTATGTATGGTTAGTGAATTCGAGGACCTCGTGGTCTTTAAAATCCATTCGCGAGTGAAATGGATTGAGTGTGCAAAGAGCGGAGGTGGGCCATGAAAATGGTGGTTTAGCATTATATCGTCCTAATGTTGATTTACATAGTGTCGAGTTCTTTTTTATTGTTCTGTTATAGAGATTTAAGTGCAACCAATTATATGTTTATGCGCTCGTACCATACCACAGTTTTCATGTTCTCTTCTCTTCTTTTGACGCTCTTTCTTGGGTAGTCACTTTCTCAATAAAATTTCTCCACCCTATTTCAAAGAATCTACAATTTTACTTTAAGAGTCTACTGCTTTTTGACGGAAAAGATAACTTGAAAGAGTCAATTCATATCATGGAATAAAAATGATAACTCTAACTTAGAATTTTGTTGAGTGAACATTTAGCATTCAATCTATTTAACGCACACTAAATATTAAGGAACTACTCGAGATTTCTCTCCGATTTCTGTTGCTAGATACCAAGTGGTAAATTAAATTAACCCCTATAACTCTGCATTTAATTTTTGTAATAATAAATGTTTACACATGACGAAAGGGAGATATTTTTGAGGGGATATAGTTCTTAAAATTGTAGAAGGCTGTTATTTCTGGGACGCGCCTGCTCATACGTCAAAGCGTCACGTTCCGAGGCAGACGCTTACATACATCGGCGACTGGTTATCTCGTCGAACCGAGACATCTTCCTCGTCGGCGAGTGGCCGTTCTAGCTTCTATTTAGGGCCCGACTTGGGCGCTCATGCCTCCATCGAAATAACTGCACATATGGCAGCCGAAAATAAACCTCCTTATTCCCTTCCCGTCGATACCCCCGTCGGCGACGACGGTTCTTCTTCCGATGAAGCTTACTCTCCATCCCACTCTTGCACTCGACGTTAACACGCGTTGGTTTATCAGAGAATAAGCGCAAAACAGATGGTAGGGTCAACATTAATCTCTACATCGTGTAGAAACTTCCGAAGTTTGTGCATTTTTATTTAGGATTACAATCTAAACTTGGTTTTATAATTTCTGCTTCTCCTTTTGTACAATGTAATTTCTTTCTTCTTTTTAAGAAGTGACAATTCTTCGTAGATTTCATAACAGGATTACTTTCCACGAGATTAGTTGTTTATGAGAATAGATACATACTCGCATTTATTAAAAGATCAGAGAGAATGAAGAATGCCAAAACAAGATGAGTCACAAAACGCATAGAAAGGACTGGTTTAATAAAGATCTGACATCAAAGGAAATTTTGCGGTTTTCGCCTCGACGTCGCATTTACATTGAATAGGATCCGGAAGAAGATCGGCAAAAACTCCGCATTCCGCCGACGACTGACGTCGACGAGGCGCAACCGTGCGACGACGCATTGGAATTAAGTGCGCACACTTAAAATGTACGTCACAGAGCGCGTCGCGGCGCGGAGCGGCGTCGAGGATTCGAATACCCCTGGGAGAGACAGCTAATGTTTTCGCATACTTCGAATCGAGGGAGGGTCATTGCACCAAAACACGCGTTTTGGCTCGTAGTTCGAACTCCCTCATTTCGAGAAAGAGAGACAGAGAGAAGAATCTTCGGCAATTCCGTCGACTATTTTTGGCAGTGAGGCAACGAAAGTGCTCACTAGCTTTCTGAAACTCGCCTCCATTTCATTCAAATTGTTTTATTCATTTGAATAATATGAAATATCGCCAGACTCGTGTGCTCACGAAGAAAATATATTTCACACTGCTAAAACGTCAATTCTGTTTAAAAAAATCAATCGCACATGATTGTCACTCAATGCTGTTAATTTATCGTATTTCTGCTGTCAAATGTAATTAGTAATGTGCCATTAATTGATTTACATTTTGCAGATAAATTTCCTGCTGCTTTGATTTGAGACCTAGTTAGTGAAAAGATTAATTGGCGATTGTGGGTGAGATGAGGCACGATGAGGAGTCCTCTTTATTTGCAGACACTCGAAATCCAAGAGGAAAGAAGATGAAGCTCTGCATACTGCGTTGCACAGGAAGGAAGACAGAGAGGCAATGAGGAGTTTGTCTTACAAATGAGCCGCGCGACGCAGATGATTTAGTACATGGCATGCATGCGTTAACCTTTGCTGTAACTGACGAAGCGTGGGTGGCTGGTTACACTTTAGTTATTAGCCTTCTCTGCTCACTACGTCTTTACTCGGTCAATGAACAATAAATACCAAAATCCACACACTCTGTGCCGTTTAATTTCCGACATGTATACTTGCTTTGTGAAAGCGACCTATCACTCAGATCTTTATGTGCCTCATATTATCAGGTCTCATCTACCAAAGCTTTTAATACATTTTCAACTTCTTTTCGGCACAAATGCATACACAATGACAATTCTAAATATAATAGAGGATTTTTATTTTAATAAAATTTATTCATAATTAAAAAATTCATAAAAATAAAAAAATCTTAATCTAAATCCGATATGTAACCAACTGTGACGATAAAAATATTGAATGACTAACAAAAATAAGCTGATGGATTTTCGTAATCCAAATGTCATGCGAAGTTTCGCCATGAAATAAGGTACAAGTATTTATCGAAAAGAAGAAGCTCAAATAAAACAAATGAGTTATGGAAGTCATTCGGATTAGTATATAGAATCTCGCGTTCTCATCCCATCAAACAAAGATAATAAAACCATCTACAATAGGTATTGCTTTTTATACTATATTGTTGTTTTCCTCACAGATTTTCGCAAAGTCAAACAGAACAATTTTACTTCCTCCTAGAATTTATTATAAAATCTGTCGTGCTTCTATTCGAATGACGAATTACAGAAAATTTAATTTATTATTGTCTTAGTAAAATACTAGCGACATTTCCTAGCTTGTCGATAGTTATTTTACTTTTCGATGCACATCTTTCTAAAGGAGAATTGAAAAAACGATTATTTAAAGCTGCCATTGAGAAAGCTGATGAAAATTGAATAGTGAAGTAAGAAAAAAGAAGAATGATAGAGAAGCGATTAACAGAAACTGTAAGAAAACAAAAAATTCAAAGTGAAAGGAAAAGGAGAAAGTAAAAAAGAAAGAAGTAAGAGCGCAAGAGGGAGGAATCGAGCCACATTTGATTGAGACATCGTTCGGCGGAACGGCTCTGACAGTTATCTGATTCATGGACATGCCGAGTGTATTTTATGCCGTACGACCTATGAATACAGATCGATCGTTGCCTGCCTGCAGCACACAGAATGAGTGGCCCGAGGAGATCATAGGTACATTCTGGTATCGTTGTATCAATTACACATACATGTGTGTCTACGAATGCCTCCCATTTAACATCCAATTCGTAAACAAACAAGTTGTCTTTTTATTGTTATTCATCTTCCCTCCCATAACCATCAGTATCTAAAGACACTATTACAAATGAATAAAACTGTCTCATAAATGACACTCATTTTCTGCGTAATAAACGAAACACACTATTCATTACTTTTCATTCGTCATTCTTTTCTTTCAGCGTGGCAATCGTTTCTACATAATATACAAATAGCAATGAATTCACGAGATATCGAACGCTGCTTTCTCTAAAGCATGAATGAATTTTGTGAGGCACGCGGGAACGCATGCAAACCGACATTACAATTCGACGTGTGTGCATTGCGCTATGCAATTTCGCGAGAATTTACCGTGTGATAAATTGCAGCTTTATACGGACGGTGCGGTGGTGCTATTATTTGCCTAGTCGCACGTATGCCCATGCTTTTGGGATGTACGGCGCTTTTGTGCGGGTGAGCAGCGCGGATGGCACATTCAATTTTCCTTTCGACAAAGCTCTGCCTCCAATGAAGGGGCCTTGAAAAGAAAAGAAGAAATATTCCGGAGCTCAGAAAATTTGTATTCATTGAATGCAACCTTTCATAGAAATTGCTATTGTTTAAAATTTTTTTTTTGAATTCCAGCATCAAATCAATTAAGATAAACGACCCAGCCGACTTGTACCTTGCGAAACTAATAGCGTATGATTTTATTTATCTAAAAACCTTTGTAAGGTTATTTTCCATTTTCCTTACGCACTAACTTGCATATGCCATCATTTTAAAAAATGTAAAGAATTGGATTATCATTATTTTTTTGTAATTATAAATATCATTGACAGTATCTAAGTGCTAATTAGCAAAAAGTGATTAATTAACCAGCATCAAAGGAAAAAGTAAGTTCGACAAGTCTTACATTATGAAATATAATACAGTAAATGGTAGTCGCGGGATATTAAACAGGTGTCTGTAGAACTAATTAAGACAAAGCTACACGTCCCTTCTTGGCAATTATCATAGTAACCGCATCGTTGCTAGCCACACATCACCAAAGTAGCAGCAGACCCAGTTCTGAAGCATTAATTAGCGCAATCTTCGTACGTGCTTGCAGAATGATTTCAAGGGTCACTATATCGTCCTCGTGCAACGCCACACGTGTCCAGCACGTCGACCAATTTTACCAGAATCCACATTATACCTGATAATAGTTGCCTACACAAATATAATCCACCTGCACAACTTTCAGAAAGTATATAAAAGAAACAATTTTTTAATGATAACGTATAGACTAACATAAACAAATAAGAATATAATTTATTACGTGATTCGAAGGTGCGTTTCATTTAAGACTTTTTATGGTTTATCTGCGGTTATCATTTTTTTTAATTCAAGAGAGATTTTGCAGTCAAGTCGTATTTGTATAAAGTCAAGTGCTCGTTTGGCGGGTCGTTAACGTAAAGATGTGCCAGTAAAATTGGTCGTTCGACCAGACGGTCGTATGCGCCAGAATAAAAGTGCTAATGTATACGCGCCACCGCACCGTACCGTTGCGTCGACGTCGTGACTCCAAAGAAAGAAAAAGACGCAAACATGTGAGTTGCACGTGTTTTCAAACTGGTCCCGCGCAATGTTGATCCACGTGCATTATGACTCGAGGCAGATCGCAAATCTGTTATTATAATCTGTGTCTTTCCATCAAGTAAATCATTACAAGATAAATAACTATCCAAGTTCAAGCAATTACTAGGAAGGTTGTCTCCACTTTACAGCAAAGCCATAGAAGGACGAAGACCTTTCAAATTATATTTTCCCCTACATTTTGAAGAGACTGGCACAGAATTTTAACACCGAAAGAGAGGAATTGAGATTTGGTGGATAAGCTGGAAGAATCGCGTCGCGCGAGACAATTCGAGGTTAATAGTCGACGGAGTGTGCGAGGCCCTTAATGTCGCAGATTTATCAAGCGGGCGAAGAGACGAAACAAGAAAAGCTGGCGACCGTGCAGCCTCTCGCCTCTTGCCCCCTAGCCACCGCCACTGCTCGGAGCAGGAGAGGAATGGGCGCCGCTGGACAGTAATGAGCCAGAAAACTGGCGACAGCTTGCTATGTGCGCTATCCCTGTGCTACGATACAAACTTCGTACGTTGATTCAGAGTGTGTTGAAAATGTAAACGCGTGTGAGTAGTCGTGTTATGCGCAGTCGGTGTGCGGCATAGCAAGGGCCCATAACTCACGCAAAAAGGGACCAAGCAATCTTTTTAACGCGCCCCACGGAGACCGTTGAACTCCTTTAACTATAATATGTAATATTAATCATCTCTTTGAGTTCCACAAAAAATAGACCAACTTTACTTTTCTCAATCAATTTTTATTTACAATTAGTCCTCCTTGAAGCACTATTCTGCCCTGCAGCATACGTAAGCAACATGGTTATTCTTGTGTATAAAATTTTTTGTTAAGACCTGATCAGGTAAGACGTTTCATTTCATGTTTTCTCTGATAAACCAAAATTTCCACACTGGATACCAAGATTACAAGTATCATAAGTAGATTCTTGAAGATATTGGATATCACGGTACAGTGGAGAAAGTTTATAACAATCAATTTTTAAAAAAAGCATTTAATGACTGCAGACAGGGATTGGAGTTAATAGGTTTGTAGAAATTAATAGCCTGACTGAGCACGTAAAGCTGTTAATAAGAGAGAAAGAGTAAATGCGATCCAACGCTCAGATTGTGCCACCATGTGCCTCTGTGCTTTGGCAGATCGGTGCCAGCAACATGACGTTGAGTGACACGTTTAACGCGTTCGTTTTATTGCAAGCCCCTCTTCTCTTGCCAAAGCACATTGCACCCTCCTATTTCATCGTACAATAAAACACGTGGCGACAAATTCGACGCGCAGCAATCACGATCAAAACCACCCTCTTTGGTCTAGTGGTGGCGCTGCTGGTTATTGGTGCTGGTTTGCGATGGATAGCGTGACCCTGTGGTCTTTGGTCGATTTGATGATTCTGCAATGCGCATGTGGTAGTCAGCGACCGATGATTTGTGGGATTAACAAATAAGTCAAGAATTTACATTTGGCAAAATGAATTTGAATAAGGAATCATTTTTGACACCAATAAATACATAATATAATTAAACTTTGTAACGGTTGAAATCGTTAAAAATAATAACTCGGAATGTGTGTTCAAAGGAGTAACGAATTTAATAAGTAGGTCATCTTATTTTCCATCGAAAAAATGGTCCGTCTGTGGAATCGGATGACTATCAATTCATTAATGATTACATACTCTTGTAAAGTGCACTGCAGAACATCATTATCCATTATAGAGAATCATTCTCTTCAAAAACATAAAATTTAATTTAAGTTTAAGGAAGTTAAAAACAAGACAGTAAGGATATATGAATAAAAGTCATATCGAAAAGTACTTTTTATCGAAAGTTTGTCTCTTTATGAAATGTACAATGACCTTGGTCGATACCTGTATTTTTAACTTCATCAAAATAGTCTATGTAGAGGAGAATAAGAGTATTCCAAATGAAGAAGAGAGACGAAAAAAGGATCAACTGCAGACAAAACAGCGACAGCTGCTGAGAAGGAAACACCGAGAACTGAATCCTAACTCTTCTTTTTCCCTCGCCCTTCAACATTTCGAGGTCCTCTTCTTCTTCTCGAAACTTTAAGAACCCATCGTACGTGTTCACACATTCTTTTTTCCCTGACTTTTCACACACCCTCTTTCACTTCTACTAATTCGCTCCTATCTTTACCAAGCATGACGCCTAAACAACGACGAATTTGACAAAGTCTGTGGTCCAAGTGTTTGGATCACAAAATACAAGCAGAAACAAATAAAAGACAGCTGACTTTCTTCCTAAAAAACGAAATGAAATTTATAAACAGAAAGTTTTCAACTTTTACAAGTCATTATAAAATAATGTGCTCCACATATTTATCAGAGAATTTGTTCATGTGAAGTTTGTAAGATTCGTTTTTAAATGAAGGAGCCTCTCGACTGACACTTCAAAACAGTTTGCAACTGCATGCTAAGAATAGGATGCGCATTAACGATGAGAGCTCGAAGGTAAATGACGCTATCAGACCAGCGGATTGCGAAGCAAGAGAAGAGAGAAGAGTTCTAGAGAAGTATTCTGGACAAGCTTACATGAGCAACTGGAAATAGGTACATAGGTGTTTGGCGCGAGGTCAACAGAAAGGAATACAGTAATATTATCGGTGTTCAGCTTCATTTCCACTCGTAAACTCAAACCTCATGGCAGAATGCCACACCAGCAACAAACTTATCTCTCGTCTTACTACCTTCTTCTCTTCATCTTCTTTCAATAATCTCTCGCTCGAAGACGAAACGACAAGAAAAAGGCAACTACAGAAAATTCGTAAGAAGATTCAGCGGATATGTAGAAAAATTTAATGTCGTCTACGTGGGCGTTGCGCTCCGTTTGTTTACGATTATTTCGCTCAAGATTCTCGCAAGCCTCGAGAATCACTTAGAAAACGACGAGGATCAGAGAAAAAAATATTTGTACTATCGTTTTTAAATCGAGACTTGATTACTTTTATTCCTCAATTGCAGTAATGGTACTTCGATCCACAGGAGCAAGACTTTTCTCTCAGGGTGATAAACATTATCGTTAAAGTTTTTGGTAAATGGTGCTTGTTTCTTATTAGAAACATTTGTCTCATTCGAAAATATTGCTATCTAATAGTTATTACACTGAAGCGGTTCGTAATTTCTTTGCAAGATAATTTTCGCCTGTGTGCTGTCTATATAAAGAAATTCAAATAATTAGAGTGGATGTCGGAAGATGGAATTCAATTCACATGCGTGTCTGTGACGAGACCACCAATGCAGACGCGACGAGGCGTGTGGACAAGATGATGTCCTCGTAAATCAGAGGCGCTTAGATTGCGCCGTATTAGCGCCAGTTTTACGATGCACTTAGCAAGATATGAGGCCATGCGTTCTCAAGGGTCAGAGCTTTAAAAATGATGGTCAGCAGAAAAGAAATTACACTTATCTCAATTGCTTTGGAAAAAATTGATTGTCACTGCTTACAATTAAAAAAGGAATTATATTACCGTTAATTTTAAGCCATTTAATAAAGAATAATAATTGTATAATTAATAAAGATAAGCATTCTAAAACATTTCAAACTGTAGTGACAACCCATAATTATGTTCAACTTGATTTATACTTATATTTTACTGCTAATAAAAGCTGTGACGTAAACAATAATTACAGCCTCAGAAACTACAATCGTACCCTCAAGTAAAATTCTTTGATATCAAACTCATCTTTTTGAAGACATCAACGAGAAGATTGTATACGCGACATTGCAACACATAAATTGATGGTTTCTCTTGACGAGGATCCACGTCAGGCAGAATGAGAAGTAATTTGGCAAATATTTTTGTCCCCTATTTATGGTTGCGAGTTATCATTAAAACAATGGAAATGCATATGCATTTCATTTGAGTAGAGAACTTTTTAATTTTATTTAAAATTCTCATTTGTATTCATAAAATTATTTACCTAGTTGGATCCAGTTACTCGTATCATGTCAGCTTATGCAGACACTATCATGTATGTAAATGTAAGGAGTGCACCTGCAGTGATGAATCGATTACTCTTGCGCCTTTCGATTCAAATTATAATAAGAAATATCTTTCTTCTACATACACTGAACCACGAAACCTAAAGATCCCTAAGGGGAAATAAGATGCAATTTAGTAAATCATGCTATAGGAGTAATCAAAATTTTGCTTGAGGATCACAAACTAGTTTGCCAAGAAATCTCAACCTCATCAATTAAAATCGCTCAAGGAATATTGGTTGTAAGTTGCACTTAAGAGAATTCAGGAAATAGTGATGGAAAGTTTTCAGAAAGGGAGATCCATGTTTGGAAACAGAGCCATTCGAGTAGCTATCCCTTGTATGGAGATCTGAGTGCGGCGCAGGAGCACAGTCCATTCCCTGGATGTGGCATTGTTTCCATGCTTCCCTGCAATCTGTTGGCGGCCCTTGAGTCGAGAACCCTCGTCTGTCCTTCTCACATCCTCAAGCACTAGGGCTTCTGGAACCACCACCATTTCCCCTACGAAAACCACCCTCAAACCATGTCGACAATTAGTTCCCCATTGACCTACCAGAACATCCAAACGCCGAAACCAGCAAAAGTAAAACAAACTAAAAACCTAATAGACATGAAAACGAAGAAAATTAATTCCACTGGATATAGGTAGACAGTTTTGATAGTATATTTATTAGAAACGCATTAACACTTCGTGCGAGTGGCGGGGATGGAGGCGAAGGAAGGGATGCAAGGACAAATAGACGGAAGAAGAAACAAGACAACTTGCAGAGATAAGAAAACCCAGAGGCCAAGACATTATAATTTATGTGAGAGACGTCAATTTCTGACGTCATCGAGAAGTGGTAAAATTTCTTGAAAACTAAATAATTTCCATATTTCACGTTTGTCCTTTTTCACTTTTCTCCATACAAGAAAACAGCCAAATATAATCGCAGACATTTTTTCAATTTTCTTCTAAAGGGCAGCGTTGTTATTTCGCTAGTTTGAGAAGGAGATATGCGTGGGCAGAGGAATGAAAGGGAGGATGTCCCTTGTCGAGATTGAATTCAACGGGTCGCTCAAAACTCGTAGGCTGGTCGCGAAACAACGAAAAGGAGAAAAAGAACAGAGACGAGAAAAAAGGCTTCATTGATACCATTGTATTCGAGTCTTGCACGCCCATGTAAGACCAAACATAACGTCGTAATAACAAGAAGAATACACAGTAATATCGTGCAAGACATGCGAGGTTCTTGTTAAGCAATGTAAACAAATAAAATATTTTACGCTCTGGCCATCTTTTATTAAATATAAAATGTATAACTGTGGGTATTTAATGTGGAGCTGGATTTACCATTGCTTATGTCGATGCAAAAAGAGAAAATTGTTTTTTTCTAAAGCGCTCACAAATGTACAAAATTTCTGCATAAAGTTTGAGGACTTATTTCGGTACTTAAAAATCAATAAAAAAATTCACCAATTATCATTTCTTATGTTTCTATATACGTTCTA
The DNA here is from genome assembly GCA_032873175.1 of Leptopilina drosophilae. Classification (NCBI taxonomy): domain Eukaryota; kingdom Metazoa; phylum Arthropoda; class Insecta; order Hymenoptera; family Figitidae; genus Leptopilina; species Leptopilina drosophilae. Next base: position 13,197,718 of record CM065484.1, read on the forward strand.
TCGAATGGCATAAAAAACAATCAAAAACTTATAAATAAAAAAGTTTTTAATGTTTTTTATTAAAAAAGTCCGATTTATTCAAATTTGTGTTTAATTTTCAATTTTTTCTACTATAAAATAGCAGAAAAACAATTCCAAATGTTACTAATAACGTTACAAAAATATATAAGCGGCTCAAGAAGGAAGGTTGAAGTTCAAATTTTTTTCAAAATTTCATTCGAAAGTAGAAAATTGTTAAAATTGTTAAGATAAACTAGAAGTTTGTTACTTGTGGGTTTTAGGTGTCGCTGATCTCGAATCTAAAGTCCAAATTTCAAAATGGCGGATTCAAAATGGCGGACAATATTTCTAAAATCTCATTAGTTTTGCTCGACTATTTTGAATTTTTAAATTTTGTTTTTAGATTCATAATCAGAGACCCAAAAAAACCCCGAGTAACAAGTTTCAAGCAAAACTAATGAGTTTTTTACAAAAACATTTATAACTTATTTTGTTTTTAAATTTTTGATTGTTTTTAATGCCATTCGATAGAACGCATATGAAAACCTAATAAATGATGACTGCTGCATTGTTCTATTGATTTTCAAGAGCCGAAATAGTAATATGGATTGAATAAAAAATTAATACAAATTTTTGGCATCAATTTGATCCACAAACAATATAAAAAAGTAAATTTTAGGGAATTATTTTTCTCGTATAATCACTATATTCGATGGAAATCGTCTTGTAAATCGTTAAGTTACTTTATTCTTACAATCTCTAATGATTTATTAAGAAAAGTACAATTTACAGTTTCAAGAGTCTCAATCTCCTTTACAAAAAGGAAAGTGACTAATTCATTAAAAGCAACAAAGTAGAAAGGAACAACCAAAGCCTGAAAGCTTCCTTCAATGACTTTAAACACAAAGCAAAATACTCGTTAAAACATAAAAATTAAAATAAAGACTAGGCATAAAAAGAATAAATGAAGTCGTTCAGACCCTTTAATTAATGAGGACGACCATCGAAAACGTCAAAGAGGGAACACATATGCCTCCAGTGCTCACACGACATTCCTTTGTTTGATGACGCGAAAGTCAAAGCCGCTCTTTTGCGGCGCACGCCTAAGTTCTCTTGCTTTTTCATTAGTATTTCTTTTATTCCTTTCGCTTATTTTCATCCTGGCTGCTCTTCCCTCCCCTTTCCTCTCATCTTTCCATCATTACAACCAGTACTGACTTTTATTTTCCTTCCTTATTTAAATCTCCACTTGTGCAAATTTTTTTATGCTACATGATAAAAAACATAAAGTAAGAACTAAAAAGTCATGTTTCATCATTAATGGTTTTATATTTTCAATCATTTCAAGAACTACTTGCTTCCTTACAGAAATTTCAATTAGTTTAAATGTTTTAACATTTTTTATTGTTTCAATTTCACTACCAAGTTATTACTAATTTTATTAATTATCTTTGTATTTATTTTTAAGTCAATAACTCTTTATAAACAGGTCCAAAAATTTTCAAACTAACATAGATAAATTGAAGCATTTTTAAGGGAACACCCAAGTCACCTAAAAACAATGCAAAAAGAGTCAACTTTCGGTACACTTTTCTCGAAAACTATTATTTCAATTGCGTTCGTCCTTTTTTCATTCGATTACAAATATAATCAATTATATGAATAAGAAGTAATACGTAAGTAATCTTTAATAGAAACTTTTTTATGAATATTTATACCAAAAGCAAAATAAAAATCCCATTTTCTCTGATTCATTGACTCATCTCTCCGTTTGTACAACTCAAAATGATGTTAAACTTCTTATTCGTATTCTTGGAACCTTACTGAACAAAGTAAAAAAAAAATTACAAATCGGTTTAGTAGATTCGGAGAAAAGTGTACCGAAAGTTTAAAAAATTGAAAAAAAACAATTTTTACAGGAGACACGAAAAAAGAAAAAAATACTAAAAACTCATGATATTCAGAAACATGTAATCAGATTTTTATGAAATTTGGAATACTTGGGTTTTTGGGGTCGCTAATTACGAATCTAAAGTCGGTTTTCAAAAATTCAAAATGGCAGATTCAATATGGCAGACAAGTATTCAAAAATTTACTGAATTTTAATGAAACTTGACTGATTTGAGTTTTTGGGGACGCTGATTTCAAATTTAAGGTCAGATTTCAAAAATTTAAAAATGGCGTTTAAAAATCCCCAAGTAACAAGTTTGAAGCAAATATAATTAATTTTTTTAAATTTCGTGCTCCATATTGGATCTCCCATATTGAATTTTTGAATCATGTAGAGAAATATATATGGAGTCGTGAATTATTCATTTTTAGTATAAAAATACAAAATTTGAAAAAAATTTAATAATTCATAAATGATTCATTAATGAATTTCAGGAAATATTATTTTTAAGAAAAAGTATCTAACTTTGCAAATATATTTAAGATACTCCTACTCTTCAGAAAAGGTTTTAAAAAGTCTTGTTCTATTCCTAATTGAGTCTACTTTTAGAAAATCAAATAAAAAAATCAATTTTTTTGTCATTTTTCCACTTAGGCGTCCGCTTAAGAGATTGGTCTTGTGTTTTAGTCCGAAATACCAAATATTAACTATAAGTTATATATAGCTCATAGTGACTGCATGTTTTTCAGAAAATGCGTCTCGAGAAATCTAAACAAAATATAAAGGAAAATATTTATAGGCGTCCTAACGTAATTTAAACGTTATGGGCAAAATACATTTTTTCAAAAAATAAAAAATTCATCAGAAAGAATACAGTTAAATTCTATGAATCAAAACATATTTTCATTTCATGTCCCACTGGGAGAAGAATGATTTAAAAAATTTATCCTTATTTCTCTTCTTGGTTCTGAGACATTGGAAGCTAATGTAATGTATAAGTATACACACACGAATATTATTTAAAAACAGGCTTTTTTACTCCAGAGATCGAATTACATCGAATTAAAATAAAAAATTTCAATAAAAAATATCCACAGAGTACTTCCTCTATGAGGAAGCAAGGAGAAGTAATATTTCAAACATGGAAATAAGCATTGTATGAAGTTCAAATCAAGAGCAATTCTATACATTCTTTTAAATAAGAGATACTTATTAAAAGTTTTTTTATGTTAAAAGAACATGAATGACTGCGTAAGTTTATAGTTCAAACAAGCTTTTGATTTTGTTTTCAATTTTGGTTGGTTAGTATAGCTCGTTTGAATTGTTTTTTTTAAGTTGTCTTACATTAGAAAATGCTATCTATATGTGTATCAGAAAAAGGAAGTTCGTGTTCGTGTGCACAGATGTACGAACGTACGTAGATGCGACGGAGGATACGGTACGCAGGGCACTCTCTTCATTTCCAGCCTGTCATGAGCAGAAGAAGATTCGGGCTGCGTTTGACAGCTGCAGAGTGTGGGTTGGGTTCCAGGACAGAAGAGAGACAGAAATAGAAAGAGAGAGAGAGAGGTAGATAGATAGAGTGAGAGAGAGAGTGAGAGAATTAGGGGAAGAGACACCGTGTATGGGTTAGGTTACGGAACTCTGTATAATGTGTTGGGACACAGTGCGGCCATGTGACTATAAACCCCTCCTTTTCCTTTACCCAATAATGCTCACTTCTAACGCGACTAATTATAAGGTCAAGGTTTTCTTTGATCAAAACAAGAGTCCTAAGAACATGTAAACAAAGGAAATTGTTTATTTCTAATAATTATGTATGATATAGTATATTTATAGCAACATATGTGTCACGCTCCGAAGAAAGGTACCTAACAAGCAAAAATTTTGAGGTTATGTTTTTAATTTTTCAAGTAAAAACACAGAAAGAAAACAGATATTAATTAAAAATTATTGATCTTCAAGTCTCCATTATATTCAAAATATTCAACAAAAATTGGTTTCAAATTCAAATAATTGAAAATAAACTTTTAATTAAGAGAAATCTAACAAGAACCTAACCTATAATTCGTTTGCTTCTTAGGTACCTTACTTCTGAGCGCGTCACATATACTTGAATGAAAAAGAGAACATAAGTTCATAACAAATAAATAAAAAAATTTTTTTCGAAAATGTTGCCAGTTTATTTTTTTGACTCATCACCCATCTCGTTGAATTTCATTCTATCCAAAAATACTTTTGTAGATAAAGTTTTCTATAGAAGAATGTGTCTCTAGAAAAATCAATAAACAAAATTTGGAGAAACCAAAAAATTTTACAAGTATATTTTTAAAATCAGTTACAACATAACAAAATAAATAAAAATCAGTCTATTAAATGAACAATCAATTATTTAATTCATTTATATATAAAAGAGCTGAACCGAGCATGCTTGTCATGAAATCTTTTAAATGAAAATACTTTTTTATTTTTAATTTTTAGTAGTAATAATAATAGAACTAGCCACAATTCGCGAGCGACTGAGTTGTCGTTCATTATTTTTTTAAACAATATTAACAATTTTACAAGAAACAGAATTAAAAAATTTTTATTTCAAATACAAATGATTGCAGAAATTCAAATAGTCTAAAAAAAAATACAATTGTTACTACAAAATTCAATTGTGTTCAAAATTTACACAAAATCTCGACTAATCATAATAATCATCATTTTTACAATTAAAAAAATTATTCTTCAAAATTTAATTATTTAAAAAATTGTAATATAATTTTTGTCAAAAGTTTAATTATTATAAAAAGCTTTTCTCATTTCAATGATTTTCAATATTTACTATTTTAATATAAGATTACCCGAACGAATTTAATTATTTAAAGATAATTTTAATAATATTGTATGCAAACTTTTAATTATTTTCATGAGATTAAAAATTTCACAGGTATTCAAATATTTGCAAATTTTTTATAAGTGTTTTCTTAATAATTTAATTATTTCCAGAAATAATAAAACTAATCGCAGAATTTCAATTATTTTTAATATACAATTTGAATCGCAAACTCATTCAAGAATGTAACTTCTCTACAAATTTTTTTAAAAGTCGTAAAAAGATTTCAATTATTTAGAAATTTGTTAATAAAATTCTGTCTAAAAATTAAATTTTAAGAAACATTCAATTATTCAATAATAATATTTGTTATAAATAAATAGGAAAATAATTTGTATAATAGTTTAGATGATTCAACCGAAATTTGTTATAGAAGAAAGCATATAACAAACGAATTCGTAAAATGTAAAAATGATATTTGAGCGGCTGGATTCCATAAGGGCATGTAAATTTTTCTCGGCCGAAATCGAAGACCCCTGGAAAGTCAAAATTCAACTTCTGAATTTAAATGTTTAAATTATATGTATCCTTATATTTTATATATTATATATATTTTAAAAATTTTAATTCAGAAGTTGGATTTTAAGTGTCCAGGGGACTTTGATTTTGGCCGAGAAAAATTTACATGCCCTTATGGAATCCAGCCGCTCATTTTTTAAAAGTTTTCTATTTTGGAATATTATTTTACTGTACATTATGAAAAAATACCTGTATATTTTCGATTAAGCAAACAATATTTTTTTAAAGAAATAAAGCAAAAGCATGCACAGAAAGTAACTTAAAATTAATAAATAATTAATTAATAAAAATAATTAATTAATGGTTATGAATTTAGCTTTACAATGTTTCGAAAGAAACTATTTTCTTCAGTTACAAATAATGAAAGTGCATTCATAATTAATGAAAGCCGTACTATAACTTATATTAAATAATTGATAAAAAAGAAAAACTTTCAATGAACCTTCGATGTGTGTACTTGTATAGAATTGTAAAAGTGGCGGAAAAATGCAGTGGACTAGAATGAATCCAGAAGACAATATTGGATACGCACCATCCTAAAGAGTTGATACGGTGTAGGAATATACTGTGTACTTTATGGAGCATAGGGCTTGGAAAATATTACATTTATTCGACATTACACCTATGGAACATTATGCGCAGCTGCTCATCCCTATGATGAACTACAGCAGCGTAAATTTCACATTATGAAAAAATATCATCCAATACTAGCGAGTTCCCTAGTGTACAGGTACATCCGTAAGTACCACTTGGCACGAGTGACTTTCACAGACAGTCTCAGTCGATTTCACGTGTACATATAGTGCTGGTGTCCCTAAGCCAAGTTTTCAATTCCTTCGTCTTAAAGCGGAGGACATTTCTCGTCCTGAGGAAAATGTTCCTTGCCTCGGTAGTGGTGAAGACGAAATTTGAGTTCCACGGGCGCACATATGCAACTCCGCAAGACGAGCATGACTTTCCAGAACGCGCAGATGCCTGTTTAATATCAGAGCCGCACATGGGTTCGCTCGGAGACACATTTCACTAATATTGCTGCAATGCGCAGGGTAGAGACCAGACAGAAAAGAGGGGATTTAAACTCCCTCATACATGCTTTACATATCTCTCCTCGCATTAATATATTCAACACGTATGAATATTACACAAGAGACGGGGGTAAGAGGTAAGAGTGAAATAAACTTAGAAAATAGAGAGAGGGAGAGAGAAGAGGATTCGTTCGCGTGCGCGTTCAGTAGTATACACATTGGTTAAAGCATTGTGCCCATCTCCACGGGCTTCATGAAATCTGCGGTTTTCATTGTTCCACGACGGAGCTTTGTGCTTTGTAGCTCGGCGTAACTCCGGAACTATTCCCTCAGCTTTGAATAAGGAACTAATGAATACCCACGGACCATGTCGCACTGCTTTATTTCGTGCATCGTCTATCAGGCACAGATTGAGAAAAGTTTTCTGAACGACTCTTCAACTTTCGAAATTCAACTGAAAATAATTGTCAATGATCACAATGGGCACCAGATGATTGTCATTGATTAAAATTTACACCTTTCCCAATCTCTCGTTGCATTAGAAATGTTATTGATTCTTCATAACGATTTCGTCTCTGCAGATTGTGTGGAAATAAGAAACCATCATGGGATGGTGGCTTTAAAAATCTGACATTTTTAAGCGTCGAGAATGAAGAAATTTTATGTAAATACATTTTTTAAATAGACCAATGATAGCACTGAGAAGGAGAGAGAGGTTCGGTTTTAAACCCATGCAACATAACGGCAGACCACCTCATGTTCTTCGATTAGTTGAAGGGCGACCCGACCATGACCTCTTCTCTCCACTCCTCTCTTTGGATGTGCTGTGCTAACCTGTAGGTAGACGCACGCGTTCTCTCTCACCTCGTGCTCCATCTTGCGGCACTGATTGGACGATCCATCACTGCAGCATGTAGCCTCTTCTCCTCTTCAACTTCTCTCGTTTCTCGTTCTTCTTCATCTCTCTTTCAGCCCGTACTATCTATCTCTGATTCTCTGTTTCAGCGGTCAGAAACTGGACGCACGCACAGGATCAAGAGATTCTCACGTGTATACCATATGGGAATTGTTTCACGCACACCAACATACAAATAGTCTTCAAATCAAGCTCGCGCGCGGAGAATGGGCTTTTGAAAAGACCGGGTGTGTAATTGGTTCTTGTCGAGGCGGAAAGCGCGTTATGTTCACTAGAATTTTCCATCCTTTGTTCGTCCCAGTAAGACGCAAACACCAATGAAAACACAGCGGAACACAAACGAGTCAAGATTTGCAAAAGTCTTATAAACAAGAAAATCTTTTTCCACTTGGTGAAAATATTTTTCTCCCAAATACTTGAATTTGTAAAATTTCCTCTGAGTCATTAACAGTGTTACAAAGAGATCAGAACATAAATTACATGCATCAATATTTTTACAAAGTTAATAAGATTGAACCCATTATTAAATTGTGTATAGTAATTTTCAGGAACAATCTAAACTTACGTGAACTTTATTGTTGTTATGTGATTTTTTAAGCGGGACGGAAATGTTACTTATTTCTTTTATATCTGAAAGCAACTGAGTTACTAGAGGAAATAATGAAAAATAAACATTTTGAAAAGAGAATCAACAAGGCTCAAAAGTCTGGGCATCGCTCAAACTCTGCGCAATGTTAAACAAAAAACAAGGAGAAGAAAAGGAATCCATGTTAGCGAGGCAGATCGTGGAAGTGGAGCGAATATATATGAGACGTGGTCAACAATGGACAAGGAACATGGACATGAAACCTGCGAGTTGTTTACTACTGAGCTACGCTTATCTCGAATAAATGTCAGAAGGTGCACGCTTCTGTTTTTTTATTATAGGTCCATTCAATAGGAGACCACTTGTGACGACGATTTTTAAGATTGATAACAATATGAACATAAAGAAGCCGTAAAACCACGTGAATCTGATTGGCAACTACTGTTCATTAAAAGTATATACTTGTCAACTTTATGACCATCCAAGTTATAAACTTTACCAAAGATCCCTTTGATATTAAGAATCACCTAATTCATAAAATAATAATAATTAAAAAAATAACAATTTATCCGTCCTAAATCCAGGATATATATACATGATGATAAATATTGTTTACTTTGACTTGAAATTTGAATTTAATTAATTGTTTCTTTATTTTGGCCTTTTTCAGTTCGTTCCTCTTTTGAAACCTATTTATGCCTATTGAATTCTTTCAGTACTTTCTCTCCAGCGGAATTTCTCTATGCTAACCGAATGAGTGATTTGAGAGAGGAATAAAGAGAACCGAGGATAACAATGGCTGCCTACCAAAACATCCGATAAATCTAACCGGCCCGAACCTCAAGCCCCTAGGGGTTTTAAACTCTCTCACCCCTAACGCCAAACACAACCCTTACATTACGGAAAGGGAGCCTTCGGTGTCTGGTCGAGAAGTGAAGAGAGTAGTGGTAAATGGTAGGTGGAGTTGGAAAGGGATGACATGCGAGCCTCGAAAAACCAAACCAAGAGGAATTCTCATTCCAGAAAACTTTTTAGGCACACTATTCAAGTCGATTTGTTGTTGTAAGGTAATGAGATCATCAGGGTCTCCAAATTTCTGCGAAATTGGTTGCGGTTGCTTTAGTATTCCAAAGCTGAACACTTGAAACATTTTACTTGACCGCACATACATATTGAAAAAAACTCATCCAAGGTACTGAAAGGCAAACTTTGAAATGCTGTATCATATATTATGAACCTATTGTTTTAATATCAGTAGATCTCGTGTAAAGTTGCTGATCGATCCAAAGAATTCCAGCAGTCATTATCATCTTATGTCCCAAGTATTTTGATTTTCTGGATATACTTCATAAAACACAGAAAGATTACAGTAGATGGCGATCTGTCCTGACATCGAGCGAGGCGTCGAGTCTTGGACACCATCGAGAATCTTTCTTTCTCCATTCGCAGTGCACCGCTCCTCCTCTCCACCTTCTTATTCACCACCTCCTACAGTGAAGGGAGTAAAGTTGCTACGTGCCAGAGAGTAGTCCGTGGGCGGAAGGAAGAGGTACAGATGAGGAGGACGAGGAACCAAAAGAGGACAGACAGGTTGGCCTGAGAGAAACCCGCGGCTGCCATGGTTACCGTCGCATTCCCGCCTCGCCTGGTTGCCATGGAGATCTCTCGCAGCGTTCACTCTTGTACGCTAACCTCTCCGCTATAGTCCACCTAGTCCTTCCCTCATGCGAGCAAAGAGTGTATCTGGTAGTACACAGCTCGACCGAAAAGGACACTGCATGCAATTTTTAATGCACGCGTGAAACCTTTTTTATTTTTCTTCTTTAACTAAACAATGCGTGTCCTTTTGCCACTTTAGTCTATTTGCTTCATTAAAAAGATGGCTTCATTTTCAAGCAAAATTTATGCGTCGCAACATACGAATTATCTCGTAATTTTTCATTTCAAGTAACTCTATCTAATGTATAATTAAAAATACCAAAACTGACTAATTAAAAAAGTCCATTCGCATTTAAATATTGGATTTTATTGATACAATAATAACTTGCGAAATGTGAGATTTGCAATATTGCAGTAAGTTTGTATTGAAAACTTGCAAAGGCAAGGCATAAAGTTTAAGTTATAAATATAGTTTCAAGAGCCTATAAAAATAGAACAGTTGAGATTAAGAAAACAGCATGAGTCAACTTTTCTTATTCGTTCGTCTTGAAACAGCAATCATAATGAGAATTGTTTTTCTAAAAGCGATGAATTGTCAAAAGTTTGGTTATCAATAAAATTATTACTAATACAGAAGATCCGATAAAACGTACTAATACATCTATAATCAGAATTGCAGGAATCAACGTCATGATAAGAGCATCCTAAAAACTTGACTGTGATTGGTCAACGCATCACTCGATATCAATATTTATTCATCACGGCGAATACCGGGACGTGATTAAAACTTGTTTATGCCATAAACCAGTTGCACCACCCACCACGTAAATACGAGTGCTACTAACTCTTCTCACTTACTAACACCAAAGCGAGGACGAATGTGATCCGTGTATTTTTATTTTTGACACTAAAATTCATATACTCGCGATGCTTTAATGGCTTTTTTAAAAGCCGTTGCCTCTCTCTTCAGAACAATCAAATTGATATTTGAAAATGAATTAAACTCGCATTTAATTACTTGAAAAAAAACAACTTACCGGGACTGCCGAGGAATACGGAAGAATAAAGAACTCCCCGTCGAGCAGCGTCGCTCGCTGCTCTTTGAGCGTCTGGTGGCGAACTCCATTCTCTACGTGGACACCATTTACCTGGAAAATAGAAAATAAGACAATCATTAATTATTATTTCAAGTGAATTGCAACACAGTTAAGAAATTATTAAATTGCAGGACAAGACTTGAATTTAATTTCAATCAATTTCAGGGTTTATTTATTCCACTGAGCAAGAGTTTTAATGTAAATACAAATATTTTGCAAAAAGATAGCAAAGTGGCTTTTAGTTAAGCTAGGGAACCCTTTTACGATACAATTTCAGGGAAAGAATAATGGTCTGGTGTTTCTCTGATGGATGTTTGAAACGGAAAAGTTTTCCAATTTTTTCTGAGTGGGAGGTCGAGTACCTATATTGTACGAACTTAGGGACTTAAGCGCATCAGTATTTGTACCAGCAACAGGCCAATGCGACCACGGGGATGTGGAACGATCGTAAAGGCGCGAGCTAGTAAATCAAAATCCCATGAACGTACACAGGAGTAGGACCAACTCGACCGTGCTTAAAAATCCATAACCAAGTTATGATGCGGTAACATACGTGTTACCTACTTCGCTTTTACGAGAAAAACAAACTTGTCTCTTTTTTAATACTACAAAATAAATTCTACAAAAATAATTACCAGAGAAAACCCTTTTTCAATACTTTTATAATGGTCAATTATATTATATTTTTCTTCTAAAGTAACATGTTATCTTCAATAAAGTTATCTGCTTTTTATTTATAAGGAAGACAATAAAGTGATAAAGATCAGAGTGTGACTCCTCATACAGCTGGGAAAGTAGTATAGCAATTTTCCGGATACGAAAATAAGAAAGGTACCTACTTTATTTCCAAGAAGATTCCTACCGAATGAGGATACACGGTATACCAAAGGGGTGGTGTGCTGGGGGATAAGAGTAAGCTGCAGAGAAGTAATTTCACACGAGCTGCTACGGGGGAGTGTGGGTGAGAGTAAAAGGGATATATGCTGGATCGCAAGACACACACACACACACAGTCTCTCTTTCTTTTAATCTCTTTTTTCCCTCTCTCTCTACAATGTAAACATTATATGTAAAAAAATGAAAAATTAAAAACTTTTAATTAGATTTCAGCCTTTAAAAGATAAATTTAAAAAGAACCTAATTAAAGTTGGTTCAAAAGTTAAAGTGAAATATACTTTGATGTCGCATTATCTTTGTAAATAAAAATACATTCAGAAGTAACATGTTTTGAGAGCATCTAAATAAAGGTAATCAAACACAAATGAAAATTGGAGTCACTCTGTCTCTAAGGAAATGAGTTCCATATAAACTACATAAAATGACAAAATGAAAAATTATCTGTATCAAAATAAAGTAGCATCATTTAATTAAATGATCTAAAACCTAGAATCATAGAATTGTCGTAGATCAAATCTAGTTGTCTCACGATAAATCTTCCTCATAACGACATGATACACGGTACGGAATTTCTCGCTTTCCAAAATTTAGAACGATTTATACGCGAGTGGTTTTGACTCGTCACTTATGCTGTGATGATTGCGCCTCGAAGCGACCAAGCCTTCGAAACGGGTGTTCTAGTCTGCAATTTGTGGCGAGGGCTTTCAAAAGGCAAACACCCGCGATCCGGAAATAATAGAGGACTTCGGATCACCGTAATTATACTAATGGTAATGGTTTGTCGACCCTATCACTTCAAATTAGAGTAATTTGATCACAATGATATATCACTAACCCAAAAGAGAAATATTAAAAAAGCAGAAATCACTTTTCTTACGTCTTATTACCATTTGAAACCTGTGTCTCGAAGAATGTGGATTTTCAAAACATTGTGAAAAGGATGCCTCGCAGTGACGCATTGAGGAGAACATAAGGAATTCCCCTAACAACACAGTAAATTCAAAACAACTTCCAAAATTCCCACGGTAAATCAGAGTTACGGGGTTGATGGGGTGATGCGTATGATTACACCCTGTCTCCTAACAGCTATAAATCTCTCCCATCCGCTCCTCCTCCAGGAAAAATTCTACAGGTACCTTATACCGTCTCCGACTTTAAAATAGCTCTTGCTTGCCGAAGAAGAGTCTTCCTTCCTTCGTGGACCGCGTAAATGGGCACAGTGCGAGAAGGCAAATGAGTTTGAATAATCCTGATATACTGTTTATTCGCGTCTGAGCCTGTCGCGTAAAATACGCCAGCCGGATTTCCATTCAAGAGGAAAGAATGCGATTTCACCCTCCAAAAATCGCTACAACCTTTGGCTCTAAAACTGCCGACTCGAAATATTTTAACTTTGTCAATTTAATTTAAGGAAAAAAGAGAAAAATTAATTACTGAATCTTTCGAAAATTAAAAATCTAAATCTTCTAAAATCCTCGAATTTAAATGGAATAAACAAGCGGGCTCATACAGAGTCGGGAAAAATAAGCTAGCAATTTAATGTGCACCTTATAAAAAGTTATTTGCGAGGAGAAAGTGCAGAGACCTTAAAGGTATTTTCCCAATAACCCCATCAGTGGGAAGTTGGCTGCTTGGTATAAATAAATCAATATAACCTGCTTTTCACCCTTGGGCCCGCAACCCTCGCTCTAAGGAAGTGACGTATGAGCTCGCATCTTCTCTTGGTGAGGGTGGAGGAACGACGAAACCCTGTTATTTCACAGTTAGGCTCGTACCACCCTTGTTCGTCTTGCTGGCTCTCTTCTTCCATCTCTCTTGCCCCTTCTTCTATGAGTCGGAGCACACGAGTCCCTGGGGAAGCTTTTGTCCTCGAGCTGTAAGCGACTTCCTGACAAGCCAAGTTTGCACCTGCTCTCCTTCTGTCTGTATACGAGCTCTTCCTTCTCCCTTTCTCCACCTTTAACATCATCTTACCTTTCTCTTGCCCCATCTCTTGTCTAGAATCTTAATAACGACATTTCTCTCTCACCATTTCTCTCTATACTCACATGTCACCAATATGTCATTTATTTTCCATCTCGAAATCTCATTTTCAGGATTCTTCGATTGTTCCACACGGTTCAAAATTTTAGTTTTACAGCAGCAATAAGGTTTTGGGGCGAGTTAATTTACATATTAAAATTTAACAGTGTGCGAGCTTATAAGTGTAGCAGTATGCAGCAATATGTCATCGCAGGCAATGGCATTGAGCGATTAAAATCTATGATGCAATTTCCAGATCGTGCTGTTAGAAATTCGATAGGTATAAACGTGTTGCACTTTACGCTACCAACAGGAACATCCTACCTGTCGACTAAACCGACGACTCACTGAGCGTGGCATAGTAATTAATTATAAGCAGCAGGGATGCGATATTCGAGTCTTGCTTCCTCAGGCATAGTGCCTCGTGGAGACTCGCAAGTATTATTTATACTTCAATAACAGCTGCAATAAAATTCAACTGTGAACTTCATTGCAATGATATCGATGTCTTATTTCCTTGTCGAAATTTAGACTCTCTTTTTACACTTCCATGGAACTTAACATTCTTCTTCAACCGTATGTTCGCCCTTTTTTTATTTATTTACCCCTCGTGTGAATGAATAGAAATACAATTATTATTTAGTAGACTAAATCATTTGTCATTCTAAATCAGAACTAAAACTTCTTCTTTTAAGATTTTTTATTATTTTTATGAACAAATATGTCAAATTGACAGTGTCACTGTTGAATTGTACAATATTAATGAATTAAGATTTCTTAATTTGTAAATTAATTTAAAAATCAAATTTGGATAAATCAAACTTATTCAATTCTATTTCTATTCAGTTTATTTTACCAAAACAGTTCATTCAGGACAAACAAACTTTCAATTAAACTATATTAAACATTTTTTCTCCGTGCAGCAATATAAGTAAACCAGCAATTTTATTTAACGTATATCCAATTATTAAAAAGTTCATACATTGGTTAACATTGTTGTAAATTAAATTGTAATTATTTTGCATAATGAATTTCACGAGGCCTTATACAGTTTAAGCAACATTATTTATTTGCATTGATGTCGTTTCGATACATACATTTAGTATCCTCTTCAGGTCAAATTAAATTGAAAAAAGAAAAAAATTAACAATCTGAATTAGTAATAGTTTTGACTAATTTTTAGTAAAAACTACTATTTGTTATAGTAGAAAAGTACTAATTAATAAGTCGTATTTTTTACTATTTCAGAGTATATATATATTAAGCCGACTTACTACGAGAATTAGTTTTTTACTGCGTCAAATTACTAGCGGCAAATAAAATTTATCAGTAATGAGACGTATCATGTTAATGTGCCAATAATGTCACATTAATGGCTAGAATTCTCTATCTACATATGATGGCAAATTTTAATTGCCAATATTGGGACGTATGTCGACAATGTAATGGCTCATTACTGGCTAAAATTTTGTATCTTTGATGGAAAATTGTAATTTGGCCCAGTAATGACAGATTATTGACTAAAGTTTTGTATCTGTCACGGCAAATTATAAATGACAATATTAGCACCTTATCAGACTTATAAAAACTTATAACTGCAACTTGTAAAAACCTTTTTTTAATCAAGATTTTTTCCTTCATTAAAAGAATTTCTTTCAAAAAATGTAATTGAACATAAAATATTACAGAAAATTGTTTTCCTACATTAAAAAAATATACAATTTTTATTGTGATTTAAAGGAGACTAATTTTATATAAAAATGAAAGCTAAAATTTTATAAACTTTTATTTCGTCCTTTATTTTGAAATAATAAAAATAATTAATTTTATATTGAATCAATACATACAATTAACAACGCTTTAAATTGAATTTAACATTATTGAGTAGGGAGGACAAGTAAATTTTTTGCGATAGGTTAACAAAGTAAAAGGACCTTTTTCCCATATTTATGTCGAGATTAGGTTGGCAAGAGTGCGTGAAGGGTGCCAAAGTCATTGGGAACGGAAATATTCAACCCAAGATAAGATCAGACTATAGGCATTAGGTGCTAACTTATAATTCAGAGGCGACAGCTGTAAACGAAACTTGAAGTAATAGTCGCACCCAACTTCCTCCATAAAACGCAAATTTGACAATTAACACTTTTTTCACCCTATTCGGACGCCTTGAAATTTATAGATCTTTATTTACTCAAAGGTAAAGGATTTTTTGACAAATAAAAATATTTATAAAAAAAAGCAAACATAACATTATAAAAAGAGTAAAAATATCTATAAATTATTTTAAATCAATAAATTTATTGTTAAGCCAATCAGTATCTCTTTAACAGAACTAGAAAATATTGACCTATGCTCATCTCATAATTAGTTAAATATTCAGTTGCTGTCATAACCATTGTTGAAAGGAGGATTCCTAACACATTGTCCCTAACTAATTCATGGATGAATGTGAGCCTTTTAATGTTCTGACAAACCAACACCATTTTTTTGTCATTAGTCAGTTACAAAAAATATTCATTAATTTAATAAATTTGTATTCAGTCTAATCAACTTTATATGTGAGACAAACTCCAAAGAAAGACATATTAGAAAAAATCATTTGAATGTTATATCTGTGATATTTCTATCTTAACCCTTTAACGTCTAGCAGTTTCGATCGAAATCACTTTTGACTATCAACCTTCATAACTTTAACAAAAATAAAAATATTTTTGATTTCGAAACAACCAACACCCACAAATTTATTCTACTTTGTGAAAAAAATTTATATTTATAAAATCGAAAATTAAATAAAGTTTAGCTAATGAAAATGACTAATTGAGGGGTTGACATAACACAGTAAATCGTTAGGTATTAAAATAACACCAAAATGGATTAAAATAACACTAAATTGGAATATTTTAATCCTTTTTGGTGTTATTTTAATACCTAACGATTTACCGTGAAATGATGACGAAACTTACATTTTTCTAAAAAAGACGTCTGGCGTTATAGGGTTAATTAAAAGTTTCTGTTTAATTGTGTGAAACCAAAACCGCAGTTTTTATTAATTTATTTCAGGTGTATTGAAAATTTTAACATCAGTGGTTTTCATTTAAAAATGGTCCCCTTTCTGTATTTTCATTCTAAAGATTACTTCGGCTTAAAAAGTAAAAACAATATAAATTGAATTGCAAAATATTATTGAATGCTTTCAAATTTTTCGTTTAATGAAAAACTTATTAATTTCAAAAAATGTAAAATAATGAATGAGAAGAAAAAAACAACAATTGAGAGTGAATTTCAATGAGAGTCATTAATTAGGATATCTTTACGGGAAGCACGTCGTCGTATTTTCGCGCGATCGTTTCGAATTCTCATTAAAATTCAACCCGACGATATCAGCTAGTTATTTGTGAACGAAAATTTATCGTAAATATACGCCAAATTCGTATCGGTTATCAGACTCACTGTATCCTACCTCTCTTTTTCGGCCAGAATTTGCTTTGCCAATTAATAATCGCATCACTGCTAATTAAATTCGGAAAACATGCAAATGCACTGTTTATATTTCAAAGAGAGCAAAGCAAAAGCGGTCTGGGAAAAAGCACTAGAAAAAAGAATAGGAAAAAAGAATGCTATTCGATTTGTGCACACCGCTCACTACATCGAATGCAAATTGCCCATAAAAATGTATAAATTATACGCGATAATACTAAATTCATTACACTATTACTTCCATACACTGGACGCCATTGTATTTCAATAAATTCTATGTCCAAAAATTACTAAATCATATTTTCCTATGTGTTCCTATTCACTTTGAAAAGTGTGTTCGGGACAAATTTTGCATTTCTAAATTTACCATTTTAAATTGTCTGTTATGAACAGCAGAGCTATAATATTGATGTGTTCAACAAATTTAGTTTTATTTATTTTCATAATTTGTAATTGATGATTCCTTATTTTACTAAGTATATCGGCAAAAAACACAGCCTCACTGCGAGTTTGTAAAAGGGAGGATATTTTTGTGCATTGTTTTATCGACTTATTATATATTTATGCATTTGAAAAGGGAGCAAAACACGAACAGTTACTCCACTCGATGTTGGCCTTACCAGTGCTGCGAACTGTTGACGAGCGCTCTAAGCAGTCTCCAAAGTCGCGAGTATATAGGCGCCCTTCACGGGCGATTCGTGAACTGAACTCAACTATAAGCAACTATAGGTCTGTTCCCGCTTAACCGCAGGAAAGACGCAGACAGGCATGAGAGTTTTGATGCATACAGTGCAGTTCTACCCTACAAAATCACGTCAAGGTGGCGCGTAAAATAGAATGAAATAGAAAGAGATTGATAAGATGCAGGGACGTAAGAAATCGAACAATTGCATTTGTAGTGGACTAGCGAAACCCTTTTATTACATATATTGATTCCCGTAAAAAAGGAAATACTCCAAAAAATTATTTAAAAAAAGAAGATCAACGATTTTATTAATTATATTACACCATTCTAGATAAATTCTAAATATCCCTGATTTGCAAGGTATATCATAATTAATTATAAGGCTTATACCTCTTTGGAAAAATTATATAGCTTACCAAAAATCCATAAAGACAATGCACTTCTACGCTCTATTATTTCGCTAATAAATATCGAAACTTATGTTTTGGACAAAATCCTATATGCGAAGAGTTTAAAACTATGAAAAAATCTGTCAACAAAATTATGGTACTCCGATAGGGTCACCAATATTACCATATTTTGTGGATATTGTACTGAATGCCTTGGAATCTGATTGGTTAAATTTATTTAAAAATAATTTGAATTACGTACTTTTATTTTAAATATGTGAACGACACCTTTTTGTGAGTCCATAAAGATCAAGTGGAACTTTTCATTACCACTTTTAATTCTTTTAATATTAATTTAAAATTATCTCATGAACTAGACATGGATAATAAAATAAATATAATATAATCAACTCATCACTAATTTGTAATAAAAATCCATTTTTTCAAATAGATTCATAAATTATCTTTCACGTCATCCAATTCAACAAAAGATAAACATTGTTTATATTTATATTTATACAAACATCCAAATCGATGTCCCAATATTCGGGATTCAGCAAGACTTGTTAAATATCAAGATGCTGTTAGGGTAAAACGTGTTATCCAACACTCGTTCTTATGTGGGAATAAAAATTTACGATAAAAAAATGTGTTGTTTTATATGAAATAATTTTAAAGAACCTTAGCAAATTACAATTATTAATTCATGTGAATTAGAAGTGACAGGCCTCACGTATTGCTCACATAAAATTTGCAGATTGACAGGAATGAATACAAACAGGTTCACTTGTCGCTTTGGAATAAAGACCGACCCTACTTGGATGTCAGAATCGTTAGAAGAAATTAATTCTACAATTGGGTCATAAAAAAAGTTTGTATACCAAGGTGCACTTACTTGGTCTGCATAGAGAGATATGTTTAGAGTGGGGTAAAAGAAAAGGTAAAAAGCAGAAAAGGGGAGGGCAATTTATTTTCAACCATATGCTTTATAGAAGGCAGCGGCGAATTAAACGAAATCGAGCTTCAACATTAATTTATGCACCATGGGCCGTCACGTTAAAAAGCTAGACTCAAAGGGTTTTCCGACGCGAAGCGACGCTTCAAAATCACACGTTTTACATCAAGCATTTAATTTCAAATTTACTTGTTTTTTGTCTTAACAGTTCGGAATTGGAGTTTTCACTAGGAAATATTGTCTTTATCAAAGCACAGCAAGGTTACTGACAGTGAATGAAAAACTTTCTCTCTTCTTCTACTCAATATGTCAATAGAAACGGATACGGGTAATGAAAACAGGAAGTGTGTAGAATAACATTCCTCTGTGAATTACTTGCAAAATAGAGAAAACTAAGCTTGAAGAACACGCTATATTTTGTTCAAGAGTTGAATAATATACTCCCTTAGAATAGAATACTGTTTTCATTTCTATTTCGGGAGAGGCAAATGTCTCAAAATTTCAAGTAAAAACAAATTTGTGATACACGTTTCTCAAAGATAAAGCTGTATTTTATTTACACTACTGACATTTCTTTTAGTTATAAACAACTGATTATCGGCATCAATAAAAATAATTTCAAAAGCAAAAATCTGTAATAGCTTTATTAGATGAAGAAAAAGTTTCTGTAGAATAGTGAAAAGTCTGAAAAGAAATATCTATCCCCTATAAATATTCCAATATATTAAGCAATAATAAGCAATTAAATGTAGCGATAATATACAGATAAATATTCACGGAGAAAAATGGATTATATGTGATATAATCCAGATTATACTTCTTATGATATTTTTACACTAGCTGTCGGACTCGTCTTCGACGGGTTTTAGTTTCTGCTAATGTATTTGATAGGGTGTCTACCCACCGGGAATTAAATTTTACTGGGAAAAACTAATAATTAGTACCCAGC
Organism: Leptopilina drosophilae; assembly: GCA_032873175.1. NCBI lineage: Eukaryota > Metazoa > Arthropoda > Insecta > Hymenoptera > Figitidae > Leptopilina > Leptopilina drosophilae. Next base: position 13,217,666 of record CM065484.1, read on the forward strand.
GGGCACAAAGACAAAAAACGTCCTTTGAACGTCTGTAGAACGTTTAATGTCTGCCAATTTACGTTCTAAGAATGTCCGAACGTTCTGAAACATTTTTGGAACGTTCGGACGTTCTTAAAACTTAAATTGGCAGACATTAAACGTTCTACAGACGTTCAAAGAACGTTTTTTGTCTTTGTGCCCGCTGGGTAACCATTAACAATGAAAATATTACAATTTGAATCGGTGACAGATTTTTTCTATTAAATTTGTTATTCAGGAACAGTATTTGTCAACTTTTAGTACCTTATGTGTTTGTAGTACTGCAATGAATGTATTAAAATTTAATCCTAAATTTACACCAGCATTTGGAGTCAAAGTAGAGTCTAATTATAAATAATTGTGTCGCAATTAGATCCTACGTTACGATTGCTAAAATCTAAATTAATTCTATATGTTTAAGCTAAAAGTAGGGCTTAAATTTTGACTTGGGTCTGTTGTCATGAATATCATCAATAAAAATTAAAGTATAAAGCAGTTTTTAAAAACAAATTAATATAATAAAACTTTTTTAATTTGGTAAGAAAATTACCGATTTTTCCCGGTCAAAATAAATTTTCGCGGTTATTTATCGGTTTCCCTGCGCAATTGGTAGACATTTTGTTAAATGTATTATAGTAGAAATTAAAACCCGTCAAAGACTGGTACTGGTATGTAACATATTTTCTTAAAAAAGAGTATTTTCATAAAATAAATTAATTTTTGTAGCCATCTGCAGATTTATTTATGGCTAAAACTAAAAATCAAGTATATTGCTGCATAAGATTTGTCTTTACATTGCTCAAAACATCTTTAGAAGTTTAATCAAAAGGTTAAATAACGTAACTTTTTACCATGTTAGCTTTACCTAGTAGCGTAATGATAGTATCGTATCACAGGTGACTTACAATTCTAGACATCCTGCAATATCATTTTTTTCATAAAATATTTATTATCATTAAATCAATTTATAAATTTAAGGCGAATTTGAGAAGGCACAATTTTGACGTTAGTAATGATGAAAATAACAATAAAAATTAAAATATTTAAAGTTTAACGCCCTTGATTTGTTTTCTATAGTTAATTTAGTTTTAATTAGTATTATGTTTTTTATTAAGTACAAAATTGTACAAAAGAACTAGAGCCCGTTTATGATAAAAATAAAATAAAATCATAAAACATCTCCATTTTTAAAGTGTCTGAAGTTCTTTCCATTAAAGAATATTGAATGAATTGTAAAAATAATTATGAATTGCATTATTTTGACGTCACAATCTTAATCAAAGACCCCAAAAATACTACTGAATTAATAACAATTATAATTTTTCGATTTTTTGATATTGAAAATATTTTTATACTCAAATATTTTTATACTCACATCTTAGTTATAGAACATTTTTTTGGCAAATCTATTCTAAAATGTGACTAAATAATATGTTATACTTAATTATACAAAGTTTGAAAGCATTTTTAAAAAAAAAATGTAAAATTTGAAAATTTTTTATTTTTGAATTTTTAAAAAAAAATTTAATATCTCCCGTTCTAATTAATATTTTTCAAATCTATAAATTTATAAACCTTCCTTGGCCCAAGGTCAAACATTCTGTCAAATTTGGATTCAAATGTACAGACAAAAGTCTCGTCTCATCTCATATATATATATATATATATATATATATATATATATTTTATATAGGACAGTTATCCAGAATTATAAAATTGAATATCTATAAGAATTACCACTTTCAAGTTATTGATCATATTAATTTGGATTATAAAACTTGCATCAATATAATTGCTCTTTACGTTATTTTAAATTAATAAAATTTATTTATTTTTAAGTTTCTGGTAATTTCATGTTTATAAATCTACAAAACTATTAAAACTATTGAAAAAATTGTTATCAATTTAATAATAATTGATCAATTAATCATAACCAAATTTACAAACAAATAAATTCTTACTGAACACAAAATTTATACTTTCTAAGTAAATAAAAATACTTTTAAGAAAAGGTTAAAAATAATATTCCCTTGTAATATTTAAAATAAAAGTGGTTATTATCAATAATAAGCTAATGATAAATAAATGCATAATGCTATAATTGTTTTTAGATTTATAAAAATGAAATTATCAGAAATTTAGAAACTTGGAAAATTAAAATAGCAGCACATGTAAAAAAGTTCGATCACAAAAAAATTTCAAAAAAAACTTTACCCTCATAATATGACAATTTAAAAAAAGATGTTGCTATAGTAATAATCTAGAATTATAATTTCGTTAGGTTTTGAATTACAAAATGTATAATCTATTGTGAATACCAGAAATAATTCTAAAACATTGAAAGGTTGTAAACAGATTATAAAGGGTAACAATCAGATTATATTTAGTATGATCTTATTTTCTATATTCCTAATTGTGTAATCCATTTTTCTCCGTGTTATTTTTTCAAAAAAATTCAAAAAAGAATAATTTCTTTCTTTAACGGCCTGAAATGATGTTTCTGTAAAATAAACCTAGAACTCTCTTTCTTTCCTTTAATCCTTCCTATCTGGACTATTTACTGAGGAAACTCGTACGTATTTCTGCTTTGTACCACGATATTGCGGCGGAGTGCATTTTCAGCTCGTTCCGACCAGGATGCAATTTACCAAATTGTTTTTAAATCCCTCGGGGCGAAACCGTCAGGGGAATGTGGGGGATATGGGAAGAAAAGAGAAATAGAGAAGAAAGGGCGGAAACAGCGGTAGCCATGGCGTCAGCTGTTTTGTCTCATTCCGCTTTCTTTATTTCTCACCCGGAAGCTCCGATTCCGATATTCGTCTGATGTGCACACCCTTTTACTATTCTCTCTCACAGATATAAATTTGAACCTTATAAGTGCATCGATGGCATGCTAGTGCAATAAAAGCGTTTTTCGAGAAGCGAGAAAATTGACAAGACAGATTTGAATTAATTTTCAAAACAAGTAGAAACTGTATATTTCTATTACAAGGAGATTTGTTAATACATATCTTTTAATCGATTATCGAATGAGTAATGAATGAAACACTATATTACATAACTCGTGCAACGTTTCAGTGTCCTGTTTTAACACCATCATCAAGCCACTTCATTAAACAACGAAATATTTTTTTAATAAACAATGATTAATTTATAAATTATGTGATTTAAAAAAAATTATTGGATAAATAATTAGTAACAGTTGTAACGCGTCTCGAATAAAGTAAAATAAACTCGTAAAAAAATTAAAACAAATAAGTTAACCCTTTGAAGTTCAATATGGTGGACATTTTTTAAAGTAATGATGGAAATCAATTGAAACTTGTTATTGGGAGGTTTTAGGGTCGTTATTTGTGAATATAGGGTCAGATTTTCAAAATTCAGAATTTATTGATAAATATAAGGAGTAAGTTTTCAAAACCTGATAAATCCAAATTTTGTCAATTCGAGAAATTTAAACAAATGACAATTCTCACTATTGTAATAGGGAATTTAAAGGTTTTAATAATTTTTTCTAATAAAAAGATAGAAATTAACCCTCCGTCACACACCTAGGGAGGGATTCCCTCTAAGGTTTAGTATTTTTAAAATAACTTTTGTTTTCCTCATTGCAAAATAAAATCAGTTTCTATACCTTTCGACAATTTACTCCTCAACACATTTCTAAAAAAACATTTAGTTTAAACATAATTAATATTTAATTATGAAGCTTCAAAGCTAGAAAAAACTCGAAAAAGTGAGGTTATGTTGAATTAAAATATCAAGTTTTCAAAATATTTTTTGTTCCACTGTTGGTTAAAGGCAAAATTATATTATAAATATAATTAAAATAAACTATTTTATGATTTTTATGCTTATTTGTTAATGTTACATTATTTTTACATGTAAAGTGTAATTGTTTTGAAGATGTGCATTCGTGTAATTAATTATTATTTTTGAGACCGAAAATTAATTTTATTAATTTTATAATTTAGAATAATTTACTACATATTTGTAAGTTTATGTTAAAATTAAATTTTTGTTGATTCCTTTGTTTATGTTGTAATGTAGCTTATTTTACAATGTGGTGAGGGATTTCCTCTAAACCTGTGTAAAGTCGTAATTTTTTCCAAGGTGTGTGACGGAGGGTTAAAAATCATCAAGTTTAGGCCAAAATATTTTTTAAACTGAAAATTCTTTATTAATGAATTTTTTTCTTGAATTGAACAATGATAAATGGATTTTTTAAGATTTTAATATTTTAAACAGGTTTTTATCTCAATTTTTTTAAAGATGGATTTATCAACTTTTGAAAAATTGCTCCTCCTCATATATAATATAAAATACATAAATAAATAAAAAATTTATAAGTATTTGCAATTGGAGGCATAAAAACCCCTTAAAACCAAGTTTTAAGTGAATTCGATCGATTTTAAAAAATTCGTCCTCCATTTCGAATTTTGAAAATCTAATTCCAGATTTGTATTCAGCGACCCCGAAAACCCTCAAATAACAAGATTGAAGTGAATTTATTCAATATTTAAAAAATAAGTCCGCCATATTGGATCCGCCATTTAACATTTTTAAAACTGACCCCAGATTCGTAATTAGCGACTCCAGCAATTATCTAGACAAGATCCTCAAAGTATTTTATGTTATTGGTTAGCCACAATTACATTTATTGTAAAAAACCGCTGCTTTAAGTTTATTTATTTATAATATTTACTTTATCAACAAAAAATTTTTTTTTTCTTTATTATAGTAAGGAATGTTCTCCAGTAGTATGCTTTTTCTCATTGAAACGAATGGAACAGTGCTTGAAAAATGCAATAATGAGTAGAAAAAAAGTTAAACTTAGGAGTGTCACTATATCGCAAACGGTTGAGACAGATAACAGTGAGGTATTACGAAGCGTTGCAGATTAAATTAATATCACAAAACATTAAAATAATCTATTTTGGTGTTATTTTTTACCATGAATGAAATTTTGTTTCACATCAAAACCATATGACAACGATTTGTTAAAATTCGACTAATCGAGCTTCTTGTTGATACCAAGTTGGACCCTAATTTTTTGAAGTAAGTTTAATATAAGCATAATTTTTGTTTTTATTATACAATCATAAGTGCAAAGGAACGACCAAGTAAATCCGGATATGCAGGAGACTGTAATTCTCTAAAGATCAGGTTCACTTGACTCCTTGACTCGGAGTTAATCCAGAGCTATGATTATTTAACAGAAATGAAAATTGCCTGAAGATGTAAGCAACCACTAAATTGGAAAGTAAACGATCTAGCTAGACTGAGGCTAGCGCCAGAAGATTCTTCTACACTAGTAGACGAAGAGGTTCATCAGACTGAAGAATTGGCAATACTTGGTTGGCTCTATTGTTTAGAGTCCTGGCCTTCTCTCGACCTGAATTTGTTTATAACCAGACTTCTATAGAGTCAATGTCTCACATACCTGCGTCGAAATTTTGTTCACTCAAAACTGATTGGTTCGTTAACAAGTTTTAGAAGTAGCATCAGTATCAGTGGTTTAATTTGAAATTGTATCGCAATACTTACATGCAATTTCGCAGCTGTAATTCATAAAAAGAAGGAATTCAACGAAGATGAGGAAAGGAATGGAAAAGGTAACAGAAGCGCGTTTGTAACGAAGCGCGCACGCAGTTTTGGGGTGAGAAGAACGATGGAGGGAAAAGATTCAAAGAGGGATGAAAACGAGAATACGATTGGTTTGTGAAGGTCGCCATTCGCGAGGGGGGTTGCCACTGTTTGGAGTCTGCGGGGGGCGAAACTCGCGACTGCGCCGTTCCTTGACCCTGTGCTTGTCCCTTTTTACCGAGCGAAGAAGGATAGGAGAAACGTCACTAACGCGCCGGCAAACTCGTGCCACCAACCTCGTTGGAACCAACCCCCGCTCAAGCTTGACGGACGCCACACTGCGACGCCCTACGTTTCCCTTATCGCCGACGCCCTCCAAAAGAAACGATTCCAACCTTTCTTATTTTTTTTATTTTTACTTATCTTTCTTTGAAATTTGCCGTATCTTCTTTTAATTAAAGAAAAGCAGATTAAAATACAAAATGAAAATGCAAACGAATTATTAATTGTTATGTAGTTGATAGACATTGAATGGCCCAGTCTTTTATACATCGATTCGAGTCCAGATACAGCAATTTCCCCATATTTGTTTTGTTTGAAGAAATAACTATTTATTACTCATAGCCTCACCATTGCAGCTTGAGGGTTGTTGGTCGGTAAATGGCAATGGGCGAGGGTCGACAGCGACGATGGTACACTTAAAAAGTTATTTACGGCGCAATTTCGCCTAACATTTTGGGTTGAGGCAGGTCGCCACGAAGCGTGTGCGTGTGTGAAAGAGTGAGAGAGACAGAAATGTTTGATATGTTTATGACCGTTTTCAGGCAAGGTTGATAACACCGTAACGGGAGCAGATCAGAGAGGGGGTGACAACTTCCACAGACGAGGATAACTGTCAGGGGCAGTCGCTGCCATATACGAGCTGAATATGGGGAGCGACGAACGAAACTCGATCCAATCACGGAACCGTGACCCGGTCGCGTGATTTATCGACATTTTTCACTTTTTCTTTCTCAATATGCTTTCACATCCTTTGAAATGCAAATTCATTCGAAAAAATGCCGTGCCCCTTAGTCAACATTCCATCTCTTCCTCGTTCAGCTTCATAATTATCATAATGCAAGCGAAATTAAATTAGCTTCAATTATTTGCGAAATATTGCATTTTATCAAATCACATCCCATTACTGCGCATTCATAAAAGCCTCTGTTATTCTGGAAAAGGGAAATAAAAGTTTTAATGTCTCTGCATCACTGATAACTCTTGCTTGGTTTATCCCTCACAGCGTTATCGCAACAGCCAATCCAGTAAGTCGGTAGAGTCACGAGCCAGGCAATGTATTCAATTCCATAGTAATACATATCTCTATTTGCCTCGGTATATGCCGATATACTGTAACCAGCTAGCAAAAAATAAAAACGCCTTATACCGGCGCACAGCCTGTTCCAACGGGGTGGAGGAAAGGGGACTAAAGCCAGGAATGCTCAGGTATATAGTAGATGTCTGATTAATTCCCATTGAGAATGTCTTTATTGTATTAATTCCGAGCACTGTAACAGCGGCCGAGATAAGCACTCGCGACTTCACTTGGCGCACAAAGGCAGATATGGTACCACTGATATACAATACATATGCCTACATATACCCATAAATATCTTCACCTTATGTATACCTCGATCTCAGGGACATAATACGTGTATATTTATAACATTATCAGATGTATATATATGTATATATTTATCGATCTCTGAAACTGGAGACTCACTCTCAAGGACGATCCCTCCATTAATATCTCTGAATATTGTTCTACCCTTTTTCTCTTATAAAATAGCCACACTGCATAAGAAAATTCTTTATTAGAAAATAACATTAGAGGAATAATTAAATTAAAAAAATATCAGCTGAGAGTAAGCACAGGCAATGATGATCCAGACCGTCCGAAGAAAGTATTTAAAAATCATTAGCAAACTTTGATTGACAAAAAACAAGGAATATTATTTATGAGAACCAGAGAAGACGAGTGCATACATGGGGTCCCAGTGTGAAAACAGCGGGGGCTGCTTTCTGCCCTATATAGATTTCAGTCGACTCGAGTTCAGGGTCGAGGCATACAGGTGGTCCATAACATAACAGTCACTGCGTTTTATCCGGCAGTAAACCGGCGGCAGGCGCTCAGCTCTATGATTTAATGCTGCATACCCTTCACCGCTACCCCTTTCTATCCTCAACCCCACCCCCGCCTCTTGTACTGACGCCCCTTCTTCAGTCCGGCAACTTCCCCCCCATACAACATCGTGCTTGCACCAACCTGGAGCGTCACGTCATTAAACTAACTATACACTTATATGATCGTTTCAAAACTCGAACACTACCCCATACTTTTCGGATATTCGATGGAAATTCGCAACGTCAACAGGAGCAAAAAGTTCAATTAGATCTTGTGTTTGATTATCCAATTTGTAAAGTAAATAAAAGTGAAACCGAATTACATTATTTGTTTAAATTCAACAAACTAATTTAATAAGATTTTAATTGGAAAAGGATTAACACGCAGATATTATATGAAATTTAAAAGATTTCTCTTAAAAAACACTTATCTTTTTTAAACTTTCGCAAGTTGAAAATTTCCATCACCTGAATGGAAGTGTGAGAGTTGAGTAAAATTTTAGAATCAGTAAAGTGTATAACTCAAGAGGGGGACCCCTTGGAAGCACCACAGAAGCTCCGTAACTCTGTTAATTCATATCTGGAAAGTTAGCTTGAAGGGGTGGATAGGGGGTAAGGTTGAGAGCAGAAAGAGACGGGTTGGGCGTTACAGTTTCAGGGCGAGGGTGGTACTGCCGCTGGTGCTGCGTGTTGGGCCTCAGGGTGTGGGAGAAAGAGCGAGAGAGAGAGAGATTGTCGCTGGTACGGGGTAGGTTTCATTGCTGCGCTTCCAGGAATCGATACGCTAGCGGAAACCCAGCGCCACCAACGCTACTACTACTACTACTACTACTGCTGCGCTACGGTATTGCATCCAAACGCCAATTGGCAAATTTCCCCTTTTACCTTCAAGAGAATTTTTAACCCCAAATTTACTCAACAGATACACGCTAAAACTTTATTTTCAATTCAGATTAATCAAATCAGAAGATAATTGCAGGATTGGAGTTTTTTAATACCATCAGTCATTCAACTTAAGTTAACCCAAAAGACGCTATTTAGAAGAAATTATAGAAAGAATAGACTCCGGTTGTAACAATGCTTTTGCAAAGAATTAGTAAATTTAACCTAGGGCAGGAATTGTGATTGAAACAATACTTGACGGTCGATGTGACGTAACGCGGTAGTTGTGTTTCCGCGTGGTTTATGTTATTATATTTGAGATAAGAGGAAACGGAGGGCGGCCGGTTAAAGAGACATCAAAATGACACGCTGCGTTAACTTCTGGCACTTCTCAATGCTAATGTCGTATTCAGCCAAGTGGATGAGCGTCAAACCGTTAGGAAGTTGGATGTCCCTGGTGATTTTCGTAACCGTCGGTGTTCTTTCTTACTTATTCAAATTGTATTCGTCTGCTCAATCTCCACCCATAATTTCCCTCCATTCTTCTCTCGTGACAATTCTTTCCGATTGACACTTACTTTTTATTTATACAAAAATTTATCTGTAATAATTTACATCTAATAGAATCAAGTACTCTGGACCGCTCACCAATACCCGACTGATATTATCGCGTGCGGTCCGAGCGTCAGTTGAGTTATTTGATCCGGACACTCAATTATTCACAAAGCTCTTTGCCAGCAATGATTTTTATTACACAGTTGCAACAAATGAAAAGCAAATACATAATGTTTATAAATATGAATTTATTTTAGGCTGAATCAGTTTCAAATCAGGCAGGTCGACTAACTTCAAGTTATAGATTTAGCTGCCGCTAAAATATGTTATTGTACATGAAAAATAAAGAGACACGTATTTTTTTATTTTTCAAAAAAGTTAAATTTAAATTAAACATTTGAACTTTGAGTCGTAAAACTCGAATGAATAGTGAAAAAAAATTGTTTTGCTTGTCATTTTTTTCTTTTCAGTATAATTTAATTTTCCTTCTTGGGTCTTGTAGATGGTCTTGTCCTCTTCAAAATCCAGTTTGAAATTTGAAAATCAGCGACTTTTCGCTGATTAAAATTTAGAGAGTGAAAGATGGAAAAATGAGATGTTTTATAAGTATCTTAAAAGTGACTACAATGTATTTTAAGATATTTCTCTTTGCAGTGTATATTTCTCATTTTTCTTAAATTTATAAATTTATTTTTGTTGCCCAACCACCTTTTCCAGATGGAGTACTTTTTAAAATAGGACAAATAGGGACATTTCTACACGGGGTGATGAAAGGGTTTTCGGAGCCAAATATCTTAAACAAGACTATAGTTCCATGAAAAATCGTCTGATGCTAATAATGCGTTCTTCCTTGTAAACTATACCATTTATAAATCATCACTCTCTAAATCTGAATTAGCAGAATTCTACTAAGAAATAGTAAAATTTTACTAATTTTTAGTAGTTTTCATGAACGACTTTTCACCTTTTTAATTTGTAGAATATTACTAATTTTTAGTAAAATCTTACTAATGTTTTAGTAGAATTCTACTAATTGAAAGTCACTTTTTCACTAAATAAATTAGTGAAACTGTTTTATCGTCTATTAATAAAACAGTTTTACTAATTGTTAGTAGAATTCCACTAAACAATTAGTAACGATCTACTAACAATTAGTAAAATCTTACTATTTGTTAGTAGAATTATTACTAAATCATTTAGTGGACGACTTTTCATCATTTCATTAGTAAATTTCTACTAATTCAGATTTAGAGAGCAAAAATGTATTTTAAAGTTTTTGTCTAAGTAGGTTTTAGGAAAAAAAAACAAAAAATAAATCCAGGACTACTCACCGTTGGATGCTATTAACTTCGGTTCCGGTGAGTGAAATGACGACTTACCTGAAACAGAAAAACAAAAAATTTAACTTACATTGCTGATAATTAACTGTTTAGTTATACAACAAATTATTTATTGTAATAATTATTGTTATAAAAAATGAAGAAGAGGAAAAACATTTACATAAGTGTAATATTGATACTGTTAAAGTTGTCTCTTGCTATTGAAATGTCCAAAATTCGATGCAGGAAAGCGGAAGGGGTTCAAAAATACACAAAGGCAGCTTGCATGTACGTCCGCCACGCCGAAACTATACAGCGATGCGTTTTGCAAACGTACGCGAGCATACATCATCGTGCGACTAATTTCCGTGATAAATATTTTACGGGTGACCATTACGAGTTGCTAACCCTTCCTCATGCATACGCGCATATATAAGCACATATATTCCAAACAAATGTGGTTGTATCTGCAAGTGCAGACAATGTGCAAACTGTACTAGCTTTATGCCCAATAAAGAGTGACGAGTTTTGCAGTAGAAAACGTATCATCTATACAAATTTTTTTTACTCATTTCAAAAGATAATTAAAGTATTCAACAATATTATATATTCCAAGGAGGCGAGACCGATTTGTTAAGGCAAAATTCAAAATTTTTTTTATTCAAATAATAACTTTTGTAAATAACTTTTTGTAATTTTTGTTTTTACATCTTTTAAAACATAATTTAAATAAGTCTAACAACATAGATATCTACTTTATCAACTGTACCTGCATCCGACTACACAACTCAACCTTTCTATCAAAACTCTCTAATCATAAAAGCACATTTTCAACAATAAATGTGTTTCTACAAAATCTTTAAAATTAATTAAATCAAAAAATAAAATTTAATTCTAAGAAACTTTAAAAGTTTCTTTAACCCTTTAACGACCAAATGTGCTGATTTCTAACTTCGATTTCAAACTCTTATTATTGAAAGAAAAAAATTATTAAAAATTCTGCAGTCACATACCCATATGTTTTTGGGGTCGCTCTTTCGAATGGCGTTGTCAAAATTTCCAAAAAGTGCCATTTAACCCTTATTTTTTTCAAAAATACTCAAAAAATACAAAATTTTGGAAAGTAATTTTTTTTTAGATCCAATTTTAGTTAGTATATTAATTTTTCCAGGTCACCTAAGGTATACAAAACGTGTTCCCGATAGTTCTAGTTTAAAAATATGCTTTGCGTTTTAAGATTTTTTGTTTTTATTAATTCAAAATGGCGCCTGAAAATAAAATTTTTTTCAAAATTTAACACAGGATGGACAAAATTTTCAAAAATTGTTGAATTCGATTGAAACTTGTTGCTCGGGGGTTTTTGGGGTCGCTGATTACGAATCTGAATTCAGATTTTCAAAATTCAAAATGGCGGACCCAATATGGTGGACGACAAAGTTAAAACTTTATCGTATTGTCTTCAAATTTGTTACTTGGGGGTTTTCGGGGTCGCTGATTACGAATCTGAATTCAGATTTTCAAAATTCAAAATGGCGGATCCAATATGGCGGACGACAAATCTAAAACTTTATCGTATTGTCTTCAAATTTGTTACTCTGGGGTTTTCGGGGTCGCTGATTTACGAATCTGAATTCAGATTTTTAAAATTTAAAATGGTGGATCCAATATGGCTGACGACAAATCTAAAACTTTATCGTATTGTCTTCAAATTTGTTACTCAGGGGTTTTCGGTGTCGCTGATTTTGAATCTGAATTCAGATATTCAAAATTCAAAATGGGCGGATCCAATATGGCGGACGACAAAGTTAAAACTTTATCGTATTGTCTTCAAATTTGTTACTCGGGGGTTTTTCGGGGTCGCTGATTACGAATCTGACATTAGTGTTAATGGTTTAGTATCAATGTATCAGTATCAATGTATAGGTATAAATGTATTAGTATCAATGTATTAGTGTAAATGTATTACTATCAATGTATTAGTGTCAATGTATAAGTGTCAGTGTATTAGTATCAGTGTATTACTATCAATGTATAAGTATCAATGTATAAGTATCGATGTATTAGTATCAATGTATATGTATCAATGTATGAGTATCAATGTATAAGTATCAATGTATAAATATCAATGCATAAATATTAACCCCCGAGTAACAAATTTGAAGACAATACGATGAAGTTTTAACTTTGTCGTCCGCCATATTGGATCCGCCATTTTGAATTTGAAAATCTGAATTCAGATTCGTAATCAGCGACCCCGAAAACCCCCGAGAAACAATTTTGAAGACAATACGATAAAGTTTTAAACTTTGTCGTCCACCATATTGGATCCGTCATTGTGAATTTTGAAAAATCTGAATTCAGATTCGTAATCAGCGACCCCCAAAACCCCCGAGTAAACAAATTTGAAGACAATACGATAAAGTTTTAGATTTGTCGTCCCGCCATGTTGGGTCCGCCATTTTGAATTTTTGAAAATATGAATTCAGATTCGTAATCAGCGACCCCAAAAAAAACACCCCCCGTGCAACAAGTTTCAAGCGAATTCAACAATTTTTTGAAAATTTTGTCCATCCTGTGTTAAATTTTGAAAAAAATTTTATTTTCAGGCGCCATTTTGAATTAATAAAAACAAAAAATCTTAAAACGCAAAGCATATTTTTAAACTAGAACTATCGGGAACACGTTTTGTATACCTTAGGTGACCTGGAAAAATTAATATACTAACTAAAATTGGATCTAAAAAAAAATTACTTTCCAAAATTTTGTATTTTTTGAGTATTTTTGAAAAAAATAAGGGTTAAATGGCACTTTTTGGAAATTTTGACAACGCCATTCGAAAGAGCGACCCCAAAAACATATGGGTATGTGCCTGCAGAATTTTAAATAATTTTTTTCTTTTAATAATAAGAGTTTGAAATCGAATTTAGAAATCAGCACATTTGGTCGTTAAAGGGTTAATAATAATAAAAAAAATTTTTATTTCATATTTATAATGTTCTTTTAAAGGGTAAAGGTTTCTTTTATTTTCATAAATGAAAACTTAACCTATAAATTCAATGAAAATTGAAACAATTTTTTATTTTCTCTTTCAGATCATTTAATTTTTTATTTAATCCTTTTTGAAATCTTATAAACTATGTCCGATGCTTGGATAATAAAATGTTTATAAAATTATTCATCCCCTGATGAGGAACTATGTAGTTCGAAACTAGTTGGGATTTTAATAAAATTCTCTTTAAAAAACAAACTGTATCTAGGCCTTCTCATTACTTAACAAATTTTATAAATAACATTTGTTGGATATATTATAATAATGATCTGTATTTTGAGGAAAAATAATATTTAAAGTTTACGTCTTCAAATATTTCAATTCTTGTAGTGAGTTTGTGATGATAGTAAATATTTAAGCTTTTCAAACTTTAGTTTTTAAAGTCAACGCGAAAGTAAATTTAGTTTGTTAATTAAGTTTCAAGTCGACACGAAACTAAATTGAAAGTAAATTTTTAGTTTTGCTTCGTTTCAGTATCGGTCCCTGGCTCTGAATAGCTTTACAATAAGAGGACATATTCACTCTTTTCACGGCTTACTTTCGAACTTCTATACTAAACTCCAGGTTGCACAGACTTTGTGAGATGATAGTTGATCCTACTCAGTCTCGGTCACATAATTGTCTCGTTGTGCCGTCACGCACCAGATTACATATGTACTAATTTGTTAATTACGTGGCAATGATTGCTCAAATGACCTTATTAACGTTGTTAATACGCTCTAAACAAACGCCGTGCCACACGGACATTCCTAAATGTGCTAATTATTTTTAAACGATGAGTGTAGATCAGTAGATTTTGGCGACAATAAGTTGTTAGTAAATCTCTGCTGCTGGGTTCATGTACTTGAAATAACAGCATGGTAGAATCATTTTTAGTGTGCTCACCTTATTTTATTGATCAATCATCACTGCATGTAAACTGAATAATTATTCAGTAAACATAAATAACCACTCGGAACAGATAAGTGTATGTAACTGACTTGTCCACAATGAAATAAGAGTTGTATATTATGTTAATTGTCAGTAGCAAATGTTACCCTAGTCCTCACTAATTCATCTTCACTAGTGTTTTATTAAACAGAGTTGAATGACCGGTAATTAGACTTGGAATGAGTATAGGTGAATTAAAAATGAAATCTGAGAAGCCCCGAGATCGTACTTGTGGGTATGGCTTCCTATGGCCGTTCCGGTGGTAACGCAGGGATTACCCATGCTAAGAAGCAGAGTAGGGCTTCGAGCCTCATCGTCTGGAAAATGGCATACTGCTTACATTTACCTTTACACCCTCTGATATGCTTGATCTCGTCTCGACTATCAACCACCTCACTTTACACATACAATGTCGGCTACAGTCACTTAACTTTCTGTTTTTTACCTCCTTTTACTTTATTTACTCATTTTCTTCCTCTTCTTCTATATGTGTAACTATACACTTCTTGATAAAGTCAACAACAACAACAATGTCTGCTCTTGTCGATTATCAAGTTTTAATAGTCAGAAATAGCGGCGATGATGATTCTTTAGATAAAAAGAACCGGGACACATTGAATACCATACCGAGATCATTTTGAGCTAGGTTTTTCTCTGTCTTTATCATCAAAGGAGAAGATGGAAAAAATACAGTAAGAAAAGTTGATGAAATGGATAAAATTGTCGGAACCAGAACGAAGGAGATACCGACACTATTAGGTAATATCCGAGGCAGTAGAACATCTCGTAGAAGCAGGGTGTCTTGGTCTGAAGATTTATGCGTCCGTGCCAGGAAGTAAGGGGTATATTGGTCTTCTCCTATTCCCGTAGGAAGCTTCGAATTTCTCCTTCAGCTCGCTTGAGTTGACTTTACCGACACATTTATACGACCCCAAGTTACAGCGATAGTCAGTTTCTTCGCTCCTTTCCATAATACCTCATCTACTAACAATTACAGTTATTTGCTTCCTAAAGGTTTAATTACTTTTAGCTCGCGGAGTACGTCAAAAAAAAAGAAATTTCTTATATTAAAGTTTCTAAGGAAGAACTCAGGATTACCCTGTAAAAGTAGGTAAATAACACGCCTGAGTTGTATAAATCATCCCAACTAATATTAAATAATTTATTTATTACTTTTTTCCGATTAAAAAATATTTAATAATCCATCTTGCACGCTAATTTTTAAAGCGCTTGAAATTCGCCAATCAAAAGAAATAGTTTGAATAGAGAATTTCTCTCAACTTTAATAAAGGTTAAATAAAACAACCTCTGCCGAACACGACTTTCATTCTCAAAGAGCTATTTACATTCATTAGCTTAGTGCAGAAATACTACGTTCACATTTTCAAAAAGTGAACATATTTTTAGTCATAAAGTCGCCCAAAGATGATTGGCGCTCGTCACGCGACGCTCACTTCATTCGTTCAGAAACGCCCTTTTAAAAATACAAGCAAAACGTCCAACTTAAAAGCGCCATAATCACTCATTATGGCATATGCAAAAAGCTGCCAACCACTTGTTTTGCTCATCGTTCTGACCTTGGCGCCCATCGACACGAACAAGAGAGAAAAGGAGAGAAAAGGAGAGAACGACACATAAGCAAGAGCAACTAAAAATTTGTAGAAATATAAATTTGTTTTCATGTCTCTAAATTTCATTTGGAACATTTCAAAGTATCAGTAGTTATTTTTAAAATAAATCTATTCGCCTTCCACCATCAACACCTTTCGACAAGACACTTCCCACTGTTAAATTTTTTTTATCCGAAACGGAACGAAACGTGGCGTTGACGAGGGAGACTAATCTATGCGAGGCATCTTTATGTTTTACGAGTTGTGATGGCCGCGCCCTCAAGCGTAAATGAAAAAACCTTGCAAAAGGAACCTGAGACGATACTTAAACTTATTTGAAAAGTGCTAGTAGAATAAAATCATACAACAGTAAAATATAAATTATTAAAAAATCTGAAATCAAAATAAGAATATATGTGAGAAGCAAATACACAAAACGGCTATTGAATTATAAGATGGCATTGTATCTTATCTTGAAATTAATACGTAGACCAAATTCACCAAGCAGTGTTTACTACCTTAATAAAACGTGACTCTTGAGTTACGTGATGGCCGTAATCCCAATCTCCGACATTAACAATATTTGTGTGTTTAAGAAACATTCACATAGATGATTAGTTCGAAGCCGCAGAATAATTTCCGACTTTAGTACAATGTCAACGTCTGACACTGAATCATATTTGTGAAAGCTGTTTCATCTTTATTGGTTTTTTGAATAATATTCTTCCTTTATTTTTAATTGTAAACAATTTAAATGTACGGCTTTTAAAAAGCAGTTTTGCAGTCAATTTTCTAGCTCTGGAGAAACGGTAGCAGACACGTCTCGGAAGCAGCTTCTTCCTCCGCTTTTGTGGAGAAGCATCAGCGCAAGGAAAATGATTAGTTATTAAAATGCCGATAATTATATATAATCAAAGGGACCGGGGAGTGTCCTCCGATATATGGGAAGGCTACATTTGCCCGCTCCCGACTTGGTTACTGATGGTGTGGCCTGAGCCCAGAGGTTGGCATAAACACCAGCCAAAGAGGAACGCGAACATTGTAAAAAAACGACTCTAATAACTGTTATCGACCATCTACAAGTACATACTCAAACCCCACGGAAGCATCAAACAGCCTTTCGCTACCAACGTGACCGACCTGTACCGTAAGTAATGGTTCACCCAAAAATCACCCACCGATCCCCATCAGCATATGAATAATCCTTTAAATTTTCTTCTACAAAAGTACAATGGCATCACTAATAAAAGACTTAAGAAAACTGTTACATCTTTCCCTACGGATACAGAGAAATTATCATAGACAAGTTTCATCATGGTGATGAATTCTTTCTCGAAATAGGTCTGCATCATGGCATCACCAAAGTTGCCCGTTGATATAGGAGAGTGAGGCAATGGAGCTTAATTATCCTGTACATGTATACTCGATGCTGTATGCGTTTATTTGTAGGAACATGAGTTTCTCCTGCAACCTGTGTGTATATGAGGGCTAGAGTTAGATATCTAACCCAGCCTAACTTCTACGCTCTTTGGTATCTGCCTGCCTACCAGTCGGTATATTAATTTACCGTAATAACAGGAGCCGTACTTTATTGTAGCAGCTATGTCAGACAGCGGCTGCGTAACGATCGTCCACCCGAGATAACCACCTCCGACCGGGCGTCCGCTAATTACGCGGAAATTAATTATAACCACATTACACTTGGCTACTTTTCTTCAGCTCGACCCTGGCAGACGTAATGCGATAACGAGAGGGACAGAATACGCACAGAAGAAGGCTAGGCGACTTATTCGTATTTAACAACCGAGTAAAATGAATTATCCGATGACCCTTAAAATGCATGCTTGCGCCACGTATACAAATTTTATTCTCTAAAGCAATAATTATGTGAGTGTATAGTTTTTGCTCAGTTTCCACTCAAGTCAATTAATGTTCTTCACAGTTTTGAACGTGTACAAAGGTAAACGTAAGTGTGCAACGAAATACGTTTACTGTATACCTTTAATAAAAATATTGGACATTGGTCAGTTTCTTTTAGACATGTTAAGGCAATTAAAAACAGCAAGCCCTACGGGGTCGAACCAGTGAAAATGTTTAAAACTACAGACTTTATGGACCAAAAATGGAAAATTTCAGACCTCTTATGGACTAATAACTGACAAAAATATAACCAGTCCGAGTCAAATAAGAGAACATTATACTTAAAACTATAAATTGAATTTTTTCATAACTATGAAACACGCAGTGATCAATATCTTCATGTCATCAAGTCAATTATTATTTTCAATCAGAAATTCTTTTTTAAATCGATTATTCTTAATAATTTTCGAAATACTTTTTTGACAATTTCTAAACCTATTTGTTTACAACATTCAATTTTACGAAATTTCAAATATTCCTTAAATTCTTCAATTAAATATATATTAGAAAATAAAAACTTTAAATAATATAAAAAAAATTCAATTAAACTTTTTCAAAAAAATTAATTTAAAAATTCAATTATTTTCAAAAATTCACGCTACATTGCTGTTACACTCACAAAACAGTCTTTGTAAGTAAAAAGGAATCCTTTTACCATAAGCGGATTTTCCTTTTAATATTTGTCTAATTGTAAGAGGAATTCTTTTTCTATTAAAAGAAAATTCCTTTCAATTATATACTTTAATTATTAAATGGTTTTTGTTTACTATTAAAAAGAAAATTTTATCAGTATAGTTTTATTTATTCGTCTTATCAGTAATTCATTAATTAATTTATTTAAATAAAATAATAATTTATTTATTTTTGACTAAAATTTATAAAATATTTTAAATTCAATTTTAAAAAATAATAATAATAACACAAGCCTGTAAATAATAATATATTGATAGTCAAGAAGAAATACATTAAAATAAGAACTAAATTTCTTTCATCATAATTTCCATCTATATATAACCTTTTAAAAATTTTTTTAATTTTAAAAAGTTATGACTTATTACATTCTACATTTTTAATGAATTAAATTATATTTTTCGAATATATAAATAATTATTATAATTACCCAAAATTGTTAATAATTATTTTATTTAAATTTTGTACATTGTTTATTTTATTTAAAAAAATTTAGTTTTATTATTATTATTACATATTATTAATTATTAAATTTATCCACTGTTGTTGTATAAATAAAAAATTATTGTAAAAATTGTGCAGATTACCTTTGCATTATTTGACGAGTAATTAAATTTTGTTTATTATTTTGACGTGTTTACAAATGTCAAACAACTTGAAATTATTATTTTGAAATAAAAATATTTCTTTTAAAAATCAAAAGAAATCAGTTAATATTTACAATAAACTATTTGACCTGATTTAAAAAGAAATTAATTTTATGGTTAATACATCATTTTTGTGAGTGTAATATTCAATGATTATCTAAAATTTTAACTAAAATTCATTTCTAAATCAATTTTTATTAAAAAATTCTACTAGAATTAAATTATTTAAATAAAAAATAAATAACTTATTAAATAATTGAAATTAAGAATTAAAATTTTTAAATAATTAAATTCCTTCGACAAATTTTAATTTTTTAAAAAATAATTACACTTTTCGAGAAATTTGATAAAAAATGTATTAAAAAGTATTGAAATTCTGCAATAATTTGTAACTTTTCCAAAATGAAATCTTTTTTTCGTGTTTTAATAAGTTTTTTAGTTTTAATAATTTTTAAAAAAGTTCTTTAACAATTTTCAAATTCATTTGTTCACAATTCAATTTTACAATATGGGAGCGTTCATAAATGATGTCACGCTTTTGGGGTTTAATATCACGAAAAATTCCGTGATATCATTTGTGAAAATTTTATTGGAAAATAAAAACTTCAAATAATTTAAAAAAAAAATTGCGCAATTATATTTCTCAAAAAAAATTAATTCCACACAATTGTTAGTTAAAAATATGGGAAATTCACGCTTTAATGTTTTTCACAATCAATTATCATTTAAATTTTTAAGAAAAATTCATTTTTAAATCAAATTTTTTTACTAAATGCTGTTAGAATTAAATTGTAGAAAAATTAATAAACAATTTATAAAATAATTAAGTGATTGCGAAGAAGAAATTTATAGAAAATTTGTAAATAATTGAATTTCTGTGAAATTTTTATTGTTTTATGAAAGTAATTAAAGGTTTGCGAAGAACTTTATTAATTTTTTTTTAAATAATTGGATTTTTTTGGAAAATGTTATTAAGATAGTTGATTTTAAAAATCATTGAATTGAGGAAATTTTTTGAAAATAATTGAAATTTTGACAAGAATTAAAAAAAAATATTAACATAATTGAATTTCTGCAAAGAATTTTATTTTATTTTCTTCCTCTAAAATGTTATTCATCAAAGTATATCTTACGAATTTTTTTCTTATTTTTATAGTAATTTTTAAAATTGTGCCCACAAGTTAGATATGATTAAATATCTTTAACTAAAAATCTATAATAGTTTCCTATACTCTTTAAAGATTTTTGCTTCTCAACTCTGTTTAATTTCCTAATTAATTTAAATTGAATGCAATGAGAATAAATAATAGGATTTTTTCAGAAAAAGGATTGCAACTGATTTTTTATTTATATCTTTGATCAAGCAAAACAGATAAAAATTCCAAGTCGGTTTCTTGGCTTGTTTCCCATTAGATTTTATATTTATACACAAATGACTATTATAAAGCAAAGAGTCGTGCCGCAGCCAGTGTTTCACTTTCACTGAATCCCGTTGGATGCTCGTACACATAAAAATACATGTGCGGAGGCAATCGACGTGGGTAAAGCACACACGAATATAAACGATGCAATTCCACAAGCATGATTTCAGGGCTAAACAGACAGCACGTATTTTCTCTATTTTGCTTGATTTGCCTCCAACTGTTGACATTACATTATGTTAAAGGCTTGAACAAAAATATATTTAACAATGCGGGGGAATTATTTTTTTTAATTTACATTTTCACGTAATGCTTTCATTTATATACTCTTTGCTAGAAAATTAATGTAAATGGCAGACGAATAATTACGAGGTTACAAGGGTCAGGACGGACAGAAAATGTATGCTTTTTTGATGATTAGAACCGATTTTACCGATTGACAAAAAGGTACAAAATTCAAAATTTTATTCCTTCTAAAAGCACACTATTACTTGACGATTAAAAGAAAGTATTTGGTTTTTTGATATTTTAGTTGAAGCACTCGGAAAATGTTTAACCACCGCAAAAGTACATTTTTTGTAAGAGTCCCAAAGATATTCACATCTTTGGTACTAACTTATTTGTTGTAAAAAGGCTCACTTATGAGACTGAAAATGTACTCAAAACAGGACACTCTGTGAGTCTTCCGCGTTGCTGCTGAAGGTAATAAGTGTAAAAGAGAGAAGTAATGTTATAAGCGCAAAGTTACTTAGCCTATCTCCAGGCGCGATAAGTCGAACCGATGCATCTCGATCTTTAATTGTGCATTCATTATGCCGAGAGGCGCTGTATAAAGCTGCTGCATACCAAGAGTCAAACTGACCTTCGATCCTTGCCGCTTATGTACAGGTTCTTCGATTTTGTGCACATAACACTTGCATCCATCGAATACAACTACACACTCGCTGTATACGGGTCTTGTAACAGCATTTATGCGGGTGATGTCGATCGCGATGACATTCGTCGATCTTTACGAGCCGAAGTATACAACATTATTCACTCTGCACCACTCTCAACTGACTCGGCATTCGACGCTGGAAATATTCTCCTTTGGAAGGAAAACACATATGAGAGACAATATGCTGATTCTTCGTTTTCTTCTTCTCATTCCAGGTCATTCAAGATGGGGAAATAATTAGCGGATATATAATATTTCGAGGGGGGTCATCGGCGCAAACAGTAGGTATAGGCCTTTTTCAATAAAAATTCCTTTCCATTAAGTACGCAAAATATTAATGAAGGCTTTCATAATTCAAATATGTTTTTTATTTGCAATTTCAGTCCCGTTAAGACGGCAATAAAATCACAGACATGGGGTAAGATTGTGGCGAGATAGGCTACCTGCCAAAACTGGTAGACCTTGAAGAATTATGCGAACTATTTTGCCAGTTTATTCGCCATGAATTTACGAACGCCCTCTTGTCCACAATCTTCTGATCCATGATTCCACCTGCCGATCTAACGCCGATCGTCGTCCGATCGCGAGAGTAAATCACGATCTACAATTTCTCGGAATGATTTCGAAATCCGTGAGAATCGTTGCAAACAGTTGAGCAGAAGGCGAAGCACGGCGAAGAAAATAGGAAATTTCAAATCAAATAAAAATATTGAAAAGAATTATTTACAAAATGAAAGAAAAATTTATGACAAATAGTGAAATGATAGTGAATGCATATCACTACTGCCAATGGAAATGAAAAAAATGCTCGTGAGAGAAATAAAATTTGCCAGACTTTATTATGATAATCTTTTGATTGGGCGTTCGGTAATTAATCAAGATTCGCAGAATTAGAGATGTTAAGGCACGTGGATTGAATCTGCTTAGCTTGTGTCCTTCTCGACTGTTTTGCATTCTATAACAGTATCTGGTAATCGGTTGTGGTCGTATATATAATCGCAATGTGTCGCGTCGCGTCAATGCTAAGATGGAATCTCTTACCAACAAAACTAAAAATAAAAAAATCACCCATGAGAGATTTAATTCGTTTTGATTTCAATCGCATTAATATTAATAAGTTGCGTCAGCTTATTTTTTTCAACAATAAAACTCGCAGCGTCTCTCACTATTTTTCGCGTATTAACCATTTTTTATGTCAGCTGTCAGCTGCTAAAGAGAGACATTTTTGAAAATGCATTAGAGTAAAGTAAAAATTGAGCTGTACGCGTTAATAATAAATATATTTATTTAGAAACAATTTCATACTGAAGTAAAATAAGTTTTTTCCTTGGAAATATTTTAAAGTATGTTCACCCTAATACATAACTGAGGAAGGCAGAATGTTAAGTTCGAAGGAATTGTAAGGAAAAATAAACGTACATTTTGAAGCACACTTGACCTCTTGCTGTTGCAGTTTTCTAGAAGCGTTTCTTCTTTTTATATCAAAGGAAAGCATGAGAAGGTCCTCATTCCACCCTCAGAAAGATGTGAGTATTCACAGATGCCAAGCACGGGAGCCACTAAAATGTGCAAGGAGAGTGCGGTCAGCGAGCCGAGACAACGTATCGAGTAGAGAAGAAGGAATAAAGAGAAGAAAGGAAAAATATAGAGACTGAGTGTGTGGATGGTCAAACAGTCGGGCAGGCAAGCCACCTTGTGAATTCTAAACGTTTGGGGTTCGACCGACCACTATTTCATGAGTCTGTGCCTCTACCCATCCTCTTCTTCTTGAACACGATCTTTTAACAATCGAAATATTAAGTCCAAAATATTGCACAAGCGCCTTATTTTCATGAATTTTCATTTCAAAACGAGAACAAAACAGTCAAATCAAACAATTACGAACTATTATTTCAACTTGCAAATTTTTCTCTCATTCTTAATATCCTTTTTATTTTTTTCAAGCGATTCATCATATATTTTCTTTACTTTATTTTAAATAACAAAATTAAGATTTGTTCATATTAGCAAAATTTTTGGCCAATATTTTTTATACGCAGGTTCCGGTACGAAAGTGGCAAATGGTCAGTTTGGAATACGAATTGAGAGAATATCTACCCCGAGGATGATAGGTGCGCGTCATACATAAAGTATAACCTTCCCTACGAAGAAATGCACAGGACATAAAAAGGAAAAATATATAAAAGCTTTTATAAGTTATAATGTATACGTACTAAAATTGGAAAGCATAAAAATAAAATATGTAAAAAGAATAATAATATAATTATAACGAAATTATTTAAATACACTGAAAAAAAGTTCTGGTTAGGGTATATTTAACATGAAATTCTAGTTAAAACAACCAGAACTCTGCTCTCTAAATCTGAATATGTGAAATTTCATTATTCTACGTTATAAGTCGTCTTCTCGATCAATAAGTGCATTTATACACTTATAAATAAGTGAAAAATTCACTTATTTTGAGTAAAATTTCACTTATTACAAGTGTATATGCACTTATTGATCCAGAAGATTTTTATTACATATAAAATGTATTTTTCTACACTTTAACAGAAGGTTATAATAGTTCAATAATAACTATATAACAGTTTGTAAACAAAAAAGTTGGAAAAATGATATTTTCTACAATTTTTGTTTATAAAAATAGGAGGCCAAAAGATGCGACTAAAATCATGACAAAATGAAAGAAAAACATTTATAGGTGCTTCTTAATATTTTTCTAAAGTTCTATCCAAAAAATTTTTCTTTATAAAATTAAACATGCAAAAAATATATAGTTTAACTTTATGAAATATGCAATAAATTATGCGTTAAGATTCAGACAATATTGTATTTTTTATATATATTATGCTTCAAAGAACCTTTTAGCCCGCATATATACATTAAATAAATAAATTATATGAAATGCGCTGAAAATACTCTACTCTCAAGTCCCTTGAAGAGGCCTAAAATTGAAAAAAGTAAAGTCTACATAGCTCTTTCTGGTTTTAAGATATTAAGGTTAATGTAATATTATAGTTAACACATGAACACGAACATATTGTTTAAAAACACGTTTTTACTAAAGCAATCTTTTCTCCATAAGGAAGTATACACTCACAAAAATGATCTATTAACAATAAAACTACTTTCCTTTTAAATCATGATCTTTAACTGTTAGCAGAAATAGTTTTATTGTAAAAGGAATCTTTTAAATACAAAAAGGTTAGAAGTTTATTGGAAAAAAGAAAATCGTTTAAATATTAACTGATCTGCACAATTTTTACAATAATTATTTATTTATAGAACAAGAGTGGATAAATTTAATAATTAATAATATGTAATAATAATAATAAAATTAATTTTTTTTAATAAAATGAACAATGTATAAAATTTAAATAAAATAATTATAAACAATTTTGGGTAACTTTAATAATTATTTATATATTCGAAAAATATAATTTAATTCATTAAAAATGTAGAATGTAATAAGTCATAACTTTTTAAAGTTAAAAAAATTTTTAAAATGTTATATAGATGGAAGTTATGATGAAAGAAATTTAGTTCTTATTTTAATATATTTTTTCCTGACTATTATCAATATATTATTATTTACAGGCTTGTCTTATTATTATTATTTTTAAAAATTTAATTTAAAACGTTTTATAAATTTTAGTCAATAATAAATAAATTATTATTTTAATTAAATAAATAAATTAATGAATTACTGATAAGACAAATAAATAAAACTACCGATGAAATTTTTCTTTTTAATAGTAAACAAAAATCATTTAATAATTAAAGTATATAATTGAAAGGAATTTCCTTTTAATAGAAAAAGAATTCCTCTTCCAATTAGACAAATATTAAAAAGAAAATCCGCTTATGGTAAAAGGATTCATTTTTACCTAAATAGACTGTTTTGTGAGTGTAAAATAATACTTTTCTTTAACAATTAAAAAATAATGATAAAATTATTTATATTTAATTTATAATTAGGGGAGAGTGGGACAAGACGGGGTACTTAAGGTTTTATTAACAAAAAACGAAAATTATTGAATATGTAATTTATTATTATTTTTTAATAACCATCTTTGGTAATCAGTCTTTTGTAAAATAGGCGTATAAAGGCCATAAGTTTCTTAAAAAAGCATAAAATTAAGAAAAATGGATAAAATTGCAAATCTCCCCATCTTGTCCCACCGGCGGGAAAGATGGGGTACCCTAAGGGGTCTTTTTGGTCACTCTTATTTTATTCAGTCTTGATTTAAGTAGTTTTCTTAACTTCTCTTATTTCTTTTTTCTTTTGCTTAATTTGTGAACCCCGTCTTGTCCAACTCTCCCCTATTTTAATAATTAATACACTCTAAATCTGAAACAGTGAAATATCACTGACAATTAATCAAATATAACTGCTTCTCAGTTATTCTCGTGGACCAGTTTTCTTTATTTCAATCTGTAAAATATGCTCAATTGTTAGTAGAAAATCATTATTTCTTCAGTAGAATTTCACTGATTTTCAGTAATTATTTGTTTGTTTCAACACGCAATATTAGAAAGCCGATTGGTTATTAAAAAACATTTTTTTTTATATGAGCAAACTTTTTCGTGTACGTCGAAGCGGATATATGAATTGTTTGTGTTAGATGCCAGCACTGTGTGTGAAAATTGAATAAAAAGAGTTTTTCCAATAAATGCAAAGTACTTTTTTTAAGTTAATTGATTGAAAAAGGTAAATGTTATGCATTTTGTTCTAGTATTTTCCCTATACTTTGTGATGCAATATTGCATTGTTCTAATCTAAGAAAACATTTTTTTCTCTTTTTCAGAATTGCGCCAATTTCTGGGTGTGAATGTTTTAAATGTTGTTTTCATTTTTATTCTTATATTTTTGCGCATGTCAAGTGAAAGACTCTCAACTGGACACATTTTTCTTTTCTTGACAAAAACGATGTGCTCGGAAAGTTGATCATAACTTTTTGAGTCCATCTGACCACTACACTTTCCTGGAATAAAAGTTGCGTATTTAAGTTACTTTTCGAACGGTATATTTTATTTACAATTTCATTTACCCATTTACAATTTATCGGACGAAAACAAAACCCGTTCACACCTATAGATAAACTCTCTTATTGATTTGCAGTGTATTTCTACTGAAAAACAGTGGAATTTTTTACTTATTATCAGCCAAATTCTACTGATTGATTTGGTGAAAAAGTTTTCATTTTTTACTATCAGTAACATTTCATTGAGACAAATTTCAAGTGTATATGACCATTGCCACTGCAAATGATATGAATTTAAATAACAAAATTTGTCAGAAAATAAGTCGAAATATGTCGCTAGTCTAGCTCATTCTGCTTTTCTGTAATTCTTATATTTTTTAATTTTAATTACTGCAAATTTTTATATTTTTATTTTAAATTCATTGCTTTTAATTTACTAATTATTATAAACGTTTACTGTTAATTTTTTTGTAATAATTTTTATTCATTATAATTATTAATTTGATAGACCAAATATATTTTTCTACTAGTTTTCTAGAATTTGAAAATATTTGAAAATGAGATACATTTACTGAAAAGTATGAAAAGTACGTAAAGTATAATATTAAGTTATTAATGAGGAAACTAGGGTTTTCAATAAAAGATGTAAGAGGGGTTCTTTTAATACTTGGAGAATGGCATTTGATCCTTTCCACCTTGCGGTTTGATAATTAATACTCTTTGCACTATTCGCGTGACTGAAATATACGTGGAGGGTTATATGCATGTACAAGAGAGAAATATGCAAAGAGAAGGAAAAGAGGAGAAAAATCCAAGTCTTAATATAAATTAAATAGAGTGCTTTATGGTATATTATTATTTCATTGGGGAATTACATAAATGAATTACTGAATAAATATCTACTACACGATAAAGTTATTTTTCTCTTTCTTATTGAGTTTCATTACCATTTCATCAATAAAAAGTGGCAATTCCAAATTTACTTTCACATATATTGAATAAGATACTCATTGTCAGAAGCTAAGTTGCTGAATAAATATATATAAAACACAAGAAAGTGATAGGAGTAATGTTTTCCTTTGACTTGATCTCCTTGCTTGTCTTTTTTTAGAGATGTCCTTGAAATGAAGACAGATATCAGTCTAGAACATGAACACGGTATTAAATCAACATGGCGCTTGCAACAATCCCTCCTGGGAACGAAACACACGATTTTCTCTCTTACTGATCAAAGGGGAGTGAGAGCATTCCAGATAATATTTTATGAGCTGGTCGGCTCTATGGAGAAGTAAGGTTGCTGCCGCGAAACATAGGGACCCACCTTATGACACCTTGTTCACAAAAAGGAGAGAAACATAGGAATAAAAAAATAAACTGCTACAGAACTTGCAGAAGCAGGAAAATAAAACACAAGAGAGAGTGCATAAGTTACTACAGAAGTTAAAGTTTACAAAAACAGCTGAAAATTTCATCTTCTTTAGGTAGTTGCATTGAAATATTAAGTTGTAATTTTAATCCAATTGAAATACGATTTAAGGAAACTGAATTTTGGGACATATTTAATAATCACCTTCTTTATTCATTCATTTTATGATCCCAACATATAATGGACTTGAAGAGACAACAAATTTAGGTTCACAAGATCTCTTCTAGAGCCAGAGTCGTAATAGACATCGATTTGATAATAGAATGCTTAGTGGATTTGGGGCTAATGCGTTACAATTTTTCGAGTGGTTCCGCTCGTAATAGAGGGTTGGCAAAATTATCGTGTGGGATATGAATGAGATGTGCGGTACAAGGGGAAAAGAAGTTATCCGAAAAGGATATATACGTGAGTGGCGTGTGAAAACAGATGAGAATTCAGCAACAAACCCTCCAAAAACCCTCGTAGCACGTAATCTATTTGTCGAGCGCAACGCCAACTTATATATTCATTATACAAAAATTACATCACTTTCTCTTCCCGTACTATTTCCAATCATAAAATAAAATATAACGAAATTTTAAATTATCCCCTCAACAAATTGTATCGATAATAAATAAGAAATTTTCTTTTAAAATATTTAACCTTCCTCTACGTAAAGTAATGAACAAAGAATAATGTCGATTTATATATACATAAAATATTCGCATACATTAAGGAATCTTGCATGAATTTAACTTGTAAATGGACGCAAACGTGTGAGATTTTAATTCGCGATGTGGCCTGAGTTGCGCGCGGGAGTAACTTCTAATTAGGCCTCGAGGTCTAATTATTCCCTCGGGAATAATCAGAGTGAATGAGACAAAGAGAATGAACGAACACATATCGTCAGACATTTCACCCTAACATTCAGGTTTAACAAGACGAAACGAAAGAGTTTTTTTATATATACAAACAATGCAAACACATGTTTTAGGTCATATAATGATTGCAAACGTAAAAAATAAGTGAAAAATAACCTCATTTGATTAAAACAAGATTAAAACAGTGAGACAAATTTACAGCTAAATAAGTTAATTGAATTTAATAGAGGGCCAGGTAGTGTCGGTCGAGTTATTTGATTCGGAGCTCAATTCAGTCTTCCAAGGTATTAATTGAGTAAAGGAAGTTTGAGTTTCCTGATACGGTTTTTGTAATGAGGCAAGAATCTTTTTTCATTAGTAAATAAATGTCAGTGAGAAAGTTAAGGGTAAAGAGCGAGAAACATGCGTGACGGATGGGTGACTAAATCGTCCCAAAAATGCAATCATTCGGACTTTAGACCACCACCCTTTCATTTCGAAAATTCTCACATTCAAGTTCTTGTGCGTCTCGGTAGAAAAAGTTCGCGCCTCTGATCTCACCGCGCGCGAGCACGCCGCCAGGATTTAGGGTTCTTTATCTACTTATTATGTCAGCTCAAGCTAATTGGGCATATTTGAGTATCTCTCAAACCGGATGCTCGCACGTAACTTGTAAAAGAACTCAACAGATTTACTCCTCATTCCGTAACTCGTCAGCATATCATCAATCCTGTAATATATATTGCGCTCATAAAAACCATTACACTGCAGTAACTCTTCGTTACCTTTCATTAATAACATTTTCTTTTAAAACCATAGCACTTAAATTTTAATGCTGCAAAAGTCTGAGGTTATGAATCTCATGCCAAATTAATAACACAGCGAACTTCATTCTTTGAAATGATAAGTTTTACAAGCAAATCGACAAAAGGGCACAAAAATTAATGTCATGATTATAAAGATTAAAAATTTTAATTACTAATTTCCAACAATCAATGAGTCTTGTCGTGTCACTTTCAAAAAAATTCTGTGATTAAACTTAAGTTGGGGAACATAAACGTGCTGAATTTAATATGACTTAAACGTTAACCTTAAAATGAGTTCGGCGAAAATACTTAAAGTAAGTTGGAAGTGGTAAGAAAGTATAATAGCTAAGCTTATATCACTCTTAAAGATGTGCGTAATGTTCACTAAATATTGAAATTTAATACTCATATGTATTAAATGGAAGTTTGGCGCATGCGCAAGATCAAATGTATATAGAGCTTTTTCGCAAGCCTAAGATGCTAATGAAATCATTTGGACATGATATGCAAAGTCCAGAGTTTCATGTTGATTAAAGCTCGAGTCCTGATCGATACAATTTTTTCATACACATAAATCTTAAATTCAACAATTGTGTCAAGTTTTCGACATTTTATTGTGCATTAAGCTGTAAAGTTAATATTAAGATGTGTACACGCTAACACAAGGTCAGATTGTGTTTCGTAAATTTAAGGGTTACTACTGAAGATTCTTAAGGATTATTGTCTTGTCTGGGAAATCCTTTTATCAATGATTCGCTCGAAGTTCTCTTCCTATATAATATCGCGCAAGGGCGATTGTAACGGATCCAAAGGTTGTGTACAATGCACTGTAGAAAGGCTTAAGGGATTTAGTGTGGTTTCCAGTAACGCGACGATGGGTACGGTCCAACGAATTAGCTATCTGGCATGTATACATAAGCAAATTTTGTATACATTGACAGCCTATCCACACCCCAAATTCGAACGCAATGTATACAACGTGAGTTGTCAAAAATTGCAAAAGAAATTGATGAACGCCTATGCTAATTAAAAGCTCATTGTTTAAAATTTGTACTGCGTTATATATCTTCTAACAGATATTTTGATGATTGTGAAAATCTTTTGCTTCTATTCTACATTACTTTTTAAAAACAATTTCAAAAATGTCGCCTTGTGATAACTCCAAATTTATACATCGTTGTCATATATTGGCAGAAGTGAGGATACGTTCCGAGTGTGAAGAACATCGGAAAGGCGTCAAGATATGTCGATACGACGCTAAGAAGAACGCTCGCGCCTCGTGTTAATGAATGCCTCTATCCGTGACCTGCAATTGCTTTAAGTGTCCTTGACGCCATGCAGGTTAGCGCACGTGACCGCTCCCATAAACCCAACTATTTTTTGTTGTGTAAGTCAGGGTTCTTTAATAAACTTTAAGTTAAATTCACCGTTAATGTGTACACGGTAAAAAGTATACATTAAACTTTTACTATTTGCAAAGTAAAACCTAACTTTCTGGTAACTTGTACTATTTTCGAAGTAAAAGTTAATTTTAAAAAATTTATAAATTAACTTTAAATTCTTCAGTATCAAGATGTTTAAGTTGAACATCTATATATTTAGTTTTAATGGTTTGATTAATTATCAGAATTATCAGATTCTGAATGTTCTTTGATAAGAAAAGAAAAATGTTTTTATGGCATTCATTTAAATAAATGAATGAATGAATACTGCTGATTCATTTTCTACGGTTTCCGAAACCACATTCCCTGTGAGCACGAAAACGTCTTTGTTCTAGAGACGTTTTTAAACTGTATTTAGAACGTTTCATGTCCTCCACATAACGTCTTAAGAACATTTTATGTTCCAAAAATGTTTTTATAACATTGGACGTTCTAAAAACGTTTTAGAAACGTTTCCAGAACAAAGACGTTTCCGTGCTCACAGAGTAGACTTCATAACCATACTACACAAAAAAAACTGGATGGTTACAGTAACATGTTAAAAATGAGATAATCTTTATTAACTATTATTATAATCAGAAAAATAATAAAATTTTGGCTTACAGAATGATTGTATGAATCCACTTACCCATCGCATCTGAAACAAAAATATAAATAGCAATTAAAACAAAAATTAAAAATTATTAAAAACAATGTTTCATTATAATACATAAAGAAAATCTTAATTTGTCATTTGCAATTTTTAATACAAATTTTGTTAAAAATTTACGACATTCAGAGTTCAAATGAATCTTTCTTTTCACACTAAATATTAAATTCAATACTTCAAAAGACAATTTAATAACATTAGTAATTTTAAATGTAACTCAATACAATAGGGTATATTGTATATGTGCTTCACAGAAAACTAAAATCTTATACACAGGAAAAGATCAATAATATGTTGACAACATTACCACACACATGGCACTATGACACGATTCGCAACTAGGAATAATCAAAAGAGGTAGATGAATGGAGATAGGCCTTAAAAATCCCCGTGATAATTTACTCACACGAAGAAAAGTCAGATAATTCATCCAACATGTTGGACACTGAAGCGCGATCCAATTAATTGTCAGAAGCACCTATTGTTTAACTGAATTATCTTTGCGATACGTAAGAATTTAAAAATTGTTGGATCGTGCTCCAGAGTCCAATGAATTGAATATATTATGAAATCCTTTTTCTGAGTGCATGAATGAATACATCCAAAATGCTTTCTTAAAATTAATTTTGACTCCGTTACTAAAATATATGAATTCATTTTAATCACAAGTATGTGACTTAGAAGATGTATTTATGAGGAACAACAGATTTTTAAACATTTCTTCTTTAGCACATATGTATATATTTTTAAATAGACATGAAAACACTGGAAGCAGCAAGTATGTAGAAGATAACTGAGAATCGTGCATGGCACTGTAAATATAATTGAATAAAAAATTTATCTCTCCCATCCATGAAAGGAAAACTGACGTTCAGCTCTCTTCATGTTGCAGAAAATGCCATAAAAGTAAATGAAAGTGGAAATTCTGCTGTCATCTGCCACTCTATACTTGTCACGAGGTTTCATATTAAGTGGAACGTCCTTAGCTTCCGTTATTATTGAGTAACGCTTGCACTTTGAATAAGACATGAAAAATGTATCATATGCCACATGAAAATTAAGTGTTATTTCTCTAAATGTAAGTCACAGTTTGATAAAGGTTACATTGAGAATTATGATACAAAAAATTACAGA
Organism: Leptopilina drosophilae; assembly: GCA_032873175.1. Classification (NCBI taxonomy): domain Eukaryota; kingdom Metazoa; phylum Arthropoda; class Insecta; order Hymenoptera; family Figitidae; genus Leptopilina; species Leptopilina drosophilae. Next base: position 13,250,680 of record CM065484.1, read on the forward strand.
ATTACATTTTTTATGTTCATTTATAAAAATCTGTAGTATTCACATCTGTAGTATTTTTTATTAAAAAAAATATTCAATCATTTTTTAAGGAAGTTATAAGAATTTAAAAATATACTTCACGTACTTAAATGTTACAAATCGTAAATTATTACAAAAATTGGTATATGTTAACATTACATATGTTTGTTTTAAAATCCTACTCTAGCAGTTGTAGTTTTCCACTAAAGAGTTATTAAGCTAAGGATAAATAAATGCATTCTGAAGAGGAAGACTCTTTCTGAGGCTGAATATACTGTACATGTATATCTTCGAATAATGTAAAATTCCATAATTACTCTTCAAAGTGGGTGGCATGATCATGATCAGGAAGACCGAGTGCTTCAAGTTCCAGTATGCGTAATTAATGCAATCTAGGTACTAGCATGTCTAGTCGGCCGCGTCGCAGTATTATTGCTTCATTACCTTGATCCATGCATAAAATATTGCTCAATCCTGTTTCTTCCCTTCATTCCCCATTACTTGTCTTATCTTCTATTACTACTACTACTACTACTCTTATTGAAATCATCTTGGAAAGACTATTTCTTTGACAAAAATTTTAAATGAATTCTTCAAATACATTAAAAAAAACTTGACTCAGTATAGACTGTTGTGTAATTAAAAACAATTCAAAAAGTTCTCTGACCATTACTCAGTCGTATCTTTTTTAACATTGAATGTAAGATTCAGAAATTCCTTAAGAAAAAATTTTTTTGATAATCAATTTTATTTATTTAGAAATGTGCAACTTGTTGTGAAAATAGGCAAAATATTTTTGGAAATGAATTGGTGTTTATTGGAGTTGTCGCGAACTACATAACTACAGGTGCTTTGAAATCGCAACACGTGCTTCCTGAAACTAGGTCAACTTTTTAGAAGGCGAACGGAACGAGAATGTAAAGTGGAGGGCGTTGATGAGCAGTTAATTGATGTTCTATGAATTTGGCAGTGCTTACTGCGAAAAGAATCGGGACCAGACTGCGGCTCGGTCGTTTCTTGCGAGTTCCACGGAGCCGACTGTTGAGGGGAGGAGAAACCCGTCGGACGGTCGCTCGCATCGAGGAATTTTAATTATAAATTAGTTGATTAACTCAATAATGTTTTTGTCCATGGCGACAGTGTCCTCGGCGTGTCTCATACACCGAAGCATGTGAACCAACCAGTATCTTCCACATAACTCAGAGGTTCTCCAAAGTAATGTGACATCAAATCTCTCCTGAACAACAGTTCATTGGATGGAGATTATCTAAGTTACAAATTTCGATGATCATATCTTGGAGAAAGATAAGATCAAATTAAAGGAGCAAATCTCTCGATTAGGCGCATTGTTTTCTTCTTTAATATATTTCACACGTGCAGCAAAATTCGTAATATTCATTGAAGTTTATTTGGTTTTACTATGAGTAATGTTTTTCAAGATCAGTAGAACACGAGCAGACTCATGTCAAGGTTACAACTTGTTTTAGGCAGACAGTTTATTTCGAATTCATTCACAAAACCCGGGTATTAAACACATAAAACCTACGTCTGGTTATACAGGTTTGGAAATATTGCACATTGAAAAGAGAGTATTATTAATTTTAAAACAGTTTTCCAACCAACTTCCTCTTGTTTTCACTGTCTCCATAAATATTCCTAAATGAAAAATTTATCAAAGTTTATGCGCATGAAGTTGAGAACCCTCGATAAAAGAATCAGACACGACTTTAAAAAACGCCAAATCTCTGGTATGAAAACACAATGGTCCTCGGCGACAGTAAACCTCGACAGCACACTTAGTATTTGGAATGTTTTCTTTCATATTAAATAAAATATATTCTCCGAAGCTTCGAGTGAACGAGTCGGGATTCCCTCTCGAGAAAGAAAAAGAGAAAAGCTTTCGAGTTAGAATAAAATTAAAGCCAAAAAAGTTATTTCATTTATATTTTCCTCTGCGTCTCGTCTTCTATCGTTGTCTTACGTGTTTTATTTGTCAATTGCCTAAATAGTTACAGGTATCTTTATTAGGTCAATATAAAGGTGAAATCCCGACCAAAGTAAAGAAAGAATTTATTATCCACACCTGCCTCTTGGACAAACGATTCCAGGTGTTGTGTGTTGTTTCCAAATAGGGACGACTTGTCACTCTTTACGAGACCGAGTGAAGATTGACGCGACGGAAAGATAAAAGGACAAGACATTGCCAAATCCTTGAATCTCACTTTGTTAACAAACGGACATTTAGATCTATTTCCCGGAAGAAGAGAGGATGCGACAGGGAACTCGTTGCGATAACAATTAAGAATATATATTTCAGAAATATAACTTCTCGGCATGAATATTAATAGAATTTCCTGTCGAAAAACAATCTCTACTTTTTCCTCATCATCTTTAAAGACGCGTAGTTACTGTGTCGAGAGATACGTCCGGAGATGGTTGCAACCACGATCGCGTCTGATTCTGGTTCTCGCATACCAGGCGAAGCGACAGTCATCAAGTCCTCTGGGCAAAAAGCACAAGACTGTGACCCGACCAACCTGGTCCTCTCTCCTGCCATTCGCCTCGAAACCGCCATACTTTTTGCCCCACACTCCGTACAAACTGTCCAGCGCGAACGTCAACAGAATTTAAAATATGTAACGCCGATGCTCCAACGTCATAGCGCAATATAATAGACGCCCAGTGGAACATTATTGCGTTGAACTCGAAAAACTTTCAAATATTGAAAAAATTGTAAGATTTGAACCACAATAAGGCGAGCAACATAATAACCAACGCCATAAAGTCCTATTTGGATAATTATATTTTCCGAAAGGTTTGATTCTCAAGTGGCCGGATCCACGAGATTGGATGCGACGATAAAGAGAGAGGAGAATTCTAGGACATGATTCTTAAGGATGAAGAAGCAGCGCTATCATTAAGTGAAATGCCGTGTCCATTATCTCGCACCTCTCGCTTCTCGGGACACCCGACAGCATATCTCGTGCACTATATGCCTTCGCTTCGTCTAAAGACAAGACGACATCGTCCCACGAGAATAATTCCAGTACGCACTCATGTGTGGAGGAGAGTGCCAGGTTATTAATAAGGTTGGGATATCAGCTGCAATTAGATGCAAAATCGCCAAGCTACACTTGACAAGGATATCGTGTAAACTCTTAGTTTCTCTTTTCTTGCTCGCTTAAAACCGACATACACATGCTCCATCTATTATTTTCTTTCTGAATATTACGTTTCGAGAGGTCTCATTTGTAAATATACAACACCTTCTTAATAAGTAATCTCAATAAACCCACTATAATTGGACACTTTTGTCTGAAAATTTCAACTAATTATCAAGGTTCTCATAAGGAAAAATGAAACATTTGTTATAACGATGATGCACGATAAACAAGCTACAAAGCGCCTGTTGGAGTTGCACTTTACGATTCACGTACGTGCATTGTCTAACACACACTCACAATCGGAAAGACTTACATTTGCTACCGCTCGTCAATGTTGCATCTTTCGATTGGCCTGAACGAGAACCATTTTAGGCCGCTGTAACGAGAATACACGGCGCGGTTCGGCGCGAAGATTTCACTCGCGCATGTAAATCTGTCGCGTATAAAAACGTGTCGACACACCGAGGAAGGCAAAGACAATTGTTGGCACGCCTCTTGCATCCGTGGACCATTCAAACGCACGCGCAAGAATGTCGTGGGAAAGAATGATTTTCCTTCCATAAGTTTTCAATTACATTTCCTTAATTGTGAATTATTCTCCAGCACTAGCTTATTTGCTCTTTGATTCCTAGAATTTCTGCGAACACAACAAACTGGTCTTCCAGACTGGAATGTCTAAAGAATCAGAATTTAGGAAAGAAATAAAATAATAGTATTTAAACGATTCTCCACCGCATTCGCTAATACCAGTCAGATCATAGCGAAGAGTCGGTTCTACCATCCAGCTCCTCAAATATAACTTACGGTTCTATTAAACATACAATAAAATGCAATTTGAAAGTTAGATACTTCTAGTGATTTTAGTATTAAGAATTTAGAAACTGAATCAGATTCAGATTTAGAAAACAAAATCCTGTAAAGTCTCAAATGCTACCTAAGTAAGTTGACGGCTTCTTCTGTTAGCATTTACTCGGCTCAGAGATAATAATGCGTAGAAGAAAACTAGTTGCTTCCCATCAATACCTTGGCTCTCACTGTTTTTCCTCTAAAGAATCCACAACAACTGAGAATTTCACCTTTAAAGCAGTTAGAACAAGTAGACTTGTCGAGCGTTCTGACAAAACAGACGTTTAATCGGCAGCTCGGACCTGTTATTACCAGGTATTGTCATTCGCTATTTGGTGAATAAAAATAAGACTAAATTTCTATTTAAAAAATTGTCTCAAAAAAGTTCATTTCATTGTGAACTTACAGTTCCTCCTGGAAAACAATCTTTATATGACAATAGTGAAATTCTTATCTGAAAACAATTTGAGAAATAATAGAGACAATTTTGAAGACATTTTTACATTTACTTTTTTAGTTAAAAAATTGTTTGAAAAGTGAATTATACTTTGCGATTAAAGAATGATGTACGAAAATACGTGAAATTCTACAGAATCATAAATTCCATAGCTTAATATTTTTATACCACTCACAGTATGTAATAGCAATTAAGAAAGTATATATATGTGACCGCCTATTGACGTATGAGCATACTTTGCGATAACGAAATTATCTCCGGTGGCGTCATTAAGAAGATACGATCGCCATAAGTGATCCGCATCAAAGCCTCTTTTCCTCTCCTGCTACTTGTTAAGCTTCTGCCTCCAACCAAGGATCACACTACCAAAGACGATTAAGGGATCGATTATACAAATAATTGAGTTCTATCTAGAATACCTGATTAAAAGAAAATCAGCTCAGTAATTACTTAAGTTGTCAGGATTTCTACAATTTTATTTGTTCAAATCAAGTATTTAATCAACAATCGTCCCATTGGTCAAACAAGTTTTACAAGACTGAAGAATTTTGTATTTACATTGCAGAAATACAGGCACTCAAATAGTAAAGACAAATTAACATCACTTTCTATCAAATAAACAAAGACGAAATCATTTCAACAATCTTCCATCTCTTACAAATGTAAATAATCTTCGCTTCATTATAAAATTCTTTGTAACTTGAGTTTATAGATGTATTACATTCTTCTTTTAATGTACAATGTTAATGTACAAATCGACTAAAATATTATGCACGAAATTCAAATTAAGAAGAATTACTGTCATTGGTAATTATGCTCTAAATTATCTGCTTGCCTTCCTATTTTAACCGAATTATTAATTAATTCAAACTTAAAGAAATTTGTGTACAATTTTCTTTTGCTCATAATAGCAGAAAGTTTCGGCTGACAGAAGTCAACGAACGAAGAGAAGTTAAAGAGAAAAAAGAACTTCTGGGACATCATTATAGCGTGCTTCGAGCTTTAGTCGAGTGCTAGTTACGAGTAGCGTTGCCTTATAAACACTTGGACATTTGCATAACAAGTGACATCTGCTGGACACTCATACCAGAACCACAAGAAACATCCCTTTCACAGTTGTATGCAGTTTCATCCGTAGTGCAGCTAAATCAAATATAACTGTAAAGTTTATAAAAATTTAAAGACTTTTCATTAAATATTATTTTTTCAGTACTAGAAAAACTTTAAACTTTTTAACTTTCCAGTACTTGCGATAAGGAAAGATATCTTAAATGATTTAGAATACACTGCAATTTTTCGTCAGCTACAAATATCAAAAAGATTCAAAAAATTCAAACTGTTCTGATTTTTATTTCACCGCTTGTGAGAAAGATCAAAATTATTGAACTTATTGTTGAAGAAAATAAAAAGTTATCTGAAATACTATAAATTATTTCGTACCAGCTTGTATGAAATTTAAATATTAGATTAAAATTTAATCATTAAAAAAGGTAAGAACAAATAAAATATGAAGAATATATTTTCTCCGTGTTCACTTATAGATGGGGTTGTTTAAAAATTGTTCACCAAAATTGACATCCATCTTACATTTTAATTTTTGAAATATTTATTTCAATTTTTGAAATATTTATTTTAAATAAAGGAATATTTAAGCTTTAATTAAATGAATTTGCAATTAATTGAAATCAAGGCAATTGAAACATTTATACAAACACGTAGGCAATACCAAGTCTGCCACAGGAAGAACAAATGATGTGCCATCCTAATTAATTACATGACCGCTAATTATCGTAATTATATGTTGCCACACCTATACCCTTACTTTACTCACTTTTAGTCCTCATCGTAATAAAAGATATAAAAGGAACACTTGTACAGAAAAACAATTGGCAATTTTAATTTTCTCAAATTTCATAAAACTCAATACTTGATTATTGAAATTATATTCAATAGCCATTTGAGACAAGTGATGCGAAATTTAGTGGAAGTGATTTTATATTCAAATTCCATTAAGAAGTGCATGAGGCTTTAGAATAAATTTACATTTAATTCAAAATGGTTATACCATCAACAAGAGAAACCGATAAGCGATAAAAATAGTCGCAATTTAAAAACTTGATATTTAAGAAGTTAGATTTTCTATATAAAAATCCTTTAAAGTATTTGTCAAAAAATCTTTTGCAAATGCAAATGAGATTCTGGAATTAACGTTATATAACTTTGGATAGTTGGACACGACAGTTTGACTAATTATCGATCGACTCTTAGTTCCGAAGATTGGGCATATGTATTTGCTAAACATTCGATGTTGTTACCCAAACCGCTTGCAACGTGTTCAGTACTTGCCCAATGAAGCTAATGGCACGAGGTCGTTAATTAAGTCGATTTTCAATCAAGACTCAATCGGTCACGGTGTAAATGCAAATGCAAACTGAATGCAGTATATGTGCTTCAGTGTTTGATTGGAAGTTGTTAAAGAAAATTAATATTTTGCACGCAACTTTCCTATAATTACCGATAATTTTGAATTGTTTCCAAAAAATGTTATCGGTTATTATTAGAAACTTTGCTGTTTTAATATACCAACACAAGGAAATGCAAATACAAGGAACTTTGGTTTTATTTTACGTATCGCCTTTTAGCATAACGAGCGTTAACGCGCGCGTCTTCGATACACCGGGATCATGTGAGCGGGCGTCTTTCTCTCCTTCAGCGTGAGTATATCGCGTACTTGCGCATAAATCCACACACCTAAGTACACGCAAATGCGAATGGATATGCAAATGAACCGTGTGGAGAGATCCTCTCTCACTGGGGGTCCGCGAAAGTTGAGACAAAGTCACAGCGGGATTCTTCTCGAGTTGAGCGAACTTTCAAAAGAACATCGTGTCCTTCTACTTTGACAAAACGATCGATGACTAAATAAATTTCGAAATTCGGATGAATTCTTAGTTTTACATTACACAATTGGGTTCCCATAAAAGACGTACATTATTTAAAGAATAAAAAATTCAAGCAGACAAAAATAAATCACTATACACTTAAGTCATGAATTGAATTTTCTCCACTCCTCTGCTCCAACCCTTGGGCGGCTCGCGAAGTACAGTGCTACGTTCAAATGAAATTTTCCGCGACATTGCATTCGAATGCGATTAAAGCGCAAACGATGCTGTAGGGTGAATGGAAGGAGTGTAGATCTCTTTTTCGTATTCCCTCCCCTTTCGTGCCCACCAGGATATCTCGAAATCGAATTGTAACATATATACCCTCCCCTGAATTGCAAGGTTCGTCGATAACACACGTCGTTATTCATCGACTGGTTACGTGGTATGCTTCGCTAATATTCGCATACTCATTCCTCAGCATTTGGAAAGCAGCACACCAGTTGGATAAAATTGACAAAGTTCAAAAGTTTCTGATTCCCTACTGATTTCAAATTTTAAATGATCCTTAATGGTGACAGAAATAAGGAGAAAAACTCAACTATTTCCATGGAATTTAGAAAAGACGATGCCCGAATTACAGTCCTTTAGAAAGTATACTTGGATAAAGTAAAATGTTTCGGATAGGATCAGTGTAACGGCACAGAAGATATTTGATGTCCATCACTGTCAACTTCAAGCAAAAATTCTCTTGAATGAAGCCGCGAAAAAAAGATTGACGATAAGCGTTCAAGTGTAAACAAATGTCATATCAGAATGCAGAAAAGTAAATACTTCTACTCGGTTGAAAGTGAAAAAATGAAAACGCATAGAGACTGATTGAGAAAAACAAAAAGAAATTTTCTATCCATACCAAATTTTAAAAGCTTATCTGCTACTACGAATAATTATTTATTGCAATCCCTGACAAAATATATTATCTACGTATAAGGCATATTCACTACCTCAAATAAGTGACACAACTGAAAAATGATCACAAAATTTTCCCACGTATTCACAAAGGTCAAAGGTTACCTATATATGTCAATTCAGAATGTCAAATTGCACATGGTCCGTATTGTATAAGTGCAACTGTCAGTGCGTTATATTGAACATCAGATATCTTTATTCGATTTATCGGAAATGTATTTTGACAATATCACTCTATCGCATCGATACTTGGTATTTACTATGATGGACAGAATTTTCGCATCTCATTAGCCGACTCAGTTTCATTGATCTATAGGTCACCTATGTGATGATTCTAGTGCTAATTAAAATATATTATTGATTTATACATTTATTTATTTCACTTGAATTCAATGTTTATGATATCAGAATCTCAAAAAATTCTTTTATTTTGTTATTAATCGCAAGAATAAAGGTACTCTATACATTAAATTGGAAAACTTTTATTCTGAGAGAAAAAATTGAGAGGATTTTGCCTCTAAATACGAGATTATTTTTTAGGGTGTGTGAAAGCAATAATATATGGATTAATAACACAAATTATTTATGTAACTTCCATTTTCTTCAGTGATAGGGATCAAAGTATTACATGAATAATAAATATTCAAATAATAAAATAAGTAAAACGTACATGTACTAGAGTAATCTTAGAGAATAATAGCATAAGTATTAGTTAAATATGATCTAAACAAGAAGTGCGTGAGATACAGAAGAACATAAAAGATACAAAAACAAAAAAAATTTCAGAAGCAAGTAAATTATTTTTCTTTAATTTCGTACAATTTTCCTAGTTATTAGAAATTAGGTTATAAATTTAACAAGATATACTGAGCTCGAAAATATGTTTCGTGTTAGAATTTCAGTATATGTTGTTTATATCACCAGGTGTAACTAATGTTGTACGTTGTGTGCGTGTAGTTATCTTCTTCTCATAAAGCACGAGTTAGTGAAGTGAGAGGGAACTTAAGTTGGCGAAAGAGTGTCATCGCAGGTGTGTGAATTCTCATCGTAAACAGCAAGAAAAATATTACATTACAACCTTGTAAAACGAAAATGCAAACCGATGTTCTTAATTGGCATAATGTTATAATTTATATCTGAATGAATTCTATTCCTTTAAGTAAAACTAATTTTCATGATAGTGGTGGTATATTATCAAAATCACCAAAAAATATCTCCCAAATGACGTGTAATCTTACTACAATCATTTATATTCAACATGTTACAAGTGTGCAATAAAAAATTTAATATAATATACTTGTGATAGGGAGGAAAAGATATGCACACTTGTGAATTTTATTCCTTTATCGACATGGCTCGACATTTAAAATAAAGATACAACTCTTGATCGCACCAAATACTTATTTATTAACTTTTCATTTTTATATTTTATTTACATTTTATTACATACCCAGTGGGCAAAAAAAACATTCGATGAACATTTCTGAGACTTTTCACGTCTGCAAAATTAGTGTTTTAAAAACGTCTTCTAAATTAACTGAAACGTTAATGCTATATTATTCGTCAAACATTAAACGTTTTAGGAACGTTACTGAAACGTAAATATTTTTTGCCCTACTGGGTAATTAGAAGTGGACCGATTTTTATTTTTTTAGAAGAATATTTCAATTGAAAAATAGAAATATAATCAAGTAATAACATACAGTATTAATAAAAGTCATTGTGAATAAAAAGTTAATAACACTTATAATGATAATCCAAAACGGATTGAGATAATTCCCAGCATCTTTGTCATGTTCTTGCAAAATACAAGAAAACTTATTAATCAGAAGTAACGTGAGAAAAGCTATCGCTATTGTGACAGGTCATGCGTGCAAATATCTAACCCAGGACCTAATAGTTAAAAGATGGGCAGGTTCCGACACACCTTCCTGTTAACCGATTGAATCCATTTCGCTTGTTCGTCTCCTTATTTCGCAAGGATTTATTGCGCGTCGCGCGAGCTAACGATCTTAACTGTCGGTTAGCATGAACCTGTAACCGATAACGGCTACACTGCCAGGTCAACGTATAACGGTTTGATGTGAGGGAACCAAACTCAAGGTTTGGAACAACCTATCATCGTGCGATGAGTAAGATGGTTGGGCAACGCTGTCATAGATTGATCCACTTCACGAACGATAATTGACATTATTAACATTTAAAGAGCATTATGACTACATACACCATGTAGAAAGACCTGGATTCAAATTCAGTAGTGTGTACTACTCAATTTAAGACTCAACAAAAATGAGCCTTTGAGATTGCGTCATTCCATGTCATTTAATATTGATACATTTTGAGTTGCAGCAAAAATAAGTCGAGGTTTTTTCTGTGCAAGCACTTGACCGACAGATGATGTTGAGTTAGGGCAGAGACTCTCGAAGCAAAATAATCGTCCTTAAGTTGACTATTGATCAATGTATATTTGCTTGCCACGTTTGGCTTATACACTCTTTATTGGCTCTCTAAGACAAACATGTCGCGTGTCTTACATGTCAGCTTACACCTGTTCACAGGTTCAAGAAGGCTCCCTATTTTGAGAGTCGACATGGCGTTCTCGCAATCGATAGAACTGCTCCCATATCAGGTAGTCTGATCGCCATCTCTCTCTTTCTCTCTCTCTTTGCTAGTTCGCTGTAAACAAGGATTACGAGCTGAGGATGAAGGTGTAAACAACAGAAAATACTCGTTTGTTGACTGACCCAACCTAACCAAAGTTTTTATCATGCCAAGCCTTTTTCCAAGCAATTAGTCTAATTAGTATCTCAATCGAACTCAATTCAAGCTTCCAATTCTGTTTTTATCTAAAGGCAATATTTATCTATTGACGACAATACTTTAAAATACATATTTATCCATTTTATCTCAAATTGTATGGATAATTAAAGTTCCTAAAACTTGGGCAAATATTTATCTCGCTTTGCGGTAGTTGTGGGGAAAAAACTGAAGCAGCACTCTTAGCGACACTTACTAATCAGACTGTCCTCTTCAGGACAAGGTAGACTTGCTTGAAAGACGTATTAACGATGTGAGCAATAACCAAGGGCCAAAAACGGACGCGACTAGCAGGACAAACACGGAGCCAGTTAGCTGGTCAAATATTTGTACGTCCCGAGAGCCTGATCCCCAGAGACGTTATCTCGAACACGCAGTACACTCTCGACACAGGCTGGTTAATTCACCGTTGTGAGAAGTGCATTAATAAAAGCCTTCTTTCACGACACTCGACACGAGACAATAAAATTCATATCTGCACGACTTCTAGGTAATCTAATCTTTTATTTGAAAGTACCTGCCTGGGAAAATTCAACCACTTCCGGACAAAATTTAAAGGCAAATATTTTCAACTATCGTTATCTTTTAAAAACAATTCATAAATTGTTTCGGAGAACTTTTTAAAAGAGCTTAGGGCTGATGAAATAGATAAGTATACATCACACACATTACTCAATACAATAAAATAAAAAACTTGAGTAAAAGACTTAAATATTGTGATAGAAGTTTGATTTCGTAACGATTTGCCTAATCAGAAAATTGAATCGTCATTTTAAGACGACAATGAAGAGAAAGCATCCCAACAAGAGAGAAAAAGGTCGGGCGATAAATCGTAGTTATAAGTGTGAGATTACGAAAGTTCACCGAAGGATTGGCACGACGTTGAGCTCAAAACCAAAATCTATACGTTCGAGGTGGCGAGATAGTCCTGGCCCATGGGTGAACCCAAAAAACCACGGGCGGAGGGTGTATGTAAGAAGATTCCGACGCGTGCACATTGTTAGGGGAATCAGATTAGCCACAGATCCTGATGTATGTGCCATACTAATGTCCACAGTTGAACAATTTCGCTACATCCCCTACTCCCTCCTTTTCTATTCTTTATAACCACCCCGTAGAGAAAAATGACAATCTAAAATAACGCAGCCTCTGATCAAAACAGTAACTTTAAAGAAGCTTTAGAGAAGCTTCAGTGTATTTTCAATTTAAAAAGAATTTAAACGATTTATCCGATTTTTGCTTCCGTTCGTCTGGGGATGTAAATCGAAGACTATTTATGCGTAGAGAGCTGGAACGTCCGATTAAATTAACACGATCCACTACTCGCTGAGAAGTTGTAACTTCTTACCAGAAACTCAGGCAGACGCGTCTAGTCTGATTCCATTCCCGGCGTATAAACGTGGGATAATTTATTAGCAACACTTTGCCAGAGGTTTCCGCGCAGTTCTATTCAAGTTGGATGAAATGAGTGAGTGAGTGAGCTCGGGAGATGGAGAAACGAGAGATGCCAAAAGAGAGATGTAAGTATATACCAATATATCGATCTGTATCAATTCACAAATGTCCATTCAATTAGATCTAAAGAACCCGAAGAAGATATCAACTCGGTTAATTTTCATTTATCTATTCTTCAAAACATGTAGTGTCTTCTATTTGCAATTTTTGTATAATTACTAAGAGAAAAATGAGTAAAGTCCAACTTCAGCTAATCAACGAAACTTTCATACTACAATTCGCATAAAAAAGAATAGATTATGAAAATCATATGCTTTTATTCGTAAAAAATGAATCCTACATCGAACTGATCTTTACATATTACGAATCGTAGATTGTTGTCGAGTTTTATTTAAAGTTTATTTAAAGCACCAAAGAAATCTTGTTATTTCTGTTTGCTATTTCTCAACATTCACATTATTATTTTCCCTTCACTGAATAAAAAACCAATTACGAAGTATGTTTCTTATTTTTATTCAACAGTCGTTTTTTCCAAGTTTCTCAATTTTATCAAAGACTAAGATTATATCTAAAAATTTTTTTTTTTAAAAGACTGTTGTATTCCCCATCAGATTTTATCGTTACTCGATCTTGAACTGCGTAAAGCGAGTTTCTTGGAGATCACTTGGCAATTATCGATGATCGTTAACTCTTTTAAATACACCGCAGTCTGCGCAATCCATTCGTATTTACATCGCGTTCGATTTGCATGTTATGTATTCGTAGTGTGTGAAGCATTTAAAAAAAAGAGAGAAGAAAATGCTGCAGGATAAGTTCCATACCTACTACACCGTTTGCAGTCTCGTGTGACTCATCAGGTTTTATCTACGGGCTGATGATTATTCTATATATACACTACAGTCGGAAATTATTGGTATACGGACGTTTTTGGGCGCTTGGCCCAAAAACATACCAATCTTTAAATCACGACTCTTCTGTTACAACAAATGTCAGAAAATTAATAAATATACTCTCTAAATTTGAATTAGTAAAAATGTTTACTAATTTGAATTAGTGACTGACTTTTTGCTTTTGAATTAGTAAATTTTACTAATAAATAGTCATTTCTACTAATTTATTAGTAAAGTTTACTAATTCAAAAGCAAAAAGTCAGCCACTAATTCAAATAGTTTTTACTAATTCAAATTTAGAGAGTACCATTCGAAAATGCTATGTTAAATGATATGGGTGGTTCTCCTGAAAGGGACCACTTCACGTGTCTTCAATGTAAGACTCAATATTTGCATTAACTTATTATTGATATTTTGTTGAGTATAAATTTCAGAAAAAATTTTATCCATAATCTACGAAACATTATTTATTTTTACATAATCTTGTAATGTTAAAATTTAAAGTTTTTCTTAGTAAAAAAATTTATGTAATTTTGTCTTTTGGTTTTGGTTAAATATGACACATATTTTTAATTGTTTTTTAATATAATTAAAAATTTTGTAACATAGTCTTAATATATATCAAATTGAAGCTCAGATTCTATCGTTTATTTTTCACTTATATTTAGTTAAAAAAAACAAAAGAAATTTTTAAAATAATTTATTAGGAATTACTGGCAATGGGATCACCCATATATATTCAGGGTGGCCACATATCAATAAAGTCTGTAAAATCAGGAAAATACCAAGAAAACAACATTTTTATCACTAAAGTCAGGGAAATATCAGAAAAAATGTATGTCAGGGATATTAAGAAAATGGAGATTCAATTATTTTTTAAAATTATTTCATCTATTTACAATAAATTTTGAAGAATTTTAATTGCGAATTTTAAAAGTAATTGAAATATTATCAAAATTTTTAATAAAAAATCTTTAAAGGTAAATGTAAAAATGTGTTCTATTTTCTAATTTTTAAAAATACAATATTTTCCGTATTTTCAATTACATATTTCCGAAAATTTAAATACATACAAAAATAATATTTTAGAATTATTTTTAACATTTTTAAAATAAAAATCATATTAAAAATTTTGAATTAAAATTCATCAAATAATTACTTTATTTTTGAATTATTTTTGAAAAATTACATTAAAATATTTTTAAAAACTAATTATTAGTTTATTAATTATTAGTTATCATAACAAGTCCACTATTTGGACTTTTTAAAATTTTTTATTATTTTTGAAAAATTAATTAAAAATATTTTAAAACAGTTCATTGTAAAATTTTTTTACAATTTTTCGAAAACATTAAACCTTAATGACTTAAGAAAAACTAGACATTTACAATTATTATTATAAAAACATCGAGTTTTTTATTTAAATAATTGAATTCTAAAAGAACTTTTGCAAAATTTTTTAAACTAATTAATTCAGAGATGAAGTTTAGTTGAAAGTTGTAGAAAATAATTGAATTCAGAAAGGGTTATAATTGTAATTTTTAGATAAAATTCATAAATTATAATCTTTTTTCGTAAACATTAATATTTTCCTGTAAAAAGAATTTTTCTCAGGGAAATGTCAGAGAAATTGATAAACTAAAATTTGTGACCACCCTGATATTCGAAAACTTTAATAAATAAAACAAAGATTCTAAAATTATAAATGAACGTTTTCTATCAATTTTTTAAACTCCAGCATATTTTTTTAAAACTTTACACAAAATTTAAAACTTGAGATAAATGTCATCATTCAAATTTCATCTCTAACGTAAGACCAAAAAAGTTAATAAATATTATATTATTCGGTTCGCGAGATATTATTATAAACGTCAGAGAATTTTCAGTCAAAAATCATACCAAACCGACTGATTCAATGCATTTGTCAAAAAACATGCTCTAATATTTATAATGATTATCTTGCGAACCGAATAAGATTTTTGAACTGTTTTGATCTTAAACATCTTCATGAAACTTAAAGAATAACATCTATATAAGTTTTAATTTTTGTCTATAATTTTTATGAGAATTTTTAATTAATATTATTTGAAGCTTGCATAATTTAAAAAAAATTAATGTTTAATTGTTATTAATTTTTTCACAGCATTTAATATTTTGAAAAATTTTAGTTTGAAACCTTCTGAAATATATTGTATAAGTATATTTAAAAATTACAAATATTTTAACTAAAATCTTTTAAGTTCATTTCTGATGAATAATTTTAAAAAGTTATTCAAATGTCTAATACCCTGTCCTACAAAAAAATGATTCCAAAGGGCTTTTGTCAGAAATACGTTGATTTAAAAATACGTGTTAGAGAGGGAAACCAAAATATTTGTTAATTGCAAAGACCAATATTTAACCCCAATGCCAGCTCAACTTTATATAAATTCGTAAGTTATATGGGCAATTCCTGAGTATTGATAAATCTGAAATATACAGCATTGCAATAAATGCAGCGACATCTTTGGTAGCAACTCGCTCTTCTCATGGATAATACCTCTGTAGCATTAAGCGATCAAAGTGTAATCATGATTGAACACTAATGTTATTATCTCTGTGACATTTAAATTGCTCTTTAATATACAAATTTATAGCTTATATTTATTTAATGTTTATGCACAAACATTTTGTCGCTTTTAAGTCTCTAACTTTTAGTTACTTATGTTAGTGCATTTTGAATATAGTCAATAAAATTTATTATTTTAAAGCTTCATAGGTCACTACAAAAATGACAGAAAAGATTTTTTTTATAATGTCATAATTAATTTATGAAATTCAAGTGAATGTGCACGGAAAGTTATGAATGTAAAGCAATTGGAGTCAGTGAAATGCAAACTCTTCGACTTTGAGAAAGACCAAAATTCACAAGCTCATCAGCTTATCAAAGCATAGTGTCAAAACCTGACTAATGTTTATAAATTTCTAGTCCCCTGCTTCCTAATATCCATCGGAAATTAAAACAAGCACCCCTAGTCGACCCGACCCCTTCTGCTCCCCGCAGTCAGCGAAGCCCCATGCAGGGGATTGGGGAAATCCTTTGAAAAGTAGTGAGGAGGCAAACACATTTAGCTTTGGCACGCATCCATTGATTTCATTAGCCGATACTGACGCGCAAGTTTACCACCAGCGCTGACAAGTCCCAACGAGTAAAATTACATGTTTCATAAAGTTTAAAAAAGCAAAATGCGTTACATTAACGACCCACGAGGCATAATGACATTAGAACTTTTTTCCCCCAAGGGTTCAGAGCTCCAGCAGATAAAAAAGACATTACTCACTGTGCAGCGTGATAATTACCCTGAAAAGCTTCCAACTCTCTCTTAAACTGTAAGATTATACAAATTTGAATAAAGGGTCTCGAATTCTTTCTGTTCGTTGCCTTATATATTGGACTGTAAGTTCTCAAGTTTTTCAATTTATCTTTTTAAACCCACAATATATTTGTCTAAACTCTTGTTTTTCTCATACACTTGTACTGCAGTAAAGGATATTTTATAAATACTACTGATCGAATGAAATGCAAGATTTGGCTACTATAGATGAGGGACTGTGAGATGAATAATAATGTTCTTGTCGGTCGCGGTTGTCAGCGTCGTGGCTTTTCGTGCAGCATCCAGATGACAGTGTTCTGGCAAAGGCAAGTCGTTCATTTTCCGATGCAATTATCGAGTACGCGAAGCGTATGTGGCACCAACCGCTAAAATTTTGAATAGCCATGTGCCAAAAACGATAAATACTTTCGCCCATGATGGATATGGAACATTTACTACACATGAAAGAGCAGAAATGCATGAGCTTGCTAAATCGATCATATCAAATCATCCAAGAAGTATGGAAATTTCTCAACTACAGATCAAAGCACACGAATTGTACATACGCAAATTTACTCACAATTCTCGGTATTAAGATTTTCTGGACAATGAAAGCTTACCTGCAACAGAAAGAAAAATATTTATTAACAAAAAATTGACAAAACTAAATTCATTGAAATTAATTTAGTTGACAGAGGCATTTTTCGCAGCATGTCAAAAGACATAAAATCCCAGCGAACGATATGCAAAGAAACAGATATAAAGATCGACAATGAAATAACTGTGTTCTATAGACTCTCTGCACGTCAGCGCGGCTAAAGCGAGTGGTCGTAAAAGTTGATCCCTGTATAATTTTCAATCGCCCTCGGATTTGACGATCTCGTCATTGTCTCTTTCTCTCTCTCGTTGTCTTCCATTTCCTCTCCTATTCTCACTTTGGCATCTCTCCTCTCTTTCTCGCTCCCTTCGAACGCAAGACTCGAGATAAGGGTGGAATGACGAGGTCGCAACGACCGGTAAAAAGGTGATCTTTCCAGGATAATGTTGAGAGTCGAAAAAGTGAGTGAGAGAGACGGCTAGAGATTCTCCCTCGGGAAACACGAAGCCGATGCGATGCGATGCCTGCGGAGGCCGTAAAAAGACAATACGATCTCACACCCTCCTTCGCCACCAAAGTACGCACCACGTGGTGGCATGCCCCACTCGAAAAGAATAGGGTGGGTTAAATTTCCCACCTTAAAACCGCCTTACTGCTTTTCCGACGTAAAGAAAGCCACGCTTCCTCCCTTCAAGGACGAATTGAATTTTATAGTGATTTCATGGTCGTTATTAGCTGCCACCTTTCTATATCTGCTTTCTCACAGCAAATTTTCCTTTTGAATAATTTTACACTCCGATTTCTAACGTTACTTTGAACGCGTTTTTATTTTAATTCAATTCATTACCCTTTTAACCTCATCATATATTTATTTTCTAAACTCGCATATTTTGCTGCACTTATTTATGTATCTTATTTTCATAAGAAAATATGCAAAAATTATCTTTTTTCATTCTTAGAATAATCGTTTTATACAAAAATATGGCAATAATTATAAAAGCAAAACAGAAATATCTCGTATAATAAGTAGCAAATGTATTTTTAAAAATAAGAGCAATCTCTAAATGGAAGAAATGTATATAATCATTCTTATTTCCAATCATTAAGTTTACCACTGATGTAGTACTGAACGTTAATGTTGAACCTGTACCAGCATTTTGACGAAATGATAAACGTGTGTGTTAACGTGTGATCTAGAGTCATGAAGGCTAGAACTAGGATGATCAATTTTTCTCATATATGTCTTTATGACTTCGCTGGGTTAGCCGAAAAAACGGTTTATATTCTTTGGGCAAAATGCTTTTGCTTAATGAAGTGAAGAAAAGGAACGATAAAATTAAATGAAAATTCCCTAAAATTCTAATGAATATGTTTGCCCAAAAAAATTAGTGAATATCATTTAAAAAGTTAGGGAAAATATATATAAATTCTAATGAATACATTTGACCAAAAAATTAGTGAATGTTAATTAAAAAATTGAGAAAAGATCCAGAAAATTGTAACGACATAACTTTTCTCACAAATGAGGTGAATATCACTCAAAAATTAATAAAATTCCCATTAAATTAAAATAAATACAGTAGAATTCCAATTATCTGGACGTCCTATTAACCGAATTATCTACAACGAGGCATTACACTGCAAATAAAGTGATTTTAAATAGCAGATTGAAGTCTTATTATCCAAAGTATATCATTCTTATGCCCATTTCGATTATCCGGATTTTCGCTTATCCGAATCGGGTCTGGTCCCAATTGATCCGGATAGTTGGAATTCTACTGTACATTAAGTTTACTTGATTTGATATTTAATTAAAATATTATATTGATATTGTAATCATAACTGCTTTCATATTTTAAATTTTCTAATAAAAACCGATATATTTTTGTTATAATTTTGGTGCTAATTTCATTCCTTTTCGTAAATCTTGTTGTGTTCATTTCATAAACACTTTGCTTCCTCATAGAGATGTTGATAATAATAAAGTATAAATTTTGAACGATTGTTCTCAATTGCTATAATATTTTTTCTCTTCATTTGATTAAAAATTCAGTTTCGATACATAAGCGATATTGATTTTTTTGGTATATTATGACTTTAATTATTTTCTTTTTTAAAATTTCAGAAATGACTTGGAAAATGATATTTTTCAACACACTGTAAAAAGAAAGGTACTAATTCAGAACCAATTTTGGTAGTAAATCGTAATTTTGTTCTATTTTAATACCGAAATCAGCTCTACTTTAGTACCTTTTTTTATAGTGCTTTTCAAAGTTACTTCCACATTAAAAATTTTTTTTTTAAATTTCCATCACAATTTCTGTTTTTTAAAATATGAATAACTTCTTTATTTCTCATCGAATTAGCTTCAAAAATAGGTCAATCGAAGCGTTTTTTAATGCTTTACAAGATGATAATGATAGTTTCAAAATTACTTCTACATTTTTCAACAAAATTTTCATATATCATAACAAAAAATGTTCATTGAGAGCTCAAAAGATGCATCTAAAAAACTCTGCAAAACTAGAGAAAAACATTCATAGGTGTCCTAACATTTTTTTAAAGTTATGGGCAAAAAACGTTTTTTTGAAAAATTAAAAATAAAAAAAATATATAGTTAAACTTTATTAATCTGTCTCAAAGTACTCTCATTTTATGTTCGCAGATGAGACCTACAATTTAAAAAAAATTCAGCCCAAAAGCTCTTTATAATTTGGAGATATTTATGAAAATATGATGTTTACACACACACAAACAGAAATACGGAATGACATTTTTCAGAAATGGCATTTTTGAACTCCTAAAGTCAAATAACATAAAGATATGTTAAAAAATCGAAGTCAAAAAATGTTGGTATTACAATACTTCCTCTTTATGAGGAAGCAATAATAAATTAAAATTAGTTAAATTTAATTTTTTTATAGTGATTCTTTATTTATTTTTAATTTGCTACTAATTTCCATTCTTTTATTATTCATTATTAATTTTGTTTAATTTAAAAAATTTTTAAATTGTTTTTATTTTTTATTATTATTTTAATTTTGTATATATTTTTTGGATAGACTCCCTGAAGGGGTATTTATTTTGATTTCGAAACGTTTGAGTAAATAACTATTTTATTCATTGTCCGAATGTTTTTGTTTTATTTGCCTTAATGAATAAATTAAAAAATTTTTAATGAAAATTTCAAAATTTATTAAATAAATTCCGAATTCTGTACACTTGTTCTTTCAAATATTTCTATTGTAAATTTTCCATAATGTCTTAAAAATTTTCGTCAACAGGTCCTTTTAGTGTCATTTGCCGTGCAGCATTGACCAAAGGAATTAGATCTGCACGTGAAAATCTTCTTGCTTTCAAAGTATTTTGAATAAAAAAAGTGTTTAAAATTTAATTCAAAATAAATATATGTAAAATATTATATTTTATGAATATAGTGAACAACGTAGTGAATTGTTTAATTATAGTTAATCGACTTATGTGTATTATTAGTTCTTTTGACAAAAGGCAAAATATCTCGGAAATACATTAAAGTATCAGTGTGAGTTTTATTAATGTAATATAGTATTTACGCTATTTTATTTTATTGCCCTTCATAATTGTTTATTATGGTTTGTGGTAAAATATTTTGTACAACGGTTTTGTAAACAAAATCTTTTTTGCGGAATAAAAAGAATGTCTATGCAGTACAATTATTTTTTTACATCTTTGAATTATTGTCCCAAAAGTTTGAATAATATTTAGAAAATATGTGAAAAATATTTTCAGTAAAAATTTTGATAATATTCAAAAACATGTTGTGACAAAATTTTTCCCTAAAAATCTTAGGAAATATTCAACAATACCCAAAAACTTGTAGGGAATATTTAGAAAATTATAATATTGTCTTTTGCGTCAACAGACATTTTGGAAATTTTCCCCAAAAAGGTTTTTTACAATTTTATACATAAAACATTTATATTTACATATAAATCATAATTATATCTCTTAGAAATTCTGGTAAAACATTAAGTGAATTTCTGGTTGGGAGTCTTTTATCACTAAATAAGAAGCCTGTGATTTATTCAACCCGCATCGTTTATATAGATTTTTTCGTATCGTGAAGTTTAAATATACAAGTAATGCATAATAAAACAAGTTTCCTACAAGAAGTAAAATTTTAGAAAAAACTGTACATTTCAATTAATTGCAACATCTTAAAAAGACTTCATTATATGGGCAATAAATACAAAATGGATCAAAGAGTCTTAGTTCTCTCTTCTTCATTGTACAATAATATATAATCAAAAAAACTACTGACCTCACCTGAGTCTATGGTCAGGAACAATTTCACCTTGTAGGAAGGCCATTGAAAACTTTATATATGTATATGTTATAAGAAAGAAGTTATCCAGTAAAATATTTCTTTATTTTGAAACTGAATATCGTTAAAAAATTCTAAACAGAAATTTGAAAAATGAGTTACTGAATAATAAATTTTAGTTCTTTATGTTACATTTCAACATTTTTTACGTTCCAATATCATTTTCGAGGTTATCTTCCTTTGAAAAAAAAGCTCTCGGAAAAAATTGTGCGAGGTCGTTTCCTTCGAATAACTGTTTGTATCTTGCTCTATTGCCTAATGCCATAACCATAACGATACGCAAAGAAGAAGGGGTCTGAGGAGAGAGAGAGAGAGTCTTTTAAGTAAAGTGCCTGCATGGAGACACCACATACACATATAAGTGCCGAGCCAATATGCCAACACGACTCGACGCGAACGTAAAGAGGTTGGGAAGCTTTTATCCCCTGTGAAAACTTCTATCAGATTCAACATCAGCTACTTGGAAAATTCATGATTCCCTGCATTGTTGCCAGTTGACGTACGTAAAAACGAAAACTGAGACTTCATATGTTCATTAATTAGGGATTTATTTATAAGTTCTTTTTTTCAACTTTAAATAAAGTTGACAAATGATGTCTCTGTCCCTGCAGAGAAGTCGAATCTTTAAAAAACGAGTCGAACACGAGGATGAGGCCGTTAATAAAGTTAAAATTGCATTATGAGAGAGAATCACCACAAGATAGCAATATAAAGGAGTTGAGTGTCGTAATGATGCTTTATAACTGTATGAAATAGATAGAGGGACCAACTACCGAGGGCAAAAACTCTCACCACCTGCAGCAAAAGCCACGTCCTCGGTCCATAGAATATTCAAGCTTCAATTTCATATCTTCGCACCGTTCCACGAACCCAGCCCTCTCGACTTTGCTGAAGATATTAAAAAGAACGAGGGAGGAGAGCAAAAGAAATTACAGAGCATCCCGACCCCGATATTTGACGCACAATGAAATGTTCCGCCGTCAACATTATGTACGATTATTATTCATTGTTTTTTCTCCTTGCTCAGTCATGGGACAATCAACATTTTCATTTTCTTCTCCATAATGCATTAATAACTCAATGCATACTTCTTATCTTCAGCTATCTTGGATTAACTTCTCTCCAACCTAAAAATTTGTATTGAGATTACCGCAGTTTCTAACAGAAGATACATTCTACAGGAAATTAAAAAACTAAATTTTTTATTTTAAAAAATATTTGCACCACAGGTCTTTAATATATCCATGACATATGTTCTAGAGAAAATGAGGATATTCAAGGGTATCTTGTGCTGTGGAGGAAACCACGAACTCGACTTTAAATTTAGGATCCCCTAGTGAACAGCTTTAACAACATTTGAAGAACTTCATAGAATAAGGCTCAAAAAAGCAACTTGTAATCGGGATTGACACTTAGAGGCCAACTTGTATAGAGTTTCAAACCGATTCAGACAAATTCACAGAAAAAGTTGACCTACAAATGAAAAATTTATCGATAGTCGCTCTTTAAAGTTTTTCCAACTTTTCAGTAGGAATGCTCTTGGAACTGCTCCCGGAGTGACTCTGCAAAATTTCCAGGAATCTATTTACGTAGAGAAGCCCTAGCTAGAATTACTGTTTTAATTTTGTCAATAAATATTGTGTGAATTTGATTTTATGCTATTTTAATGCCAGATAATATGTTCAATTGAACCTAAAGTTCCGTCATCAACAGAGTTACACCAAAAATGCAACTCCCAACTTAAAAACAAGACTTAAAGCTAAATTCTCTTCTTCGAAGTGTCAAGTATAGTGACTAATTTGTTAGAAGTAGTGAGAATTTGAATAGAGCGAAACTAGTGAGTAAAAGTGAAAGAACCCCACTGTCTAGAAAAATGTCGCAGATGATGAATAGTTGGCACGAACAAAAAGAATGCTTACTGCGTTCTCTGGGTAGTTCCCGTTCGCAGCGGCAGGACTGAGAAAACCGCAACTAGTACACCAAAGTCACCGGATCGCGGCGCTACTCGGGCACCGGAGCCAACAGCATAGAGACGATACGATCTTAATTAAAAGTTGCCAATTCATTTCGCTCCACGTTTTCACCCCTGTCAACTGAAACGTTCCGCGTTCCTGCTTTTTAGAATGGGGGTGATGGAGGTTCAAGCCCATTCTTTTGTTTCTAGAAACGTGAAGGGCAGGAAGTGTTCGTGAGGCGGAAACGTCCAAGATAATAAGAAGTTCGTCCGCGAGGAAATTAAGAAAATGCGACAGCAACGTATCTAGGGGTAAAGGAACATCCCCAAGGACAAAAGCTCTGAATTTAATTCAGAGGGTAAAAACTGTCTTGAAAAGTTGTGCCACGTGTTTGCCATTTTTCTAGTCAACTTCTTTTTTATTAGAAACTTTACACTGCTAATTATTTTTAAAAATATAATCAAATAACTCAGAATAAATTAAATAAATCCTTTATTTAACCCTCAAATGGAACTGTTATCTCTTTAGGGTAGCAAAAAATTCGAAGATTAAAACATATTTCTAGTCCGAATTTCTTCAAAAAAATCTAAACAGGTCCTAGTTAGATTTTTCTAGCTAGATTTTTGGGGCGTGGTTTTAGTCGCAATCCTTTATTTAGTAGGGAAACAATGAAATTTCTATGAGGAAATAAACATGTAATAAAAGAAACTTAAAAATATAAAATTGTTATTCAATTTTCCGTTCAGGATAATTCTCAATTATAATGCACTGGAATTTATTGCTGTTCATGCTTATTGATTGGTATTTTTTGATCATTTTTGTCTTCTTACACATATAAATAGTTAATTCTCCTTCACAACTTTTGTTTAGGCGATAGTTAAAAATGTCGATTCGTCGGCACTTAATGTGCTCTTAATGACTCTACGAGTTGGGAGTTAAAACCCTTTGTCTTTATGACAGGTGTGGTCTTACAGAACAGAGCCCTTGATAATAACACGACTTCAAAGTTAACTTCTTTATTTTTATATTTATTTTAATTCTACCGTAGTACAAATATGTTAAAATTAAACCATTCACGCATGAAGAAAAATGGTTTGAGAATATGTTTAATTTATTTTGAGTAAAGTAAATAAACTATTATATTAATGAAAACTCCATTATTTTGTAGTTTCTATAACATGTAATGTAACAAGGTAGAAAATGATTAAGAATAAAATAAAGCGCAGTCATAGGGCACCTGAGTAAAGTCATCAGCCACAATGTTATGAATTTATTTCTGTATGAATAGAAAGTTATAGCTTTATTGCTTATTAAACTGATCATATGGACCATTTTACGCTATGAGTTTATCAATCTTTATCTATGCAGGTGACTCAAACAAAATGTGTCCGTCGTGCTGTTTCAACCATCTGCATACATATAGACATCCAACAAGCGACTTTTTCGCTTATGCAAATTTACAGAGCACATTACCACTCGTTCATATAATTAATTTTTCTCTCAAAGTTGGTCAAAGAAATAAAAAAACATTGCAAGGAAAATTAAAATTCATTACGCAAATTAATAACAAGTAATAACCGTCAGTAAAATCGTATACTTTCTACAAACATTTTATTTCAAGTCGAACTTTATACTTAGAGATAATTAACGTTCATTTATCGGACCAATTAAGAAAATTAATAAGTGAAATGACGATAATAATTGCAACGATGTGGAAACGGCATCGAATAGAGAGTAAAAATGTAAGGGGGCGAGAGGGTGGACAATCAACAAAAATTTTGATAAGACTCGAGAGAATTGCGGAATAACAAATTAACAGACACTCTTTTGCGTAACAGCTCGAATTAAGCAGTCGATTTACGGGAGTAGGTGCATCTTAATTAAGCGTCTTTACGCAATGTTCGGCCTCGGGCTGTTGCGATTTCTTCGCGCAGTTAGTTACCGGCGTGAATGGATCCGTGCCATGAAATTACCTCTATATCGTTCTGACGGCCGTTCCCATAGGTATTTACGAATCGTCATCGTCACCTTTGCGATTAAATCGCCGCAAGAGCGGATTTTTTCTTTAACAAATCACGATAATAACTCCAAGATTTCTGTAAGAGCATTTGTGCTGTAAACAAATTTTTATTTCTTTCTGCACGACGCGATGGGAAGAATTAGGCAAATCATCTTTTTGTGAATGAACTAATAAAAATATATCCAACACAGCATTATTAAGATAAAAGTTAGTTGATTACAGAAAATCGTCTATGAGAAATTTGCAAAATAACATGTTAGCCAACAGCTAGACAGTTTTTGTCGTGGAATTTTATTTTCAACTAACTGCCCAGGTCCCGTAAAGTTAATGTACAGTTTTTATACAGTTTTCCTTTCATTTCTCTCGATATGGAGACTGTCTAGTATTTATCGTGATACTGTCTAGTTTACCGACATAAGAAATAGAACAAGTCCGTCTAGTAGGTGTCATTAAATTCGTTATAGTAACTAGCTAGCAGACCAAATCTTCTTGTAATACATTTTCTTGTCGATTCTCGGTCTAACTAAATTTCTGTAAATTGTAATAAATTAAAACTAACATTGTTTGAATTTTATTTAAAATAAAAAAACTTAAATTGTTAAAATAATAATAGTCGCATTCAATGTACAGGTTTAAGACCTATATTTCAATAATTTATTCTTTAATTTAGAGACAGATTATAGGTTATAAAAATTTTATAAAAATGATATTTGTTCTCATTGAGATCAGGACTTCAAGTGAATAGTAAAGAAATTTTAATTGTTTATATGGATTACCTGTTTTTAGATTCAAAACAGAATATAAGCTTTTATTAATTTTATTATTTTTGACAATTATTTACAAACATGAATATTTTTGAACAATATTATAAATTGGTAGCAGTGGTAGTAGCAGACGACAGTGTTACTGTGCATGCGGAAGTTGTCAGCGTGTGTGGTGCAGAAAATGTTAAAGAAAAGTTTTTTAATCAGTGTCATTTGTAAAGAAATTAACTATTGAATTTTCTTATTGAACTCTAGGAATTGTATTAACGAATTCCAAAATTGGAAGGATCATAGAAGGATGAGAAAAAAGTTATTTTTGATACATATATTAGTTCCAAATATCAACTCTGAAAATTTTGATGATCAACTATAGACAACAATAAGACGTGAAATGTAATAATCTAATTGGAATGAAAAATTGTGATATGTAAGAAACAATTTTGTAATTTATTTGTAATAATAAAGATTTTTTGAATATATTCATAGGAACAGTATATTTTAATATCGTAAATTTGACCAGGAACATTTTATTTATTGGAAAGAAACAAGACAGCCGGCCTGTATATAATCTAGATGTTTCTAGCGTCACAATCCTTGTTCGCTTCTGTCCAGATTTCCCTTTAAGTTAATAGACAGAATCTAGCGCAACTAGGCAGTTTCTCATATTCTTCCACGATAAATTTCTACACGGGTTAATACTGGAACCAATTTATACCTCATTTCAGAACTTTTACGGGATACATGTATAGTTTATGATTACTGGTATACCTTAAAAGTCAATTAATCTTCAGTTAAATCAATAAACTTTTCTATTTCTATTTAAAAGCTTCTTGTACTTTTTTAGAGGCTGGAACTATTTCCGTAAAACTGAGTGAATTCAAAGCATTCTATCGCGATTCGTCGCCACTTGGCCTCATTCAGGAAAGCTGCTTGTTCCCTGTGCATCAGCCCTCTCGCTTTCTCTTGCCTTGGTGCAGATAAGAATGAAAGCGGGTGACTTCACAATGAAGGTGTCGTTGCAGGAAATTATACAGCAGTTAGATGGAACCTCTTTCCTCTGAGCAATTGTCTCTTAGGCTCACATTGTCTTGTGAAATTTCTTCCCCTGGTCCCGTTTGCATAACTCTCGGAAGTTTCCCTATGATATGCTTTCTCTCTCTTTCTCTCACTATAGCGATTGGCTTGTCTGACATCAGCCAAGTACAATGAGAGATCTAATCGTGAATAAAATACTTAATATCT
Source organism: Leptopilina drosophilae (assembly GCA_032873175.1). Taxonomy (NCBI): domain Eukaryota; kingdom Metazoa; phylum Arthropoda; class Insecta; order Hymenoptera; family Figitidae; genus Leptopilina; species Leptopilina drosophilae. Next base: position 13,278,473 of record CM065484.1, read on the forward strand.
TAAGGTCGAGTACACTGCCTTGTTGCGGGAACACCCTTCGGGACGTAAGATGGGCTGAATCTCCGTGTCATGTTATCTGATGAGAAGGTGTCTGTCTCTCGCTACTTGAGTTTGAGATTTAGGAAACTAATCAATGCGAATAATTTTCAATTAATTAAGCTCAGCGTTCAATTACCATGCGCTACGAAGAAATTGACGTGTATTTAATTTATGGCATATTATATGAAAAAATACTTTGCCCATTATATTGTCATAAATAATATTACAGTGAAGATTAAAAACTGGAATGTTTATTCATTGCAATTGTGCATGACACAATTTGCGTATAGAAATGAAATGGGGAAGCGAAACTTATACACACTCAATAAGGGAAGGGAGAAAACTTTTTCGAATTCGTTTCGCAAGGCAACCACAACATCAGAGATGAATGAAGAAACGACACAATGCTGCGACTATGATGTCTAGCACCCCATAGTCGGCATCCCTATCACTGCCCCCCGTTTGACTTGCTCATTCAGTCTCTCGTGCTGAGCGGAGGGAATGGGTGGAAGAGAAGAAAATGGGGCTTTTGGTAAAGAGAAGCAAGTCGTTTTAAAGAGAGCGGTGATGCGTGGAAGTCTGGCGATCCGGTGGTCCCTCATCCATTGTATTCAAGGCTCACCGTCCCTGACTGGCATAGAATGGTATCTGCATGTGACGGATCGGTACAGAATTCGTCAAGAGTCAGGCTTGCATGTTTTCTCTTTTTTTCAATAAGGACCCACAGAATCGTCAAAGTCTGCTTTGTTTCCCGTGAAATATTTCTGTTTATTTTTTATTTGTACAATGTATTTTTCATTCTCGTCGTTAAACCATTTTAATAATAAATGTGCAGATTATTATACTAGATCTTCTGGATATGATTATTATCTGAAAACTCTGAAATCTTAAAAAGGGTTTCTAACTGAAAGTAGAAAATCTCAAGTTTGTTTAATGTCGCAAGTTTATAGGGGATAGACTTTACTCCCATTTGATTGAAACCCATTTCAGTGATTCGTTCCTTGCAATTTCGATCATACACATCAGTGAGCTTCATTATTATGTACTGTATTTGAAGGCACTCAACACCCCAGCAGCGTCTCATCCCTATTTCCCCTCTCCTTCGCCTCTTTGAAATATCTCATACATTAACTCTTGCAATGCTGTCCTAACTTTACGAAATTCAAGTGTGCATACACCTACATACTCCTTCAAGATTTTAATATTCATGCAAGAATTTGGAATCCGACTATTAACTTGAAGGGTTAATTCCCTGAAGGAATTGAGTGTGCTCTGGAGTGTGCAGGATAGTTATGAAGAAATTGAAAACATGTAATTAAAGGGAAATAATGAGTTTGAAAGTATTCATCAAGGAACTGAGAAGAGTTGTCTACCAAAAACCCGGTCGCAATACTTGAATATTTTCCTGCTTGCCGTGAAATGTACAAGTTTATGAAAGTTCACACACACAAAGTCAATGCGTGTTCCGGATTGCATACGAGACACACTCAGCAAACTCGTCGAGGTTAGCCGCGGTTATTTTAACAACGTGGCAACCTCTTTGTAGACCACATGCTTGTAAACCAAGAATGAAGTCTGTTCGGCAGCGGTCGGGAAAAAAGGCTCCGTTTCTCCTTCTCCTTCGTCGTCTTCTTTCTCTTCGCTTCACATATATATTTTTTTATGCTCGCACACTCGCTTTTTTTCCTTTCCTTGCGGCCCAGCCGAATACGACCGGTCTGCTAGTGTTTAGGGATGCCGAGCTGAGCTCGTTCCTTCGTGAATCCTCGCTCCTTCAGGGGCGCAGTCTAATTAAAAATACAGCGATCGCTTCTGAAAAATTCTTAATCATAATAATTGCGTATACGATGTTTCATTTGCATGTAATTTAAAGTCAACTGAAATAAATGCAATTTAAGTCTTCTTGTTATAATGCAGAGAACTATTCATTTAAATGTCTGTGTTGAAAAATCAATTATAATGAAACAAAAAAAAGTATATCAGGACCCTCCAATAAGAATATTTAGTGTGCGAGGAATAATATACTTTTCCATCCTGTCGGCAGGATGCAGCAATTTCATTCCCGCATATTGAATTCTTAACGCGTCGCGGCGTCATACTGAAAGGACGGAAGATTGGACGCTCTATTAGCAGCTGAAAAGTAAAAATTTAATCAATTCGATGGAAATTCCCGAAAACTTTGAGCGGCCCTGAAGCTCGGTGCCCATTTGCTGCATCAAGTAACTCTTTGCTTTAGTATCTTAAAGCGTCTCTTTTTCTCTTTTCTGCTTGTCATTCTCTCTTTTTTTCGCTCTCTTCGAAAAAGGACTATGCCAAATGATACACTCCGGGTGAAATGTATAGTCTTGCAAGACATCAAACACGTTGCAACTCTTGAATCGGTCAAGATGTCCAACAAACATCAAATTTTATTTTCATTTCAAGAAATAAAAGTAAATCATTCTTTATAAACTAGAGTAAGAACGAAACAAGCACCGAAATCATCTTGAAAATATCTGTTGTGGATATACAAATATTCTTCCTTTTTTTTAAAGGGGAAACGACAATTTAGCTCCAAGTGTTTGGAGTGGAGACTTGAGTCAAGAGCTATAAATAGTTGGGGACGTAGAAAATATGTCATATACTGATTTTTATATTCGTACGAGTACGAGCAGTGTGATGATGTGTCTTTTATCCACGTGCAGACACCATGTGTGGTCCAGCTTATACAGGACGCTTCAATTCCCCGCGTGAGCACCTCGACGTGTCGTAAACTCTTCGCGGGGATCTTAAACTTAAACTCAAAATACCAAATCGCAAGAACGATACAGCTGTTATAAATAGAGTTTTTCGTTGAAGGGATCCTCACTAAAGGAGACAAAGTTTCAACACGATTTAGTTTTTATGAACACAGTTTAGTGTCAGAATATTAGACTATTTAACATGATTTATAGACACTGCGCACTTTAAAGCTATTTTAAAATAAAAACCTTTTTTTATCTAGTCGTAAAAATTGAATGACTTTAAACTCCATTGACTTTCTTTCTGTTTCAACAGGTTATGGATTTCGGACACATCCCGTGTTTAATTTTTGAATTCATCATCATCATCATCATCATTATGTATTATTGAAAATTAAGAATCGACCCTATCATTAAAAATCAACATTAGTTTTTTCATGTGTAATTCGAAACCTCATTTTACTATGAAGCATAATAATTTTTTATGATATTCAAACTGTAGACTATAGAGACACAGACTTTTTAATGTTTCCACTGGTTTTTAAAGCTTTTAAAAAAATGGTACCTCATCCCGCTATACGTGTCACAGTAAAGTTTCATCATGGCCTCGACGCAAACTCATTCTCAACCCCTGTGTGTTGTGCCTGAACTTGGAGCAACAACTTTGAGTCTTCTCCTCGTTTATTCCGGGTGACTGCACTTTCTTTCCATCGCAACAACCGAGATGTCTCTTCTTCACCCTGCTCGGACCGCGGAGCAATTTCAGTCGATGGTCGTACCTCTCCTTTCTCTAACCCCAAACCAACTCCAGCAAAACCTCTTCCTTGTTCCCTGCTTTAGAATTTATCCTCGTCGCTAGTCCACGACCTTTTCGACTTCCGAAATCGACCAAATTCCTACCAGATGCCATTTCAGTCCGAGAAAAATAAGGAAAGCTCGAGAAGGCAAAATATTTCAACTATTCCACTAAATTTTCATTCTTCACTTTAAAAATTTACTTTTTACAAAAATATTTCCAAAACACAAAATTCAATTGTAATGGAAAATTTATCAACTTCAATTTTATATATCTGCACAGAATGAGAAATAATAATATTCATTTCTCCGGTAACTACTTACTTATACATATGTTGTAAAAAATTGTAAAGAATATAGAAGGAATGCGGAAAAGACTAATAAAAAAGAAATAATAAATGCAGGACTCCCGAGGGAGTGGGATTCCAAAAACTCTCAAGATTCTACAACAAAGGAAAACAGTGATAGGGATTACTGATGTGCTTGCAAATATTTTTCTACCCCGGCAATTGATCATCTAGGGACCACCCTTCTTTCTCTATTTCTGGTCTACGATCTCGTTCCTGATACCGAGAATTCTAAGAGGGTTCTCGAATATTATGGAAGGGAATACGCCCATAGAAAGGAAGATGTTGTAGCATCAGGGAGGAATTAGCTAATGGCGCAAGATGAATCCGTAATGGGTTTACTCTCTTCCCTCAAGCCGCATTGAGATTTCGATGGAAAAAAAGCAACTTTGGATTTTCTCTTTTTCTCACAATCATGACTCACGATGCATCGTTCTGGAAAAGACTTTCATATTACAGGCTGAATTAATGATTACTTTTTATTTTATAGTTATAGAATTTTTTACAAACTGAAATCAATATAATTTTATTAACTCAGCTGGTTGACTGATATAGAAAGAATTGAATTAATTCGCAATACATTCTTTCATTACGTTGGTGTAATAATTTAAAATATAGAAGCAGTTGATGTTTTTGGAAAAAAAGTTTCATCTATTTTATTCTATATATATATATTTTGTCGTTTTTTAGAGAAGGGGAGACTCATCCTTGAGATGGGTAGAAGGAAAGGAATGGATTCGCTGTCGTGGGGCGTGTAATACCCGGAGGAATGCGGAGAAGATGGAAGGAGAGATAAGGAGAGACAGAGAGTTGTTCGTTCTTTGCTCTCACCCCCTTTCCACCCACTGAATGTCTTCTCTCGAGAGAGCAAGAAGGGGTTGCTGTGCCACTGAAAGGAGACAGAGCAGCGAGTGGCGGTGAATCCTTGCGGAAAAGCTTATAGAGACTTAAGACTTTCGTTCCCTTCGGATGAAATGGTGTTTACGGCACGGCAATGTTTACGATGCAGGGACTTATTCGATCCAGCTTTGTTCCCCAACTCTTTCTCGAGAAACGGGGTCAACGTTGCTTTTCGCGAGAGAGAACAACAGGAAAATCGTTTCTTTTCTCCCACGGTTCATATGGTGAAGAAAATCTATTTCGCAGTACGTGTTTGCACAACACCAAGTCAACCACAATCGAATAAAAATTAATACATTTTTTATATCGTGAATAAAAACAACAATAATCTATCTATTCTTAACAGAGAAACGCATTGTAATCATTTTGATTTTACCAAAAACCGGAAATGACATAAGACAATTAATTATTTGCTTTCTTATCTCTCAATCTGAACCTGTGATAACTGATAACTTTCGTACGTGTCTTTTCGTACCTCACAGCTCAAAGAATTCCACTCCTAAATATTTGGATGTAACCTCTCTTAAAGTGGATAACACTTATGCAAGATAAAAGAGGTGCAGTAAAGTCTCATTGAAATCTATACATCATACATCGAAAAAAATTTATTCTAAAACTAAGAATATATTCCAATTTTAGAATATTTTTAATTCAGAATAAATTTTTTTCGGTGTACACTTGAGCCTGATTATTATACAAAAAAAAGTGTCAGGTGGGAACGTGACAATTTGCACATAGGAAAAGTTCATTGAACGCTGTTGTTATTAAGGAATTTTCAACATTTGAATATTTACTTATTTATTAACAACTCAATAATTAATGAAGATAATTTGACATATTTGCTGATATCGAATATTAAAAAAACATTAACAGAAACTTGATTTTAAGATACGCGCTTAGTTATCAATGATTTCATTGATTTCAAAGCATATCTGTTTAAAATTGACATTAATTAAAAATATCAAATAACATACATTACCCTGTCTTTTCGAATAAAACAATTATTTTTTTAATTTTATTTAAATAAACCAATAAAATATTTTTGTAGATAGCGTTCATTTTTCATTTGAGACAAATCAAATTTTTGTTGGTTCAACTAAAAGTGTTGCTTATTTTTCTCTATTTAATTATAGTGACGCAGTGCCCAGTTAGAAAGTCAGTTAAAGTTGAGAAAATAATAATTAAGCTTCATAATTAGTTACTTTGAAAACACTCAAGTGAACTTCTTAAGTCTATACCGTAAAAATATTTGAAAAAACTATTAATTCTGTGGGGACAAATTTTTGCACAAAAAACAATCTGCAAATATCTGTTAAAACGTCGACAGCATATATATATATTTTTTTTTTAAATTTTTGTATTGGTCTATCTTGTCTGAAAGAAAGTATACATAAAAAATCTTTTAGTCCTATACTAACGAGTTCTAACAGCGATATTAAACCTCGAAATCATTCACTGCGGTTGTAAGCAATTTCATGTGCACGCTTCACGTTAATTCTCTGTTTATCTACCTTACCGACTGACCGAGAAAAGTCCTTTCCAAGAAGACAATCAAAGAACCCGCGTATTTACGTGATCTTGTGCATCAAAAAAGACAAAAAATTAAAAAATACAAACGGCTTCTCCCTGACGATGATACACACGCGAACTGACTTTTGGAAGTGGAGTTTAGACTATTCTACAGGCAAGTAACAGCTGTCGATCAGTGGCTCTCATTATATTTTTCTAAAATCCACATTTAGACCAAGCACAAAGAAGAAAAACTACATCCTTATGAAATATGATGAAATATAATACTCAAATTATACAATTGTGTAATGTGAATGTGTGAATCGAAAGAATAATTGCGATTTTCAATACACAAAATATTTATTTACCAAAAGATTTTGTATTTATTGTTTTATTAATACAGTTCATAACACAATAGTTTTCAACTAATTTCTATTGCAAACTCGACAAGTTTGCAGTAAAATTAGTTTGTAAAAAATATCTGTATATTTTAAGAAAAATTGATTTTTAAATTTTTCATAACAGTATATATATATATATATATATAATTTCCAAGAATTAATGCAGTGTCTGAAAATATTTAGCTCGGAAGAAATTTCGACTTGAAAAGATTGTTAAAGAATGAAGAAGCATTAAAAAATTTTGAAGAAGTTTACGAAGACTATGCAATTTTTAGAAAAAGAAACCTTTGCGTGTTGCGGAGAGCAATTTACTTTTAAAATACATACTTCCTCTCGAGCTATTTTGAAGTTTTAAAAAGTTTGGAAAATATATTCCGGGCAGCGTTTTTTAATAAAAACATTTTCATTTAGCTTTCTTGAAAATAAATAATTGCAAACTGCTATTATTTTGAGAAAATAAGATAGCAGTTTATATGGTACAGCATGGAAAATATTAATTCGAATGTAATATATCTTTCAATAAGGGAGGGGGAGTTTGTATGAAAATGAATTGCCTGTTCAACTACCCATGTCTGCTAGTAAAATTACAATAATTTTCAACAAATAGACTAAAGGGAACGAAATGTATGCGTGCTTGCAGCCTTAGAATAAGCAACGCCTCTATAATTTCTGCCATCGGGAAAAAGGTAACATCATTCTTTGTTGCGGTCAATATTCCAGTTTGGAGGGAAGTTTTGATAAAATTTTTAAAATTGACACGCCCTGCTCACTACCAGAATCATTAATAATTTAATGTGTCATTAGGTGTAAAAAGTTTCTCTAAATAAAAAAAATTACTACCCCTCAATATCACATCATCATCCAAGTTAATAATAAATAATAAATTTTACGTAAAATCTGCCTGAAAAATGAATACAATTACAAAGATTGCATAAGCTATCGGTTATGATAATTTTACCCTGCATATGTTATTATACATTCAACATACAGTTAATACATTTGGATGATTGATCTGAGAGTAAGATTTAACCATCAAGAAATCAGTCGGCCGAGTGGAATCAGTTGATTGTTGTCCCTGTCATTCACATTTTTTTAGTAGTGTTGTTTAACACTTTGAAAGTTTCAATGGAAAATTGACCAAAGCCTTAGGTGTTTTTCAGGACTTGCTTTATTGTGAACTGGAGATAAATTAGGTCTTATTTCGCACCCTCGTGTCCGTCACCTTTATCGAATATCGCGTGACCTGGTGAAAACAGGATAGGAGAGACTCCGTCTTCCTCGATCAGGTTTGCAGACAGGAATTCCAATCGCGTGATCGGGTGTACTGGTAACCAAGGGAAATTTACTGCATGCAATGAACTCGCTTAAACCCTCCTATATAGTGGTGCACGTGCATACAGGGTGCTTCGAACTTGTGCCATCATCGAGATTTTCCAACATGCAAAAAAGCCGGACCAACATTATTATTGAAAAGGAGCAACACTATCTTTACTTGAGAAACCCTTTCTCAGTGCAACTAATGGAAATTTAAAGTTACATACCGAACATCAACAGATATTTCACATTCTGAAGTTACTTTTCCTGTATACTTTTGATTTTTCCCTTTAGAAAATCGGTTGTTTGTCAAATCGAAAATATGCAGATATTTTTCTTTGATTTCTAATTCGAAACTTTGAAAATTTGATTAATAATTTGTTTAAAAACTATTATTATTTTTTAGAATTTTTAACGAAAATTCTTCTTTAAATCATTTATTTTTAATAATTCTTAAATAAGTTCTTTGAGAATTTTCAAATATACTTTTTTACAATTCAATGTTACTAAAACTTTGGATTATTCGGAAATTCTTCAATTAAATACGCACTGTAAGAAGAATTTTTGAAATTTTCCCAAAAAAATTTAAGTAGCAAATTCCACTAATCACTTGGAAAAATTTACTAACATATAGATAAGGGAATTTTATTACGAAGACGTCGAAAACTTCATATTAATTAAAAAACATTCCCATGAAGTAATGTAGAAAAAATCTAAAATTATGGAAAAATTCTCTTAAACGTTTAAAAAAATTTCATTATACGAAAATATAGCAAAATTTCTTAGAATTTGGGAAAAATTTCCATACATGAAACAATTTTCAAATAACTACAAAACTTATATAAAAAAAAATCAATTCTTCAAAAATGATAGAAAATCCAAATTTTAAAATATTTTAATTTGAAACGTTTTGCATTGAATGTTTTTTAAATTTTAATTCTCATTAGTGATGCACTTTGAGCGAGTCTCGTCTCGAAAAACCGAGAATCTCGCGAGAAAAACAATAAAAACAATTGAATGTAATATTTTCATCTCTTTTCTTTTATGAAAGGACAGAGTCTCGTCGTGCATCACTAATTCTCATAAAGATTTTTATTAACAAATTTTTAAATAATTGAAATCTTTTCTCGAAATTTAATCGAATTTTTAAGAATAATTACATTTTTCGAGAAATTCGATTAAAATTGAAAATTGTACTAAAAATAATTAAAATTCTGTGATAAGCTTTATTATTTATGAAAATAATTGAATTCCTAAACCAAATTTATTATTTATGAAATTAATCGAATTATTGCGAAGAAATTTATAAGAATTTTTTTATAATTACATTCATGTGCAATTTTTATTATTTATGAAGATAATTAAATTTTATCCAATAATTACAATTTTAATTAATTTTTTTTCAAATAAATAAAATGTTTTGGGAAATTTATTAAAATATTTCCGAGATATTGAAAATGATTAAAATTGAGGAAAATTTTTTATTTTAATTGAATATTGGAGAAGAATTTTGTTATTTATAAAGATAATTGTAATTTTGACGAGAATTTTTCTTTAAATTTTGAAAATAATTGATCTTTTGTAAGAAGAACTTTCTTACTTTTGAAAATAATTGAATTACTCAAATCATTTGTAAATTTTTTAAAATTCAAATTTTTAAAAATGTTTTTAATTAAAATTTTCCGCACATACATTATTTCTAATAAAATTAATTAAATATATATTGACAAATGGAACTATTTTCAAGAAGAATTTGAATTATTAACATTTTGCAAAAATCTATGTAGGTTTTTAAAAATTTCCAATTAATTTAATTGAAAATTTTAATCTCCTAAAATTTCAAATTGAAACCTTTGAAAATATTGAACTGAAATTTACAACGTCAAATCTGACGATTTTCCAAGAAAAAATATTTAAATCTTCAGGTTTGACGTTGTAAACTTAAGTTCAATTGAAAGTTCATCTATATTTATGAAAATTTAAAGTGCAACTCTTTCAAAATTGAATTAATTTTAAAATATTTAAGTAAAATATTTTCATTTATACTTTGGGTTAAAAATCCATATTTTGGGTTTATTTTATTTCATTTAAACTAATTTAATTTAGTATAAATTGAACTTGAACAAGTTTTGAAGGAACTGGTGAAAAAAATGATCTCTTTAATGATAAGCAAACAATAGACATATTAAAGAAGTAATGAAAAAGTAATAATATAAAAATAGTGGAGAATATAATGACAAATTATGATGCTGAAAAAATGTGAAAATTAATAGTTAACGGACACCCCGTAGAGACGTGAATTTTGTATAAAGGGGACGAACACTGAGTGCATCACTCATTATAACACTCTCTTCGTCATTCTCGCCAGACCAAACTTGTATTAGATATATTTGGAATGACAGACGGTCACGGGTCAACCGAGGGACATCCCGAGCACTGATATCGCATTACTGGCCCATTCGAGCTTCGAGCGACTGGAAAAGAAAGAGGCGTTATATTCAACAGCGATGGAATAAACTCAGCATATGCGCAACATAAGACGAAAGAGTTAAATTAAATAAAAAACAAGCATCATCGATAAAGATATTTCTTACAAGTCGACGAGTGAGTGAAAAAACGCTCACATTAGGAAATTATAACTTTATAAAGACATGTTAGCTGAAATTAATATTATTATTGACAATTGTAATTTTATTAACAACCAGGGACTGTAACGAAACTATCATAAATATGTTTCGTGATAACGACTCGCGAATGGTATTCATGCTGAACACGATACGTTGAGAAATTTTTTCTTTTTTTAAATTCCCCAAACGCGTGTCTTTAAATAGAAGGAAACTATATTCTAATTCGTATTAAACACGAAATTAAATTGATTTTTGTTCTGTGGCTTCGTTTTCGGGATAAACAATATTTAAACTGATATTTTATTCGATATTAGTCCGATGAAAGCAAAGTTTATTGCTCTTGCTACACTTTTAAATCTTTAGCGCACAACATTTAGAAATTTCAAATTAAAACATGGATAATTTAAAAGTTTTATTTCCAGAAAAGTTGAATTAAACTGCATTTGAAATGCAGTAGCCAGGAGTCGACTGGAGTTGTCGATAGAGCGACCACACATCGATACATAGACTAGATTTGGCAATTGAGTGTAATTGCACCCATATTTCAGATAAGTGGCTTAATTGATTTTTCCCTGTGCGGGCGTGCATATCTACGGTTGGTTTGTTTCACAATTTTCTCGATTTTTTATAACGATTACCCTTCAGCGACATCGACGTTTATGTGGTACTCATCGAAACGAGCGCAACTCCCCTCGACGCCACCTTGCAGTCGATAAAATTAATTTGAATGAAAAAATCAAATTTACTTCTACATACTAACCGTTACTTTATTTTTAATGCTTCAAACCACATTCGCGTTTATTCCGTTAAAAATTTAATGAAAAAATTTTATAGTTTATGAAACAAAAAGAAAATTAATTTTTAATAAAAAATTGAAAGCAAATTGTTATTTCCATTTTTATTTTGTATTCTTTTATAAATACAGAAGAAGGTCTATAATGCGCATGCCATTAGGGAGGTTGAAGTAAGGGAAACTTGTTGTTATAGGACGTTATTAGTGATAATGATATTATTGTAATAAATTGAAAGTAATATTTGTTTCATTACAAAAGTTTATTTTAAATGCAAATTGCTTGTTTCTCTTATAATGTCTTTTATTTGTGATTGTTCCCATTTAACGTGCAACAATTTTAAGTTAAACTGACTCTATCTAGAGTGGACTCAGTAAAAGATCTTCTGCAAAACGTATAAATTTGAGCTGCGAACCGTTGTTTCCTTAAGTAGCGAAATGCAAGAGTGTATATTCCTGTCGATATCGAGCGTTGGTTCGTTTAATCGGCCATTCGTATTCGCGGGTCAATTAAGCGGATCGATATTTATGCTTAGCAGCCTAAATTCTCCTTTCTACCCGTATCGCTCCCGACATTATACAAATTAACAGTCCACTCGCCAATATCAACATTTTTCTTGTTTAAAACTTGACACGTTCCTGGCCTCCTCTTCTACTTACATTATAGTGGGCACAGTGCATTACTTTTATTCACGTATCTCTAATACTTGACAGAAATCATTACTAACCACACAAAAAAATCTTTTCTTCCAAAAACATTAATTTAGAGTCATATATGAGACTTCTTCATAGTCTCCCAAAATTTAAGCAATGACTAGCAACAATTCGCACGCTTACGCGCAGCAGACTTCTAGCTCGCTTTTTTAAAGAAAATTAGCAATTTTAAAATAAAATATGAATTGAATGTATAGTGTTATTATTATGATAATAATCATAAAATAAATAAATTATTCAATGAATAATTTTACTTACATTACTCAAATATTTCAACATTAATTTAATTCTAAGCGAGCTGCGTTTACAATTTTCATAAATAAATCAAGTTCAAACGGTTTCAATTTGAAATTCTATAAAATTTCAATGTTAAATGAATTTAATGAAAAAGTTTAATAAACTTACATTTTTTAATAATTGTAATACTTAATACAGAATCTTCTAAACTTAGTTAAATATGTCATATATAATTAATTTCAAAAAGTTTTGAAAATTTTAATTTCGATGGAAATTAATAATAATTAAATATTTGAAATATTTAAAAAAAAACAAATTATTGTTTTCGAATGATATTACAATTAGAAATTCGTAAATTAATTTAATAGAACATTTTTTTCAATAAAATGTTTTCTTTATTTTCCAAATATTCAAAAATTTTGAATTAAATTTTCTAATTGACAAATATAATTTACAAACCTTTCTTTTCTTTAATTTAAAAAAACACACAGAAACTAACTTCAAATTGCAGTCAGAATGAATGAAAGACTATACGGAGAGTAATATAGTTATTTAATAATCAATAACTAATAATATTTTCTAATCTTCATCGGGTTAAGCAAAAAGAAATTTCGCTTCAAAAGGGAATTTTTTTATTATACTCATAATATAATTATTGAAATAGTCCTAGTCACAATTCATTTCGTAGATATTTGCATTAATTTAAACGATTTTATTCTGAACTATATTTACGCCTTGATATCACTAGTGTTACTATAAGATTAATAATGAAAGTAAACAAAAAAATGAAGGATAATATAGTTTTGTATCAACACACTGCCAAATTTTCAAGTCATTTTAAAATACTGATGGTCTGTAGGAAAGATGATATAATGCAGATGATGAAGAAGTGAGAGTCAATGGATTATAACACTCATTGTTGTATTTAGAAATACTAAAATTTAACAGATTAGAGATTGGATAGTAAACAGTAATGTTAATATGAATGCCACTCGTTGATTATGACCACTTTAACATCCGTCGCGTCGCGTCGCGTCTGCCTGTCGATATGACAGCGATGCAAGTTCATTATTCATTAACATGTCAATTAACTTCAATGTCTTAGCTAAGTTATTAGTTGTATGTCTCATAAGTAATTAATCACAAAACTATCTTCAATTTTTAATCTGTAGAAAATTAATATTTACAAAAATTCATGAGTATTAAGCAATAGACGTGTGTATAAATAAATAGGTATTGATATAATAAAATTATATTATTATTGATTACCAATACATTATAATTAGGATTGGATAATATTAAATAGTAGTGAGTAAAGACATCCATAAAATTCAGAATATGATTTGCCAAGTATGTGTATAAGATTTGCGTCCTCAAAGTCCAAAAGAAGTCTTCATTATGAAATGAAGACACTAAAACAATTTATTCGTCTAGAGTGCTACAAGCTAGTAAGTTGGCCATCTCAATATGTAAAATTTAGAAAACGTATTATTTAACAGAGAAAGTGAAATCAAAGATACTTTAACAAATTTGGTCTCCTATTTCCAATCTAATAAGCAAATTATTGTCAAGTGTGCAGGAGTAGGCGATATTTTAAGACCTCATTATGCATTCCCGGCTTACGTACGGGAAAACAGAGCAAAGGGGCGATGTATACGAAACCAACAAAATACAAAAAGGCGACTGATAAGAGAACTGATAGAATGGTATCTTGAAAAATACAGAAAGCAGGGAATCAGCCTCATTACTTCTATCTATTTCTCGACATCCCCCTTACCCTCACAACATCGTGTCCATAACCCCTATTGATACTCTTTTTCTTCCTCTTCCTTCGAAACGATTTCCGAGAACGATTCTGTGGTGATCTTTGATCGGCGAGAAATGAGAAAACTCACTGGCAAAATTGCATATGATGTTTTTTTCCTCATTGCCTCTCCTCTATTTCCTCCGTAGTTGCAATTCAATCTAACAATGAGTGTCGACGAACCTAGGGATAAGATTTCCTCACAAGAACGAACTCTGTTATCTATATCAATGAGCTTCTATATTGGGGGAAAGAGTATTGAACCACTGCTATTTATTATTCATTGAGTCATTTTTATAACCGAAAAAGAAGAATATACTAAAATAAGCTCATATTAAAAAAATTGCTGAAAATTACATCAGGGTGTCTGACGAATTGTGATTTTCAAATTCCCGGCAAATTCTAAACCAAATTATTCTCAGTTTTAATTTTAATTTAATACTTTATGAATGTTTTGCACCTTTAATTCATTCTCATTATTTTTAATTATTTATTAAAACAACAAAAATTTTTAAAAATCAGATTTCAATCGAAAATATTAAATTTGTTTACACTGAGAGATATATTTAGATTTCTCACTCATTTTGGTTTTAAGATGTAAATGGTTTCAGACTTTGTTTTTCTGTGTATTCAAAAAAAGAGAAAACACATTTATAAAATATTTTGAACCGAGAGAATAAAGAATATTTTTATTCGAATCTAAAATATGAACAGAAATCGCCTAAATATAAGAAACTATAATAATATGTGGTTATTTAAAAAATGTGAAAGAATAAAATTGACATTTTCAGAATGTACTATATTCCTGGTCGCTACACACCCTGTATATGCATTATTTAAAATTCTCATATACACGATGATAAGAATGTGAAAACAATGAAGCGTAGCAAAGTGAACTTTGAGTAAACTCTGTTTCCAATTTGTGAAGAATCTAATTTATTTCCTGAGGATTCATAAAAAGCCTCATAGTTGTGACATGCTCTTGAGATAGAAGGAAGAAGCTAATTATTAATATCTGACCCCGCACCGAAGTATCGTAAATTACAATCTTTATGTAAACTCTGATAACCATTCTTGAATGGTTTCAATTAAAAAGTATAGAATGAAAATTTAAAATTCAGTAATGCTCATCGTGTTGACATTACGTTCTTGTAATTAAGGTCATTAATCGAAATTTGTCATAAAGATTTATCACTCAACGAGTTACAACATCAAGCGTACATGACCCGAACATGTGTAAATCTCTTGCAGTGCTATTGGTACGAGTGCGTTAAATGATAAATCACACTATAAAATATAACTCAGATCATGACCTTGAAGTGTTAAAATTAAATCGTATTCACGAACGAATCAACTTTTGTTATAACTGTAGTAAATCATTGTCATTACATCGTCAACGCAATACAAATCGCAGTCATTAGCGGAAAATTCAAACGCCTAGCTGGAAAATTTATTATTAAAATAAGCAACAAATTTCGATTGCTGACGGAGTGGTTAATAAAATACAACTTGAGACAAGTTCTATGCTCAAATCAACTTCTTGTGACTTTCTAAAGTCAATTAATACAATTAACCAACCAGACAAACAAGTTTGTTTGGTTCGCATACTTGTATATGAATTTGTATTGTCAAAAATTAGAATATGATAAAAAAATGAGTTCCTTCCGCCGTCACTGAAAGTTGTAACACCAGGTAATTGCCAAACGCAGAATATTAATCAAGTTGTAATATAAAATTCTTCAAAAGCACTTATATTTCGATGAATCAACCAACCAACTGATGCAAAGTAATTTTACTGATTAGGGGACATTGACGTCGCGGTTAAAATATAAATAATGGAATAATTTAGAATATTGACGAGAGGTTAGCATGCATTTGTAAACCACTGACTTGTTTTCAACACGAAAGCATCTACAGAACTAGAAATTTCCATCTAGAAATTTCCGTGGCGTGCTCTGGTTGACGAAGGGCTTAATGGTGACAATTTGTTAAGGCATAAATAAATTATTTTCCATATATTCATATATATATGTTTTCTCATCAATTTTTTACTGTTTCTGCTAAATATAGTTTAGGCAGTGATTGGAATGAATGCATTTACAGCTGAGAGAAGAGCCATGAATTTTATAATGTTGGCACGACAGCGAATATAGGCGACGGACCTTAATGAATCTTTATGGGATGGTGTCGTGAACTTGTGTGTATTCCTTCAACTACATTGCCCATTGGCGCATTTTCATTCCCAACTTAGTCAAGTGTTGCAAAGCTATGTCACGAACAACACCTTTTCTTGTTCAAATGAATAAACCTACGTGAAAAAGTTTACTGGATTGATACCGAGAAATTCCCAGTGTCACTTCCGTAATTTTCTGGGAGTAAATTCTTTTTTAATTTTTTGTGAAACTCATCTAAAAGGAATAATATTCTTATCTCTAATGTTTTATTTTTAGTAAAATGTTGATCTTTTAGTAAGCTCATAGTTTTCTATTAACAAAAAAGCGTAAATGTGAATAAAGTGAAATTCACATTTCCCGGGAGTTGTTCTTCAAAGATTCCGTCGAAAATCCAAAGAAATTAATAAACTAAATGTGTAAAAAGTGATTTCTTTCTCTCGAAATTTGTTATGCTTACTATTTGTCTAAAGGCTTGTTTTCTATTATTCCTTTTCGACGTTTAAACAAAAAAGTTTAAAGAATTCGTTTTGCCGACGCCATTGGGACATTTCGCTCATTAGGCTCGACAGTGTCTTTGCCGCGGTCGGTGTTGACATGTATGTCTGTGTTTGTAAATTTGGAAGGGTGTGTTGAAGGTCCGTGGGTCCCACCCTGCATCTTGATTGTCATCAACTCGATTGTCGCGTGATATTGTCATTAGCGAACGACGTCGCCAAGCACTCCACACAAGTTTACTTTTTTTCATTCAATATCAAACACAACAGAGATCAATTTCTGATCCCCTTACTCATTCCACTAAGCTCATGAAAAAAAATGTTTAAATATTCTTCACCAATGCATTACGTAATAAATGACAACTCCTTTCTCCGTTGAAAGAACAATTATATAGTTCCTACATTTTCTAATAAAATGATGTCAACTTAATTGTTGGTAAAATTAGACAAAATAAGTTTGGCTTTCTTATAGGTTACTTATAAAACCAATTTTAATTTTTTCTTCTTATTCAAATAAAACGGGCGAAAAATTTTTTACGGTTTATGTAATTTCTATAAATAGATAATAAAACTCTTGTAAAGATGTGCAGGATAAGAGAATGAGAAAATAATATGTTTATAAAAATTATGTTTAATTCAAACATTTTTTTTTTGCTTGGCTAATTATTTTTGAATTAAAAGAAGTTTTTCTCATTGTAAATCTGAACCTGCATGCATCTTGCATACTTTTGAAAAAGTGACTATTATCAACTTACCAGGATCGGAGGAGTCCAAACTTGTGGGGGCTTGTTGACTGAGTGGGCCAGGGGTTCCCCCGCTTCCGGGACTGCGTGCATCATCGTTACCTCCAGGACCAGGGTAGGAAAGTGATGAAGAAGGTGGTCGCTGTAAAATTAAATAAAAGGTATGATTATTACTGGTTTACGCCAATTCATTTGGAAAATAATTCTTGTAAGGTTTCATTGAAATTCTTTATAGATCTTATCAGAGTTGGGTAAATAATTCAAATACGTATTATGAAATACAAAATGCCATATTTTCCATTTTGTATTTCAAATTAGAATCGGAAAATTATTTCAAATTTCCATTAGAGTAGAGAATTATCAAATACGTTCTTGAGACATCTTCTCTCACTACGAAAGCAAATTTATAACTGAATTACGAATTAACGATTATTTCTCCAGTTCAATTTGGAGAAGCATTAAAGAACCTGCTTAGAAAATAGATCCAATAACGCAAATGATTTTTTATTATTAATACCGAATATTAATTGTGACATACAGTTGTAACTTTTCATGTATGTAAGAAATATGCGTGTAACCTCTGCCAGTCATCTTGAGACCAAATCCGTTCAGTTGTATTCAGCACGCGCAAGCCAAGCAATAATGAGTGACAGTGACTCTCACGAACTGTCATACAGATATCATCTTCACTTGTGTCCCCCTACGGACTTAACTGATAGGTTTGAACTGCTGCGAGTTTCAACAGAGAGACTGCCAATCAACTTAAACATGTAACAAATTTTTACAGTTTTCTTATTTACAATACTACAATTTAATATCTTAACTACTTCTTGGAGAATTAGGAAACGAATGTTTATGTGGACCAAAGTTTATCTAATTGTAAGCATTTGATCCAAGACTAAAATGATGAATTTCAGACCAATGGAGAATTTTGACGTCACTTCCTGTTAAGGGACGAATTTTAAGTGACCGAGGAGGGGCCATGTTTGAACGTGACTTGTGTCGATGTAATGACGAACGGTTAGGCGACAAAAGTGAATCGTTCCTTCGTTCTCTCTTAAGTTTTTTCTCCCTCCCTTCCTCTGCAGCTCTGAGCGTAATTTGAGAAACCGGATGTCTGGTATAACCCTTAAATAAATCAGTCAGCGAATGCCCGCATCTTGTCATATCAATGATGCTCATCGTCACGTCAAATTTTCTATCAAGAGTATGCAGTGTGTAAATAAATTCTTCACACCTCTGTTTAAAGGACTGAATTAAAAAGTGAAACGAGAGGCTTGCATGCTGAAATTTCGCAAATGTAATATGGGAGATAGAACTTTGCGTTTGAATGCAAAGTAACTCCGTAGAAATGAAAAGATTTGAAAGTGTGGGGTGTGCAAAAGGTGCCGGCAGGTTAATAGACATTATGCCTCTAAGTAGTTACGGCCCTGAGTGGCACACGCCCGCTGTCAACCGACAGGGAAGACAATAAATTATAAAGCTCACTCGATCGGCCAGTAACAACACGTATCGCCTACGTCTGGTATCCTCGAATGTATACGAGACGTGTCCCCGTGCATCGGTGCTCGGTGACTTACTGCTTCGTCTGACAACACTCGATCGGTACACAGACATCGGGAGTAATTGTACGTCGCTGCTGCTGTATTAATTGGTCGTCGCAACCTAACGCCATATAATTATGTAATTAGCGACCAGACATTATAGGTCTGTGTTGACTGGTTTACGGCTAAGATACGTAAATCTCCGCAATAAATTTATTAGCTCGAATGTGCCTTCTCTGCGTACCACGCAAGGCGAGAAAGACATATCAAACAGGACTAATGCCCACTTTATTGTCCCGTCCATTCCCTCACTTCGTATTTATATTCACAAGATTCATTCGACTTTTATGTTAATTGCCTTCAACTAACAATTTATTTTATTATACATCAGTAACAGAACAAATGTATTTTAAATACCTATTCCTGTAAAATAATCTAGAGGTCACAGGATTACTTCAACTTTCACGAAAGTGGCTAGCTACTTCTACGTTAGGTTTAAAGACTTTCAAAATAAATACCTTCATATGAATTAAAAAACTTCATCATTGAAAAGTTTGAATTGCAAAAAAAGGCTTGAAACTTTTGGTTTTATGCTCGAATATTAAATTAAAGAGTTATTAAAAGTCACTTATATACTAGGTCGATTGAGTTTTATTTAAAGGAAAACAAGGTTAAAATAGAAAAATGGAAAAATAGAAGGAGAATTATTATTGTAAATCCTAGAATGGGTTTTGGTAGCTGCTAACCACGTTGAGTCCAGATTTCAGAAATCGTAAAAAGCCTATAGAAGGTTCACAACAAATCTAAACTCTGGGTTTTATTGACAAGAGAGGAAATCCCGGGATTCCATATTTACGACTTGAGCGATGTTTGAGTCCTGTTTCAGACTGCGGGGCAACAAAATACATACGAACTTGGGGGTCCCTATACGACCCTCATAAATTTGTTTCTTTTATATGAGCATTTAAAGTTTTTTTTAAGGTCCAACATTATATCTCGCAGATCTTTCTTGATCCAGAAAGGATGTTTTCCATTTGCCATATAGAGACTTTGTATTAGCACTTGAATTTTGTTTGAAAATAAATCTATCGATATTAAATGCGAGGAAAGCAAACAATCCTTCAATATCTTAATCACAAAACTGGCCTTCATCTAACTCTTAAGAGGATAAAACAATCCTGAAATTTAATTAACTGAAATTAAAGGCAAACAACGTCGAATTATGAAATCAACGTATCATTTCAGTTAATGGAAGTCATTAAGAGAAGGAAGGAGAATATAAAATGGGTAGAATGGCGATTGGTTGATAAAGTATATTTAATTCAAAAGTCTCGTGACTTTGGAGAATTTATTCAACTCGACTTGCCTCTGGCAATTATCGTCGACTTTACGGCATCCGCCCGATCGTCCATGGGCAATGAGCAAAAGGCAGTTAGGCTACCTGCTTCAATCGTGCCTACCCAAGTTGAGGGGAATTCTATTACGTGGAAAATGTAAATATAATTGTAGCACACTGACATAACGGAAAGATAATCCGTCGAGTGGAGGCGCTGCCTCCGCAATAAATCGTTATTTATGATCTCCACACCATGCCAGAAGCGGCATATCTTCGAGAAATTCAAGTTTCAACTTGACTTTCTACTCACGCCTCCCTCGCCTATTCCACGTCACTAACCCTAATTTACAACTCATCACAGAATCCGATTATGACTTTAAATAAATTAGAAAACCACCAGAGTGGTTATTTTGTCTTTCTCTCTTAATGTTCATGCATTTCCTTGAATGCATAGTTTTTCTACTCATTTAAAAGAACGAACAGAGTTTCTTGGCCCCTCGAGATGGACTGGGTCTTGATTTTTGGTGGAAGATCATTCAGGAGTCTAAACTGTAGAGTGGGTAAATTAAAACGAATACCATCTACGATCGAAGAGAAGAGAACCGATTGTAATCGGGTTTGTACGAGGCGAGGGAAAGAGGTAGATGAAGAGAAAGCATAATTAGGGAGGAATGTTGATTAGATCCATCAACATGTCCCTGAAGTTAGAGTCGAAAACTATTACTTCGGTTTTATAGAAATGAAAATGTCACTAACTTCACTTCTTTCATTCACCTAGAGAGTTAGAAAAACGTGCAAAGCATTTTTTTAATTTGAAAAAGAAGAGAATTTCTGGAAAAAAATTGTGATTGACGCTAACATCACAGCCCTTTGTTATTGGAGGGGTTTATACAATTTGTACTGAATTCAATGACAAGTCGTCCAAGCCTATTTTGTGGAGAAATAGAAATCTCTATATTTAATCAAAATGAAACCAAGAATAATTTAAATTTTTTAAAATATTTTTTAACTACGTATTAAATTTTGTTTATTTAATGTTTACACTGTAATAAGAATTGATGTAAACATCTATTGTGTTATTTCTACCTAACTTAAAAGAAAACTCAAAAAAATTTAAAGCATATTTGAATAGGAATTGCAAAGTCATGTTAGTTGGAGTAATTAAGGCGTTTATTTGCCAGTCAGGTTCGTTGTCAGAATGATATTGAAGTAACAATAAAGAGAGTTAGTTCCCTTTATCGTTACTTTAATATAATTTTTTCCGTTCAATCTGAAAAATTGTACAAATGTTTTAAGTAGAAACAGTGAAATTTAACTGTGATTCTAATGGAAGTATAT
This sequence comes from Leptopilina drosophilae, assembly GCA_032873175.1. Classification (NCBI taxonomy): domain Eukaryota; kingdom Metazoa; phylum Arthropoda; class Insecta; order Hymenoptera; family Figitidae; genus Leptopilina; species Leptopilina drosophilae. The sequence continues at coordinate 13,300,299 of CM065484.1, forward strand.
AGAGAATTCTTTATGGTAAATTTAGGGTTTAATATATTTTATAAGAGAAGATGTAAGTTGCTTCGGCAGTACTGATAAGTATAGGATCAGCAACGAGAGACTCAGCATATAAGAAGAACTCATATCTGGTGGCAGCGGTGGCGGCGGCCTTCTCGGGCTAATTGGTTTCCCGTGTTAAATTCTCTCCCTCGGGATAAGATCCTCTCATGTGACTGTAGTTTTCAGCAGGGACGGATTGACAAACAATATTGTATTTTACAGAAGGTTGAATATTTCTTTCTTTCCAGGTTTAATTTTAATTAACAAAATAATAAGTTACAATGAAACCACTGGTACAATTGTGAACGAAACCACCTTCATTACCGACAGCTCCTTCATTTATTCATTACCATTAGGAGCATAATGTCTGATCAATCTTTTCATAATACTTTCCACCTTCCTGAATTTAAAAGTGGAATTTTTAATAGGGTTTTCACGCGAACATGACTTCAAAACATGTATATAGTTATAGTCTCAGATACGCACGCACCCAAAGAGAAAAAGGACGCTAACGATTGCCAAGAGGCAGCTAGCATCTTATCGCGAACCGCAATCGCATTAGTGGACAGTGACGCCCAGCGCCGCTGTGTTTCATTAGCGAAAAAATAATCGAGGGCGCTTCGTGGAAGGTTCGCTCGTTATGTGCCTCAAAGCCGAAGCAGAGAAAGGACGAGAGTGAGAAAGCGAAAAATTCAAGTTAGAACAGTATTCTAGAAAATCACACTTGCAACTGTTTAGTCTACGAAATACTCATCTGTACATACGTATCCCGTTAATTTCTGAGAAACTTATCAAAAATTCGAATGAATTTAATACTTGGAAATAAGTGACAAGAGAGGGAGAGTGAGTGATTAGATGCTTCATAGAGTACCAAATATTGTGTATTTATCTGATATATTCGCAAATGAATTTTTAATATTATTGAAAAAGTATATCCCGACAAAAAGGTTTTCAGTTGAGCCGGATATTGGGACGATTGGAAAAAGTGATGAATTTGAATGAAAATTGATCAAGTTTGGTCAACAAGGCAGTGTTGATTTCACCTGCGGAGTCCCCTGTCAGTCAATTTGTCAGTCCTCAGGGGCGCACCGCAGACTCCACACTCACGTAGGTGTCACGTGGTCTGATCGCCGCATCACCCAGGGGAATCCCCTGGCATCTCCAACAGGGAATTCCCCTTTATCGAAATACTGCGCCCCCGTTAGCCCGCGAGAAGCATCTATATTTAATGGAGACATTCGGTTAGATGCAAATTGTTATGAAAGCTTAGTCGTGTGCTTCCATCAGGAATATGGATATTCTCGAACCCAGAATTTTCCCAACGACTCATGCGAGTCCCACACGTAATAAAAAATATACGCTGGGCACCGTAGTGCTGTCACACACGCGAAATTTCGTATTCGTTCCCACTTCTCTTTGACGAGTTTCGCTCAGAAAAAAGGGGAAACATATAAGTGGAAAAAGCATCAACCTTTATGCTCCCACAACTTATTTCTCTTATCAAAATGTATCTATACAAATTACACCGCTAGGGGGAGAAAACTTATTTTCAAAATATATTAAATAATTCGCAAACAAACATTAAATTATTAAAGTCTTCAGGTAGTTGAACAATACCTGATAAAACAAGCTAAATTTACTTGAATACCATATGCTACCTTTCGTTTGGAATATTACGTCGATCACTACCTCCATAACACATTCTTGAAAAGTTCCATGTAACACAGCCAAAATTAAGAAAAATATTTTCAACGTTACAGAAAAAAACTGAACTCAAAATGAGTCGCATATGAGATTAAACTAAACTATAACTTTTAATGTTGTGTGTCCGTCAGCATTGAACTTAGGGAGCAGCGCCTAGATGGGTTCAACCAATGGAAACTTAAAAGTTTTGTAGCAACATTATCTACATGTCTTTACGATAGAAAAATTCAATTTTTAATTCGTGTTATAAAGAATAATGAATTATTTAAATACATAATAAATTCTAATTAAATTACGATGTTATTATCATAATGATTTGATAGGTAATTAAAGTGAAATAAACATATTTAATGGAAAATTAAATCCGTTTAAGGTTTTTGAATTATTTGTAAATTTATTATTTATAAATAAAAAAATACAAGCTACCAAATAAAAAACATTTAAATTACAAAAGTGTATAAAATAGCTTATGAAGTATACGATATGAACCAAATTCTCTTTAAGAAAGCAGGAATTCTTTCTGTTAAAAAACATTGCGAGAAAAGGTTGAATATGTTGAAAAATGTTAAAATAAAAAATGTGCTTTGACAACATTGTCAAAGCTCATTTTTTATTTTAACATTTGTTAAAGAATAGTGAATAGAAGGGCGAACATTTTTAAATGAAATACTGTACCCTAAAAATCCACACATACTCAAGAGATGGAGCTACAGTCTCTTTAACTTAAATAAATTATATTAAACAATACAAATTCAAATTAAAAGGGCATGTAAAACAGTGTCTTCTTATTCAGATTTAGAAAGTATTTTAATGTATTTATGGACAATAGTCAATTACTCAAATAAATATTACAACTAAAATATTTGAAAAGAAATTTTCTTTTCATTTATGTATTATAGACATAAAAGTTCAACAACAACTAAGAAGCAATTGTAATTGTAAAGAAGATATAGATTTGAAAATTATAGGGAATATGTATTAGAAATTTTATCAGATATATGCATTTAAGGCAATAATGTGGCGCTTTGTGACATGTGCTCTTAAGTATCGCATACATTTGGAAATGATATATGCTTATATTTTGAAGCATTTCCCTTGGCTGAAAACCACCACTGGAACTATTCACATAGGTGTGCCCTTTGAACATTTATCGAATTTCTATATGAATATAGAAAGTATGCTAAAGCTAAATGCACTTCAAATTGTACCCATTCGTGATAGACAATTTAATGATCGATTTCATATAAAAATTCTTTTATTGACCTTTAAAAACTGCTTGCACGCTTGTATATATGAGTAGTATATTTTAACAGTGATTTGATAAAGTGTTGGCCACGTGAAACAATCTGCAGAAAGTCTGAAAACATTTTAATAATAATAAAGACATACAAAAATGACTTAGGATAAAGTACGGACAGAAGCAGCAATCTAAAAAATTTGCATCTAAAATCAATAAAATTTTTGTGTTTATTTTATAAACACTTTGCTTCCTCATGAAAATTTTCATTATACGAATATTAGAAATAACATTTTTCTTCTTTATTCCTTAGTTATTTGTTTAGGAATTTATAATTTTCAAAATGTCAAAAACTTTTTAATTCTTAGCCGAAGAGTTCAATAAGTTGTCAAAAAATGCTTCTTATGAAGAAAAAAATTTTAAACAAATTTTTTTGTATCAAAATTTTTAATTCAGAATTTAACTTAATTAAATTACAAAAAGAGTTTTTCGAAAAATTTTTAAACGCAAAAAATATAAATATTCTTTGCAAAAAAGAGTTTTATATCTTTTTTTAATAAACCAACTTTTATTATCTCAAAATTAATACTATTAATCTTGTCTAAATTAAAAAAATAATTTTTTTAAATTAAAAATTTAAAAAAAAATTTCAATTGTTTCAAATTTAGAGTGTATGAGTAATAGTAAAGATTTTTTTATTCATATCATACAATGATATTTTCTTTATCAAAAATCTAACAATTGTGATATGATAAACATTTCTTTTTGAGAAAAAAAGTATTGACATTGATATAATTCACGAATTATGTATTATGATTTGCAGCATCCAAGAGTAGATTTAACCCAGTGACCGAAGAGTGACGAACGAGAACGACAATCATTGAGTAGAAATTGGGGGACGTATAGACGGTTGGGCGGATGTGTCGAGTAATGTACTTCCGGTTATTGAGCATCGTCTGAAGGCTGAAATGCGAATTTGTTATTGCCAAACTTTAGATAAAAAATTAGAGTGCTACGTGACAATTTCTTCTCAACAATTTTAAAATATTTAAATAAGGTTATAAATATTATATATGTGGACAATTTTGAGTTCAATTTTCTTTGCTATATAAAAGCCTCATGTTAAAAAAAATTGAGTTTTTGGTCGTTGTCTAATGTCAAATATATTATATTTATTGACTCAGAACCAACTAAATTTTTCATTTCATTCAAATAAATTTTATTTGTCTCAAAAATATGTTTTATCTATGTCGAATAAAATTTTAATGTAAAAGAAATAAATAGCCTAGCATCAAAAAATTTACTAATTTTTTTCTTTTTTTTCCTTTTTATTTAAAGACGATTTGTCTGTTTTAAATTAATGAAAAAATTATTCAGTAAATTTTTTCCAGTTTCAAAAAATTATCAATACACGGCAAGGAAAATCATAAAAATGTATAATTATATGAACCTTGGTTGCAGAAGATTTATACTTTTTCGGTACTAAATTTATAGTTAATTATTTTATTTTTTACGTCAAAACAATTTTGTTGATTCAGCTAAAAATTTTGTTCATTTTAATAATAACGTAACATTTATTCGGGTACACTGTAAAAAGAAGGCATCTTATTTTTAGAAACTTTGGTAGTCACTTTTAAGTTGTTTCCAAAAAGTTATCTAAAGCATCTTAAAATGCATTAGTTTCTAAGATAGAAGATGGAAAAATAAGATGTTTTAATCGTTCTAAAAGCGATTATAATGTATTTTAAGGTGCTTGTTTTTACAGCGTTTTTACAGTGTATCTGAAAGAAAATTTTTGTTTCAAGTTTGTTTTATTTAATCAAATTAGCATTATGAATAGAGAATGTTGTTCACTTATAATTACAATTTGTTCGACAAAACACATAAATTTGTTTCATACAACATAATTTTATATGAATTAAACAAAAATATTTGTTTATCTTAAAAAGTGTAAGTTTAAAAAACAGAATTATAAATACAGATTTAAAAAATGTAAAAGTTACATATAAATTTGTACTAGTGAGAAGAATTTATAAGTTTTCTTTAAAGTTTCATCACTCAAAAAAATGTTTTAATTAAAAAATAAGTAGACAACCAAAAAAATATGTTTGAATTAAACATAATTTATAATTGTATTAAACATAATTTTTATTGAATCAAATTTATTATGTATTGAATTAAAACTATTATGTTTAATTCAAAGATAATTTTTGGTTGACTGTATAACAAAGATAATTATGTTTGATTCTAATATATATTGTTTTCTCAGTGAGTGATAATGTTTTTAATACTGATTTTTTTTATAATACAAAATGATGACTATGGACAAAATATATTTCATATTTATCTTGCTTGTTATAAATAAAAACGAAAAATTTAGTTGAATACAATTTGATTCATTCAATTAAAAGTATTTCATTAAAAAATGTGATGGAATTGAATAAACGTTTAATTAACTGTTTAGCAATGCATTTATATGGTAGAGGTTAAACCAAAAAATTTGTTGTTTCAAATAAACTTTTTTCTCAGTGATAGTAATACTTGTAAATGGAAAAATCAAATCCTCCACTGAAAAAAAAGTTCATTGAATCAAGTTAATGCATTTTCTTGACCTAATTTACTTGAAACATACCCATATTTTCTTATTGGAAGAAATTTATTTTCTTGTGTCAAGTAATTTTGAGCATTGGGCAAAGTTATTGAAATAAGAAAATATGGGTTTCACATAAGTAAATATCATACTGTTTCAAACGAACTGTTTTACATGCGCCATGTCCCAAAAAAGTATTGAATGAAGAATATTATATGTTCTCACGTCAAGCAATTTATGTCAAGCGATTTATTATAAGAGTAAATTATATATTTTACATCTGTTTATGTATGAATCTCGTAAAAATTTAACACGGTATTCCAATGAAGATTTCTAATTATTTGATCAATTGGGACATAAAACTTTGAAAACAGTAACACATTTTTGGAAATCCGTAGATTCTGATGAGACTTTATGGAATTCTGTTTAGGGGGTTAAAGCGCAAGCCGTTAAATTCGCATAGGCCCGCGAATTAGCATAGGCTAATGAATATGTTGAATCAATTTAACAAAACGAGCGAGCAGAGAGCATCAAGAATGAACGAGCCGACTTTAGAAGCCTATTATTATTGTAATTGGCGCGCGTGTAAAACCGCGTGTGGAAAATGAGCCTAATGTGACGTGTGCGGGCGGTCTCAAGTACATATGCAAGTACAGCTGGGTACTTGTTTTGCATGGGACCACCCTGTGCATTCACTTCATTCACAAAAAACCATTCCAACTCTTTAATACACTCATATTTAATGCCACTCGTCACAAATTTTTCACGAGTCAACAATAAAAAGTAAATGTAGAAAATTTATCACCAAGCACTCTATGACATTAAGATGGTAATGCAAATTTTTATAATACAACAATCTTCATATATGGTTATAACAAAAGCAACTGGAAAACGATCCCTCATCGTCAATGAAAAATTAATTCTTGGACTGTATTAGCAACTTTATGGTCAGGTTTTACAGTCTTTAAATGGGCTTTTCAGAAACCTCAACGTCATTTCGCATGGCAGGGCGAGGGGAAGTAAAGTCAGTAAGTGCGGTGGCATGCAAAGCTTGTTTGTTTAATGAGGGAAGCGAATGTGAAGGCGATTTTAAGACTTTTTCGTGAAATGAATACGGCCTCTCTCTCTCTCCGTCCAAAAGAGGCAAAACTAAAACAGAATGTTTAATGACAAGAAGTAGAAAAAGATGTTCAGACTTGAGTAACACTTTTTATAAGCATGATCTCATCAAGAGTGTCTTTCATATAATACATAATCACATTTAATTTTATTTCAAATCACTGAAACATCATGTCGATCTATTCTAGCGAAAATATTTTTTAATAATTCTTACACATTTCCTTTAAATATCAAAAGGTAAACAAAACCATCTTTCTTGTAATATACAATCACTGAGCAATATAGGAAAAATCCAGCTAATGAGATTTTCAATTTTAGTGAAATTAATTCTTCTAGAAATTGTTGTATTCTTATCTCAAAGAATTGCACCCCCGCAGATTGCATTTTCATGAAATTTCAATTCACACCTGCCTTTCTGGAGTCGACCCCTTCCCCTTTAATAATTACTCTTTTTCAGAGTTTTGCAGCTGCTTGAAAACCTCAAACACTGAAAAAATAGTGTTAACGAACCATCACCCACTCCTTTTTAAGTGAGGGAGTGTTCTATGTATATCTCATTTAGAAAACAGGAAAATTTTTAGTCTTACATTATTAAGTAGGTAAAGAAAAGTTATTGTTTCTATTATTAAAAAATTTGCTTTATGAGAAATTGAAGGTTAATAATCCATAAAAAAGAAGGTCATTACGTCAGACCTGAAGTCTTATTTATAAATCATTTGAAATTAATTGTTACACTGATCTGACGCTTTTTCCTTTCTTTATCTTCTAATTAAATTAATGAATGTAAATATACAAGTAATTTCACTTTATTTACTTCATATGTTAAGTGTTAAAATTTTTTTCAGTTTAAATAATTTTATTATTAAAAAATAAATTACATCAAGTAGAACCAGTAAAACTGCATTTTCCAAAATGCAACTCATTGAGAGTTTAGTATAATTGTTCTACACCTGTTCGGTTTGTATACCAATACAAACGGCTGTAAAATTAATTTAATTTCCTATTAGCATACGATAAACGCCTGCAAGCTTTCCTTCGTTTAAAATCAACATTCGTTATTAAATTCTCCAGTATATTGACATTTACTGTATTTTACAATGAAGTAAAAGTTATACATTCTATTTATGTATTTAATTTTGTGGACATTGCAATTGTAGTCGTTTTAATAACTACACTTTTGTTTATTTTCGCTACAATAATTATCTTCCTGGTTGCCTGTTATATTTTCAGTTTATTTCAGTTCTCCTACTTCTATATATATATTTTTTTATTTTCATTTTTACGTATTTTCACATTATCAGATTATCTGTTATCGACTACCAGCATATGCGACATGCTACTACGAGTTATAAATATAATAGCACTTGTAGATTCGCCAAGAAAATTAAGACTACATTATTTTTAATATAGACTTTTTCTTCAACCGATTTTATCGAGAGAAACTTTCTCTCAACATTGAAAATCAATGGTGGACAATTATATATTATGGAAAATGTGTTTTTATTAAAGAAATAGAATTTGATGCAAATTTTTGGCGAAATTTTAATTTCAATTCTTAAAAATAAGTTTAAATTCTTTAATGTCGGGAATACTTTTCACGAATTGTCCTTTTTTTGATAAATTTTATGGTTTTATAAACTCGTGATAAATTTCGACTGATGAAAGGTTTACAAGTAAAACTAAGAAAACTTTTTTTCTCGGCGCACGTAAAATGGAGATCTCGAAAACTAAAAGAACTTCCGGGTGATAATTTTATAGCCGGTTGTTCGGAAGGGATTTTTAGTCCGTGAAACAAGGGTCTTTAGGAAGCCTTAGAGGAGGTGCCGGTAATTGTAGGTTGAGACTTTTGGCCACGCGCCCTTTCTAACCTAAAAGGTTAGGCGAGACACGTGCCCCCATAATGGAGAACAACTACGCACCTCGGAACGAATTCATAAAATTTTCCCTATATGTCTAGTTACTTGATTTTACTTTTTATTCCCGATATAAAACTCCTTAGGTATTAATAAATAAAACATTTTTATTTCTCCAATTTGGCAAAAAATAGACACTATTTTGTTTATTATATTTAAGAATAAAAGAATCAACAACAATTTCATGTCTATTTTAGTTTTGTCTACCACAATCAGTTACAGCTTTTTGAATGACCTGAAATTTCGCGCAATGAATAATAAAACTTGTTTTGCTATGTAATAATTAAAAGTATTAAAAGTCAGATTAGTTGTTTGAAATCTGAAAAATTTGGGATATACTGAAATCCCGAAAACTCGTCAATTCAAACACAAGTTACAAATGGAAAATGAAAGATACTCTCGACCTTTTTAGACCTCTAGTCAATGCGGTCTGGATGAGCGGCCAAAAAGTGTAACTCGAGACGTGGAGTATGGTTGGTAGAACTGTCGAAATGCGCACGTGGGCCCCCTGTGGGGTAAAGTCTTTCTTGTGTGGCGCGTTTGCTCGCCATGTGTTTGTCATCTCCACAGGAAAAAGGCGTCTTTCCCCTTACTTCCCCTGACTCGTTACACACTTACAGCAAGGCCTTTTGACGGTGCTGGATTTAGCACTAGAGTAGGGTGACAGATTATGATGGATCAAATTTTTCAGTATTTCTCAAATAATTTTAAAATAATTTCTACACTAAAATAATACACGAAAGCGAATGAATTCCCTGTTCGCACAATGACCTACATAAAAATGAAGTAACAATTTTAATTTTTTACTTAAATCAAGATAGAAATTAACGACAATTACAATCTACTCTACCCTGCATGTTACCAGCAAGAGATATCAACTTGAATAAAAGCTCGTAACCCGAGTATTGGCGGCAACGAATATACTTGGCTATAAAAGCAGCATAAAGATTGGCTATTTTGACAATCCCGGGAAGAGATGAGCAAGCAAGTGAGAAAGAAAGTCGATCCTCGCGATAAACTTTACGACTACTCGCTCAACGTTCGTAAACTCCAAATGTCGTAGTTGAGTGTTTTTTTATGATTTTAACACGCATTTTCTCACGACCGTGTCAAAAGTAGATATACGATTGTTTTATTCTACACATATCTAATCATTTTTATCAAATCTGGCAAGCCATTTCATTTTAATGAGAGCTTTAGTTCAAGGCCACGCCGATAGTGTTTACAATTGCCCTCTGCAAAAGCTTTTAACTTTTCCACTTTGTCGCATAATGGTAATGCAAAACCAATTGCTTGGCTAGCTATTAAGTAATTGGAATAATGAATTATTATTAATTATAATAAGTGTAATAATTGCATTGGAGAAGAAGAGCTTGAGTGAGTGGTGAGTAAACATCGAACCAGGTGGGGTTGCGTTCGGTAAACACTGGGACGCCCATGACATTTTTCAACCCATGAATAAAAAAGGACTTTGGTATACGAGTGTCTACAACACTCGATGTAAATATGTAGGCACAGGAGCAATTACTTGGCATGACTTGCTTTCTGCACCCTAAAACTGGTAATCTTCCAGGAGACTCGAAATTCGCCGACTAACGTTAACGTTAACATAAGCTGATTTTCCGATCAATATTTTATATCGTACCAGAGTGACTAGTATTTATCGACCCAAACTAATCTACCTTTCGATTCTTATGAATATCAGATTTAATGTAAACAAGCCTACAACTTTGTTTAATAGTTCGCAATGCCATATTCAATTTTAGAAAATTACATCAAATTTCGAATTACATATAGAGTTTTTGAAACTCGAAAGAGAAAGTGAGCAAAATCTGAAATTTTACCCCAGTTCTATAAGTAACGTTATTGTTAAACAGTTAAAGGTGAGTTGAGGTCGGTGAATAGTGAAAAGGGACTACCTGAGGCGGAAAAACTGAGGTAAATCAATTTAAACGGCAACGCGGGACCCGTTTAGGTGCCCTTTTTGCGCCTGCGGGTCGAAGCCCCGTCACTTTCATCCTAAGGGCTAAATTTGCAAGGAAAGCAGCTGACTAGAGAATTCTTTCCTGTTTCTCCCTACTCACCACCAATCACAAACAATTTCTATCCTTCTCTCATGGAAAGACTTTGTTGAGCATAAAGCTTTCAGAGATTCTCAAACATAAACCAAAACTTTCGAAAACTGTGACTAACTTTTTAAATAACGTTTGGAAACGTATTGACAACCCAAGACTTTTGCCTCATTTCTAATAAAAATAAACTGCAATAAATCTGACCTCATGCACTTGATACAGATTTCAAGGAAATAATATCTTTTGAGACTTCTCTCCTTCATAATTGGAAAAAATAATTTCTAATTTCTGCTGTATTGCCTTGAATATGAAGTTACATTTTACAGTAAGATCCTTCTCTTCGGATGGTATGAAAAAACAAATTGGGCATATGCACACATTGGAAGGTGGCAGTGACAAATTCACGTGCACCAACCTCAATCTCGTTGGCGAGCGAACATGAATATGAGATTGGCTGATATGATTATTCATAGGCGTTCGAGAGTGATGGCTGGTTGACAGCCGCTGGAACCAAGCGCGAGAGTGTGTGTGTGTGAATTATTCTTCGCAGTGTGCTGTGACTGCTTGCTTGCCTGCATCAGCCCCTGTGTTCGTTTCAGGCTGCTAAAGGCCAGCGGCACCATGTGGAGCTGAGCACGCTTCCTAACCTACCTTGCCTAACTTTCATTCCAGTCATGCCATAAAATCACGAGTTATATTACATTGTCCAATAATTTTTTCCTTTTGACTTTCTTTCATATCGTTAATGGAATTCCGCCACTATAATAATTGTTAAGACTCATTTCATTTAGCATGAAAGCCAACAACATTTTTAAATTCAGACAAAAAACTTTCAGAGCTACGACCCATATTAAAAAATGGAAAAACATTAACAAGAAGTTAATAAAATAAGTTAAAATTTTTAGAAACGAGAATAAAAGTTGCAATGCAAAATTGAAACGTGATGCTTTCTCGGTTGAGACTGACCCCAAGGGAAGAGCTTTGTTACATTGAAGGGTGCGCACCGAATTAAGCCGGCATTATTATATCGATAATGAAATTTGATGATATTGTGCATTTTACAGGCCTAGGGTTCTCTGGCCGATCCCATTGTCAGAAATCAAACCACGCGACGCTCGACTACTTTACATTATTACTATTACCAGCCGCCTCGCCCCCATAGGTTTTAAGTTGGAATAATGTCAGGACATTCAATCTATCTTTGCGGTTGCACATGCGTGAAATCTTTGCTTGTACGTTTTGTTATCTCTTCCGACCAATGAATATCGACATAATGAGTTGACAGTTTGTCATAGGTATACACCAAATAAATTAACACTTGCTCTTAATTCCACATATATGACGAAAATTAAATTCAAAGTTTCATGAAATGAAAAATGAAACACAAATAATTTTGAAAATTGAATTTCTTTACAAATGTGCCAATTTTTTCACCATGATCCAGTTTTATAATTTGTATTATACAATAGGCATATATAAGAATTGGCAAACATTTCTCGAATTTCTTCGTCGCTTGATCTTCCGACCCGGTGTTAGGAGAGAATCCTCCCCTACAGAAGGAATTCCCTTTGTAGTCGTTTACGTTTGTTTGCCTAAGGTAGAAATAACGGACGCGTCTTTCCTCGATTAGCTCTAACTTGCGAAACATGCAGCAAAAAAATTCATCTGGGAAATGTGGTTAATAATCCTTTACTAACAAGTAAGAAAATCAACTCACTGAACGAAAATTCACTACTAATGTTATTATCAAATTATATTTAAGAAACAATAAGAGTTATAAAACAAGAAACCAGTTTTATAAAAATACTTATATTTACTTTCGAACTGAACCCGCAATACTAACAATAAGTATAAAGAAGTCAAAGGATTAATTTTGAAATACATAAATATTGTTCTTCTCGAATTTACTTGTAAACCACAAAGTACAAAATTTTCCAATGAAGCCCTTCTTAATTTAAATTTCTCTCTAATTTTTGCTCACAACGAGGTCTTTCAACTATTTGTTATTTCAGCGGTAAAGAAGCAAATTCCCCTCGTTTTAACACACAACCCGTGTGGCTTCCGCGAAGTGAGGACTAGCTATAAAGTGAAAACCGTCGGTTTGTTTAAACACCATCGCCCCTATAAAGTCGTAACTTCAATTGCAGGAATCTCCATTACATGATCTATATTGAAGAGACTGCGATCATGAAAATCGAAAGAGAACGTCTTGTGTGGCGACTCTCAGACTGTTCATCTATTCTCAGCAGCCATCATCGCGTTTAGTCAATTTTAAAAAAATTGGCGCATAGTGCTTTCCACGTATCTAGACGCTTTTTCACTTTATCACTTAATTTGAGATTTTTGAAATATCCCGACCAAACTTACTAGCCCTATCCTATAGGTCAGTGTGTACAAATGTGGGAAAGATAAATAATTACACATTTTACCTCAAGTTTGAAACCACCCCGAAGCTCATTACAAGTCTGTTGAAGACTAAGCGCGATAAGGCACGTTTTTGACATGGCACTCACAAGCGGTGCTATTTGATGACTGATCGTCTACTGTCAAGGACCTTAAGTCCATTACCATTTCCCACAATAGTCTACCCGATTTCAAAAAAACATGTGTAACATATACTCATGAAATAAAAAATTGAATACTTTTAACATTACTTATTTTTTCCAATCAATTGTCAAGAACTTTAAATAATCAAAATTTACTATAGATTTAAACATAATGCAATAAATATTATGCAACGATTCAACAGAGATTTCCTGTCTGTAAGTAAAGCAATCATAGAAATTATTTATTGAATGAAATGACGATTTCTGAAGTAAAATATTGGCCATCGGAAAATAGTTATTAATTTTCGAGTAAGGAAAGTGGCTTAGAACATGAATAAAATATTTAAATAATGTAATTTAATTTAATATGAAACATTCTGTATGTAAACACAAAGTTGTTTTACTCTTATGTTTTTTTAAATATTTTTTTATTATTGTCTCTTTATGATGAATATTACACTTCTGGACTACACTCTAAATCTACACTGAGAAAATATTTTGTATAAAGTTTAGTCAAAAGTTGGTTAAAATGGCTACACATAGGCATTTTAATAATGTTTAAAATTCTCTTGTATGGTTATTAAAATGCATTTTCCAAAGAATTTTCAAAAAGTAATTTAAAGATTAAAACAGACATTAGATTAAACTTTGGTATGCATTTGATCATAAACTGATTTACTATTTTTAATACTTTATTCTATACTTTGGTAGATATTTAACTACGTGTGTCACAATTTGTCCAGAAGTTGGGTAAAATGAAAGCCCCACCACGCAACTAAACTATCAGGACTGTATGTAAAATTCTAGGAGCCCTTAGGAAATTTGTCCTTTTAACAATATTTAAAAATGTATTTTAAAATCTATCAAAACTTAATTACTAACATTTACTTTTAACAAAATAGTTAAGAAAGATCAAAAATATTAATTATCAATAATTTATTATTTTAATTATTTAAAAGTTATAATTTACATGAAATAAAGATATAGATTATGATGTTAAATTAAACTATTTTCTTTATTTCTTATTTGCTTTTGTGTCTGTATAAATTTATAAAAGTAAAATATGTAAATAAAGAATATAATAATATATGTAAATATTATATTATATATAATATGTAAATAGAGAAATATATATATACGTGAAAAAATCTGTTAATATATAAATTTAAAATTATTTTATCTTTTAATTAGTTATTTATTTTTAAATAAAATAAGATTTATTCGGATAAATATTTATTTTAACTTTTTAAATAGATTAATGTTTTTTTTATATTTGTAAAGATAAGTTGAAAAATCCAAAGAAATTTTTAATTTATAAATAATAACACTTTATTAATTGATCACGAATTGTTTTATTTAATTTAAAACCAATAATAAAATAATAAAACTAAAATAACAAGTAATTAATTAGTTATTCATTTCTAATCCGTTTCTCGCAAGTTGTGAATCAACTCTGTCACTTACTATATAAGGACAGTTCAAATCATTCATTTATATGTAAATGTGTGCGAACTTAGTCTTACGTTATATGTGTGTATTAGGTTAGGTTATGTTATATGTTAAGAGTGTTGTATTTGTGTTTGAGTATTTATAACGTGTATGAATGAAATAGAGATATTGTTTAATGCAAAATGTTTAGGTAATGCAGAAATTCGCACAACATATAAAAATCAACAATCGATAATTAATTTTTTTTATCGCTTTAAAAATGTTGGTAATACAGGAATTAGTCTTAGGAATCAACCGTCGGTATGTAGGAATGATGATTTTACTAGTCTCCCCACCACATTTCCTTCCCCACATTTTACCAATAGCTTGTTCACATTTTACTCAACTTTTGACTGAAATTTAAGTTTCCATAGGTCACTCTCTGAAATGTGTTGAATACGTTCTCTCAGTTTTTTGTTTATATTGTGTTCAAACGTAAACTAGGCTTTATTCCAACACTTTTCTTTTCTTTACAAAGTATTGTTGAAATTCTATGAAATTTAATTTAAAAACTGACCAATTTTATTTTCACCTACCAAAAATTTATTTTGAACTACAGTTGGTTAAACTTTATTCAAAAGCGCATGTGTAGCCATTTTACTCAACTTTTGACTAAAGTTTGTACAAAACATTTTCTCAGTGTAAATAAGTGAAAATGTTGACTGATTTCAATCAGTAACCCAGTTTTCTTTAATTCATCAGTGAAATTTCACTGGACAATCAGTGGTTTTTACTGATTCTCAGTGAAATTCTACTGATGAGTTAAAGAAAACTGGACCACTGATTTGAAATCAGTGAAATTTTCACTGATTCAGATTTAGAGTGTATTTAAACAAATAAGTCTCTTCCTAAGTGTGACAAAAAGGAAAAATTTGAACAGAGATTGGGAAGTCAATTTCCATAGAGACACGTAACTAACGCCTGTCAATCATTTTGTCCTTTTTTATCTTTCTTACTCCCGCCTATCCTTTGCACCCTTGGCTGTTATTCAGACATGTTGTGCTCATTGTCGATATAGTCAAATGCACGACAGAGCACGCTGTAACGCACTACGCATGGATGGATCGTCAAAGTGCCAGATGGGTGACTGATGAGACCAACTACCCTGAGCGTTGCTCATTGGCGAACCGAGCCATTGACAGACTTTGTCAAAAACCAGGGCTGCAACTTTTAAATCAAACACCTTTCATCTTTAATTCGCAGGCTCAATTTACCTATATTTAATCTTTGTTACCTCCGTTATACTAAATTATTATCATCATGAATTTCTTCACATTTGATAAATTACCTAATTTGTTTTTGCTAAGCACAAAAACATAAGTACTCTTCCTGTGTATGTCCCATATACCTTTGACCATTCTTATCTTTAGAAACAATATTCTCTCTCATTAGTTGAAGATACAGTTCTAGTTTATTTTCATTAGACGCGTAAATAAACAGAAATATTTACGAAAGTTATGAATGCAATAATTTAAAGTCAATGATTTTGTGACGGGTGAGAGTGCTTGAAAAAAGGGGAGTATGGCTACAAAGAGTAGTTCTTTGTCTAAACCGGGTCACGTAACACCTCAGTGAGGAACACAACAGGCACCAGCCCTTTGCAGAGGGTGAAGCTTCAGTGTACCCGGGGATCAGGGGACCCTACGGATTCGAGACACGAATAATGACGTAACAATGGCCGCCATGAGCTTGCTATAAAAACACGCGCCATTGTAACCGTCCCCGGTGCGGGAAAGCGAGCAAATGCGTAACGCACATCGGTAATAATGTGATTACACGTGCAGGAGAGTGCGTGGCGACGAGTGCCCGCAAACACAACTGACAGTCATCCTCTGTAACGATGTTTTCAAAAACAATATCCACGTGTCGAGAGCCACGCAAATCGCCGCAGGCCGCAGAACTTGAGTTTATTATGGTTTCTGCACTTGTTCGACCACACGTATAACACCTTACTTTTGAACTTGCATAGACTCGACATCCAAGTTCATGTTTTATGCATAATTAATTATTTATTATTACGGTCAGATGACAAATACAGAACAACTTTATTTGCAAAAATCTCTAAAAATCTACTGTGTGTTGGCCTTTATATCAGCCGCCTTTAGGCATAAATAGACTCATCGCTTAAATGTTGTGGCTTGGCTGAAAATAAGCATAAGCTCTTGCGAGTGAGAAATGTCCGCACAGTTAATTTGAAAGCATCAAAGTGAAACAAAAACTATCCATTTGGTACTTATAATACTAGAACTGCGCATGGCAGAGATTCCAATGTATGTACAACTTGTTAAGAACTTGAGTTACTGCTTAGCTCACTAAGACGAATTACATTCAGATATAATTAACGCCAAATTTATATATCATAAAATATACTGCATGTAAACACTCTAAATATGAATCAGAGAAATGTTACAACGATGACATAATGGAAATTCTTCCGCCAAATCATTCGACACAATTTTTACTGACAGTGAACATTGACTCCAAATTCTCGAACTTGATTTCATTAGGATTTTCAGGTGAGATTTATTTTTCCAGTGTATAATTCCTAAAATGATTTCAACATGCGATTAATGGAAAAACCATTGTAGTTATATATTAACAGTGAGAGAAAAACGAAAATGGTACATGTTAGATGAAAGTAACCACAAATCGAGCCTTCGACAGTGGCTAGAGTCAATTGGTATTATTAGATTGGCACCCCTGTCGACTCGAAACGAACATCCCTCACAACTGAGCGCTTAGTAACCAGACAGAAGCCTCTCCGTTAGTGGCATTGCGTGCGTGATGGTTGGCGGTAAATTTCATTCGAGGAATTATCATGATCGAATCAGCTGCTCTCCACTTTACTCCACATCCACTTGAGTTAAGTTAGAGTTAAGCGGACCTCACTAGCATTGCCAACCCTCAAATTTTCCATTCAATCTAAAACAGTAGATTCTACACCCTAAATTTCAGAATTATATTTTGTAGTTAAAGAAGAAAATTAAATTCAAAAAACTGCATAAAGCAAATTATTTAAATGATAATCATTTACATTATTATTCCTTTCTGCAAACAAATTATAATAATTATTTGAAAATAAACTTTCTTCGTTTTAGACTTTTAATATAGTTGTTACACTATTCAGAAGATGAGAAATTAATAATGCTCTCTTATTAATACAAAGTTCTCTTTAATTAGAAAATTTTGTAATAAATTAACATTTAAAATAAATTCGTCTTGAAAAATTGAATCGATGTCTTCTCTGAAATGAAGGATGAAATTAAATCTAATGAATAGTTAATGAGAATATTTAATTAATCCATATGTATTCTATTTTAATAGAATGAGATTGATATAATTCATTTATGACTTGTGTAAATGTTCTCTGAAACTCTCAATTTCAGTGGCAAGATTTTTTCATTTTCACATTCGTGATGAATTGTTTAATTAAGACATAAATGATCTTTTATAATTATGTAACAAATCTTTTGTTTATATGTGACGGTCCACGACAAAACGTGCCTTGGCTCCCAAAAAATTATTGTCGAATTTTAATAGTACTTTATAGATTTTGAGTTCCTTTTTCAGGTACAAAAGTCAAAAATACTTTTTACTTATAGATTTTTTTGTTTTAAATGTTTAAAATTGATCATAATTTGATTCGATCAGGAAGACCCAGCTTCTTATACGTTTCTCGTAAAATTCACTTTCGGGAGCTAAGGCACGTTTTCTTGTGGACTGTCACATATATTGTTAAAAATTAGTTATTTAATGATATCCTTTGAACGTTCTAGTCACATCCGGAAATTTGGATATTCCTGAGACATTCTATGGATATAATAGTTTCCGGATATCCTTAGGACATCCAAAGGGTATCCTGAATGGTATTTTAAATTTATTTTACAATAAAACATAACATTAACTTTAATGGTCTATTAATGAGTGTCCTTTATGAGGCTTCCTTGGCATCTATTCTTGGGTCAGTAATATGACAATGGTATTTTTGACATTGGAAAGTGATTTATGCGTGATCGTGGCACAGCCGTAACTTGATATAGTTAAAAGCCACTATCTCACCTCAGGAGGAACCGAAGTGCCCAGGTAGAAATCGACGATAGGTATATTACTGGTTCAGTACGGGAAAATGACAACCAGTACTGACTTTCATACTGGCCTATTACGTGTCCAACATCGGCCTCTGGCTTGGGCTTAGTACTGAAAATCAGTAACGTAATAGTAAGGATTTTCTGTTCTGACCAGTAGTAGATCAGTGATAAAGCAATGCTGCGCTGGAGAAACATAACCTCTAAACATTCACTATATAATTTCGAAATCTAAAATTTGGAAAGAAAAATTAGAAATAGACAAATTAGGAAACTGGAATTTTATTTTGAAATAAGAAATAAAATTTACTTTAAAGGATTTAATCTGTAATTTGATATTAGATAACACTTAACAAGAATAATTATGTATTATATTAGTAGTGGAACGGACGGCTGTTTACGAAAATTTCTGCCTGGGAGTGTAAAGCACACACTCTGATTTCTTTAACCAATTATAAAAGACTGACGAAGGAGAGGTCTATTTCATTTCTAAAGCCATTCACAGATTAAGTGAGTCTTGCATCTATTTATGCATTGTATAACTCGAAAAGTGAGAACCAATGAACCATAAGAAGGTCTTGACATTTATTACATGTTAGTCTTTATCTTTTCGAAGAACATGCCTATAGTAAGTAGACCTTTAAACCAATCTCAAAGATTACACACATAGATATATCATATACTTGTGGAGAATATAGAATATTAAAGCGCATCTATTTTTAACACTGTCTTTATTCGTATAAGAATTGTCTCCTTCTGATTGCTTCAAACTGAGGAGTAATTGTTGAGAGTCACTGTATCCAAATACTTGTCGGTAAATGTACAAAGGAAAGCAGAAAGTATTTGTTTTATTGCAGAGCTGCAGCGAACGGGGACATAAATGCTAATGCAATAAATCAGCTTCGGTGCTGCTATAATAATATATTCTTTAATTAAAGATCAAGGTATAAAAATTACACATGTAAGATCGCGGTCCGTGTGAGCTTGAGCTGCCAAGGTTGTTTGTTTTACAGGCAATGTAATAAGAAACAATGAAAGCTATTGTTGGCCAACCCGCAAACAACTGACTCTGTTTGAAAACAAACTACAAACGCGCGATATCAAAAGTTCTCAATATTTGATTATTTAGATGCTCATCTCGTCCCAATAAGAAGTAAAAAAGAATTTGCTAAAACTCAAGTCTTCTCGTTCCCCTGATAGGATAAACTATATCGAATGTTTAAATAAATAGGAGGAAGGAATTTATGGAAGTAAAATGAAGAGTACAAGGGAGCATGCATTCTCTGTACGTGAAAATCTACTTGGGAATGCATATCTGCACATTGCGACAAGAGTGTAAGTAGTATGTTTATAGACGAACATGAAACATGGGTTCACGTTCGTGGTGTGTATGCATAGGTGCAGGGTTGAAAACACACACTTCCCTGTGCCAGTTGAACAAGCGGGAACACAATCGCCACGCATTTCACGGCAGGCTTTCATGTCGCCGACAACACACTGGAACAGAGAGAAAGAGAGAGGCGGTAGCTCTTCGATCGAACGGTCATAATACGAACGTCACTGGTGCAGATTGCCATTGCAACGTATAGGTATATTCAAGATCGGAAATCATGCATTCATTTCAGATCGAGTTGTTTTTTTTCAGGCTAACGATTCTCATTGCGATATAAACGTTTCTCTCAATTCAATACATTTGTCGATCCATTTAACTTTGAATGCATTCTCAAACTTTGTACAATGCAAGCTAATTTAATGTATGCGCGCTCTCTGAGACTTCCTTCAATACATATTTATTCAATTAATGGCGCAAAAAGTTCCATACTCGAATTCAAAAATTATTTAATCAGTTTTTCAATAATTTGGAGTTTGGTCATTACTACTTTAAGTAATCTACGTAAATTTTCAGAAATTATCAGAACGCATAGAAAGAAATGTAATATTAAAATTAGCCTTACATATTTACCTCACGTAAATGTTAAAAATATTAAGTTAAAATGAGCAGAATATCCAAAAATAATGACTCTCCGGAGAAGGGAACTGGTTGTCTTTCGATTCGGCTAATAATAACAAACATAAAATCATACAGAGTGCTCAGACTAATGCGATCTGCGATACCCATTACCAGTGGTTCTGCAAACAGAGGGTACTTTTTCACAGGGGGCATTCTGTGAAGAATACTTTTCGATCAGGAGATGAATCCTGAAAATTTAGGAACGAGGGGAGCTACGAAACCAAGGGGACAATGGGAAAATCACCCTGTGAGAACACTCACTATAAGCAGAGCTGGTTTTGTGTCCTTGTCATCTGGTGGTGACTTTTGTAAACAATGTGGCTTCCAATCTTAAACGCTACAATGAAGTCAGCAAAAAATACCACATATTTTACTTCCATCCAAATAAAAATCCGATTCCTTATTCATTAAAATCGGTCCACATTTTTCGTTAATTGGAAAGTACCTAAAATAAACGAAAAATGGTGACAGATTTAAAAAAAGGCGTTTACATATTGAATTGTTCAAAAAACTACAAATAGTTCACTTATAAAATATGTATGTAAAAATATGTTTCTTTATTTTAAAAAGGATTTATGTATTTTATAAGTGAATTCAAAAGCAGATCTACTATTGCCGATAAATAGAAGGTGGATGTAAAGATTTATGCGTAGATTGTGAGCTTTTAAAGACTCGTATATTTCAATAGGGGCCTCATTCAGTTCGATGCAGTTTTGTTCAACCCCCTAAAATCCTGGTATTACTGATTAAACAACCGCGACAGCAACAGCACGTGGCCCACGTCTGGACCCGTCACAATCACACCGGCCAATTTGTGTTTCTGCGATTTCTGCCCGACAAAGCCATTGAGAATTGCCAAAGCTCCTGTGTGGTCCAAAACCCAACAAGCTTGCTAAGCAAACTAACTGATGTAGTGGAAATAATTGTGCTTTGAATATTACCTTCAGCCAAATTACTCATATTGTTACGTAATTATTAATTTTGTTTCATAATAAGAATAAAAACCTTTTCTTTACCGAAAGCGAAATGCTGTAATTTAGTCAAGTAACATAGTAATATTAAATAGAATTTATCGTAAATAGTAAATTAGGCATGTTCATACAATATTTTGCTTCCTCATAAGGAAGCTTTGCATTCGTGACGATTTTCAATTTTTCAAAACATGGTTATATGGACTCATTTTCATCTAGGATATATGTATATTAAATTCTGAGCAAATGTCCAGAGGTATGTGTGTATGTGTGTGTGTATGTCACAAAAAATTGTGTACAAATTATCTCAAACAAATTTTAATGAATTGCCCTGAAATTTTGCAGGTTTATTGCAGTTATTAATACCTAAAATCTGACACAAGGATTTTCAAATTTATCCACAAAATTTTTTTTTATACAATTTTCTCAAAATTTAAAAAAAAAAATTTTTTTGTATTTTTTGAAATAACTTTTTTATTCCTTAATATTTTCATAAATTATTCTTAAAATTACATTCCTGACAAAAAAACGAATCGATTGATATATACAAAGTGCACATTTCATTAAAATTTATAAAATTAATCAATATTTTTCTTTTTCACAAAAATTCAAATTTTGTGTTTTTTGAAATATTACCTTAACATATTAAAATTAAATTAAGCAATTGGTTTATAATATTTTGAGGAAGCAAAATGGTCATGAAATGAACAACTTGTTGATAATTGTTCTTGTAAAGCACACACACGGAAAAACTTTTTTCAAGAGTTATTTAGAAACTTATTCAAGAACGAAGGATATGGAAAAAAACAAGAAATGCTACAAAACCGTAGATTGAAATATTTTTGAGCTGTTTGAGGATAACTGTAACAAATTTCTGGATTATTTGTTGAATTTTCTTGAAAAAGTCCTGAACTGGTTTAAGAGTAGAAAAATGTAAAATTAACGAAAAAAATTTGCCCGCGTGAGTAGTCGAACTTGAGACCTCGAAAATCAAGATCTCTCCGCCTTATGCCACTCGGCTGGAGGAACGTGTTACGATACAGTAGTTTTAGATCATATTTAAAGCGTTTAAAGCCAAATGGTGCTGTATACCTATTATGGTTACACTACGTTTTCTTTCTTAAATATTTCGAGACTTTTTCAGCGCGCACACACAAAAAACCTAGTCTCATTTTTGTTGCAACTCAAAATGAGTAGCGTACGATATTCATTCTGAGACTAGGTTTTTTCAGTGCAATGACTGGAGTAATAACTCTTGAAAAAAGTTTTCCGTGTACAATTTAAAGCATTCAAAGGGTAAAAAATTAAAAATTATGTAAAACTTTGAGACAAAAACAATTCACGCATAATTTTTTACACTTACACGGAAAAAATAAGTACATGAAAGATTATACTTGACAGTACTTGACTTTTGGATGCGACAACATTCTGTAAATATTTCATAGATAGTCGTAGAATTTTTTATTGACTTATGTGAAATAATCACAAGCAGTGCTGGAATATTTAAAGTAATCAATTGAATATTTTAAATATTCCAGCACTGCTCGTGATTATTTTACATAAGTCAATGAAAACTTCTAGGACTGCCTATGAAATAATTACAAAATATTGTCCCATTCAAAAGTCAAGTACTGTCAAGTAATCTTTCATGTACCTATTTTTTCCGTGTACAATCCTGAAGTCTCTGTCCAAGTAGAAGTAGTAGTAATGCTTTGTCATTTTTCTATTATTTAAACGTTTATTCCACAAAAGATGACTATAGGTATCTTAGCTTTCTTTTAAAAAAATCTTTTTTTTTCTTGAATTGTTTGTCTGGAGCACTGCAGAGCTATCCAACACACCTCGGTCCGAGGCGAAGTGGATACCTACCTGGGGCGTAATGAATAATGAGTGAAAGTCATTGTTTATAAGCTCAGATCTTATATTGTAATTAAACTGTTAAGTGAAGTTTGTGTATTACATTTATTGTAAAAATTTTATAATAGTTTCATTAAAATAAATTGGAGAAAAATGAGACTTCAATTAGTCTTATTTACAGTTAGTTTCTGTTTTTTTTTTTTTTTATTAAAAAGTGTTAAGTTTAAGTTTTATTAAAGTTTTAAAATACAATAAATTTATTTTGACAAAGTTTTAAATAACATCCCACACAGCATAAAAACTTTTCTAAAAGTTGTAAAAAAAACTTTTTAAAGTTAAAATAATTTTTTAATTTTCGACTTCTTTTCAATGTTTGGTGCAAAAGTAGACTGAACATTGCATGAACGTTTAAAATTTCTTTAACTCTCATGCAATGTTCAGTCAAGTTTTACCTCAAACATTGAAACATATCAGGCATTTAAAGAATAATTTCAAGTTTCATGAGTTTTGCACTAAAGATTCCGAAGATTGCATTCAAGTTATGTAGTTTCAATTGACCCTTAAAAACAAATGATTAAAATTCAAAATGTGATATTCATCGTTTGTTTTAAACTATTTTTGAAAAATATGGAAAGAAAAATAAAATTTAAAAAAGTTACATCCATAAGCAAAATTAGTTTTTTTACAATATTTTCTACAGTAGTGAGAAGATAATAATGAAACTTGGTATAAACTTGCAGTATAAACAAGTTGTAGCAACAATTATTTATTTCGCCCCTTATGCCTATACTCAGACTAAAAGTTATTTTTACTTGTTTCACTTATAGTATAATTCTTGAATGCACTTTCTATAGGTATTAAATTAAATTTTCTTTGACTATAACGACTCTTACTATTAAAGGGTGAAATACGTATTTTGTAAGATACATAAACTCTGAAAATGGTTTGTTATAATAGAGAAAGACTTTCAATAGACCCCAATCAGCAAGTCAAAAGTTGCTAAGACCCTAAAAACTGACCTAATTCTCAGGACGAAATCCTTTAGGCGGATTTTCGACCTTTTCCTGCTGAAATTCTTCTTGTTGTAATGTTTGACCCAACGACTACGTAGAAGGAAAAGGGCCTTAAGTAAAACCCGCTGTGAATGCGAATCTTGACAATGGACCGCGCAGCGGGGGTGTCTCGTCTTTTACAAATCTTTCCAAGAATTTCTCCGTTTCGAACAAAAGTGCACGAGCAATATGATGGTAGGGAACGGACTTTTCATCTATAGAGGTTGGGTCTTTTCTGAATAGTCCCAATACGAAAGCGCGGACTTTGCCCCTTCCCCTTCAGCCTCTTTTTCAAGACTGTAAGTCAGGGAAGATTTTTCGAACGCGAATTACTTTACTGTTGAATTTTTGTCCCGTCCGTCTCGTCTTCGTCACAGAAGGGTCGCACAATGGAATTAGCGTTTCGGGAAGTCGGTTGAGGGTCAAGCAGTTTAGGCCCACCACTGTGAAGACACTTTAACACTGTCGATTTCCGGAACGACTGTTGTGACGTTTCTAACGGCAAATGGAATGTAGCCGATCTGATGTTTGCTGTTTAGGTTACTCCAAGTGACTGGTAATATTATGTCGATTTAGATATTGTCATTTCAATGTAACACAATACTTTGTGAAAAATGTAAAGCATTTGTGCTCCAGATTTTAGTCTGGTCAATCACATTTGAAAACAATCATCAAAATAATTATATATAAACTAAATTTTATTACAAAAATACTGTATATCAAAGTAAATAAAATTAAAAAATGTATTACATATTATGTTATACAGCCTTTCCAATTTTTTGTTAGCTGTTTGCTTTAAAAAAAACTATTTATTTTTTCATAACTTTAGCTCAAAGTATCAACCCGTGAAAAATTTTTTTTAAGTCATAAATCTCTAGGTAATCGAAAAGCATTTTAGAGACATCCCTGACTTCCTTTAACTTTCTTTATTTTCTAACCTTGCACCCTCATAGCAAAGCACAATATTCCGGGTGTAATAATTGTAAAAGTTGGAATAACTGTTTTTGTATAATAAAGACTTAGAAAAAAGTCATAAATGCCAAACTTCAAGCCAAGTAGAAAAACACTTTTAACACTTTAAAATGATTTAATACACTTATAAACAAAGCATACAATTAATAAAGTTAAATTGGGAAATACTTTTAAAATCTCTTCATTCAATTATAAGATCAATAAAGAATTGTTTGTCTTACCAACGTGATGTGTATTATTCTCTATGGGCAATGGAAGAAAAACTTACCTGAAACAAACAAAAAATTATAAAAGTTACAAATATTTATTTTACAATTAGTGAAGTGTGAACTACCACTTTGTCCGCACTAAATCATACATTTAACCATCATTTTACCACCAATTTGTGTATTTGTAAAAAAAGTTTAAATACACTGATTTTTGTAGTATATATAAATATATAAAACATACATCCTGACTGCAAAAACATTTGTCGATTGACTTATTTTCAAGGAAAAAATGATAAAAAACTTATTCAAATAAAAACAAAAAAAAAATGATTTTAGGAGTGCATTTTTAAATTTTAACTTAGGAAATGAGTTATGTGACATAATTATTGCATTCAGTTAATAAATTTTTGTAAGCATACGTATATTTTTAAAAAGATTGTAGATGTAGGGCTTTCGAAAAATGTTAAAATTTAAAAAAAAAATTCTAACCACTTAAAAAATTTAATGTTCAAATTTTTGACCATTCCATGTTTTTAGGTTAAAAATAATGTAAGAAAAAAAATATAACCTTCGACAATTAAAATTTAAAGGAGTTAAAGAGAGGGGGGTGGCGCCTCCCCTTAAAGTACTCTAAAAATTATAAGAAAGCGATTTTTGTCTACACTTTTTTTAATAATGAAACATTAATCACTTAATTTTAAGATAACATTGTCTGATCGAATTTTGAAGATTTATAATAGAATTTAGTACTTTCTTCCTGTAGCCAAAAATTTCAAATACTGCACTGAACCCAATCTTCAATCAATGTCATTTGATTGTAAATTTTACCTCAACTACAAATAGATCTCCACATCTGGTGTCAAATAGATCAATTTATTATTTTCTTATCAGACATTTTTTAATTTGTTTCTCTTCAATATTTTCCTAAACTCCAAAATTAGCATAAAAAATTCAAATAAATGTCATTAATAGCCATCTGAACAAATAATACCTGATAAAAATAAACATCAAAATATCAAATAAATAAAATATTTCTTTCTTTCATTTTTTTGCTTTTATCAAAGCGTGGATAATGTTATACCACTCTACAAAACACAAAATTAAAAATTATATTAAAAAATAACAATATAGCATTAATCCTCACAACAAAAGGATATCCCCAGGATATCCTAAATAAATAAATATACGATATCCCGAAAAACCCCTTAGGATATCCGTCAGTTATCCGTAAGATATCCAAACCGCCGCTTTGTTTGATATTTTTGGGATATCCCTAAGACTTCCTTGGGATATCTTCAGGATTCCTTCAGGATATGTAAAGGACATTCTCAGGATATCCTAAGAGTATAATAAAATTATCTCTAGAATAACCTGAGAATATTTCTAGAACATTTAGAGTCAATGGGAAAAAATATCAACATTTTTTACATATATTAAAAAAAATTAAAACTACTGCTTTCCCCGTATTGGATCTTCTTGCAAATTTTTTTATGACTTCTAACATTAAAATAAATACTTAATAGATGAATGAAAACTTATTTCCGAGGCGTAAAACTTGAAATTTAGTTTAAATACCGGGATTTTTAGAAAATCTGTGAAAAAATAAAAATTTACTGTTTTCCCTGCCTGGAATCCTTTTGCGATTTTTTGATGGGTTCTGATATTAAAGTAAATAATTTCCAAGTGAATAAAAACACACAAGAAAAAAAAATTTTAATTTTAACCTGATACTGGGGTAAAAATTCGCTGCAACAAAATTTCACCTAGGTAAGGGCGCCACTGTCTATGTGACTTAGCATTGGTTAAAATTACCCGCAACAAAATTTATACCACCTTTTTTTCTGTGCAGCTTTCGAGAGGAATTTAGTACAATTTCAGAGAATTTTGGGAAATCTGTGACAAAAGAATCTATATCACTGCTTTTCCCGATTTGAATCCTATGGAAATTCTTTTTAAAAGGCTTTTGACATTAAAATAAGTAATTAGTAACAGTTAAAATTTTTATTGAAACAACGTTGGTAATTTTAATTTCATGAAATCTATGATGTCCTCTCATAAAATTGTACAAAGTTTAATAAGAATGTTTTCTACAACTTTAAACAAATCAATTATAGTTTTATAAAAACATGCCTCTACTCAACCCAAGTTTTAAATGAAAACACTATTTTAATCATGAAAAGCATAATAAATATTTTAACTTCAAAATTTAAATAATTTTAATCAGTTTATTTCTGTCAAACAAATGTCAAAAAAATTCAGGTCACCAATTGAATATATTGTCCAAAAAATTGTTCGATATTATAATTTGAACTTTTTGTCAATATACAGTGATCGAGAAATTTCATTAAATTTATATAAACATACAAAATGATAGTGATTTCTTGGAAAAATTATATGTATTTGCCATTTTAAACTTCAGTCGAATAGAGGCACGACTTTAAATTGATCAATTTGCATCAATTTGGGGGAAAAATGTATTTATTATACATATGGGTGATTCTTCCGAAATACTCCTTTTTGTGAGTTACAAACAGAAAAGAAAAAAAATTATTATTTATGGATTAATGCAGCCAATTATATTGAGTTTACAAAAATCTACCACCTCTATAGCATGATCATGCTAACTTTTAGCTTTTAAAGTATATATTTTAAATTAAAATTTACAAAAAAATTAAGAGATTAAAATTTGACGCCGGCGTTTTTTATTATATATATTTTTCTATTTACAAAAAATTATATAATAATCATAATTTATTAATATTATCTATAAATTTTATAGATTTTAAATACTTACAGTTATCAAACATCTCTTTTAACAATTGGCAAAAATTATTTTTCATACATTTTAGGTTCACTTTTCACTGGCAGTTTGTAAACAATCGACAATCATATCAATTTTTAATTTTTATTAAAAAAAGTGAGAGGAATGACGGGTGAGAGGAATGACAATTTCAACATTTTTTAATTTTATTTAATTGACAAATAATTTTCCTCCAACTTAGAATGCCCTATCATGTTTATAAAGAATAACTTTATGTGAAAAAAATTTGTGATCAATTTATATTTATTAATATTGATTTTATTAGGGGTGAGAGGAATGACGCTGAAGGTTGTGAATCTCTGCTTATGTCTCAATTTTAATTTTTTTAACGCAAAATAATTAAATTTTTTAAAAAGTAACTTAAGAAATTAATATTAGAGATGTTAATTTAGATATTGATCACAATAATTAATCAATATCTCTACCATCAGCAAAAATATTGGATAATATTCAACGAGTGAGAGGAATGACGCAGTACTACATGACAAATTTCATTTTCTATATTTAAAAAAACTACACGACTTATTTTATTCATATTTCAGAAAATTATTCTTAAATATCATAACTTTTAGAAAAAATTGTTAAAGTACCTATTTTCATGTTTTAAATAATTGTTTTACGTATTGAAAAAATGAAAAACACTTAGATGACAGGTTAGAAAATCAATTTTGAGGTGGTAAAATATTTTAAAAATGTATTAAATAATAAAATTTCACAACTTTTTCTTGCAGAACATTTAGAAAAAGTGATAAAATAGGGAAATATGACTAGTATTTTTCCAAATGATTATAATTATTTAGAAAATCTTGACTACATGCAAAATGAGGTTTTTTGGAGAATCACCCATATATTTAATTAACTTTGAGTGGTTATCACAAATACGAGAACATTTACAACCAAAATCATCTGTCGAAACATTAATTGCAGAAAAAAGACGACACTCTCTTAACACAGAATAGCATATATTCGAGGGATAACTTAGGGAAAAAAGGATTACTCTTACATTTTCATTACTTTTCAACAATTTGTTGTTTACATTTATTACACTGTTACCCAAAAATAAAAAAGTGTTTTGACCGAGACACTAAACTATTATATTCTCATGTATTGTTTGCCTCTGAATCCGAATTCAATGTCAGAATTATCAAATTGTATCAAAATTTTGAGATTTTAAGACTCGACTTTTTCACCAAGTTGAAGTCCACAATGTTAATCAACGAAAAAAAATTGTTTACTAAGAAAATTATTTTAAAATAATGCATAAACTTTGACAGAAAAATATTTAAACAAAGAGATGGATGTCTATATTTTGATGATAATAGTTGTATAATAAAATATTCAATTAAAAATAATATTTTATTAACATTAAATAAATTTTGTTGTTGTAGATTTCAACTTGGAACTTTTTCTTGCTAGTAGACTACATTAGTGCATCTATTTTGAGAATCTCACATTGAAATCAGAGTGAAAATCTACATAGGAATACTTTAGTATAGTGTTATAGCAAAAAAATTTCGTTCTTTCATTTTGAATCGTTTTTTAAATAAATTTTTTGAGTTTAGCCTAAAATTTTAAACAGTTCTCTCAATTTTGATATCGAATTAGGATTCAGCAGAAAAATTACATAGGAATATACTAGTATAGTGTCATGCAAACAAATATTAATTTCTATTATTTTAATTTGTTTTTTTGGTCATTTTTTGAGTTTATTTCAAAATTTTGAGCAAATCTGTCAATTCGGACGTAAAATTCGGATTCAACGTGAAAAAATACATGGGAACATACGATTAGTGTTGTGACATAAATTTTTTTTATTTTTTGGTTCTAATTTATTTTTCTAAGGCGTTTTTTGAGTGTAACTAAAAAAACCAATTTGACAATTCTGACTTCGGATTCAGATTCATCGGGCTAAAATACATGGGAATATACTAGTATAGTATAGTATAGTGTCCCGGCCAAAACATTTTTTTTATTTTAGTTAGCCTCACAAAAAAAATATTCTTAATTTAAGAATATATACTATAAAATTGGTGCCAAGGATTTTTCCCATTTCAATAAAGTGAAAATATTCTTATAGTAAGTATAAGTTCTTATAGTATTCTTATAGTAATATAAGAAATACTAAACTTTGAAAAAACTTGTATAAAATTTATGAAGTTATATAAAAAATTGTATAATTAGTTTTTGATACTTGACATAACTTTACTAAATATCTTATAATTTTTTAAATGTTTAGTACTTTTGATATTAAAATTTACCTTTTTTGTATTTTGTTCTACACTTGTAAGATAATTTTATAAAATTTGATAATAACTTTCTTTCTGTCTTTTGGTCACAAATGGTTGAGAAACAAATTCCGTAAAATATTTGAATTAGCCATCTCCTCCGGACTTACCCTAATGTTTTTATAATAAAGTTTTTTATTTGACTACAATTGTCATTTTATCTTGAACTCAAAATGATTTGGATGAAGCTCATTTTAAAACTTTTTTCCTGAATCTTACAATGCGTGTGATTAGTATCATTTTTCTTGCAGCATCACATGTTGTTAATACACTGCAAAAATAGGTATATTTTTTTATTTCTTAATGATTTCTAAAGTATCTATCTCACTGATATCTAAGATGTAAAAATTTTCATTTTTAAAAATTTGACAGACTTTTGACAGGTTTTTTATCAACAGGTAGCTGGCAAAAGTTATTTTCTATATCAGATTCATGTTTGGCGTGCTAAAAACCATAAGAATATGTAATTGCAAGACAAATTTTTACGAAACGGAAAAGAAAGTATATTCAATATTAAGGAAATGTTATGGAGTAGTATAAGGGAACTGATGTGTGTGATGAAAAATCCGCATTGTGAAGATGTATTCGTAAAAAGAGGAAAATCGAATACTTATTGTATTTAGGAGAAATGTGTGCCGTTGAATTACTTGGTACGCCAAGGCAAGCAAAGTTCGTTATTAACCATTGTCCATGATTGGCTGTAGTAACAGATTGTTACAATTGTGACGAGAACAGTGACGGCGTAGCTTTTTATATAATTAATAATTTTCTAAACTGCGCTGATTTGCATAAAGAGTATGCACGCGCAATTCTTTTTTCGAGTAAATGTGGAGGATTCAGGTATACATATGCATATGAATAGCGGAGGGATTAAAAGCGCGGAAGAGAAAGACGGAATTGTAGGGATAGTTTCCTCGAATGGAGGATGGAAACAAGGCAGCGTATAGAGTAGATAATGTGGAGAGAGAAGGAAGGGAAGAAGATCATTTGAATGAGTAATACTACACCTCGCACACCCACACACTCCTAAAAAAGTCCAAAGGTAGGAAGCTTTGTTTGATACGACGCATTGTGCTGCCTGCCACCGGTTCACTTTATATACTTATTCCTCCACATTCTCACGGCGGCACATGCACACGGAATGTAAACTTATATGTGTAATCTATCTCCAACCCTCAAACTCCTCTCCCCTTACCCACACACTTGCATTTTACAAACTCGGTTCGACTCACTTCAACTGGCACTGAAAATTGTATTATAATGCGACGACTGGGGCGCACGACAACAAGAGGCCGACTCACTCGAGTTGCCTTATGCCAATCTCCAAAGCGAGGGCGGTTATGATTTCAATGTGGAGCAGAAAAAGAAAGGACCGAAAGGATTTTGGTAGACGTTCTGCCGGATATATCATGATTCTAGCCATGAGACCTCAACGATCTCGCTTGGAAAATTCGATTCACCTTTAATCTCTTACTCTCTTTAGCTTCAAGATGTATATGCACTAAGATAACCAACTGCGAATTTTGGTAATAAGTGCCTCGTGCACAAATTCTACCCACACTGTAAAATGAGTGTCTTTTATTGTTATTTTCTAAAGTTTCTACGTTTTAACAGTGATTAAAATAGTTCTTTCATCTTGCATCTCAAAATGAGTCTGCATTAAATGACACATAACGTGGCGCCATCTGCCTTGCTCATTTTTTATGCGTATCAAATTGAGACAGATTCTTACTCAATTTGAGATCGAGTTTTTTCTGTGTAAGCACCATAATAAGTTTTATAAAATGCAATACTAATAATCTGAAAACCTGGACGAATTCAAAATATGTGACCTGGTAAATATAAAGAGGGACCTTAGATTCGAACAAAACAAGTTTTCCCTTTTCAATGATTCTTATAGAAGATGTGCTCTTTTCAATAAAAGAAAACTTCACTAAATGGCTGATCCAATAAAGCGAACAAAATTTAAAAATCAGATGAATTTTGAATTCTAAAAATCTAATACCAGATTCGTAATAAGGTACCCCAAAGTAATAAAGTTTCAAGAAAATTCAAACATTTATTTTGTTTTGTCCTCCATTTTAAATTTTGAAAACCTAATACAAGATTTTCAATAAAATAAATAAATATTTCAAGTGATTCCATTTAATTGTTATTACTATTTTTGCGTCACATTGGTTCCGCCGTTGTGAGTTTTGAAATTTCGGATGACAGATAAATTATCAGCAATCCCTGAGTAACGATATTAAAGTCATATCAAAATACAGGAATGTCAGTATCGACTTATTAACTTTAAAAATTTTTCATAATAAAATGAATTTAAAAACAAATAAGTAGGGGCTTCTTCATTTTAAGCAGTGTGAATAACCAAAATATTTTAATATAAACTTTAATTTTATTTAAAAATGTTGTCACTTTAAGATGAATCTTGAATTCTGAAGTGGTTTAATATCTTTACTCTAAAATAATAATTGCCTTTTTCCCTCACTTGACTCTGTTGTTGGTGCTTCAACTGAAATTATTCACCTTTCTTCTAAATTTATAAAACTTTATTTTCGTGGCATCGAATTTCTGTGTTATTGATTAACGTAGGTCGAATTAATAGATTACTAAACTCTCATAACGTACAATTTTTTATGTAAGTTAACTTTTACTTAACAAAATCTTTACTTAAACGAATTTTCCATACAGATATTTTTAATTTAAACACATTTTTAAAAAGAATGTTCATGTAATAGAATTTCTATTCAGTCATTTCTTAGATGACAGAATTTTTAAATATGACCAATTATTACAAATTGTTTATACTTTGTGATTAGTCAATTTTAAAATTAGCTATATTTACAATTTCTATTAAATCGTAATTATTTTTTATTTTAAGAATTCTTTTATTATTATTATTTTTATTATTATTATTATTATTATTGAAACTTTGTAATTTACAAAAAATAAAAGAAAGGGACATTTTGTTAATTTGAATTTTATTACTCTGTAGGCACTGGGACATAGGATGTCGGTAGGTCCACTGTAGTTAAATAATTATGTTAAATAGTATGTTTAGCCAACACTTCACGACTTTTCGATCTTGAGAAAAATATAAAATTGATTAATTTGTTGTTTTGTATGTATTTATTATTTTAAGAAAATGTGTTTACATAGTAGTCGGCTATTGAGATCAGCGATCATTATCATCTCGTGTGAAACCAGCTCACAGTTATGCACGAAATCCCCGGATCTTGGTGGAAGGTGAAACCTTAGCCGAGGAAGGTCGAGTTAGAGCCGGAAGCTTCGGGGGCAGCAAGATAGGTGAAGTTAGCTGTTAGGTAACAAGGAGGATGCACGACGGGACTTTATCGCAGACAGGAGGATAATTAAATTTGTCGGGGTGATTTATGGCGTCGCACAAGAGGAGAAAAGAGAGGGGGGGGGACATGAGCGACACAACTACAATACCTATGTCCCTATAACTTTGCCAGTAACCTCTTCTATAATCATATAAGTAACAGTAGTTGTCCCTATCTAAACTATCCTCAAGAAAAAATAAAATCTGTAGACAAATTCGTTACCTACAAGAAAGTAAAACCACCATTTGTGTTTCTTCATTAAAGAAGCTTGGAATTTTTTAATTATTTATTTCTTTAATGTTAAAAATGTTACATTTTTGTTATATATCAGAATAACAAATTCTTAGCCAGTTGCATCCCAAGTAGCACTTTATGGCGTAAGTTTAAATAAATCATGAAAATATTTTAAGGTAACAATGTTTACACCGTAAAAATCGAAACCCTAAAAATTATATCAATATATGTGGCAGAAACGACTATCATAGGATGTAGTGAGCCCTCAGGGATAACCATGAACTTTCAGACCTTGAATGAAGAATCGCTTTCCTTATTAAATATTCAAGCTCGTAATACAATATCGCTCTCTGCAACCCCACAAAAGTTGAACTGAAATGAAAGAAGGATCCTGTAAATGATTCCATCCAGGAATGATTTTTCCTTCTCAACCTCTGATTGTGTTCAATTATTTCATCATAATTTAAAACGTCTTAAGTATTCACTCTGTACTGCAATTCAATTTTATTTTATTCTTTCGAATCAAAAGTTTCTAGTTTTACATTTATACAAATAATGATTTGATATAGATATACTTAAATGAGTTTTGCATTTTTTCTATAAAATAAAAATTTCAATATATATTTCCTTTCAATTTCCAAAATTTTACATCTTTCCTCTTACAGATTAATTTGAAACCTAATCCATGAAAGTAGATATCAGTTACGAGTGCAGTGAGATGAAGAATGATAAGTCATATGAACATTTCAATTGCTACGCAATTTTGAATATCATCAAGGACATCTGAGATTAAGAAAGCAATGACTGATAAGGGATTTCAGTGAAAATATGTATAAGAAATGAAAAAATTATTATACCATTTACTTTTTTAAAAAAATTTCTAATAAAATTGTAATTTTTCTTTTCCGTAATAAAAAAATTAATAAAATTTAATAGACTGTTTTTGAAAATTGATCAACAGATAATTTAAATTTAACATGGAAGTTTAATTAATTCTCATTGTAGAGTTGAGATTTCTGTAACTTGAGGTTTGCACCATTTGTGAAATGAATAATGTGGCACAACTCAAGTTTTCGTTTGGACATTGGCCAAACGCTATTTGCTGGGTTACCAAAAACATTATTTTCGTCGTGTTTTCTTACAAAAACCATCTACTTGCTGTTTCAGAAAAAAATTATTGTATTTATAATTTTTCCAAAAGTTGGACACATTTTCATGTTACAAAGATTTCTTTGTTCAAGGATTTTAATAAGACTTCCAGTTTTGCAATAATTGATAAAAATTTTAATACTCTTTTAACGAAATATTTTTGAAACGTTAACGACAACCCGACAAGCTTAGCCTTAGATGCCCATATTTTATAGATATAATTATGTTTGAAAGAAGATTGCAGAACAGTAAAAAATGCTTCCTCACCAAACTCTACACCGAATATTTCAAACTTCGCGAAAGCAATAAATTTCATCTTTATCTTAAAACAAAGTAAATTGTAAAAAGAGTCTTTAAATGGAGGACAAGAAAAGAGTGGGATAGCCTGATACATTGTCGTATATTGATGATTATAATTACTCTGTGCTCACTCAACGACTTACACAATGACGATAGTTGCAAAATGTAAGTTTTCTCTGAATGAGATAGTTACCTGAGACCCTAATGAGACATTTGAGTCGATAATGTGTGTCTCTCGCTTGACCCATTCACGTAATCAGCGCAGCACTCGTGCACCATCGGTTACGAATAATCGTAGCGCGATGACTTTACGGGCGTCGATGCTCGTTCTTGGTGATTTATGGCGCTCTTAACCTTCGCTGACTGTACAGAATTGCCTACATTGTTTCCGTGCAAAAGACTGTCTTTCTATGATACCGACTTATACGTGTAAAATGTAGTCGAAATTCATCTGCAATTGTGATTCGCAAAGACCACGACCTTCTTCAAACACACGATATATCTTTCTTCCGCCAAAGAATTCCTCGCAGGTTCAAAAACATTTCTTCCTTCCCTTTCATCTCCAGATCAATCACTTTCATCAAACTTCATCAATGTAGGTACTTATACATACACGTCAGATTGAAATTGAACAGTTGAATAATGCTATGTTTATACGTAAAAGTCCATAATTAGAAGGAATGGGTTTGCATTTAATAAATTTTTCAAGATCTGCATTTTTGTAACTTTTTCTAACACAGTGCAAATAGGTGCGATAATTGGAATCAATTTATCGTTTTTTATGTATGCTTTTGATTTTTTTTCTTCAAAACATATTGTTCGACAAATCGAAAATAAGCAGGTTTATTATATGCTTTCTTCTATAACAAATGATATAAATTTCTCTTCTTTTCATTTATAAAAAATAGAAAATAAATACCCATTTTATAAATAATTTTTATTTTCCAATAATAATATATTGTTCACAAACTCATTCTTTTATTTTGGGAGAAAAAACATTACACATTCCCGTTTCTTAATATTTTTGTAGAAGATTCTTAATTTTCATAAGGATGAAATAAGAATACAATTGCTCTAATAAAATTCAAAGTTTCTTAAAAATGAAGGGAAAAAAATGTATGTAAATTTGTCAATTGTAAATTTTAAATGAAAATTTTCGAATTTTTAGGAAATAAAGAAAAAAATTTTACTAAAATGTTTCGTTACATTTATTTACGAATTTCTGTAATTGATAAATTATTCAAAAACATCAATAACTTCATTTTTAAATAAATATTCCATTATTACTATTATTCCATAGAAATTAAGATTTTCATGATTATAAAACTTAAAGATGATCCAGAGATATAATAATCATTTTATATTATAGGAATATTGTTACTTTAACTTCCTCAAAGATTATTTTCATATTTTCGTATTTTTGAAAATAATTGAATTACATATGAAAAAGAATTTTATTATTCATAAAGATAATTGAGATTTTGACGAGACTTTTTTTACAGTTTTGAATATAATTGAATTTTGTGATAAGGGTTTTATTACTTTTGAAAATAATGAATTTCTATAATGACTTATAACTTTTTCAAAACTCAATTTTTGTAGTAGTTTTAACTAAAATTCTTCTATAAATCTATTATTTTTAATAATAAATTAAATATATAATATTGACAAATTTAACTAATCTTAGAAAATTTTGAATTATTAAAATTTTTCAAAAATGTAAGTTCTTTAAAAGGACCACGCACAAAATACATATAAATTGGATCCCAGTCCATTTTTTGGGATTTTTTAATGAAGAATCTTTTTTCTGACACAAAAACTATTTTTCTACGCAATTTTAAAAAAAGTCTACTGGGATCCAATTTGTATGTATTTTGTGCGTGGCCCTTTCTAATGAAATTTATTAAAAATTGAAATTTTATAAAATTTCGAAATAAAACCGTTGAAAGTGAATTAATTTTGAAATAATTAAGTAAAATTATTCGTTAAATAATGTATTTATTTTATGATATAGTTGTACAAGATTTAAGTTAATTAAAAAAAAATTATTGTCAGAAATTAAAGGTTTTGCATTATAATTTGTGGTAATTTCATAGTTTATAAGGCATAACAAAAAAGACACAAAAATTCAGAATTTTCTAAATTCTGAATTTTGAGTTCTAAAAATTTTTTTTTCAGTACACATTTAATAAAAATGCTTTATTTTTTTTTAATCCTCTTTGTCAGAATATATAATTACTATAATTATAATAATATTAAAACTATATTCCAATTCATATTTTACTTGATGAAAATAAATTTAAATTATCAAGTGTTTGGTTTCTTAATACCGAATAGGTACCATATTTACAAAAAGCTAAATTAAAATTCAAAATGAGGTCAACTTCAAAAAATCAGCATTGCATAGGTTTTAAGTTGTAGTATTAATATGTTAAAATAATTAAAAGGCCCAAATAATACGAGTTCCCAAATGTATAATGTGTTGCAGGCTAATGGACATTTCAGGCCAGTAGAAAAAAATTCAAAATATATTCTTATGGCCGTCCATTAGACGAAACCAGACCAATTTTCAGGCTGATAGAATAAGCACTGTTAATATTAGTAATCATCATGTGAAGTAAATAGCACTAACTATTTAGTTATAGTACAATATAAATTATTCGGTTTTTTGGTTAATGACACCTGGAAATTATATTTAAAATCTTGTGACTAAAGGTACTTGCACGGGCAGCTGAGCTACAACGAAAGTACGAAAGAAAAAAATATTTAATTTCAATTTTCTGACTCCCTTATACTGTCGTTGCATCTTTCTGTCTGCGCAGGCAACAGCGGAGCTGTGTAAGTATCTTTATATTTAACTTGGAAAGTCTATTTTTAAAAATGTTCAAACTTGTAATGTTTCCGAGTGATTGAAAAAAGTTGGAATTCACCAACTCAAGGGGATACAAAAATTGAAAATATATGACGTTTCTCTGGCTTCGTCTTCTGGTGACAGAGTTGCCCGTTATATTGGTGGGACAGAGAATGACAGCACTGCTAGAGAGCCGAGATATTTTTACGTCCAAGTGGAGCGACACGGAAAAGCAGTCAGAGCGAAGTAGAAAAAGAGAATTTTCTCCTTCTGTCTCTCTTCGATGGTGCGAATTGCTGCCTACATCAGTGAAACCAAAATCTCCCTAAAATTTGACGTCTCGACCAAGCACCGGAGGTACTTTAGTCCACTCTTCGCAGAGCGTAGGATTGCCAACCATGCGAGACGTACAGAGGTCGTTAATATTTACTAGGGAATTAAATCTAGGGTCTGAAACGTGGGTGCAGACTTGCCACTCAAAGTCTCATCTGGAAATAAGTCCCTCCTTTGCTGAAAGCGTATAGCAGTCTCCTCAGTAGAATTTTATGTTTTACGAGCCAAACAAAGATCATTTTTCTGAAAAATGTGCTTTGTTGTTTTTATAACTTAAGTTTTTGATTATGCAAAAGAAGTGTTAGTACAGTTTGAATGTTGAAATTTCTTGAAACTAGTGTACTATAGAAACGTAATGTAAATAATTTTTTGGGGAAATTCCCTTCACTTGAATTTAAATTTAGGACGCTGAGAAGTGTTTTCTTTTTGAACTTTTGAAAGTAAAAAGCGTCATAGAAGATTAGGTGAGTCGTTGCTTTGTAGCGCCGGAATAGATATTGGTGGTGGCTGGCGCGGAGACAGGGAAGTGCCACTATTTCTGACGAGCGTTCCTCTCCCCCTTTACCTCTTTAGCTCTTTAGGAAGGTTCGCGGCACAGAGGGGGAAGGATACGGTTTTCGAGCATGCACATTAATAGAGGACAGACGCCAGAGTGGCCAGGAATAACCGTCAAGATATCACACTTTCATTTAGACATCGTTAGACCACTACTATTCGATAACCTGTCTCCATCTAGCTCCGACATAACCTCGCTGAACCTTAAATACATATCTCATCAGAGGAAGATTCCGAAGTTCAAAATGAATAGATCTCGATACTCGCAAGCAGTGAGAGTGAGCAGCACTGACGACCAACACTAGCTAACTAACTGCATTCAAAATTAGGGGTTGGATGACCTGGTGTCATAGTGATCAGCGACCTAAATTACTCAAGACACACGTCTATGATAGAAGTGCATGTAGACTGCGAAATTGGCCAAGTCCGTTTCGATGCTCGTGCCAGATGATGATGAAT
The DNA here is from genome assembly GCA_032873175.1 of Leptopilina drosophilae. Classification (NCBI taxonomy): domain Eukaryota; kingdom Metazoa; phylum Arthropoda; class Insecta; order Hymenoptera; family Figitidae; genus Leptopilina; species Leptopilina drosophilae. The sequence goes on from CM065484.1 coordinate 13,340,495, forward strand.
ATAACCAGAAATAACCCAACCCGAGACACCGCAGTAATTTTTTATTTGAGACTGTATCGAGGTTCGTTAGCCCCTTCTTAGGAATGTGGATTCGCGACTACGAGTAATATATGCTTCTCTCGCAAAAACATCTGTATCCAAAGGCGGAAACAAAAAAGAGACGGGACAAAAAAATAGTTTTACTTGAGGCTAGAAAATTATATATAAAAATGATTGAAAGTAAAATGTGTGTGATTAAATAATCTTCGAGGTACATCATGAGCAATGCGAAGAATGACAAAAAATTTCCTGAGGAATGTAGAACATTTCCATCTTAATTTTCTACTAACGAAACCGCTCAGTAGCATCTGGATGACGCATCTTGTTACAGTAGGACATGAAACGCGAAACTGGAGATGAAGAATAGTCGCTTATGGGATCAGGGAGACCGTAAGTCACGGTAACACGACTGGGCCAAATGAAGCGTCGATATAACAACAACACAACTGCCAAAGAAGATGTTGCGTCTGTCATGTGGTTTATACTTGGAAGACTCTAAAGTCAACATTTTCTAGATTCACATAAAGTCACATAAAGGTCCTTATGGACCTCAATACAAAATTTCACCTATTATTCACGCATGCATAATTTTTTACTTTTTAAAACGATCATCTTGATTTTAAACGGTTCTGCAACATGTACCAACATTTTTTTCTGTTTCTTGCTTTCTGAAAATTAATTTAAATTTAATGCTTCATTATAACTCTTAGATCCTTTTTTAAATATGAAAACTGTATATGGAAATTTGTATGTTAAATAATTTAAAGAATAATTAGATTTTCAAGATAAATTTAGAAATGATTTCACTATCCCTTAATTAAATTAATTTAATTTTTGCCATTATTTTAGTCCTAAAACATAAATAAAGTCTTTGTTAAAAAAGTTCAATATAATAGATAGTTTTTATAACTTCTATTTGTTTAGAATAATTAAAATTATTTTTAATTTTGCAATTTCTTTGAAAATAAAATTATCAAATAACAATTGATTACGAAAAGTAAGTTGAAAAGTAATAATATTAGGATCCAATTTGTCAAACTTTCTTTTAATTCATTTTGGATTAAGTGATTTTTTGGGGTTTATTACTATTGTTATGAATTTTACGCAAAATTTGGATTTGAAGGTTCTAGAAATCCTTGAATAACTAGTTTCAAACGAATTTGGCGAAGCAATTTATGAAATTTAAAGTTAGTATACTATTATAAAACAAGTTGTTTATTTTATGAATAGTTATCATCTTCTAATAGAGGAAGTAAAATGTGTTATTTTTAACCTAGTTTGATTTGTCTTTGGCTAGTGCTGTATAAATGTCACACTCACTTATAGTTATATTATAAATAATTATTTTTAACAGAAATAATCGGTAAAATTTTTAAAAATATTTTCTTTAAATATAAACTAATTTTCCTCTATCAGTATGATCACTAATCTACAAATTTAGTCGATTTTCCCTTATAAACTTTAAAAAGTCCCTAAATTGTAAACACACCTCGTATTTAGGTTTCATTTTCATCAACATTTGTTTGAGAACAATTTTAATAATAGTTTAATATAATTAAAAATATAATAAAGATAGAAATTTAAATTTTAGAATTTAGAGATCTTCAAAAGTAATACTTATAAAAGAAAAAGATGAAAACAATAACATGAAATTGACCGGTTCTGTGGATTCACCCAAATGAAAAAATGAAAATGTTTCACAAATCACAAAACGCACGTTCTAATATCAGTCGGGATTTACTTTCAAGCTATAATATTGCTATGATACAAAATACATACATACATTTGTATGTATAGTTTTCTGGAAACTTTTGACAGAGAAGCCGCAGTTACAACTAAGTTTAGCTTAGTGAGAATAAAAGCAAAGACGAGACTTGAGACAGAGACGTGACGTTGCGCCTTAGTCTTTAGTTGGCACACCTGCTAGTATCACTGCCAACCCAACCAAGATGTGGATCACGACTGCAGAGAGTATGACAAACATGAAGACGAGGAAGGCGTTTGCGGGGCTGATCACCTTCTGTCAACCTGTTTTCGTAATTTGTTTTGTTATTTGTGCTTGATTTGTTCTCTTTTCCCTTTTTCTTTTCTCAGTACCCACATCGCAACACCACACGCACATCCTACCTGTGAGCCTGACAATGAAGCAAGCCAAGTTCATTGCCATTTCAATTATCGAACAGGATTCGATATTTATTACCTTTTTAAAATCCTAAACTAGAACTCACTGTAAGAATAGATGAGGTATCGTCTTATGTCAGCTGAAAATACGATTCGTACTTTTAAATGTTTTCAGTAAAATAAAACAACATTCTCATTATTATCCTCGTAATGCGCATTAGCAAATCCTTATTCTTGTTTAAATCAAGTCCAACAAACCATGAAAGCCTTAGAGATTCAAGAATCACTGCATGCAGATTAAAATAGTACACACGACTATTATCCCTAATGCGACATTAATGAAATGATCAAAGAGACCTTGGACACAAAACTGGACCATCTCCAAATTGAAGATTCCTTACAACAGATCTAAAGCTTAGTGATATTTTGAACCCATATCTTCTTAACATACAAAGTTTGTTTCCTGACGTAAAATTAAATTTATGTAATTAAAGAAATTTATTGATGTTAATTTCGTATTGGAGTCTTCATTATAATGTCTAAAAGGTTTGAGATTTTTGGTTTGTTAATCGGTGGATTTGAGTAATCCATAAGAGAACAAGTTGCTTATCTTCGTTGGACAAATTTATTCATCCGGATAAAGAGACCAACAGGCGATATGAGAAAGAGATTTCCGAGATGAAGATGAAGGATGAAGATTTAGCAGCATTGTCAGTGGAGATAGAGCATTGAAGCCTTTCGTCCCATTCACAACAACAATGACCACCCAGGCAGTGTAGTATCAACAAATGATAAATGCAACTCTTCATATAGCTATATATTGGGCATATCCTCCACGACAGGATCTGTCTGTCTGTCCGCGACCGTGTCTAGGTGTCGTCGAGGTGTCGTCGCAAGATGGTGACAAGAGAAAGGCAAGAAAATCATTCCCTCTTCTTCCTCGCGTCCTCTTCGTATTCTTCGTCTTGCGAGCAGCCCACACACGGGCACAACGCGTTTTCACACCAAGCCCCACTGACTGATCCTCTCAACAACGCGTCTTTCAATGCAACTGCGGCCTAACGTTGATTACCATCGCCCTTCTCATGCCATTAGACCTGCATTCTTTGAACAACTTTGATGAGGAATACTTGCTGGTGTCTTTCCATCAAGATGAAATCAACTTTTCATTAAACCAAAACCAACTAACATTTAACGTATCTACAACTCGGATAGTATTTTAAAATGTCTTCTACACAAATTCTACGGAAAAGTAAAGTGGAAAAAAACTTTAGTTATAAAATGCACCAAGTGAAAAAGATATTTAATTAAATATGTGTTTTTTGAAAAATTAAATTTTGACACTGTAACACAAAATTCTCTTAGTCTTAAGAACAAACTTTTAATTTAAAGAATATTTAAATACTCATAGAGGCAAAGAACATTAATATAAGTTAATAGTTAATATAATAAAGTGGATATTGCAAAAGCATTCTGGAATAAAAAAAGTAAAACTGTTTACGGACTGTAACATGAAAAATAACTATTTTTATATCTTTTTCATTTTTTTTCAGAGCAACGGCCGAAGATGTGTCTTTCCTCTTACACTCTCAACCGGTTGGAGACACATTGGACGGCATAAAAACTGTCCGAAATTAACGAGTTACCCTGCGTACGTCCGTGACGGTCGTTAATTTTAGATTGCGGCGCATGGAAATCGCACATCCATCTATAGACGACAAGAAGAGCAAGACAGAAAATAAGTTTAGAAGAAGCAAGAAATAATTGTTCTCTCAAAAGTAACATTATTATTATTATTATTATTATTATTATTATTATTATTATTATTATTATTATTATTACATAAGTAATATTCGAATCGTTTAATGAAATTAGAAAACATTAAATAAAAAAGAAGGTTTTATAATTCAATGAATAAAATCAAATGTTGGTATTCTTAAAAAAACAAAACTAACAAAACAGAAGAGATTTGAATTTATTTCTAAAATATTATTGTAAACTGTCCAACTTATTCGAAAGAAGCCGAAAGCTGTGGAGAATTCCATTTGAATATATGTGAATTCGTTGGAATCGAGACCTGTTCTTTTCAGAGGTGTTGCGAAAAGAGTTGGGGGAGGCCCTTAGAAACTTCTAAGCGAAGAGATTCACATGATTCCCATTGTTCCCATCGAACGAACGACGCTTTTTTTGCTCCAGTATACACCTGACGTGAGATTTGGCCAACGAAATTCCACGATTCACAAGAGCATCTTTTTTTTACTCAGGGCTGTATCAGAAAGTAAAACTTGATTCTTTAAACAGCCAATACAAAAAAATACTAATTTAAAATTTCTAGAACTTATATTCTCTACATAGTAGATAATAGTAATGTCTATATTTTCCATAGTTTTTTTTCTACCAGAATTCACCAGTAATGAATAGGTTGTAAGAGAACTAAAGCAAAAGGTACATACTAAATTCGTGTACAACCTCGGTTGAAAACAGTTTTATGAAATGGTGATGTAAAAATTAATTCTTGCTCAATTTCATTTTAATTTTTCCTACGGTTAAAAAACTGTCAAGGTATTCAATTCCCAACTGGTCATTATGCTGTATTAAAATTGAAAATGCATTTTGTAAAAGTAATGTGCATTGCATCCGAGTTTCACAAGTAGAAGCACAGGTAGTGGTTCACAGTTTCGTGGCGGGTAATTTCAACCAATGCTCCCTCACCTAGAGGAAAATTTGTTGCAGGTAATTCTTGCCCCATAATCGAGATGAAAAGTATCCTTTTTTCTGTGAGTGTATTAAACTTGATTACTGTGAGCATATTAAGACTGCTAGCAGGATGTAGAGCTTTACACATTCGGATTATTAATCCAAATGAACCTTAAACCAATAGACGTATCGAGTTTCATTGAAATTGGCGAGAGTGCTTCGAAAAGTGTAAGTTTCTCGTGGAATTGCATATACGTTGCAGATATGTTGTGAAGGGGGTTAATGACAAAATGATACGTCCCTGAAACGAATGGCACATAAGCAAGTGCACAAGCGGGTCGACGGCGGCGAAGGTTGGAGGTAGTTGAGGTGGAGGAGTCCGGCGAGTGAGGTGGAGATGCCAGAAGATCTTGTATGCAAATTCCCTGGATGCATCTCCGTGGGATCCTGCCGGGATCTGTGGAGGATTAACGGACCGGCGTGCATGAAAGGAACACGAGAGAAGGAAAGGAATAGATAAGGAGTTTGAGAGGAGGAGAGATAAAAACATATACGCACGGAGGGATGCTGTGTAAGAGCCTGCGTCTCTCTCGATTTCTCTCTTTTAACGTCTCGTAGCTTTTAAAGCCTCAGTTCGGTTCTTCTCCAAATAAAAGCCGATCGTCCGCTCGAGCAAGCAAAGAAAAAGAGTCCAACTCGATCTTCCTACCTACGATTTCTCTTCTTTCTATTCCTTCTTCTTTCATTTTCTTTTCTCTCGTGATTTCTTTCTCCCTTTTTAAGAGACGCATTCCTGATCTTGAATTTGGTAGAATGTTCAATCGAGTTGCCTAAAGAGAGACAAACTCGTAACTCACTAAATTTTAAGAGTATGTTGCTCAGAAGAATTTCTCGACACTTTACAGAAAGGAGTAAACGAAATTTCAATTTAAATTTTAGCCTGTAATATAAACATTTGCCAATCAATCCAAGGACTACTTGAATATTCATATTCTCATAACAATTAATCAAGTATCACAATTATTTGTCTCAAAACACTTTTTTAGAAATGACAAGTCAATGTATTTACGGCAGTGTAATTTAAAACAACTTAAGCAGTTCTGTTTATTCAAATCCCGTTTCTTAAAATCTGCTGTTCCCCTTTATGCAGCCCTCATATTAATTAGATTGTTTTTATATTTTAACATCTTCACTTTTCAATGTATATTCTATTCTGAGGATAAATTAATTTTTTACCCGAGAACTTTTCATCAATAGAAAACTATATGATAGCCATATCGCGAAAACTTCTTTGCCGGCAGAATTTTTAGCAATAATCATTAATCTGGGGATGGTTAATATCCTGTGTTGGCTCTCGGTACGAAATAGGGGTGCGAAAATTACCGTGGTAAATAGCCAGTGTGCGTCGGTGGTCGTATTACTTGACTAAAGGTAATTGAGCTCGCGCTTATAAATCCAATTAGTGGATTAAAGGGATGCGTTGTGTACATTTACAGTGAGTCGTTCACTTCATCGGAACCACCAAACTATTTTTCATCTTTGTAAACTAAATATTAAAAAAGCGTAATCGAGTTTAAATTTAATTGGAATTTTATTTAGAAAACAATATACCCCAAATAGAGACAAAATTTGTTGAAAAGAACCAAATTTTCGTTTTACTAACAAGTTGCTTAGGTGACCAACTCTTTTCTCCAAACCTACACTGCAGACAGAAAGCTTTAGTTCATTTAGTTGTTCATTTAGAATTAGAAAATAAGGCATTCTGAAATTTTCTCACTTTAGTGTAAAATTGATTAAAATTGATTAATTGATTAAAATATCACCCAGAATAAACCTCGTCTCAAAATGAGACGAGACATTTTGATACGATATTTTATTTTGAGCTGCAACAAAAATGAGACTGAGTTTTTGTGAGCCAATGTAAACATTTACTTAGATTATACAAATTCTATTTAGAATAACCTACAACTTATGTAATTATAGCAAAATAGAGAATTTGTTTCAAACATAATTTTTCACATATTTTAGGATATTAGTGTTTCTGCTTTTCTAAAAAAAAATAAAATAAAAAATATTTCTCAAGTCTTCGTATACAAAAAAATGATTTTTTTAGAAACAAAGCTTCAAGTACGTACGCTAGTATAAAACCGGAAAAGAGAACGAGCTACTTTGGCCACACTCGATTGCATAGAACAATAAAATGATAATGCTTCTTCATGTTCTCGTGATTGTATTCACTTGTGTGGAAAACTTTGAAAACTTCTCGCATTTTCAAATAGTATTTCTATCATCACAAGTTGTAGTCAATAATTATTAGAAAAAAAGATGTAAACGTTCATTAAATTAATTTATGATTAAACAATTAATTATTTTAATAAAACCTGTTAATATTGAGACGTTGCTCAAAGTTCATGAAAGTATCCTTATTAATAAAATCAGACGTCTGTCTGTACATTGCTTAAAACTTCAAAATTTTAGCATAAAAAGTTGTTATTGACATCAAGAATTCCAAAAATAATCTTAAAAATTTTAATGTATGTATGTATGTCTGTCACAAAGATCTTTGTACCCCAATCACACAAAAACGCATTCACCGATTTGAACCAAATTTGGCAGAATGTTAGACCTTGGGCCAAGCAAGGTTTATAAATTTACAGATTTGAAAAATATTAATTAGAACAGGAGATGTTCAATTTTTTTTAAAAAATCGAAAAATTAAAAATTTCACAGTTTTTAATGGGAAGCTTTTAAAATATTTGTTTCAAAATAATTTTAATGTCAAAAATCGAGAAAAATATAATTGATACCAATTACTATTAAACTTATGTCATTAGTATTTTTGGGATCTGTGATTAAGATTTTAACGTCAAAATAATACAATTCTGAATTCTTTATTCATTCAGTTTATCCAATATTATCTATTCGGTGAACTCCACGTCAACTCATCACAGATATTTTCTAGACTAATTAGGATTTGGTTAATATTTTGTGTATATGCTCCTTAGGCGATATGAAAAAAGTTCCCCAAACATTTTTTGAAAAAAATAAAAAAATGGCGGAGATATGATACTTTGAATTTTTTAGTACTTTTATTTTAAAAAATTCATAACTTCTACTCTAATAATCCGATTTTAATTTTCAATATCAGAAATTGTTCGTAAAATACCATATTTTAAACTAAAAAATATTATAATTAACAAAAAATATTTTTGCTCTGTTGTTGACAAATTTGAAAAATAAAAATCGCCATTTAAAAATATGGGGTTTTCAATTTCTTTTTTATTTTTACCAAAAGATGGCAAAATTTGTCTGTGAAATGATCTGGTAAGTTTCATTGTGGGACCGCCATGGGTTTTTAAAAAAGAAATAAATTTAATGTGATGCATGATACAAATTTATACGTCCTTTCAGGAAATGTAAAAAAAACAAATGACCATCACAAGTAATATGAATTCATTGCTAATTGTTCCCTGTCTTTCTAAAGTTTTTTTTCCATGCATCACATTAAATTTATTTCTTTTTCAAAAACCCATGGCGGTCCCACAATGAAACTTACCAGATTTTTAACAGACAAATTTTGGCATCTTTTGGTATAAATAAAAAAGAAATTGAAAACCCCATATTTTTTAAATGACGATTTTTATTTTTCAAATTTGACAAAAATAGAGCAAAAATATTTTTTGTTAATTATAATATTTTTTAGTTTAAAATATGGTATTTTACGAACAATTTCTGATATTGAAAATTAAAATCGGATTATTAGAGTAAAAGTTATGAATTTTTAAAAATAAAATTACTAAAAAATTCAAAGTGTCATATCTCCGCCATTTTTTTATTTTTTTCAAAAAATGTTTGGGGAACTTTTTTTCCATCGCCTAAGGAGCATATACACAAAATATTAACCAAATCCCAATTAGTCTAGAAAATATCTGTGATGAGTTGACGTGGAGTTCACCATTCTTAATATTATCTTTCTTCTCATGAAATTGCAATATCAGGGTATCTACTACAATTAAATTATTTTGACAAGTTTCTTTAACTTTTTAGAAAATAATATTTTTTTAATTTTAATTTTAATCATTAAATCGTAATAATAAACTGTTTCTCTTTGTACATCTAAATTTTTCAAATTTGCTAACATTTAGGGGTTAATAGAAACATTTGATTATTTCTTACAAAATTTAAGAAAAAATCAATTTCAATTGTGGAAATGTTAAAAGTTACAAAGAATTACTCGGAATTACATAAAAAATGGTATTATTTATAAAACAATTCAAACTAATAAATAAAAATGCATTACATAAGTTTAAAAATAAACCATGCAAAAAATTGAAATACACATAACACAAATAAAGGTTTATGCTTTCTTATTTTCTCCTATTCTCTCTAATTCTCTCTTATTTTCTCTCTTTCTATTATAAGAAATATTTTTGAAATTTCTGTTTCTATTTACCTCGTATTTTCAGTTTTTAACAGTCCTATTTTTCATTAAATTTTAAAAAATGAAAAAATCAAATTTGATTTTTGTTATATAGTATTAATAAGAGATAATTATAAATTTTAATATGAATTTTCAGTTCATTTTTTCCAAATGCGAGTCAAAAAAGTGAAATGGTGTCTTCTTTAATTTAAAATTTTTTAAGCAATAGTAAATTTTTTTTTAAATATTAAAATAATAAATATAAATATATATTCAAATTGTAATTACGGTCACTAACTTATTCCCTTGATTATTTTCGAAAAATGTTAACAAAATTTTTTTAATAGAATTCAATTACTTTTGATAAAGTGTAAAGAAATATCAATACTTTAAAAATTTTTTAATTAGGGTAGAAGTACCGTTTGTGGCCACTGTACCGGTTGTGGCCTTTTTTATAAAATTTCCATTTAATTATTTACTATAATTAATATTTCTTATTATAATAATATAGTACTATGAGATTTTAAGTATTTTCTTGAGTAAAATACATAAATAAACTATAATATAAATAATTACAATAATTATTAACTAGTGGCCAAAAGTGGTGTTAAGGTGGCCAAAACTGGTGCTTCTACCCTATTCGCTTATAAAAATTCAATTATCATGAAACAATATAGAATTGAAAAATTTCAATAATCTTATTCTTCAGAATTTTCAAAAAACTTTGCGAAAATAAATTAGTAAAAATTTTAATTATTAATGTTCGTACTAAGACGCAATACATTGAAATGTGACTCTTTATAAAATTCAATTATATTTATCAATTCTTAAATTAAAATACTTTGAAAATTCTATTTATTAAAAAGTTTCTAATGAAATTCTTTAAAAAATTTAATTATTTTCAGTTGAATTTCACAAAATTCCAATTAATTGGGTATTTTTTCTAATTCATTTACATACTATATTTGAATCAGTGACTGATTTGTTACTATCAAATTCACTATTTTTAATTAATTTAAATTTAAAGAACAGTATAAGATAAAAGGATTTTTAAGTTGGTGGAAAAATTCCCGGTTTGAAATTCTGAATATTGAAGTTTACCTGTTGTTCTAAATTTCAGACTTTTTCTAGATTTTCCAGATTGTTTTTCAAAAAATTCCAGTAAAGTTTTAAAATTAATAACTTAAATCAATTTCAAAGCTTGTAACTCATATATGAGTCGAAAAAGACATCTAATTCAATTTTAAAAATTCTGTAAAGTAACATGAAGTGTATCAAGTAAATAAAAAGAATGTTATGAAATGTTGCACAAATTAAAAAATAATTTGAATGCTTTCTCTATGAGGTAGCAAAATGTTCCTGATTAAATGATAGATTCTATTAATAAATATTTAAAAACACAATTTCATATTTCCCTCAAGTGTTGAAAAATCAATATGTTTAATGTATGTATATATAAGAACATAGTCATTTCCCTCTTAATATCGACAATTCTGTTAAGTAAGTAAAACGCATGTGTATATATTCGTTACGTTAATCTTCGTTTATGCATGTGTGACGTTCCACGGTGAAAGGTACCTTAGCTGCTCAAAATTTTAGTTTGTTTTATGTAGTTTTAGCTTCATTAAAAATTTATTATTGATTATTTAACATCGAAAGCATATTTTTCTGAAAATATTATTTTTCTGCTTTTTTCATTTATATAATTTTTTCGTAAAAAATTTACAAAGTGTATTGAAAACTATTTATTCTTTTTTGTATTTCCCTCGATAGTTGTTATGCATTTAAGCAGAAGCAGAGGAACATTATTTATTATTTTGGAGCCATATAGAAATAGAAAAAACAACTAAAAGGGATGATTAATAAAAGAAAAACAATTTTGGAAAATCAAAAGAAAAATTTGGACATAGAGTGATGAAGATTGGTATCACCGAGGAAAATTCAGTCTCGGGGGTGGTTAGACCCCTTAGCCTAGAAGTTAATCCGAGCCATATACGCAAGCGATTATCGTTAATTATATTTTCGGAGGGCGAGCGAGAGCCCGCGCGCGTGTGTGTGTGAGAGAGTTTTTCGAGGGTGTTTCGGCGTCGCTTTTCGTATACGCATTGTAGAAATACACGTGGGGTGAGGAATTCTTGCGACCCTACTCTTCTAGGGTGGACCCTGCAAGCCCTGTAACCCTCGCCCTTAGCGTTAATACAGGCTTGCGCGAGCGAAGGGCAGGATTAAATTGGCACCAATTACCAGTAAAACACCCTTCGCGCATTTTCTTCTTCTCTTTCCTTCGTACTTTTCACTCATACTCTCCTTTCAGAATAAGAATATCATTTTTTAGTTTCTAAGAAAATGGGGAGAAATTCCTGATCGACGTAAATTTTTTAAAAGACTGAGCTATATATATTTTCATCAGTAATAATTCATCCAAGTTACATGGTTTTAGATATAATCCAATATTTATATTCATTGTTTTGTACGTGAGATTTCTCTGCATTGGAGTGAATTTTAATTGTCCATCATTCTTAGTTAAGCAAAATTTTTTATTTTATGCTAAATTAAAGGCAAATATATATAAATCAATATTGTTATTCATGTAATATACATAATTATTAATTATTTGGTTTTCAAAATCCTGCGTGTTGAAATGAATCTCGAAAAGGGCTTTTATCAGTTCAATCTAATAAACATGAAGTTAAGTCTGTTTCTTTGTTTAGCGTTAACGTATAATCTACATTACTTTAAAACAATAGTTTTTTCTCCATATTAAAATAATATAAAGGCTCCACAACTACACTTTAAAAATATTATTAAAATTTCCTAACAATTTTTTAAATAATTTCTTTAATTATTATTTATGGTGTGTATTATCAGCTATTTCGCCGATTGTCAATTTCTCGTTATGTAGTAGTACAAGTGGTGATTGTGATTAATATAATATTCATACTATTTTATTATTATTTATCATAACTCTTTATTACTGCATGTGAAAAAATATTTTGTGAAATAGTTTTATAATAAAACATTTTTTATGAAATAAGAAGAATCTCTATAATCTACAATATTATTGTTTAAAATTTTATTATCAATTTTTTTAAATTGCGGATAAAAAATTAATAATTCCACTTCATCATTTAAGCATATTTTAGCAAAATGTTATGATCAAATTTTCGTAAATCTTGTATATTCTTTCCAAAATTTTATTGGTATTTCTACACATAAATTTCCAAAACCTTTATAAAAGATACACTGTTAGAAATGTCTGTAATTTTACAGCAACTGTACAGTACAAACGTACTGCGAATTTACAATTTTTGATGCAATAAAACAAAAATGTAGTAAATTTACAAAAATGTTGTGATTTTTACAGTAGAACCTTCAAAGTACAGCAAAAATTCATTGTATCTAAAAGTTTTACAGCAAAAAAATTGTACTCCTTATTTACGACAAATTGTTTGCGAAAGCACAGTATAAAACTACCAAGAATTTTACAAATATTTGTTTTGTGATTTTAGCTGCGGTTGTTACATTACAGCTAGTTTTGATTTCATTTTAACCTTGAGAATATGATTTAAAGTCCTAAAACTATAGCTGAATCAATTTTCAAGCTTACAAACAGGTTCAATAAAAAAAAAATTTTCAATTATTTTGCTTTTTAGTTATAAATAATTTCGGACTGTTTTTTCAGTGACGTATTAGAACTGCACAGGTTTCATCATAATGCACAAAATATACACTTAAAAAAATTTTAAAATACCAGGAATTTATCAAAAAATTTAGAACTAAATTGCGAATTCGATAGAAAATATTTCCTAATTTCATACTTATAAGTACAATAATAATCAACTTGCTATTTTTCAAAAACAAATAAAAAAGACTATATATTAAAATTATACATAAAAGCAACGTATAATATATAAGTTTTAAATAAAATTTTCTGCTTTGGACCGTCAAATATTTTTATTTTAAACTGAAAATATTTTCTCGGTTTGTAGGATTTGTGTCACATCTGGTTTGTCTTATTGTTAGGATGGTCAACTAATGGAGCACTCACAGCTCTGCCTGCCTGCGCAGGCAGTAATTGGAGTAAGAGAGAAAGTCCATTAGAGTGAAAGAGACAGTAAATTCAAATTTGTATTGCTGCCTACTAGCTGTGAGTGCGCCTTAAGGGTTTCGTCTTGCAAGACTTTCTGTTTTATGACTTTTCAAATACCCGTTTTTTTATTATAGGTTTATTTAGACAGAAAGTTTGTGAAATTTTTCGGAAAAAAAGAAACTTCCCTGAAATTTTCCATAATTTCTTAGAATTTTTTGTCAAACTGTCATTTAAAAACATTGCTCATTGCTCTTCAGCATTCGGCAAAGAACCTAAGTTTGCAAGTAGAAGTATTCTTGTATAAACAGTGTTTTAAATCAAAAGTGTGCTTTTTAATTGAAAATAAATACATCTATAATGTTATTTTGCATAATAGTAAATAGAAAATATTTACAATAAATTTGGAAAAAATTCTGACTGCAATTAAGAATTAATTCACTGTAAAATTATAGTGAATAATATTGTAAATTTCCAGTATATAATATAAAAAAATAAAAAAAAATAAACAAGTGCTTTTATATATATTTTTTTTTTTTGCTTTTATATTTTATAAATAATTATGTAAATTTACAGTAAAAATGTTGTAAATTTACAGTATCACATTATGAATTTTCAGAATTTGAAATAGATATCGTAAATTTACAGTTCTCCACGGCATATTCACAACACTAAACTGTAAAAGTTTAACAGATTATGCTGTAAATTTACAGTACTTCAGAAAAGTAAAATCACATTATTATTTTGTTGGATTATTTGTTTCCTGTACTTTTGCTGTAAAATCACAACAGGATTTTCTAACAGTGTAAAATAAAAAAAAAGTTGAGCAAACAGTTGTTATTTTTTTGTCTTTTTTTTAATTTAGTTGAAATTTCGTGATTTTTAGAAAAAATTCGTCAAGAAAATAACAACTTCTGTTTCCCCACCTTTTTTTATGTTAGGGTTTTTATCTGGTTAAAAAATGAAGAAATTTTTTTCGTTGAATAACGAAACGTTGGTAACTTGAGTTTCATTTAAATTTTGTCCAAAAATCAGCGTCCCTGCCCAATAGTGGATATGTATTAAGAAAAATTATAATGCAAAAAAGGAAGAATTGATTTTCGTGAAATACTTGACGAGAAAGTCCCCTTAATGACAAAACGTCCAAGATTAGTAAAAATTTAAGTAAATTCAATTTCATTGCAAACCTTTTTAATCACATTGTAAACATGAACATGCGTCTCATCTGGAAATTTGGATATTCCCAAGATTTTCTTAAGATATCTCCGGACAGCTTTTGATATAATAATATAGTTTTCGGATATCCTTAGGACATCTCGTATATCCGGATGCTGTTAGAAAATACTTACATATCAATTGCCAATTATTGCTATTACTCTTGTTAATTAAACTTTAATTATCTAATATGATAATTTCTATTTTAATTATAAAACAATGCAGATAAATTTTCCATAAAACTGTAGGTTGCAAATATTAACAATAAAAAATATAATTTTTTACAGAAAATAAAATTAAGTCAAGATCGTCAGTTGTATTTGTATTCTTGCTTGTTTCAAGACCATCATGTGTAACATTATTTTATGTGTGTTTAGAGCCATATGCATAAATAGACCTTCAATTATTGTCGACTTGAAAACTACAATGTATTATGTAAGAACGTTAGTAAGATGCACGTGAACCTTCGTGGATTTATTATATATGGACAATATTGATATTTGATAGTAGACGTTTCTTAATTATTGACATTTAATTGAACAAAAAAGAATTAACCCCTTCAATGTTTACGACCTATGCGTTGGGTCGGGATCTTCTTAACTAAAAATTTGTATATAGATTGACAGATTTTTGTCTGTATATAAATATTTTAAGACTATTAGTTTCACTGATGTTGTCTTTGTATTAATTAAGTAAATCAGTTATTATTTAAATATATTATTTGCTTTTAAAGAGCATGAAATTTCGTTGAACAGATTTTGCTGGACGTTTCTGCATCATCATCATCATGATAATTTTTTTTCAAACAGTGAAGGGGTTCAACTTGTTATAAGGGAAGATCCCTGAGAAAAAAAATTTGTTCTTGTCAACAATGGGATCATTTAGGATGAATTTAAAACCATATAATTTTTCTCACCAAACTCAAAGTTAGCCATTTTTCAACAAGTGTAGAATAGGTTCAAAACTATTTCGAAATTTTTCTAAAAGTGAGTTAGATTAAATTTAGTAAAAAGTTTGCAATTTTTCTTACTGATTTCGAATTTTTTCTTTACCAGTTTAATATTGCAAAATGTTTTGGAAAATTTTCAAATAATAGAATTTACAATCTTCAAAAAACTTTAAGATATTTTTTCTTCTTAAGTACGACTTTAAATAAAATTTAATTTCTTAAATTTTTCTTAAATATTGTAGAACTTTAAATATCGTATGCTTATTTACTTCTTCAGTACTAATTATTTATTTTTTAATACAGTAAAAATGAATAATTAAAGAAAATGAAATTAAAAAGACAGTTGAATTTGAACATACAAATTTTATACTAATGGATAAAAAACTTAATAAGAGAGGTATTATAATACCTCTCTTATTAAGTTTTTGTTAAACAAGCTAGTTTTTTATTAATAACAAATCATTTTCATAATAAATTTGATTTGAAAATGTTGTCTGTCAAAGTTAAGAAATATTTTGAAGTATAATTCAACAGTTTTAATTTTATAATAATTTTAGTTTACTTATAAATCGTCATTATTTTGCAAACAATTAAAATAATCAGTTTCATTTATTATTATAATTGAAAAAAAATTTTCCTACAAGCAAAGTTGTAAAATGGTTAAAGTATTCCATTGTCTGCAAAGAATTGTCACATCTGGTTTGTCTTCAGTTGACCATCTCTAAGGGTTGCAGATTGTAAACGGGTCTATATTATAAGTTTTTTCAAATAAATTGACTGTAAAATCTTCTTCTAAAAGACTTTCGAGCGTCAATTGCTCTTTAAAATTTATCTGAAAGACACTAAAATCGCGTATGAGAAAATTATTTTATAAAGTTAATAATTCATGGTGAATTAATTTTTTAAGCTGTTGTAGTAAAACAAATATTTTTAAGTTAAAATTTTATTGTTGTGAAGTGAATTGTTTAAATTTTTTGTTTTCATAAACGTGTCGTGTACTTTGATTTATGTAATGTGAAAATTATTAAATTAATTTATTCAACAAAATTAAAAAAATTATGTGAAATAATTATAACTTAATTGTATAAAATAATTACCATTCTCATTTATAACTAAAACTTAATTTATATTAAAATAAAAACCTTATAAATGGATACACATATGATTAAATCGTTTTATTGCTATTTTTCATCTATTTATATTTTCTGCTTGTTTATTGAAATACTATTAATTAAATAACTGCACTTAATATTAGTACATAAATAATACTAAACAAAATTGAAAATAAAAATCCTTTCTATTTGTAAAATAAAAAAATCATTAATAGTTTTTAAATTTTGCTAAATTTTTAATTATAAAATTATTCAAAAATCTTATTAAAAATATCGAAGCACGTTGCAATAAATGTCGAACAAATTATGGAAATTTTTATTAACATTTTGTTTGAAAAAAATTGAAAAGTTTTAAGAAATTTTTTTTTCATTATTGGTTAGAAAAATATCGAAAAAAGATTCGAAAATTATCCTAACGTGTTACTGAAAAATTCGAACACAATTCAGAAATATTTTTGAACAGTTCAGTTAGAAAAAAGTCGAAACGGTTTTTGAAATTATTGAACTATTAGTTCATCAACTTACATAGAACATATAATTTGTGTGAGTCAATTCTGCTGCCCAAAGTAAAAACCTAGTAAGTCGCATTTGCCGTTAAGACGAAAGTGGCTTAAGCGGTAAGCGAGTTTGAACCTTGCGGCAAATGCGACTTACTAGGTTTTTACTTTGGGCAGCAGAATTGTAGATCTAATTTTTGCACGTTTTTCAAATTTTGATTTTTATTGTTATACGATGCATTATTAAACAAATGGTAAAGTTTATTACAAATTTCAGCTCATTAATATTTTCTTGCACCCAATAAAGTTTTTCAAGTTAAGTGAAGTAGCAAATAAAAAGAATTCGAACAGTTTTACCGTTAAACAAACATAATTTACGTTTTTGGTAAAAATTAAATATTTCGTTTACATTTGCCCCAAATGACTCTCGATACCTCAATGTGATACAGTTCTATCTTCTGATAAAATTTAAAACAGTATCATCTCGAGGTGATATTTTATATCGTACTATCTCTAATTTGACAGATTTTGGTGTGAATAAAAAAAAATAAATTTCCGTACTAAAAATATTGATTACATTCAAAATAATTACTTATGCTGATTGATTTGCATTTGAGTGTGTGTATATCGATAAATAAATTTAGCTCTTTCGCATTCAACTGCAAGTTTAACTCGACTATTTTTTGAATGGTTTTTATAGAATCAATATGCGTAAAAGAATCAATTTAAAATTGAGATAGATATAAGAATAACTTTATCTTAATTTAATTCTTATCCACTTAATGTATTTAAAAGATACGGATCAATGAACTGTAATCACTTAATAACGATTGTTATTTTAGAAGCTTAATTTATTTTCAATAAAGTGCAGAATAAATCATTACACTGAATTAATATTATCCGATTTTCCATTAAAGAACATTGCCATTCTGTTTTATTATAAATTAATGAAATAATTGATTAAATTTGAGTATTATAAATGTTTTAATATACTAAAATACATCTTCAATATGGGATAATTTTAAGTTACTTGTGCAAGTATGCGTTTTATGATAATCTTCTAATAAAAGAAATTTTCTTCTTAATTTAAATAAATGAATTCCCAAACAGAACTTTGTTGCGACCATCAATACACCGCTAAAAGTAGTGCTATTTTAATTATTTTCAAAATATTTGTAATTTAAATCTCACTTTTGCAAATTTTATTTGTCATAATTATTATGCTGTCTGTAATTGAATTACCTAAACTTTCCTGTAACTAAAAAGCATTTAACATTGTCATTGTATTGTAAGGGCTGATGAGAGCAAGTAATGTGTGACAGCAGCTCTGTTTTTAGGCCTTGACTAATGGAAATGCGCTTGAAAAGTGACGCTTTGTGATTATTACATGAATTCGCTGACATAAAATTACTTTCTTTTTCAGCCAAAGAGATCAGTTAAAAATTGTGAAAGTGCTTTTATTTTCGCATTTTTATAAACAAGTGCACAATTTAGAGAAAAATTAGATATTCTAAAAAAACCACTAAAGTGTACTACATGAAACTAATGAAACAGCGACTAATCACTAATTTTCCAGCCTGTATATGCTGAATGCCAAGCAGCGTCTGAGTATAGTGCTGGAAAGATACAACGTCCTGACATGAAGAAATACGTCTACACGTGGGGCGATTGAATACATAATCTAAAAATATTTACTTCAAGGCTTCATATAAAAAGGTATGAAAAAAGAGGAAATAGAAGCAGAGAATTTAGAGAACACGTGGTTTCCAACCAATTAGAGGGCCATGATTTCTCTGATGGTAAAACTTATCTTATGTTTTCAGAATAATCCAACTAACTATGAAGCATATTTTAATTTATTAATTGTGCTAGTTTTTTATTGATAGAATTAATTTTTTCTGTAAATGAATTTATGATCTCCAGGTTGACGTTTAAAAATACACACCGGATTTTTTGACATTCTAATTATTCATGAAAGAACTGAAAAAACTTGTAAATAATTTACAAATTTATCTACTACGCAAAAAGTCTAGACTGCGGCTCCACTCTCCACCTATGACATTATTCCACGTCCTACTTCCTACAGGAATCAAATGAAGTTGAATGTCCATTATTTAATTTTCCTTGAAAGTCTCTAATTTCAAGGTCATATAATATTAACTTTCTCGTATTTCTCCTTCTTCCCCGTGCTACATCAGAAAACGTGACGCCGCTTCATGACTGGGTCTCGACAAGGGTCTTTCCTAATGCGCTTGAACTTCAATTCAACAGTTTGCAAAAATGAATACTTTATTATTATACTACACGGAGAGAAGATGCTGTACATCGATTCAATAAAGGCAACTAATACTGAACCAATATTGGTTAATGCTGGAGATGTTAACGGGAGTGCTAAGCATTACCTTAAAAAATATATTCATAAGAAAATTTTTAAGTTTCTTTGATCAATTTCAACGATCACATTATTGAAAAAACTTTAGAGTGTCCACTATTTTTGTTTAACAAAATTTCCCGTTTCTTCCGGAGTTGTCATCATTTTTCTCAGTTTTTTTTCTCATCAACGTTAAATTTTTGTATTTCAAACATAAATAAATCTACAAATGGCTTAAAAAAATTATTAGAATTTTTATGAATAATTAAATACTTTTGAAGAATTTCTTTAAATTTTTTGAAAAAAATGTTTTTTTAAATAATTTTAATGGAAAATTTGGCAAATAATTGAATTAAACAAAATTAAAAACATTTTTTAAAAATAATCTTGTCTGTTTATAATTACAATTATTTGTTTTTCAATTTTATTAAAATTATATTGATTAATTTAATTTCTGCAAAAATTTTTACTATTTATAAGAGTAATTAAATCCTTACAAAGAAACCAAGTTGAAGTCTACAACGTTAATTCACAAAAAAAATGTTTCATTAAATAAATTAATTATAAATAACGCAGCAATATTGCCACAAAAATATTTAGAAAAATAAATATATGTTTATTTTTAATGATTATTGTTTTGCAATTAAATATTGAATTATAAATAATAGTTGATAAATAATATTTTAAATTGTTAAAATTTAAGAGAACTTCAATAAGTTTCAATAAGTTCACGCCAATTCACATGTGAAAAATAATTCTGTCACGTTTAGTGGAGACTCCCCTCCCATCCCTCTTCTAAAGCGTGATATTATATATGAACGCTCCCTAATAATATAATTTTTTAAAACAAAAAATTGATTTAAAACTTTAAGAAACACTTTATATTTTAAAAATTAAATTACAATTACTAACTTCCCTTGATTATTTTTGAAAAATTTAAATAAAATTCTTTACAAGAATTCAATTATTTTTAATAAAATGAAAAGAAATTTCAATTATTTCAAAAATTTTTAATTATTGGTTTATAAAAATTCAATTATCTTGAAACAATAGAATTGAAAAGTTTTAAAAGTCTTGTTTTTCAGAATTTTCAACAATACTTTGCGAAAATTTAAACTTATTAAAAAAATTTAAGTTTGTATCATTTTTTAAATTAACTAATAGAAATTTTAATTAATTATCTTCGCACTAACAATAAGAAACATGAATACATTAGAATGTGACTCTTTATAAAATTCAAATTATTTATAAATTATTAAATTAAAATACTTTGAAAATTCTATTTGTTAAAAAGTTTCTAACTAAATCAGTTGAATCAGTGACTGCTTTTTTACTAACAAATTAATTATTTTTAATTCATTCAAATTTAAATAACAGTATAAATATTTATAAAAATTGAAATAAATATCGATTTTTAAAAAACAAATTACTTATAATAATAAAACTTTTGTTTATTTGGTAAAAATTCCCGGTTTGGTATAAGATTCTGGCTTATTCCCGGTTAATAGACCCGCTGATATTTATCACGTTAGGTGCGTAGAGTGAAAAGTGTCAATTATTACGTTTTACAAAGTAAACAATGACTTGTAGCATTTGCACAATTTGCGTTTGTAGTATATTTTTTATAAAAATTAATTAAATGATATTTTTAGATTTATTACAGAAACACGATTGTGATTCGAATTTTTTTATATTTTTAGCCCTACAGTAGCTTCTACAATAAGTGCAAAATTGGAAGGCATTTTTGGCGGCAACGCCCTTGTATTTGCCCTTGGCACGAATTCTAGACGCTCACTTAGATTTCTGGAGTTTAGACTGCGTTGACATCGAACAAAAACTGCTCTATCTTTTACTACATGTTTTAAGAGAAACGATTGATTATGACTACTATTTAGTTAGAAAGTAGGTCGATGCTAATTTTTATCAGTTATAGTCAATATTTAGTTGTTTACTTTTGCTAACAAAACAGTTAAATCCTAAAATTAATTTAATCTACCCAAGTAGCACGTAAAATTACTGGAATGTTGCAGCAATGTTACATGTAATGTTAGTAACATTGCAGTGTAACATTGCATTAATATTAAAATGTCCGCCCAAGGCAATATTTCATGTAATGTTACATCAACATTACATGGTAATGTTACTGCAATGTTACAGTAATGTTACTGCGATGTCACTGTAATGTTACAGCAATATTACAAAGAAAGTTTTTAAAATTACAATAATAAGAAATTTTGCGATCTTTCTTTGTAATATTGCTGTAACATTACAGTGACATTGCAGTAACATTACTGTAACATTGCAGTATCATTACCATATAATGTTGATGTAACATTACATGTAATATTGCCTTGGGGAGGACATTTTAATATTACAGTCAATCCTCCACAATGAAGGATCCTCCATAATGACGGTTCGGTTTAGTTTCAATCTCCGCCACAATGGTGGGATGGCGTTACTTGATTTGACCAAGTTTCAGTGCCGTATTCTTTGGGAGGATAGAAATAAAAAATAAGCAAATATAAATAAATCTATTTAATATATTTATAAGTATAGTATAATATTAATAAATAAATTTATTTATTTAATGCTCATTCTTATCTTAAATAATTCAAATGATAATGCATATTATTTTAACTACATTATTCATTTAAGTATGTAAATAATTAAAAAGTTTAATTATATATTAATATAATAATGCATATATAGTATTAGTATAATACTATATATGAAAAATGGGATATCGAACCAGACAATTTATTAAGTCTTCAAAGGCTCAATAATGAAACTAAAAATATTATAGCCCAATTAAAAAATTTACATTTACAATAAAGTGATTTTTTTATACACTATTGTTATTTTTATTATATACTGACCATTAATATTATTTTTAAATATTAATAGTATAATGTATATTATAATATAATAGATATTAAAATATAATATATTGTTTATATAATCATTAAACTATTAATAATAATTACTTTATTTTATTAAATATTAATTGTTTATTAACCCTTTGCCGTTCTTGTGTTACGAAATGTCGTTTAGAGTCTTTTCTGGGGGAACAACCAATGAGAAAAGGCGGTATGTTTGTGTTGATAAATTAGTTATGTGTGAGAATGTAAGTGTTCTGAATTTGCAGGAAAGTACCTAATTAAAAAATGAATCCATTTATATTTTAAAATAAATTATATTTAAAAATAATATTTAATACCTAAAAATCTGTTTTTTTGTATAAAGTGAAAGTGTATTTGCAATTTATTACTTTTTAAACATAGGTATATTTGATTATTAAAGCCTTTTATCAAATCTACATATCCTATGTAAACATAACCTCAAAATCAAACTAATTTTCGGCCCTGATATTATCCACGTGATTCCACTGTCAAACTGATTTTTTCTAAGGTGGGGAAAGCTTATGCACGGCAAAGGGTTAATATTATAATAATATTGAAAAAAACATATTGTATTAATTATTAAAATATTTAATATCACAATTACTTTAATATGAATATTATTTACACTTTCCAACGGACAATTAATTAATTTCATAATTAGTACGTTTTAATAAATAATATATACATATACCATTTTTCTACGAAAAATCTCCCAGTGTGTCCCAAACAATATTTATGTATACAATATGGACAGCCCTGAAAAAGTAGTGAGGGGGTATGACGTAGGCAACCGTCAAAGTGAAGGAAAAGAGAAGGGGAAATTTCGGGCTGATCCGTCATTGTGGAGGATTGACTGTAATGCAATGTTACACTGCAATGTTACTAACATTACATGTAACATTGCTGCAACATTCCAGTAATGTTACGTGCTACTTGGGTAGTTTTAAGCTTAAAAATAGAGCGTTCTTTTTAATCATTTGGTTGCAGCCTTTGAATACTTCCTTGTAACTAAAAATTTAATTTCCCAGCTAATCTTTTCTCTCAGTGTTGTTTAATATGAACTGAGAAAGAAAATACCGTTTAACATTTTGAGGGTTGTGTTATAATATATTATAGAATTCTAATGATTGTGTTGCAATAAGTGAATGAAGCATGCTTTTCTTTCGTGTGTTTTTCTTTGAAATAGTTGAATTTCAGTGAGGTTGCCCCCTCCCCCCTCTTGCAGGAAAATATTCTTGAATCACTTTCCAAGAGCTCCCATAGGGGTGGAACGTTGCTTAATACGCAATGAGGAAAGTAACGGGACAGCAGGAGGGATTTTGGGGTGAGAGTTTCACAAAGAGTGGGGGGTTTCGCAAGAGGGTGGTTCGCGGAAGGAAAGTAGCCCCGTTACAAGTTTTACTGCAGTTTTGCGGCTTGAAACTGCGAGCACGTAACGGGGGGCAATTGAATTTAAATATTCAATTATGCGATGTGTAAATGAAATAGAAGTCTTATGCAAATGGCTACACGCTAAGGGTTGTTGCAAATTTAAAGGGTTAAATATTTATTAGCGAAGGGTTAACCGAGATTTATAACCAACGCTGACTGTCTTTTTGCCTATTTTCTTTGGTTTTTCTTAATCTCAAACATAACTTCCCTCCTATTCTCCTTCATTTTTCGGCTTTAAATACACACCACCTTCTTCTTTCTTCAATCACCAATTCTTAGCAAGTGTAGATCCGTGCAAAATCCCAAGTAAATAACTCGAATTCATCATTTCGCTCTAACGGACACGAAGGGATTTTTTCAACTGTAGTTCTATATATAATTAAAACGATTAAATGACTAATGTGCGAGAGTTGACGGTGAAATGAAAAAGTCTTTTTTAACTCAACAAGGCTAACATTTATTTATAATGAAAATACGTTGATTGAGACAATAGTTTAAACAGTATCGTTATCGGTAATATATTATATCACTATAATGCTAGTCGTATACAATGTGCGGGTGAGTTCTTTTATTCTTTCTTAAATCTAGTAAATTGTAGAATGTAACACACATTCATTTACAATCTTTGTTTCATTCAATAAAAAGTCCATTTATCATTTATATCGCTGAGTAACTCTGTTTTTTATCTCCGAATAGTCAAATTCTACATAGTTCTGCGCTGACCTTTGTACACATTTATAATTATTATATATATATACTCTCTAATCGTGAAAGATAACGTCCAGAAAAAAATTATTAACAAATAGAAGGAAACAATGCGAAACAAAAACGTAACACGACATCAATAATTAGCGATATCCTTAAATGGATTCATTATTGTTCCTTGAGCGTAGATCTTCTATAAGCAACTTGTCCACATTCTTTTTTCCTATTCTTGAAAAAATTATATTTTTATTTTATTTTTAAAATCAATGTAATGAAAGAAACATTGTTTTGAAAATATTATTAGGTTGTTAGTAAAAATAAAAATAAAACGTGGAATATTCTTTTAAAAATATTAATTTTCCATATTAAACACAAAAATATTATTTGATGTTATAGTTACAGGACAGTTGCGCATAGAAGGCAATCATCGAATTCTTCCGATAAAGGCATCATATATGAAAAAAATTTAAATAAAACTGATAATGCGGTGTCTATATAAATTTTTTGTCCTTTAAGTACAGTCTTTGCGCGCAATATATGGCACTGAGTATTCACGTAATTTTTTTTTTATTATCTCAAAGCGAATGAGTAAAATCACCAAGTATCCAATTCCTTTAAAATATACTTCGATTTCCTCGAACTCTTATTTTTGGTATTCTTTTCAGATTCAAAAAATTTCAGCAGTTGTAGAGACCAGGCCAAATCAAATGAAGCCTTTTAAGATATCATCGTTTATGTCGATGAAAAAAGAAAAATATTAACATCAACTACTTATCATTATTTTCATATCCATGATTAGAGTCAAAATTTTATGAGTCTAATTGGGGGGGTTACAATTACAGTCTTCACAATAAAAACTAGATACATTTTTGGTTTAGAGAAAAATTGCTTTTTTAATGCATCTACAAAAACGATGGTAACTTAAACTTGATCGAATTGAGCCAATAAATTCGTCTATAAACAAATACTAATTCTTTTAAAGATTCTATAAAATAAAAACAAATAAATCCGTTTGGTCTGCATGTAAATTTTCTGACTGAAATTATTAACACAACATTGAATTGGAAACTTGTGGCTTACTCTTTTTTTGAAATTAATCCAATTAGTACTTTAATCTTTAGACAAAAGAAAACTGACAATTATGCGATGCATTAATTCGCAACAACAAATAATGAAAAAAAAAACGATATACAGTCTCAAACTTAACTATAAAAATGTCGTAAATCAAGTCTCATAAAAAAACACGCACCGACAACATCTGAATATTCGACAAAACTGTCTCATCTGTCCGTCGACACAAGAAACGCTTTTGTCTCTCCTGTTTTCTGTGAACACTTGCATCTCCAACATGACGCAATTCGTTAAGCCGAGAAGAAAATCTCGACCCTAGGTTCGGCACTCGTAACTAGGGTTCCGACCTACAGGGGCCAAAGTCCACCTTCCAACCTCCGTACTTAAAACAACCTTTTCTGATCGACAACATCAAGGTCGTCCTTCCACAGTTCGGAAAAGGAGAAAGAAAAGAAAAAAAAGAATACCATGCCTTTATTGTCCGACCATGGTGCCTTCCGAATGCACCCAACACCCCTTTTTGTCGTACTTGTTGCTGGTACTAGCACCTTTTTTGTCTGCCACCCTCTGTTCCTGTGTCTGTTCCTGTATTTGTATGCGTGATCAAGTTTTCGTGTCGCTGTCGCACAATGATGTAAGAAAGTGTTCAAGTGTGCACACGTATCAGAAGTGATACACACACGACCAGAAAGAGGTATGTGTGCGCCACATACCTCATACATGGGGGATGGCACATCTCTCAGGGGTGCGGGGTTTATTCTATGGGCACCGCAATGACTTGATCGGTACAATACTTGATCGGTATGTTTATTCCATTTGTTCCATCATTTTTTCAATTTTATCAAAGGGTTTTCAAGTACGGGGATTGGGGGGTGGACTTCGCGCGCCCTGCCGGCCAGGACTTGTACCTCACACAACTCCCTAGTTACGAGTACCGAGGCCTAGTATAAACGCGGGGGCGCCAACTCAATAATTTACTTCAAGAATAGCTAAGCTTTCACATTCTGTTATGAGCAATTAGAATAAAATATCATGTTAGAAGCGTGTACTTTGTGGCGGAAACGGCAGACCACTAAAGTTTATTTTTGATTATTACTTCTCGTGAGCAAAACAAAATCGCGTTAACTCTCACTTCATCTTTTTTTATCGTATTTACAGAAAATAGGTGTCGAGGAATGGTGCATTAAGCTTCTTCCTTGTTTATTTCTTTAAGGCGATTTTGTTTTGCATACTCACTAACTCACATTTCTCTCGTTGACTCTCGCTCATTCGTACTTAAAAATTTATTTCATTAGTATACTCGCGCTCGACAGTTCCCTTCGTGTCAAAATTTACGTATGGTAACCTTAATTACTAGATGTATACCATTGTAAAAACTAACGATCCCTATTATTTTGAATCGCGTATCGATTTCCTATGTCTCACTCTTGATCTTTAAAATAAAATGTATCATGTACATTGACTCTCCTTTAAAAATAGACAAAGATTCACTTTTGTGATCCTATCGATGCCTTAAGCCTATTACGTATATTTCTCATCACGATTAAGACCAATGAACGCGCGATTCACGTAAACGCTCGCTCGTTTCTTTGTACGCGATTTTTTAAATTTACTCTCGTCATTTTCGTAAACTCCACACCGAACTTTGTTTATTTCGATAAACTGCATAACTTTAGAGTTTAATTATTGAGCAATTGTTTCGCTATTCGGAAAAGTTTAAGAACACAGAAACGGATCAAAATTGGAAACAGAGTAACAAGAAATCATCTAATTAAAACATCAAATACAACAAGATAATACAAAACTTTTCAAGGAAAGAACATTTTTACAAAAGTGGTACAAACTACGGAAAACAAATTTTGTACCATTTATAAATTTGATAGAATAGAAATTTTTACTTTTACTTATTTAATTAAAATTATTATTTACTCTTCTGATAAAAATTACCCGTTTCGCAGCCTAGACCGATTTTTAAATCGACAGTAAAAGCCTTGAAATTATTTCTATTTGTCGCGCCTACTTAAAATGAAAATCTACCAACGCCAACGCTCGCCCTCTTAAAACCCGAAAAAAAATTCCGCGATCTCGTACTTTTTCTACATTCACCTTCTTCCTCTTCTTTTTCGTTGCTGAACAATGCAAAAGAGCAATATTCAAAATTGAAAATGACATCAACAATTTCTTTGGAATATAAAGAGGGATTTAGGCAAGAAGCTCTAATAGGAAAAAAAGAGTTTTATAAGCGTCACAAAACAGGCCCAAGCTTCTGAAATTCTTAAAATAATTGAGAATTGCTGACTAAAATTTTAAAAAGTGCTAGAATACCGCATACAAAAAGTGCTCGATTTAAAATTTCGTTATTATTTTCAAATAAGCTCAGAAATAACAATATAATAAACATTTAATCAACAATGCGGTTTTTAGCAACTTCTTAAAATTAGTTCTAAAAGGAATAAAGCGCATTAAACTATCTCTTGGTAAAGGACATTTCGGCTTAGTTGCAGAGAAACAAAGAGTAAACGGACCAGACATCAGAGAAAATTTTGAAAATCCAATTTCAATTTTTAGTGTTTCTACTTGAGTTTATTGAAAAACCAAATATTTAAAGAAATGCCTAATTTAGAACTTGATTTTTTAACAGAAATTAAAGAAAGAAGACGAAAGAGAATGAATACGAGATTCTTGCTGACAAACGCCAAGATGATACTTGGCCACCTCTCTGCCACTCTCTAAACTTGAATCAGCCGAAGTCGCAGATTGAGCAGCAATCAGCTGATTCGAGTCAAGAGAGCAGTCGTCAGTAAACTCTATTTCAAGTTCAGTTTTCTATTCCAGACTTTTCAAAAAATTCAAAATGCAAGAACAGAGACGAGAATATGAAAAAAGGTATTAGAATAAAAGGTATAGAAATTTATTAGATTAATGAATTAGATTAGATGAAGGAGCGTATAACTCGTTTATTACGTTAAATGTTGTGAATAATATTCTTGGTTCAGGAGCAGTTGTACTGAAGCAAAAATATGTATGCTGGTTTTTATTTCGTATGTTAATTTAACTGTTGAAAGAGTATCACGAATATCACCTGAAATTTATTTACTCCCAAAATGAATGTAATGAAAAGACAGTTATCATTCCAGTAAAACAATTGGTTTAGTAACTGACAAAATCTATAAATATCCTCATATTTATTCTTATAGTTTGTACTTAAATAAATTTCTGTTTGGTATAATTCTCATCATGTCAAAAATTACAAATTTTACATGTACTTGGACGCTTTCATCTCAATTTAGTGTCCCGTTACATAATCAGAATTGATTTCATATAAAATTTGTCTATTAACATTATTGGCATAATGATTATAATTATGAAGGATTTTTTCAGCGAAATTTAAATGCAAGTGATTAGTTGATTTGAAATTACGCTCTTGAGAAATCAATTCTAGAATATGAAATGGAAATTGTATCGTTTGATGAGAAACAAAGAAAGCAAAAAAAGGGGGATTATACCAAATAGAAATTTTACTCGACAAATTGTGATTAGTTTATATATTTAGAGGTTATGTCAGTTGAAAATACGGGTAAATGCACAAAGTAGTATAAGTAGACTTGATAGTGGTGGACTGTGGAGCGCGACCTCCTCCGAAAAATTAAAAACTAAATGATGCCTTCTGCTCCTAAAAAACTATTTTTAATTTTCCCGAGGAAAATTTGTACGGTCGCTAAGTCTCGTTATACTACTTTGAGGGTAAAAGTACTCTCTCAGCTCAGCCGCTGCCTGCCTGCGGGAGTTGTTATGGTAACACATGAGAGTAAAAGAGTAAGAAAATTCAAACTCTCGTTGCGGCTGCCTACGCAGGCTGGCAGGCAGCAGAGCTGGGAGAGTAACGTTTCAGAACGATGAAATGTGTGTCAAATGGACTTTGAGAGTTAGTCATGCATCTCTTTAATGAAGAGAAAGAAGGTGTTGAGGATGATGAGCGAAAATAGAAGAAATGGATGCGTCTGCGGAACAGGATTAAGAGAAGAGCGAACAACAATGTATTACGATTGAACGATTATTACGAACACGGATAAATCGCAGAGCTGATGCTGTGGTAGGCGGCGAGGGCGGCGTGCGCGTGCGCGTGCGCAGGGGGCGCGGATGCGGCTACTGCGTGCGGCGAGGAGGCCATCGCGGATGCCGCCGCGGCTGCCATCATCATCTGCTGGTGCGAACGCTTTAGGGAGTTGGGAGTTGTGGCGGCGCTACTCGGGGCAGTAATAGTGGTAGTGGTGTTGTTCGTTTGCGGTGGTGGCGGCGGCGGGTGGTTTTGGCTTTGGTTTTGGCTCAGTTGCAAGGGGGTGGTACTGCCGATACTGGCGTGATTACTCTGGTGATGGTGGTGATGGTTGTGATGGTGGTGGGGAGTGATCGCGTCGTGCGGATAATAAGACGCTGATGATGGTGAGGTACTCACGACGTCGGGCGTGCTGGCTCCATCGGTATGGCTCGCGCTGTCAGCTGTACTCCTCGGTCCACCGGCGTCCAGACCGTTACCCATATCTGGAGGTTTCGTACTATCCCGGTCGTCGATCACCAGGTCGATTGGCATTTTCCCCTTCAAGCAGCTAATGTATCGGTGGCAGAAATTGTCACACAACTCGTGAACCTGAAAAAGACAAGTTTTTAAATATCAATTCATCAATGGAAAATTATGTCTACATTGTGCAACTAGAGGTCAAAATAAGTAATTCTGCGATCACACGAGTAAAATCAGTTTTCACCACGAGTTGCAAGTTTTCTTTTTTTCTCCAACGTCTTGCGAGGAAAGGTTTCTGCGAAAGAAAAAAAAGAGTGACGTTGTGAATGACTTTCGCCACGCTTTTTCACCAAGAAAAGTACTCCTTTCAGAGCAGGCGTTGGAGAAAATCAATTCAATGGCAATTATTTCGACTCTCGTTGAACCACAACGCAATACTTTAGTTCTAAGTCTCTAATTGAAACAACTTATCTTCTTTCAAATGGTGTTTAGATTTTTAAAACTTTAAATATTATTTTACTATATCAACTCCAACCACCAACCCTTTTTCTCATGACTTCTTTTCCTAATAGACGTTTTTCCCAATAAGCAATAAATGTGTTACTCATATTCATTCGAATTTAGGTGACGTTTGATACTAAAATTTAAAGGAAATAAGTAATACCACACACTTATGCAAAAGTTATGTAAATAAGAACCATTAATAACAAATTACAGCACATACTAAATGAAACGTTTTATGAACTGACTTTCTGTCGATTAGTGCTGTACTTTGCTTAGATAAAGTATAGTAGATCTGAACTGGAGGTATCAATAAAGGCAGGCTCATTTCGAAGGCCATTTCAAAGTCAAAAGTGAGAAAGATAAAAAAGAGTGTATCGAAAAAGACGGAATAAGAAAAGTAAGTAGTGTAAGCAAGACAGTGAGGTTGAGATAGAGGAGATCTGACCGGTGTCCAATCGAGCAGAATATTATGTATGCAAATGAGAACTGACAGGCCTGTAGGATACCAATCGTTTTCACTCTAAGTTGCCCTTCCCAGAGCCAAACTCTTTTCTTCTCAATCTTGATCCCTGAAACAACCTGTCACCGTAAATGCTTGGAATCGGTTTAGAAAAAATGTATTATACCAACAAAAACAAATAAATATCGTCATATTGTAATATGCAAATCAAAGAAAAAGTAGAGCGCGTATTTGTTCCAACAGTTTCTTCCTAATTCTTCAGTTTCTCTTCCATGGTTTAATCAACCATGTGAAGAAAAACGGAGAATGAAAATCGCGACTAAGCAATGCAACAGAAAAAAATCAAAATGAATTTGTTAAAATGTATTTGTTTTTGAGATAACTCTGAGAAATAAAATAGAAATTTCCTATTTATTTCGTTTAAATTTCCTCAGAAATGACGCTTTCAGTAAAAGAACCTACAAAGTCAAGAGTCTATTCTGCATTATATTCTACATGACTGCAGACATCCAGGACGGTGTCTCAACTAATGCGACATTTCTTTTTTTACTTCTATTGGACCACGATTCCTCTTCTACAATAACATTTGCTCTTAAGGTGGAAGGCGTATCACAATGTCTGGAAATGACTAAAATCGCTTGAGGAAAGAGATAGTGGAAAAGGAAAGATATAGTATTCGAAGGACACCGGCTATAATGCTGGACTGGTTAGAATTTGATCCAGCGTGCAGGAGTCGAGTCAAACCGATCGACAACGCCCCGAGAAGAAAAGAAACGAAGTGTACGATATTCGATAGCGAGATATCGATTCGTTCACAATGCCTTTGCCCCCATGATTCCTAAACTTATGTACCTGTTTTCTGATCAACTATACTATCAACAACCTATATAAATCGTCTCCTTCTTCAGGTTGACTTACAAATAGAAGGACACTAATAGCACACGACAATGATTCAAAATTTAAGCATCCGATTAAAATATGATTTTTGTCACACTACAGTGTAATTATTAATCTATGAGTATGATGCGTCCTCTACTTTCTTTATTCGCAAACTTATGGCTGGAAACAGGGACGCATCGATAGATCACGTAAGGACCCTAAGATCAGTTTCGCTTCCGGGAATTTGATCGACTTTTTACCCTCCCTGTATCATATCACTCAGAACCCACTTAAGTTACAACAAACGATTCAAAACCAAACAAGAATCTCTAATAATATGGAAAAAATGGTCAATAACTTGTTCAGTTTTTTGATAAAATTTGAATATTTCATTTGAACAATATCATTGGTGGAATCTGGGGAAGATTTCTACACACGAACAATGTTTGGGAGCCACAGTCGTTTGTAGATGAAGATTATTCCCATTTTATGGCCAATTAAACAAGGACAGAAAGAATTTAATCATATATATATTCCCTATTCTGAAAATAAATAGAAGCATGTTTCAAAATTGATTATAAATTTATGTAAACTTCCTGTACTGTAAAAATGTCCTCCAAATGCAGTAAGGTAAATGACTCAGTCGCTGCGCTGTACAGCCGAGAAAATGCAATTTTTTTATTCAAGATATTACGACGTTGAAGTCCACAACGTGTATCAACGAAAAAAATTATTTACTTTATAAATTTTAAAAAAAGCAGGAATATTGCCATTAAAATATTTAGAAAAAATAGATTGATATTTATGTTATGATAATAATTGTTATATAAATAAATATTAAATTAAAAATAATTTTGAAATAAATTAAACAAATTTTTTTCGTTGACAAACGTTGTGGACTTCAATTTCGTGAGGTATTCATATTCAGTGTAAAACTCAAATTCTAATTTTTCTATAAAATATAATTAAAAATAAAAATATTCAAAGCAGTTCTTATTTTTGTTTAATTTATTATCCAACTTACAGCCACTGGGTCATTTACATTTTTCCGGAGACAACTTTTTTACAATTTTTCAAACATTCAATTATTATTTTTATTATATTTTTTGAAAAAATTATTTGAAAATTCAATTAAAATAAAAAAAAGAATTTTCACCTAAAATAATTATAATATTTACTTATTTACAATTGAGCTCCCGCGGGCAATAACTCGATCTGCGCTCGGACGCACTCTCTAATACCAGTCAAATGGCACAAAGGCGCTCACTGCTCCCCGACTGGTACTAGCGCTTGCGTCCGAGCGCAGGTCGAGTTATTGCCCGCGGGAGCTCAATTTAAACTATACGAAATTTCGATTATTCGAAATTTATAAAAATTATAAACGAAACTGTCATGAACTTCAATTATTGTTGGCATTTTCTAATAAAATGATTCTCTAAATTCAAGAATTAAATCATTTAGAATAAATTCAATTTCATATTCTGTAGAGTTTAATTATTATCAGAATTAGAAAAAATTTATGGTTTTGCATTAAAAAATTGTAGAGACAAATGTTATGTTTACAAAGGAAAGAAGTAGAAATTCAAGATGAATTGAATCTTGTTTGTTTTTTCTAAGATTACTGTCAAAAAATTCAGAATTCTTTCATGAATTTTAAAAATTTAATATTGTCCCAATACCTTTGAAAAAATTCCCTGTCTTTTTCCTGAATTCCCTGACCTGTGGCAAGCATTATAGAAATGTGCATTGTGGGTTGTCTTTCCTGCCTCAATTGAATTTGAAATTTGTTTTGTCTTCTTGTATTGGCAAAAACGATGATAATTTCAGTTATGTCATAAACCAGAGTGGAAACGATAAAAAACGACCAAATTTTCCTTGAATTAACCAAATAGATGCATACAACTACAGTTTTTGATACGAGTGAACCTAATAGTTGTGTTGAATTTTTTCTATTTACTAAAATAAAGCAAATTGTTAAAATCTGCATCAACAAAACCGTTTTATGGTAAAAATGAAATAGAGATTTATCCAGCAGCATGGATAAAGGAAATAAATTTTTCCCCTGAGTGCATTGACGTTTGAGAGAGTATTTTATTGAAGTGAGGCGTCAATATTTATCACATTTAATGCATCAGAAAATGAGCAACTTTTAAATGAATGTTAAAAAAATGATTTCATTATTTGTGACCTAAAATTTGTCCTTGGGAATTTAAGAGGAGGATAAAAAGACGAGGGTTTAGACTTTAGAACCAGTTCTTACCGCAACCACAAAGGGGAGAGAGTTGTGTCCTAGCAGTATGAATCTCGTTCGTATGTACTCAACGCTATAATGCGTTATAAGAAGTGTACCGCTCTTCATCTGCCGATGTCTGCTTCTTTTCTGTATGAGTATGTGTTTTTGTATTTTCGCATATACACACAAGTGTGCAAGAATAGTGTAGAGGAAGTATAAGGATCAGCATTTGAACACAACCCTAAACCCATCAACGATGTCTTCGTCGCCATGATGCCTTCCCTTGAGCCACGAAGAAACGTAATTATGCTAATACCCGATTGGCTCAAAAATGTTAAACGCATCACAAGCACCTCCGGCCATTGAAATTCTTCTCCAATGAACGATAGGCATGTATGGAATTTTCACATGTGTTTGATGGTGCTTAATTTTAGCCCCTGAATTCATTTTAAAAAGAGACTTTCATAAATTATTCAATGTAAGTCTGAGCAAATAGCTAAAAATAATAATTCTTCAAAAATATTAAAATCATTATTCGTTTTTGAAAAGAATCATCGAAAGATGACAAGTATTCTTTATATCATAATTTTGCATCATTTGAAAAGTCAATCCTACTTGTCCAAATTCGCATAATTATAGAAAGTAGTAAAATTTATGCTATCTTTTGACCCAACAAAATTCTTCAAATGGAATGCGTTGTTTTATCCAAATTCTAACTCGACGTAGTTTATAGTCTGTCCTATGTTTGTGTATATGCTTTAAGAGATTTTTCTAAAGGATTGAATACTTTAATTGAAATCCTCAGATAAACATGATCTTCTGCTTGCATTGTTCTCTCAATGTTTTCCGTTCAGGATAGTGTAATACTTGCAACAATTTCGACAGTCGAGAATTAACCCGGAGCTGTTGAATATCGGCTCAGAATATAATGTAATCGCCGCAAATGAGGAGAATCGCTATAAAATTGCATGATAAACTGGTGTAGTAAGGGCTGCGAGTCCTCGTCAGTCGAGGCATAAGCCCCAGCCACGTCAACGGTTATTTCAATGGGAATTCGATGGATACCTGCTATTTTGTATTATAAAATAAAATATCTCGGTAGAAGAACGTAATAGGACGACCCCAGGCTTTTCAATTCTCGGGAATATATTTTAACAAAAGACTGGCTTATTCATTCGCAAATTGCAATAAAAAAAGAAACTGTAAAGCCTGTAATCTTGCGGCAAGCTTGCAGCAATAATTAATTGTCATCATGCAGTAAACTTTCATGTAAAACTTAGAAAAACCTTTCGTAAAAAGCTCTTTCGTAGAGCTTGTAGAATGTAGAATATTTTGCTATTGAAAAAAAATAGGCGGCAAGCTTGCCATGAAAGCTTGGTAATTATTGCACGGTAAGATTGCCACAAGATTACGTGCTATCTGAGAGGAGGCATTAACTTTCTAAATAAAGGACAATTTTATAGTTTGGTTTTCTCTTACAGAAAGAAGGGAGGTGTTCGAGAGTAAACGGCTAGAAAACGAGGCAATTTCCTAGGCTCTTTAACGTCCATCGGATATAGTTAAATCACTCCACTTAGAATGCTGGCTCTAACTATACGGACGTAGTGGTGCGTCGGGCTTTCACTACAATTACGGAAAATTGCTCCTGTCATAACAGTTGTTCCCAGGTGTAAATGTATCTCATACATGGACGCCATATTGGCCAATCTCGCGGAAAACGAATTCTTCCTGTGTTTTACCATTTTAAATTTCTCTCAAACTTTTAATTTTCTCATCCCCCCCCTTTTTAGATAAGCTGCTTCAATTTTCGAGTACAGTGTCATTCTGAAGAGAAGACTTACCTTTTCGAGTTCAAGGAGGTGAAACCGGAGGACTTGGATTGCTTGTACCATCTGGAAAAGAAACAAAAATCAATTACTATTTGTAAGACGAATTAATTTCTTACAGTGTAAACATAAATCGAATTGCTTATAAACATATAGGTATAAGCAAAAGTATTTTTAAGAAGAGAAAACAGAATTCAAGGCCTTACACACGATTCTTTAGGTGAATCTTTAGGATTTCTTTAGGTGTTGTTACTTCGGCCATTTGCAATTTCAATTAAATAAAAAGTTCAACTTTTATTCAAATATATCTGTGTTTTTATAAATATCCATCTTGCATGTGAATCGAACTATTTCCCTTTTTTAAAAAAATTGTGACACAGTTGCTACCTAGCCCCTTTAGCACACTTCACTTCTTAATAAATTAAAAAAACCAATACAGCATTCGTATTCTGCCGTGAACCTTCGCTTTCTTCCAAAAACTAACCTTTGCGGAGGAATATTTTTATTTGAATAGTTCTGTCAATTAAACGGCAAAATGTAATTTTTTTTGAAAAAGGTCTATTCAAATTTAAACACGTCTTTATTATTATTCTTAAAATATCTAAAAATCTAAACCTTGATTATTAATCAAACACGTGTTATGTCATAATTTTTCATAATTTTTTTATTTCTGTTAAAATTGTATTTCTTAATAGATTTTCACCTGAAGAAGGTGTCGATGTACCGACACGTTGTGCCAGACATGTCTTAAAATAAATCTACTTGATCATTGAGCACAAGAATCTATATTAATTAACCAGTGTAATCCTGGATTATAATTTTCTCTTTGAAAATAATACAAGAGAAAATATTATTACAAAATCATATTTCTACGAAATAATTCATTGCAAGCACCTGATCGACGGCTAGTGATTTGAATAATTGGTTTTTAAGATAATCCTAACTCGCCATCTAGCCCCATCCTACGTTGTGCGCATATAATTTCTCTGCTCACAATGCTGACGAAAAAAGAGAAAAATGTGTACCATCTTTGTTCCATTTTTACCTCTTAAAATGCTTGAGTAAACTTGATATTTGTCTTTCTAAAGTGGCGATTCAATTAGGCAAAACGGCAATCTTAATTGTTAATTCAAATTATATTTATGCAATTAGGGTCCATTATGATGCCGCTCAAGCGATAAAGGAAGGATAGAGAACTGAGAAGCGTTGATAATAGTTGAGTGCCCCAGCTACCACAATAAATGAAAGGGTATTTTCACTGCAGCTTCATTTTTAAAATGAAAAAATTCTCCTTTTGGAGAAAACTAGAAAATATTTTTCACTGAAATCAGAAATTCACCAACTTGAGAAAGAAAAAGGGCCATTTCGATGATAAAAAAGATCTGGAGAATTGAAGTGGCTCCACACCGCAAGTGGGTTGAACAGTTGAACGCATTATATTGAGCGACTCAAGTATCGAGAGGAAAGGGAGCAACGAAACGAGTCGCACTTCAGGACTCACTTCGTGAAGAGGAGATGGTATCTAGCCTATATCGCAACGCTAAATCCAGTGGGCAATAAAAATGGTGCCAAGTCCGTTCTTCAACAAAGCGTTCTCTATATTGATACCATATGGTTGCGCACTGACACTTCAGAGATGGATTTTGGATAAACGGTTTAATGATTTTTGCCATTACTGAAATTAGATTCCATTTACTTTTAATATATGAGAAATTTATAAATCATTAAGCTAACTATCCCTTTACTTTTTACGACGAAACAAGATTGCATAATGTGCTTAAATGATTCCTACGAAATGTTGGACTCTGCGTCGCGTCGTGAGTGAGCGTGCAAACTCAATGGCTGCGAGCTGAAAATGTTTTGCTGTGATCGCTCTTCACGTGATATTAATTATGCGCATCGCACTTCAGGATCCGCTGAAAAGATGAGTAGAAACGAAAGGGATGCAGACGAGAGATTAAGCGCAGATGAAGAAAAAGCTCTGAAGAAACTTGAAAAGATGGCGTTATTTATAGGAGAAGCGTTTATAGGATGCCACAGAGGTATGTAAGTGAGTCGCGCGAGGATACAGATCCATGTTATGTGCGTGATTCATGCCCGAGATACATAATACATAGCACGTATCTTCGTGACGTATACGGGCATGTGCTTTTAGAAGCCAGTACAATCAACTGTGCAAAAGAATCAGTCTTTCGCTCAGATCCGACGACGCGTCAGCGAGAAGAGTCAATCGGTGTCAACGAGTTTATTGGCACTCCGTCAGAATGAAATGCTGCATAAATGTTAAATGTATCGCTAATATGGATAAAATGCAAAATCTCTTTGCACTGTCTCTTAGAAACAATATTTCTCGCAGGAACAAGGTACACAGCCTATTCTTGCATGAACCAAGTTCCCGCGTGCACGATCGCGAACCGATAAAAAAATGCACATTGTGTTAAACAGAAATACAATGTTGAAGATGATGTTCGCCAATATTTCTTTTCATCGATTGTGTCTAATTCGTCAAATATTTTGTGACAGTAACTGCGGAGAATATTTATAACTTGAGAGTCCCATGATCTTAATAAATAATTGTATCAATTATAATTAACGAGGGAGTGAGGTTCGCATGGAGCCAGTTTACTGATGATTCGTAATTTACGTTTTCTCGCCATCAACTCTCTTGGAGTTTATCCTTCTCTTCCGAAGGCGTCTTCTGCAGATATATGCGTATAAGTTATGGTCTCTTACTCCCCCCACCTATTTAATCAAGATAAAGACACCATCGATACAATGCGATGACTTTATTATGCAAAACGTCTTTCACGTTAATTACAACTTTTGTCATTCATGGTACACCACTCTCCAGTGATTATAGTGGCTTTAATTCATTCCATTAAAGCGACAGAAATCCAAGTAACCGTCAACATGTTTTGTCGTTTCATAAATCTTGCTGCCAATTATAATACGATGTAAGATGTGGTTTTGCATTTAGTCATTTATTCAATTTAGCTTTTACAGGTACTACATTGATCTGTTGACCCTTTGTTCGCACAGTTGAGTAGAAATAGAGTAAAATGTGAGAAAAATACTAGTGACATAAGAATTGGACCAGCAATGTCGCGGCCAATAATGGTTCTCTTCACATTTTAGAGTGTGGAAGACAGTGTCAAGCCTCAAATTTAAATACATCTAATGATTTACTATATTCCTAAAGCTGAACATGAATCATTAATATTTCTAGGAATTATTTAGAATTAATTTACATTTCTTAAGTTCCCCTACTTCTTTAATTTCAGTTAAGAATTGGACAATATGGGCGATAAGACTTGGACAAATATTTAATTAATAGCCTGCTATGCCAATTATATTAGAGATGGTAAGTAATCAGGTGTGTGAACATTATTTTTGTGAGGGTGATTGAACTGGTCTCTTCATCAAGTAATCAACTAAAATAAATTCTTATATACAATTAGAATTTATTAACTTGTTTGGAATAATATTGCTATGAACTTTACGCATATTAAATTATTTATTACTCGAGTAACAGCGAGTCAAGTGATCAACAAGTGAATGGTTAAGTTGTATAATATCGTCGATTAATTCCATCGACACGAATCTAATGAGCATTATCGTTTAAAACACAAAGATTGTCGCAAAAAGAGATCGATGGTCGATTCAAAGAAACATATTTTCAATTGTAATTTTATAAAGGCTAGAAAAGGTCATTACTTTTTTCACCGTTTTTTCACTTTTATTGATTTAATGACTATCTACTGAAAAAATAAAACATGTTTTATTGATTAATGAAAAACAAGCAAGTCTCATAACTGTGAGAAAAAAGAAATAAGTTTGTAAAAATGTGACAAAAAATACCTCTCTTTCGATTGCACACTTTAGAGGAATGAGCATAAAAATTTTAAACTTAAAATATAATTTTCTGGTACTTATTTACATAAGTTAAATGCTTGCATATAAGTGTGTTTGTATAAAAATGATAGTGAGCCATGGCACGGATCATGAAACGGGGTGATCCACTGTCTTAATAGCCAGAGATTTATAGTCTCGACACAACACTCAACATTGGGTCTAGCACAACTTTGCTAAAGGATGTACGAAGCACGCTTAAAGAGAAACAGAAACACTACCATAAACAAATACAAAAATACCAGAAACATAAAAAACAGCTAAGGACTTTACTCTAAATCAATTTTTACTTTTTTGTTAATCTTTGCATTATTTTTCTGATTTGTCAATAAAGTTTGTTATTATCTTTAAGTCGACTGAATTTTAACAGTTACGTGAGATTCCTGGCTCAAAAGCAAACATCTCGTTTAAATACATTTTTCTTAGAAATTTGAGATGATAGAATGAGTATCGAAACATTATCGCTTTTTAGCACGCGTTGCGGTGTGATCGGACGCAAAGATCGCGTGCAAAGTAGAAGTCGATGACACGCGCTTATATTACAGCTGACTGAGGAGGAGGATCGTTCCTGATCCTTGCCCTTCTTTCTCGAATCTTTGAATACCGTTACCAAGTTTCTTATCTCATATCAAGCAGGATGTAACCATGACCTTTTTGACAAGTCGTTTTGAGAGTACAGTTTCACTAATGATAGTTTTACTTTTACATATACATAAATAAGTTAACATTGTTAAAAACGCACTTTAAATTCATATTTTCTTCCTTTTTGCTCGATGGGTCTTTTTAAGAAAATGTTTTTTTGTGAATCCAGTTCGCACGATCATTATTTACAGAGAAACCAGTACAACTCTCGAGTCGATGATAGGAGCGACACCATTAAAATACATTCTCTGTGTCATATCATTAGCTTTATCTGAGAGAACGTTCTCCGCAACGATTCACACTCTTGTTTGCCTGACACTTTCAAAAGTCAGGTATCTGAGTTACTCATCAGAAAATGTTGTTCAGCAATTCAAAACTAATGTCTTCTCGATAAAATTTATTTCTACAAGTACCAAAATTGAAAACCGAATAGTTTAAATTGAAGAAAGGCGTTCTCCATTTTCAAGTCTATTGTTCCGAATTCTGAATTTGAGTTGAAATAAAAAGCAAAGAAATTAAAATAAACTTAAAAAATAAATGTAATATAAAAAGAGCTACTTCGTCGAGAGTCGCTCACTCAGACGGTGGCAATTATTTCGCAAGCATAAGGCCCATAATTAGCATCTCATTGGCTCATTTCTCCCGTATGTAAATGCAAATGCGAATATTATTTAAGAGCAGGGAACCCTTGCTTTTTTCTCACTCACTTCTTTATCACGGGTTGACTTTCCTCGCACGCGTGGGTATAGGTTCGTTTCTCGATTTACTCGCTTGCTTGCTTTACTCTTTTCATTGCGTGGCCCCTCGTTTCGTTTACGATGCTCGCTAAGAAGAAGCTGCTCTACGCTTATCCGCCCACTGACTGTCGCCTCGAGTACTCTACACAGCAAAAGTACCTTGGCACACCTTCCTGTATTTATAAGGGAATACATATGCCCACTCGAATTAAACTTGCCACTGTTGGTCTCAATCTTCCTTCTCATTCTCACGATTATCCGTATGCATTATGTGTCCCACTTTTTAATTTTGCTTCTACAATGCTTCTAAGTTGATGGTTTCGCTCAAAAATATGTGTAATTTGACATTCTTCAAAGTGTATATGTGTCGTTCCACGGTGAAAGGGACCTTAGCTGTTTTTGACAGAACTAAAATTGGAAGTTAAAATAAATAAAAATGACTAATTTTCTTTACAAACTATAATTATTTAGTTCATTATTATATTCAATATTTTCAGAAAAATATGCTTTTGATGTTAAATAATCAATAATACATTTTTAATCAAGTTAAAACTACTCTAAACATAACCTAAAATTTTAAGCAGCTAAGGCCCCTTTCACCGTGGAACGTCACATATAGTATTTTGCAGCATTCCATCTTGGTTCGGCCTTTCCTTTTGAGTACGGCACGAGAATAACTTTCATAGGTCCGCAAAATAGAAAAGCAAAATAATGGAAAAAAGACAAGGGCGACGTGTGGAATTTGAACCATTAAAGTAAAGTCTTGTTCTCACATCAGAATAAAGCACTTAAAAGCAAAGGTAATTCCAGAGAAGGATTTTTCCGTTCTGCGAAATTATCGACAAAAAGTTGAGTCGATTGACTAACAGAGGGTAAGAAGAAATCAGTGATGGAAAAAGAAAGACAGAGAAGAACTGGACAAAAAACTAAGTCTTCGTCTTCTTTACGATAGAAACTCATTGCTCGTAGATTACGATTCGCTACGGACGTAATGAAGCCACGCCAAGTTCCTTTAGTCACAAGTGTAGGCAATACCGATCGCAAAACGATGTCGACAACAGAACTTTAACCTCTAAACTCATAAGAAGAAGCTTCACTTTCAAATTTTTATTTTAAACCGTTTCACTCATAAATAACACTTGTTAACTATTAACTTTTCGATCAAGCTATAATATTTTTCTCCAATTAAGTAAAATATGGTATATGAATGAAAACTCAATGTCAAAATGTCCAGTGTTGAAGAATTTCAGTAATCTAGCAAGGATTAAAAAAATTCTCTGGATTTACTTTAAAGCCTAAAATTTTTAAAAAATGTTTACTCAAATTATTTAATGTTATAAAGATAATTTCTTCAAATTTTTTTAATCTAGTAGAAGAAGAATTTTGAGAGATACGTATCCTCTAAATGATATTCAGAAACTATGTGGGTAAATTCTAAATGAGAGAAGCGTCCTCTTGAATCTCCCTTAGTGTGTTTAAAAGGTCCACTCCTTAATCTTATCTTGATCAGAAAAAGCAGAAAAGCAGGATCATTTGAAATATTTCTTCTCCGGATTTTTAAGATCCTTTCAAAAGCCCCTAAAAAAATATGCCTGCCATATGTTATGTCATACTGACCGCTTTAATTATCTACCAAAGCGATTTGTTTAAACGAAAGGACTTTATTCTCAAAAAATCTTATTCTACAACTAAATATGCTGTACAAATTGATTTTTAACTTTTGTTTTTATTCCTCACTCTTCTATTGAACCTTGGTTATTGAAATGTATAAAGGATTTTAATAATTTTTGCAATTTTATTAGCATTTCAGAAGTATACGTCTAAAAATGATCTTAAAAAAGAATCGTTTCAAAACTATTTATCAGTTTTAGAGAAAACAAGAAAGATAAAACAAATAAGAAAATAAAAACGGAAGAATAACAATAATTCTCTTTTTTATTTAAGGACATAATTACAAATTCTTATGCATTTGTATTAAAATATCAAATAATGGAATACAAACTTACCAATGAATCCACCTCTGGATCTGCTATATAGTAAGGCTTTTCTTGTCTGATCTGCAACAAAAGAGAAAAATATATTATTATTGCTATAAACGGAAAGAAATTTTTTCTTACTGCTATTTTATTATTTTCTACAAAATGCTACTATATTCATTCGTGGAGTACCTTAAGGCAATCTTAAGTTTACAAACAGTCGAATAAAAGAATTAACTGAAATCACTCCCTACTTTTCATTAACCATTGAAGTGCGAAAAAAACACTGATTTATAAAAAAAATACAGATACTAATTTCTCTACACCGAAGATAACCAAATATATTAAATATTAGAAAAAAGAGATTCTCCGTGTATAAGGTAATTTATTGCAATAAATAAAGTTGTTTGTTGCAACAAATTAAGCCATCAATTGTATCTAATTGAGTAACTGAATAGAACAAAACACGTCATCCATACGTACATTCCTCTATTTGCCGTAGTTTAATTAATTTAATTAATTAAAAATCAGGTTAATTTGTAGATTTCTCTATTTACCTACAGCGTATACATAAATCAAGAACATTCACATATTCACACATGTTACTTACTAATAACTTATCAGATATTAAAAATATATAAGAAACTTTTATTTATTTATTTATTTTATGCCCAGGAACATTACAAATTTAAAAAATAAGTTAAAACTGTTATCGGACAT
This sequence comes from Leptopilina drosophilae, assembly GCA_032873175.1. Lineage (NCBI taxonomy): Eukaryota > Metazoa > Arthropoda > Insecta > Hymenoptera > Figitidae > Leptopilina > Leptopilina drosophilae. The sequence goes on from CM065484.1 coordinate 13,384,515, forward strand.
CAAGACTTTGTTTTTACAGCCCATCATCTTAATTTGAGACAACGAAAAGTCAACGGTTTACAAGGTGTGTATACCTTTCAGGAATTTTGCGCTGACGGGTTTGACCAATCAGCAAATTTTCTCTGGTTCAATTTAGAAAGTAAATTTTAAAAGGAGGAGCAATTGGTACGAACTGCGAATATCGCTCTCACGAGGGACGTGAATTCTACAGCCTAGGTATAACCGATTGAACCGTATGCCGTAAGAAAAAAAATGCTATTGAATTTATAGCAGGCATATTAACATACGTTCAAAATCAAATGTAATTCATCACGCAATAAAATATTCAGTTGCTATTTGAACGTATTTGAATGTACAGAAGTTAGATTACATTAAATTCTACAGTATTTTTTCAGTGTAACTTTCTTGAAACATATTAAATTCTTGACTATAAACAAGTTTCCCTCAACGTTATTTTGATTAGTATTGAACTAAAAGGTTTGTTGAACATCGTGAAATTAATTTTTTCTATGGTTTAACAAACATATCTCTAAAGATATGAGGGTTTTAAATAAAAACAATGTCTTTTAATTTATTTATTTAGATCTGTCAGAAAGGAATTTAAAAAAATAATTTTTAATTGAATAGTTGTCATGAAAGACATATAAATTGAAATGCTTTAAGTTTTAAAAGCAATCCATGCCTTTAAAAATAGAAGTTTCCTGGTTAAGTTCATAAGAAATTCAGAATCGACGACTAAGCTTCTCTCTTATAAATTATACATATTGCTGTAAATAAATTCTATGTCTGAATATCGTCTCGGCATGTTTTTCATCTTGAAAAAGTGAAATTTTAGGTTGTATGTATTTCAAGTGAGACAAATATTTTTAAACATTTCCAAGGTTTCTTGCATTGTCTTAGAAATAAAAGTATGTACACTTTTCTATTCCAGGAAAAAGTCAGTCAGAAATAAAATCCGAGCTAGGGTGAGAGAACTTTCTAGGGATGCTGTAAACTAACAGTTAGAAAATGCTATAAACGTTAAATATGTTGACTTTCCCTGAAGAACAGGCATGTAAAGATCAGGAAATTGATATAGCCTTGACTTTTTCCTTCAAAATCTACCTGCGAAACTGCCTCTCAAAATTGTCCAAGAATCAAAGATGGCAAGATACAATCGTTTGTCCTTTGGAATATGTGTTTATTTTTAAAATTCAAAGTTAACTTTAAAATAGATTTAGGGTTAGAAATCATAAATTTATCACATACACAAATTAAAACAGTTCCTAAAATCATATTCTATTCTTTATTTTACTTTTAATGTTTGCTAAGTATTACAAACAATTTTTCTATGGTTCTCAAAATAAAACTATTGACAGCATCACAACAATTTAATACATTTTTGGTTTGAATTTGAGATTCTTAAAAAAACCATAATAACATTGAAAATTACAATTTCTTAACAATCATTTTTCATTATTTTAAAATTAAAATTTAAACTTTAAAGTAAACAGGTGTCTTATTATTAAATTTTACAAAAATTTGTTTACGCTCTGCCAATAATCACCATCAAAGGTTAAAAAATAGGTTTGCAAAATTCTCGCTGACATGTGAATGAGGGTTGTCAATGACACAATGCTCATTTCAAGGAATAATTATTGTTCATTAGAAAAATAACGTATAAGGTATGTTACGCATCGTTATAACATAATCTGTAGTGCAGTCCAATAAAGCTGAGCGTCTTGAAATTCGTTAGTTTTTACGACCTACTTTAAAAATGGTGATTGGCAAAAGCATTCCTTGAGCTCGTTCGTTTTCAGCTGTTCATGGACAGAAATATTTTGTAAAGTTTTAAAAGTGGAAAGCAGGTAGCACGCGTGCTCTCTGTCGTGGATATTAGTCAGCCCGTCGCGTCAATGCTGTCCAACATTTTACGAGGGTTTAATGCCTCCGAGGTGCATTCTAATTGCACCAATAAATCGCAATGGGGCATCACGAGGTACAAAGATTCTTAACACTTTTATTAGCAAACGCACCAAACACCCACCCATTCATATCATGTGACCTGACAACCCCCGACGAAACTTATCGCAAAACTGACCAACTGCCTTGAAATTTTTATCTATCAACTGTAGGCGATTCTGTGACAATAAGAGTGATCATAAATTTAACGTTGAAAGGCACAAGTGGTGGAGTTGTGTGACGCCATAAATCTTAGTTTTCAAGACCTCAACTCTCTTTTATTACAGAAGAAAGGGAGAAATTGATTTAGATACCCTAAACACAGAACAGGTGTTATTTCCATCAATTAGGATGACAATTAGCAAGGAAAGTATTTAACAATAAGTTTGTTAGTTAAGACACAGCTTTAGTATGAATACAAACCAATATTACATTTTTTCTTCCTAAATGAACGCACAATTAAAGCAACATATATATACATCTGCATTTCTTTTGCTACACATATAGCGATGAAGATTTTATCCATTTAATATTTAGAACATTAACTTTCCTTATCACATGAATGTTAGTCATAGAGTCATTTGCCCAGCTCAACAAGGCTCCTTATCAGAAGTTTATTTCGATAGTTAATGAGATAAAGTCTAGGCAGAGGGGACACTGTCAACAAAGTATATAGGAAGCTTGGAAGATAAGGCCAACAATTATTACGTTTGTGAGAAAAGAGTAAACATTTATGACACGTGTAGCTTCTGTACATACATTGCTTTGTAGGAAATGTGTACATTAATTCCAGTACATGTGGAATATTAAATTAATATTTCGACAATATACTGACTTTCTGTATAAATTTTGAGATTCATATAAATTTTTAGCGACCTCGGTAAAATATCAAATCCTCTTTTTTTGGAAAAAAAATATTAAAAGCGATATGAAAATCAATTGACAAGGAGTGAATAAGCAAAAAAATGGGCTACGTCTCGTTTTAGAGGTTAAAGGTTTTTAAAAAAGGCACAACAATGCGCAGCAGGGTACCACCTATGTCGTGTTGCCAAGCGCACAGCGGTATTTTGGATGCCCCATAGGGCATACTACTGGGATGAAACACCACCATTGAATATATCAATTTATACAATACGCTAGAAAATGAGCAGTCTCGTTTTTATACTCTTCCAGGTTCTAAAAATCTGCGCATTAGAGAAAAAATTGTATTTCAAAAATACACTTTCCTCATGAAATACATAAAAATATGTACAATTTAAACAAAGAAAAAAATGAAAAAATTTTAAATTACGGTTAGAAATATAAAATAGAGATGAAATAGAACTGATGATTAATGTAATTACGGTCCTACTATACATCAAGCGGTATTTGCTTTAGTAATGCAAGTCCTATGAGGCCTTTACAAAGAAAAAGAATCCTCCGGGTTTAATGCCTCGAAAATGTCCACAAGAGGATTGACACCTGCTTATCTAACAACCCTTTTGTGCCCTATTCATCGGTAAACGACAACCTCAACTCTCATCATGTATTATATCAATGTATCTGAATAAAATGAAACAATAAAATTTGAATAATAAAAAAAATTGAATGATAAAAATAGTTATTTGGCATGTTTTGGAGTAAAAATCTTTACATATTTTACAGGATTTTTAGAAAAATGTCATTTATTATAATTTGTTTTTATTCAGACAATAATATACAATTTATAATTCGTTTTAAAAAGCAGTTTTTTATGAAAATAAATAAAACAATCACCAAATACTGCAAAAATAATTTTAAACCAATATAAACAATTTTAAAAAATAGGAAAACTTGCCGGTAAAAGAATAACTGATCAATAAAAGTTAAAACAAAAATATCTTTCTATAATTCTTGTAGACCACTCTGTTTTATTAATAATCCATTTATTCAGAATCTATTGTACTTTTTTACCTTTCTATTCTAATGATTTTTAAAAAGGAACAATCTTACTTAAAAGTATTTAACGCATATAAGAATTTAAAACAGTAGATAAAGAATTTTGGCTTTACATAATAAATGTTACATTAACTATATCAATAAATTGTCTCTACCGATCATTCGTTTTCCAATAAGACAAGCACAACACTTGAGTCTGAAATATAATAATATGAATAGACAGTCAAGTAAATGTAAAAAACCGGCTTTAACTTTTTTCAACAAAGATAAAATAAAGAACTTGATTCTTTTTTGCATTATCAGTATTGTTAGTTTTCCTTTACATATATGGTATGTATATCAATTATTGTAATTAAATTTAAAACTTAAAATTGTGATTTGTGAAGTAAAAGTAAACCGGCATCATTCCAAAAATCATATATATATATATATATATGGGTAAGAATATAAATTCTTATAAAATTAGCTGCTTATCATTTAAGAACGCAATATTTTCAAGCTCGATAAGTGCTTCGGAAAAATTCGTCTGAAAATCAAACATGAATTTAGGACGCTTCAGTAACACGGTAGCTGTGTTAAAGAGAAGCTATGACGAGATAACGATAAGGTAAGCTCCTCACGTGGGATAAAGATGCTCGCTCTGCGCAAGACGAAGCAAAACAACAATAAACCTACTTGTAAGTAGATAATTAAAAATAATCGTAATTAAAGAAAATATTTACACTCTAAAATTTCTAATTTTTATCTATCTACCAACGCATTCCAACAATATTTCTCTTTTCAAAAGTTCAAATTTCCTTCACAAATCTTTATTATTGAGTAAATAAAATAAAATAAAATTTCGTTAAAAATTAATACTGCATCTTCCTATAAATACACTTTTATTTACGCTGCTAGATTGGAGATTGGACGGCAGCTCGAATATCAAAAGTGTTCATCAAATCAATAATAAACTTTTCAAATCGTTCTTCTACTTTCTTCTCGCAGGAGATAGATTTTAGAAGATTTAAAGAATTTTTTTTTCCTTTTTTAAAATCTTAGATTCTTAATTCGAGCGATGGGGCAACTTTTGCCGAATAAATCAATCTTTCTCGCGAGAGGCTTCGAAGAATATACGCTTACGGGTGCCTAGTGGAATGTAGACGGTGAAATGGTGCGTTTTAAAAGGTCCCAAATTGTTTCGCGGCATGGGGCCGAGGCTAGAATTACAAATGTGTCCTTGAAGTGTGTGGGTATACCCTGACGAGATGGATCCAAAAATCTGAAAATACGAGGACCAAAAGTTTTCTCTATATACTATAAATACTTATGTACACACGTAAATTTTACGAAACCTTAATGACAGACTGTCATTCCCTCAGGTTATCTTCTGCTTAATCTGATCGAATGAGAACAACAAATTTTTAGCAGTTTATTAATATTGCTTTCGAGAGTAGAAAATTTATTCACAAAATGAAAACGTCAACATTGTGACCACTCCTTTTTCTATGAATAAGAAACAGTAAAACTTTAAAGTTTTCCTCCTAGGTTTCTACATTTAGACAAACAGCTTGCTAAAATAATTAGAAATAATAACTATTCAGTTGAAAGAAAAGAATAAGCAAAATATTTAAAATTGGAAAATCTCAACACAAACAAAAAATAGAAATTTCGAGGGATTGCAATGTCACGGTAATAACAGGCAAGTGACAATAAATCATCGATAGCGAAATAAGGAAAAAATAATTATGTTTAGAAATGAGAACGTACCTGTTTTGAGAAGACGGCGATATCCTCGTTAAAACTTTCAGACGAACAGACGTCACCACCCGCGACTCCGGGCTCCCGAGGGGTGCATGTTGCCAACTCACACTTTTCGAAAATTAGGGCGAGTAATGGAAACAAAGGATGTCTGCAACAAATAATATTAATTTGTAGATTAAAACTAGTCTAAATTCTAAATAATTAGCAAATAAATAAATGCTCCTGAGTATTTTAGGATCCACTTTACCTAAATGCGAAAATTCCCACAAAATTGAACAACTTATCAGTCTAATTATGCAATTATCTTATTTTTGTAAAGAACAAGAGGTACAACATGAAACACGCATTGTAGTAAGTTCAATGTAAACAATTTTTCGTTTAATTAAAAAAAAAGTTGCTTCTTTTATGTAAACAGTATTTTTTGTCAACTAAAAAACAGTTCAATTGGATAACATTCATTTTAGTTTAGAGCGCGTCAACATTTAGATAATGAAACTAACTTTTCTATTCATATAGAAAAAATTATAAATAATTCAGACAATTTACAAGAATTTAAATACATTTTACTATTCACTCGTTAGAGTATTTAAGAGTTATACGTTTTTCTAATTTTTCCATTATCTAGTGAAAATTTCCACACAAATAATTTCAAAAACACACTGAAAAAAAATTTATTTAATTCCACAACCGATGATTTTTTTCTTATCATATAAATATTTACTTAAATCAAATCAATTATATATTTGAAAGAATAATATAATATAATAATATACAAGCGGTCCTTTCTTTGAATCAAAGCAGTGCAATAATAATAAAAATGTATAAAATTTATTTACGAATATTCAGTTGAATGTATAAATTTTTTGTAAATTTCGAAGATGCGATTCCAAATTTGGGCATTTTTTCTCTCAAACGGATACTTTTGTTTTCTTTTTCTTCTCAAAATGAATGGTTTCGTTTAAAAAGAAACATCGCGAACTGCAATTTCAAGAATAAAACCGAAAATTTTGCGTGACTACAAATCGATGCAATTTAGAAAAACAGTGGAATCTGAGAAGGCGTGAGAAACAGCTTCATTAGAACTTTTTGTCAAATACAGTTAATACGAGAACAAAGTCAGTGTAGACAAGAAAAATACGAGAAACTAAAATGCTCTTGAGATTTTAGAGTAGGCCATATTGTCAATCCGACGGAGTACATTTTAAACTTTTACTTTTAAAATAAAAAAAAGGAAGAAAAACAATATTTTTAAATTTTGCCATTAGATTTTTTATAGTCAAAGCAGTTCATTACCTTGAATATTGATAATATACAACATGTATGACATTACCGTGATCTTACTGTGATTCTGTAAAATGTTAAAACGTCTATTCTGTTCTGTCAATGTTCAATGACATAGTAGAACGTGGCGCCACCTACGAGGGTATAAAATAACACTTTTTATTTTCTGTGTTTAATTATGTAATTATGTAACATTCTATTTTGATTCTATTCTTGTCAAAATTTGAAATAATTAATATCTTTAAATTTTGATTGAACTTTTAATTTCCATAGAGAAGACTGTACACTTTATAGTTGTATTTAGTATGTATTGTGATTATCGTAGATAACACATATATTTTAAATTTGAATCAGTGGTATTTCACTGATTTCAATTCAGCCGCCGAGTTTTCGTTGTTGAATCATTGTAATTTAACTGATTCAACCATAAACGTGCCGAACGAGCAAACGAATTATAGGTTATGTTTGTGTTAAATTTAACTTGATTAAAAGTTCCTTTTTAATTATACTGAGAAAATTGGATATTAAAAATCTTAATATACTAGATATTAAGAAAAGATGGTATTTCATAACATCTAGATATTATGGTTTAAAATCTCAGATGTTAACAGGTATAATCTACAAATTTGAGGTTACGTTTGAACTTGTCTTTTCCAATATCTGTGAACTTGAATAATTTGTAATAGTAATTGATTCTCTTTCTATATTTTGACTTAAAAAATTATAAACATAATACGTTAAGGAAGAAAAATATACGCAGTTAGCCTGATTATATAAAAAACTGAGGTCTTATCTACTGCAGTCAATTTTTGTTCTTCCTTCATCCTAACCCTTTTCTATAAGAGGAATGCTTTATGTGCGTAAGGTGGCGGTCGTGACTTGTAGCGTAGCGGACATAAAATGATTCGGAACGAATTTCGACAAATTGACGTTGCCAGCGGCAGCACCGCAACCAGCAATCGTCACAAAGGAGTCTTCGAACTTCTTAAAATATATAAAGATATCAGCATTATTAGCAAACTATAATTAAACAGGAAGACCAACAAACAAGATAGTTAAATCAACTAATATCCTGGGATAATGGTGGTAAGTCATAAAAACAACTAAAATACGTCCTTAAGACATTCTATTTCTGGTCCGAAAGACATTATTTTACGTCCCTCATATAGTGCTGACACGAGACCGAAACTCTCAACTATGTTTTTGAGAACTTGAAAAAAATAAAATATTAGACTTTATTTATTATATATTAAACTTAATTTATTTGCTGATTGAAGTAATTAACAAAGAAGTATTTTTTTACTAAACATTTTTAAACAATTTTTTTATTTCTCAATTGTTTCGAATATAAATGTTGCGCTAAATATGAATAATCAATGATGTCAAGTTTTCAATTTTAAGTTGTGTTTACTTTCTAAACAAGGCCGAGTATGCTATTTGTTTACATATTGTTTATGGAACATCTAAAGAAAAGGGCAAATTGTACTTGATGAAGGGCCGAACTTAGGAATCAGAGGAAGATCCGACAAAAATGCATGTATAGGGGTGACAAATGACTGCTGAAGGACTTAGGTGTTGGGTTGACGTGAACCACAAAAGTAATGATATGATATACGATGGTCTGTTGAACACTGATCGTAGAACCTGTGGTTTTGTGGTTTCCGATTCTTAACTCTCATTTTCTGACTTCTTTGCCCTAAATTCTAAAAACAACGCATTAGAACTCGTTATGTTTTAAGAAAAAAAGCACCCAAACGTGCGAAATACAATATGGCCTAAAATTGGCCTGCTGTATTGCTTGGCAAAATATTGGTCAGACGGTCTGGTTTCGTTGATAAAATGTAGAAAAAATAATTATATTTTTTAATTAATTAACTCATTAGACTGTACGGGAAACGTATTAGAAGCTGAGTCTTCCTGCTTGATGAAGAATTGTCCATTAAAATTCAGTCTCACTATACACTACAAATTATGATAATGTTCATATGACACTAACAACAAAACGTATAAGTAAATATTATTTTTAACTTTTGTAAGTAAAAAAGGAACTCAAAATCTACAGTGTTGTAACTAAACATTTATTCTTTGGGAGTTATGGCACGTTTTCTTATCTTCCATCTTAGATTAAGATGTTTTGTATAGTATCTTATATTGATATCTGAGATGCTTAATAAAATAAAATATTATTATTAAATATTTATAATATAGTACACTGTAAAAAGAGGCATCTTATTTTAAGATACTTTGATAGTCACTTTTAAGTTGTTTCCAAAAAGTTATCCAAAGCATCTTAAAATGCATTAGTTTCTAAGATAGAAGGTGGAAAAATAAGATGTTTTAATCGTTTTAAAAGTGATTATAATGTATTTTAAGATACTTGTTTTTGCAGTGTTTTTACAGTGTAGAGACCCCATTATCCAGCAGACATTTATCCGGATAATCGAAATAAGTTCGAATTTTCGATTTATATAATTTTAGGTATTTATTTGCATATGCATTTAAATACGATTGGAACGAACTAAAATTCTTAAAGTCAACATTAATAAATTTGTTCGAATAATCTAAAATCCGATTCATAGGGGTCCGGATAATGAGGTCCCTATTCTATTCAGATTTTTCTACATATTTATATTACAAATATATACTAAAAGTATGTTCTTAAAAAAAGTATTTTATGTATAGTAAAATATTTTCATTTCTAAGTAGAAACCTTAGAAATGTTTTCTTGTTCTGAAAGGTTTGCTACATCTGGTTTGACTTAGGACGACCAACCATAAAGGTTTCTTGTCTATTTTATGCGATTTTTAGTACACGCTTTTTTCAAATAACAAAAAAAACACGAGTTCCGAGTTTAATGTAGTTTCATTATAAATAACAAAATTTGATTATTTAATTTTGTGTTTATTGTTGTTAAATGGTTATATTAAGTATGATTGAATATATATTATAATTTTTTATGACAATGGTCTACGTTTGTAATTTTAATTATAAGTGAATCTCACTAAAATTGTTTCTGTTTCGTATTACACAGGATGTGGCTAAAGTATGTAATCCCTTAAATATTTATTAAAATTAACATATTTTTTAAATTTTAACATCGTTTGTTTCAAATATGTTGTCCCAAAATACATATTTTAAGAAATATTTGTATATACCGTGTATAAATTTAATACTACTATCTATATATGAATATATTATGAAGATGCCCACTTGAATCATATTATTTGCAACTCCGACAATATCTATCTATAATGAGTCAAGAGCTTGCAAAATACATTCTGCTTCAGCATTTCTCCAATTTAAAGCCATGTATCAACTTTACGGTACTGAATTTCACCGCACAAGTCAAATTTTTAAATTTTAGTTAAAACATTTCTTAAAGAATGTTTATGAGAAATTTACGAGAAAACTTTTTAAAATTGTGCTTTTTAAAAATTATTAACCAAAACTATATTTTGAACAAATATGAATATAAGAAATCAAATTAAAGAGCATTTTTACTTCACATTTTGGTTCTGCTTGAATCAAAACTCAATGAATGTACCACTTGTCAAGTTGAATTAAATCCAAAACAATGTATTAATTAGTGAAACAAATTTTTTTCTCCTTTTGAAATTTAAATTAATGTTAATAAAATTTAAAAATTTTCTACATATTTTTTCATTGTTTGTATCAGATGAGTTTGTAGGTAAAAATGTACAACAGTCGCGTGTGCGAGGTAAAACCTGTTCATAAAGAATGCACAGGATCCTAAATTGTATCCAGGCGTTCCAGGAAAGTTAAAAACCCCGCCTGGGCACACGACGACTGGACAAATTACAGGTTTGCCGCGAAAATAATAAGCTTCCGTTCTCTCAGAATATACCAGAAACTGGAACATCTTTTACTGCGATAAATCATAGCAAATTTTAAAAAAGTTAAGGTATCCGAACAGTGATTTTTCACTCATAATCAACAGTTTAATTATTTCAACTTAATTATCGTATGCTAATAAATGTTTTATTATTATTGCCGGAAAATTGTCCACACTATGTACAAGCTGGATTGAAATTGGCCAGACTAATTGTCTTTTAGCCATATAGCTTAAAATTAACTATCCATACAATAGTACACTCATTTTCCTCTGTGCAGGTGGTGCTATACGTTCTATGTCATTTAAAGTTGGTTCACTTTGAGCGGAATTTTCCATTTCCTAATCAATTTCATAAAATAACTACAAATATTTTAAATAAATCTTGTGATCTCATGTGAAAACTTACCCATAAATGGCGTCTTTGTCTCGTTTGTGAACATCCGGTATCGCCGCCGATGACGCAACTGCCGCCAATACATTGTGAGGCGGTTGGGGTGGGGGTGGTGGATACTGGGGGTGGGCCGGTCCCATTGCTCCCAGGTGTGAACTGTGGTGAAGTCCTGGAACACCTCGGGCACTGGCATGTGGATCTGGGTGATAAAGTCCTGCCCCACCCCCACCACCGCCTCCTTCGAGATAGCCTCCGTGCAGGCCATCGTCATACTGAAAAGTTAAAGGAATATTTTACTTTTAACATTCTGTTTTTAATTATTTCAATAATAATCAATATTAGTTGACCTTAACATAATTATATAGGATAAATGAAAATTTAATGATAATAAGTCTCATTTGCTCTTGCCAATAAAAATGGGTCATTTTGAGTACAAAATGCTTATAAAAAGCGAAATAAGAATGATGAAAGGTCGACCAAATCAACTGTCACATTCAATTACTAGATGTTAGGGTGTAAAGTCGCGATACCCAGTAATTTTGTTGTAAAAAACAAGAGTGCGATAAAACTATTGGTTATTGACATAATATACTCAATACCGGTTCTTTCTGCTGTCATTCTTTTCTATTTGCATAAAGCGCTTTCGAGCGGATGGAGAAATGAAAAATTGGATAATCGCGTGACGTCGATAATTATTGATAATTTTTCATATACTGTGCCATGAGAACCAAGACTTTACTTTACGAATCTCGCCGACACTTTTAAGCATTTTTAACTATGAAAACCAAAAAGGGTAGTTTATCACAAAAAAACGTAACATTCTTCTCTGTTAAAGTTGGTCTTAAAATAACAGAAACCTCCTTTTTTTTAACGTTTTTTGCGTTCTTAGGGTTTTAAACACCAAATATGTTTTAAAACAATACGTTTTTTGTACTTTTTAGAAGAACAATTTTTGTAGTGTATATACAAACCATTTTTTTCCGATATACTGAGAAAAATTTCAAAATAAAATAAGAACTGTATAACTATAACACTACACTCAAAATTAATGTGAATTTTATTGGCATTCTAAAATATATATATCTTATTATTTTAAACTCTATTTCAATTAAAACAACTTACATTAGTTTAAATATTGGCATAATTTCAGATGTAGAATTTGCAGGAAATACCTAAAATTCTTTTACTTAAAGCCAAAAAAATTGTATACAATTCACTTTTTTTATGATCAATTTCTGATGAATGGTTAGACGTTTTAGATATATTTTTGTATAAATAATAACGCAAATTTAAATAAATTGAAAATAATTTATTATTTTTATTAAAAAATTCTATAGTTCTAAATAGAACTATAAATATAAATAAACTATAAATAAAGCAATTTATTGTTAAACAAAAAATAATCTTACATAACATTTGTAATTTTACAATTTTTAATTTAACAACTGAAATCTTTCCAAAATAAATTTTGGATTATAATATATAATTATATTCCATAGAAAATGAATGAATATCAATAACATCAACATTACCTAATGAATTTTAAGTGAAATAGATTATTTTGTTTCTAATAAAACCAACCAACCAAACAGTTTGCTCAGTGTTAATGAAAATTTGATCATTATCATAATTGTAGAACACCAAGTCCTAAATGAATTAAATAACTTTTCAACTTGTTCTTTTGGCAAATATAATCTATATACTGAAAAATAGTTCTATCGCTTGACTGAACTAATCAAAACAGAAACCATTATTTTGTAAATTGACTTGCATGATACTGTGAAACGTCTAGCAACACCGCATTTCTTTAGTCATGTTGCAAATGGTTGCTATGACTTGTTTACATTCAGTTTTAAGAAGTAAATTGTGTGCAACGTTGCCAGACGTTCTGACAGCTGTTCAATATACTGTATCTACTCTCAGGTCTCAAAGATTTAACTATATATTTTCCAAACTTTTTCTAACAATGACCCAAGCGTTCGTCGCCTTATTTTATATGAAGCCCCTCAATTTTAAAATTAAAAGTAACCAAATTAAAGATAACTAAATTTACAATAAAAAAAATGCCGTAATTTTTTTTAGTTAACAAAAAAGAGATATATTTTTTATCAGGAAATTTTAAAAAATTAGTAGTACATAACAAATTTTATTCTAGTTAAATTAAGGGCGTCACAATCTATTTGAATTAACATCATCTTTAATTTAAACAGTGATTTATTTACCACGAGGCTGTTTATATCGTAAAGGGTAAAGTAGAAAAGGGTAAATTAAAATGGAGAACCAGAGAAAAAGTTAAATACGCGCATGCGCAGCACTATTTTCAGCAATGAAATAATATATGCTGCGCAGGCGCAAATTTAACTATTCTTCTGTTTCTCCATCTTAATTTACTCTTCCCTCTTTCTTTACCCTCTATACGATATAAGGAGCTTCTCTTTATTTAAGAAAAAATTGGATAAAGTGGAATTCTGACCTAAATTATTTGGTAAGTGTAACTATAAATGACTGAAACAAAGTTTTTTAATACGTACCACAGACAAATAATTTGGTTGTTGATCCTAAATGTTTGCTAGAGATAACTAAATAATTTTGTTTCAGTCATCTATATAATTTAGTTGCCATGTTTTACAATTAGCTAACGAAATGATATTGTTGTCAGGAATAAATCTTTTTTCTTAATGAGAGTTTTTGGGAATTGAAATAATTTAAGTAATGTTTATAAAACTTATATCATTCTGTTTATTATAAAGTTTATTGTAACAGACACAAATAAAAAGTTGAAATCACTTATACGTTCAAATGGTCGGAAATTACTTTGAGGAGATTAATAGACAATCGATTAAGTATTCGATTTTGATGTAAAAAATCTGTTACAGGTCGTTCTATATTTCAATCTGCGTTGCGAGAGACGTCAATTTTTTTCTTTACACTTTTAATGACAAATGACCAACATAAATTATTCTAGTATATAATTTACGTACATCATACTTGTGCATTCGGCAAAAATCATTTGACGACGTGTGATTTCTTACCGTCACTATTAATCTCCCTCAACTGTTAAAAAACCTGACGATTATTAGTGAGTTAATAAATCTTAAACTCGACAGAAAATAAGAAAATCAAGATTAAATTAACTATTAAGTTCAATACATTGAGACAAACTGTAACATAATTAATCGAATAAATAAAATAAATAAAAAAACATTATGTCATTTTAATTTTTTTTGCGTGTCGTAGTATATTATTTTAAAATAGAAAATAAAAAGTAAGACTTTAGTTCAGACACTACTGCCAAATTAACACGACTCAAAAGCTGTCCCACACCCAGAGAAAATTATTATTTAAACCAAATATATTTTATTTGACTTAAATAAACGTATATTTGCCTCAGAACCAACTAGACTTTTTATTAGTTTCAAATAAAATTTATATTTATAGAAAAACATTTATGTTTTCTGAAAAAAAATAATTAAACAAACATACGTTGTCTAGCCGTTTTGACCCATGTATAACTCCCTAAAAAAACAAAATTTAATAATGGCTGTCTCTGTGTGTAGTTGCAAATTTTATTTGATTTTACACCAAGAGAAAAAAGTTATTTATTTTAACTAAAAGTGTATATTTAAAAAAAATTTATTTGTTGCAAATAAATATTTTATTCAAAATAAATAAACTGGTATTTATTTAAAATAAATTCACTCATTAATCTAAAATAAAGAAATATATTTTCAATTTAGGAAATAATATATTTGTAGCATTACTATAGTAAAACAATAAGATGTTTTGCTTTTAACAGTTTAACGCGTTATAAGTAATAAGAGATTTATTCATTATGAATAGTTAACAAATTTAATTAAAGTACAAAATTTTTATTTTTAAGTGAAAATATTAATTAGTACAAAGTAAGAGACTTGTATGTGATTTCATTTACATTTTAGTGTCTTATTTGAGATTTTGTGATAAAAAAGTGACAGTGGACTTTTAAATATGAAGTGAAAAATAAAGTAAAATGACTGAGAACATATGAGTTTATTTAATAAATATTCTTATAAAAATAAACATTTATTTTATTGAATATTAAAATTTTCATTAGTGATTGTGATTGTTAAATTTATTTGAAAGTTATAAGTGAATTTTAATATTTCAGAATGCTTACAGGATTTATTAAAATGAAAAATATTTTTTATTTGCTTTAAATATAAAATATATTTAAAGAAAATATAAAATTTTTGTCCTTCAAATAAAAATGGATATTTAAACGAAATATATTAATTCAAATAAAAAATATTATTTGAGCTAAATAAAAGTTTAGTTGGTTCTGTGACAAATATATCCTTTTTTTGTTTCAAATAAATTTTATTTAATTTAAATAAATCATTTCTCTAGGTGTAATTAATTCAATTTTACAAAAGTGGTCAAACGTTTCAGTTTATTAATTTCCCTGACAATTACTGACATTAAAATTTCTTCTCCTGAAAAAATTCTTATTATAAAAAATATAAAAGTTTACGAAGAATGAGTAAAATTTGTAAATTTTAATAATTTCTAAACAGTACAATTAGAATCCTTCACCCAAAGAAATGGTATATTTGTCTCAGAACCAACTAGACTTTTTATTTGTTTCAAATAAATTTTATTTGGTTTAAATAAAATTTTATTTGATTCAAATATATGTTTTATTTATGTCAAATAAAAATTTTATTTAAAACAAATAAAAAGTCTAGTAGGTTGTGAGACAAATATACAAACATTTAAGTCAAATAAAATATATTTCGTTTAAATAATATTTTTCTCTGGATGTTCCTAATTTCAATTATTTTCTACAATTTTCAACTAAACTTCATCTTTCAATCAATTGAGGGGCTGGATGCTATAATGTGTTACGCGCCATGTTAAATGAATGGCGCGTAACACATTATAGCATCCAGCCCCTCAATTGTACTAAACAGTCTTTCAAAATTTCTTCTAGAATTCAATTATCTTCAGTTTTTAAGGTATAATATATTTAAAAAATTATAATAAAAAAATTCATACAATTAATTTTTTAAATAATTTTGGAAAAATTAGAAGTTTTTCAATTACGTGCAATATTGAAAAATTTCCAAACAATTGAATTTTGGTAAAATGTTTTAAAAATAATTGAATTTCTTAAAACATTTTTTGTATAATTTATATAAAGTAATTAATTTTTTGTTGAATTCTAATTACAAATTTTGAATATAATTTTTTCTCTAAAATGTTAAAAATAGTCCTAGAATTTTATTATTTTTTATAAGTATTTCAATTTTAGGAAATATGTAATTGAAAATATTGAAAGTAGTGAATTATTAAAAAATTACAAACTAATTTTCATAATTTTCATTTTTTAATTTTCAGCTAAAGATTTTTCATTAACATTATAAAAATCAAAATAATTTTCACTTTTTTACTAAAAATTGTGGTATTTTGTTTCAATGTTTGTAAAAAATGTTTAAAAAAAAATAAAAAAATGTTTGAAAATTTTTTCGAAAATAAGTTTAAAAAAGTATCAATTTTTTTAATTTTTCTGACAAAAATTTTAATAGAATAATTTTATTATATATTAACAAATAGTACAAGTTTACTAAATGAATTAGTGAAACTTTTTTATCGACTATTATTAAAATAGTAAAAATAAAAAATTATTAAAATAAAAAATATTACTATAAATGAGGGTCCCGATCAAATAACTCGACCGACGTTTGGAGACACGCGCTAATGCCAGTCGGGTAGCAGTGAACGCCTCTAGGCCTGTCACTACTACCCGACTGGCATTAGCGCGAGTCTCAGAGCGTCGGTCGAGTTATTTGATCAGGGCCCATTATTTGGTGGACGATTGTTCGTCATGTCATTAGTGACTTTCTACTGATTCAGGTTTAGACAGTATAGAAAAATTTAGGCATCACAGAACCCTTTTATCCTGAAGAAAGGTGAAAAGATAGGACATAAAATATACCAACCAACAAATTAAAATGTATTAAAATTTATATTAATAATATATTGATACTCAAATTTTTTACAGTTTTGGATTCTTTCATAGAAAATAATTTTAATTTTAAAAAAATTAAAAATATTTACGTCTCATAAATAATAGGAAAATAGAACAATTTCATTAGAGTGTTTCCGATATATCTATTTATAAATTTTTATATTTTATCATTTAAGAAAGTCTATTAAAAAAATGACATTACATTACAATTGAATCATTTTTAAAAAATTCTATAGCAGCAATGTGCCAAAAAATTGGATCTTGTGTAAAGTGTACAAAAATAAATATATATATAGATTGTTAATTTTTTTCTCGAAAATTGATATTTTTGTTTTATTAATAAGTACTATTAATATAATAATATTTTAATTATTTAAATGCTCATTAATTATTTTCCTAGAGGTCTGCATTCTGTTGGTTGAACCACTTTGAAACATATTTATAGTTATTGTTGTGTTAATAATCTAATTCAAAAGTAAAACGTACTGAATTCTAACATTGAGTCTAAGTTTCATGATTACATCTTGAAATATTCATATAAAAAATAAAATAAAAACTTGTCTATTTTTTATTAGAAAAAAGGGAAAGGGGGGACTGTCTGTGATGCCTGGAAACTAAATAAAAATTTTAGTAATTTTAAATGAATTATAATAAACAATATAAAATTATTTAAAAGGAATTGGTTGAATGGGGAAAAAGGTGGAAACAAAGAAGTTGACGAGGCGCTAGTGTGATTTATTTTAATATGCGTGTTAATATTGATTGGCTGAAACAGTGTTGTTTACATGAAGAAAAAGTAAGGAAGAATAAAGAATTTTTTTTATTTTTCATTAGTCATTGAATTTTTTGTTTTCAGCAATTGCCGGTGGAACTTTTGAAACATTGTAGAGCTAATTTTGATACACTGGCCAAATACTACGCCGGTTGTAAATCTTTACTTGGGATATTCTATATTTAACATAATTATAGGGACAGCTATGCCTACAGATATTAAAACTTGAAATATGGAGAGCTAAAATGTAACCTCTAATTTCATAATATGTTAAAACTCCTATGACATATGAATTGAAATGTTGAATGTATTTCTTTGGGTACTGAATCTGCTTCTAGTACACTTCTTAAGAACACTGCAGTTCTAATTATAGAGGTAATTTGAAAAATTATAATTTATACCGTCGCATCGTCTAGTAAAAAATGACAATAGACGATCAAGATTTTGCAAAATAAAGTAATATGGTTATATTATGTTTAATAGTCTACAAAAGAAGGAGAATTTTAAAACATTTTTCTTTTGGTTTTATAGTAGAGGTTTTGAACTTTGAAATATACTAGACCGCCGCTCGGGAGTGTTGTCCCAGGACCCTTAATGAGATAGTTGAAAGAAACTCAGGGACGTATCATTTTAATAATATAAATTTTTTTATATGAAATTCTTATATATTTTTATAGATATATATGAAAATGAGAACAAAAAAATTTATATTCAAACCCGTGCAAAAATAATTTCCAATTCAATTTTTTCCATGTTCTGAACATAAAAAAATAATTATTAAATATAAATAATAAAAATAATATAACCGAAACTTACATATGAGCAAAAAACAAAGTTCTAATTTTAAAGTATTTTTACGATATTTTGTTAAAAATATACACCAGGTTCTTATTTTATTAAAAGAATGCAAGTTTATTTGAAAGACATATTCTATTATAAAACACGTTGATCTGTTCTGAAGGTTTAACTTTAAAGGAACATAATCCAAGTAGAAAAATCAATAGATCTTATCAAATTTCTGCTCAAGATATGTATGTATCATCGTTTTTCAGGGAAAAAAGAATCTTATCTACCTACGACTCACAACATCCAGGTAACGTAAGTCCCACAATAAAACCAAATCCGAACGAAAATATTCTTAAAGTTCTTTAAAAATAAACTTGAAATACAAAATTACAGTTAAGCTTTTAAATTGAGTAAAAATGAATAATTTAAATGATCAGACAATGAATATTAATTATTCTTATTTTATAAGCGGCAACGTAATAATGCCATCTCGATTGATGAATGTCATGTCAGGAAATGTGAATGAACGCTACATTTCACTTCTATGTAAGTGATTTTGAAACTTGTAACTAACCAGTGCGAAGAAATGAAACAGCGTCACAAAACGCAAATAAACAAGCTACAAGTAGAAGCTCACAGACAATCAATCTTGACACATATACGTACGCGAGTCTCTTATCACCACGTTTGATAATGTAATTTCATGTAAATTTCCTTATCACTAGATATCGGACAGCGTCCTCTTGAACCTAATCGAAAACCTCTAACCCATCGACAACTTTTTTGATATTCTACAAGCATAAAACTTGGAATTATTAGTCTACTTGTTTACATATATCTTAAAGTTCTTTCACTTTTATTCTTTGAGTTGAAAAATTCTATTTTCCACATTTTGATTGCATAGGTATTTTACGAACATGAACAGGAAAACAAAAATTTGATTTTAATTTAAAGAATTTATTCAAGTTTTAATTAGCCAACGCAATGCGACGGACGAAAAAGGAAATTTCTTTAAACTTTTCATAGTTACAAGTAAATTGATTGCCAATTCATATAGGTATACATTTTAGAAAGATTAGTACTTAAAAAGTACATATCTACTTGCAACTCCTAATTTCAATTACGTACTAATGATGAAAATCTAACAAAAATTGTTTCAAAACCTTAATACAAATAAAATTTATACAAGGAAATCTACTTGATATTAAAAATTATAAAAATATTTCCTGTCTTCATATTAATTTTGAAAATAAATAATAAATTATTATTTATAGTACATACGAGTAGTTAAAACTTGAATTAATTATTATAAATACACATAAATAGTTTAAAAATAAAATAAATCATGATGTGAATATTTATTGTAGCAGGAAGCAACATTTTAATTAATTTGTGTAGATTTTTAACTCTGAGAAAATTTAGTGTGTTTATAAAGTCATTTTCGTTTAAATAACAAATTGAATTTAAAGAAATTTTCGAGTTCCGTTAGAAGTTACAAGTAAGTGTCAAACTTATTGTCAGGTATACAATTTATTTGCATTCCGGAATAAAACTACTACTGAACGAATAAAATTTCATTAAAAAAATTTTAAAATTACAACTTAATGTGGTTCAGTTTACAATTAACTAATTATTTTAAATATGAGAAAGGAAAAGAATGTATCCCGTTTATATAAAAGAATATGCAATGACTTCTTGCCGACGGGAACTGAAGAAGTACTTAGTTAGCAATAGGTTTCTCATAAAAGTTCCTCAAACAAATTTTTAAATTTTCACTACGATAAAATTAAAGAACAAAAAATAATAATGTGTATTAATGATACAAATTTATCCATATTTTATTATATCTAAAAGCGTTAAGTAAATAAAATTAATATATTATATTGAATAAAATTTATAAATTCGAATTTGTTCTTCTAACAGCAATAACAAAATATCAAAGCAAATACCTACAAGACATTTTAAGTTCTTAATAGTGTTTGAGTGACAATACAATTATAAAATCGAAATTTGTCAATAATAGTGTACTTAAATACAAAGAAGTAAATTTCATTATTATTCTATTACGAGAGATTCGATATTTAAAATTCAACTACAATCAAACTAAATACCAATAACTATTAGGAATAATCTAAAATAAAAAGGTAAATGTATAAAAATTCCTAATCTGTAATAAGAAGAAGGAATTATTAAAATTTTTAAATGTTAAATAATTATTATGAAAATCTTGTCATCTTTTTGAAAAATAATATGATGAACATTATTATTATTATGATGAACGAGAAAAGGATGTTAAGGTAAAATCTTTTTATATATAAAAAAAAGCAGACTCCTCTGAGAATTCCCACGAACCGAAGGGACGGAGTTTTCCAAGCTGTAAACATTCTCTTCACACCCGTCGCACTAGAAATTCAAATATTTTCCACCGAACATTTCATTTAATTCTCTCTATACATAAATTTATGTAAACGTATAAATTAAGAAACAAAAATTTTTATGAAATTAAATTATTTCATTTAAAATAAACATTAAATTACAAAATTCAAGTCCACATCATTGATCAATGAAAATGTGTTTAATTTATTGGAATATTAATTTTAAGAAATGTACAACATTTATTGTTAAAACATAAAAAATCTACCATCTTTATATATTCTTGTGGCTCTAGGCAATATTATTGCGTTATTTTTTGATAACACACTTATTGAACGTTTTTTTTCGTTGATCAGCGTTATAAACTTCAACTAGATAAATCCAAAACATAGTTTTATATTCAAAAAATGAATATAATTGTTGTTTTATATTATATCAATAAACACAAGTAATTCATATTAATTCAAATTAAGTGTCAATTTTTTCCATCTAATTTCTTCTATCACGAGTCGAAATGAACCCAAATTATTATTTTTCGCATTTATAAACTTTGAAATAAATGCATAAATTATTAAGTTATATTTGACTAAGCATTCACTTCAAATGAAGATAACAAGTTTTTTGTTTGAAGCAAAAGCACTTTCTCAATAAAAGGAGAGAAGCTCATTAAAAGACGGACTTTGCAATGTCTTTTCTTTAAAATCCTCTCTAATCCATTAATATTCTTAAAAGAGAATAAGTAACTTAATGTATTCAACCTAATCCAGAGTACCTTTTAAAGTGCAAGGTCTACCTGAAAGTCACAAGAATCCTTTCATCAAAACCACCTGGTCATAAGGCAAAAACAGTAACCAATCTAGAGGGAAGACGTCTCAGTGGGCAAAAAACCATCATTGTTTTAAAAACGTTCCAAAAACGTTTTTAGAACGTTTCATGTCTGCCAAATAATGTTCCAAAAACGTTTTTTGGCAGTCATGAAACGTTTTAAAAACGTTTTTAAAACAATGATGGTTTTTTGCCCACTGGGGGATTTCACTTGTTACATTAAAAAAATTCTCGACATGCGCTTATTAGGATCGTGTCAAGAAGAAGCACACTGCTGAACATTGGTTTCAAAGTTTGAAGTGAAAAATTCTTTCGATTAATTTCTGTTGTTAGTTTTTGAAAAAAGAGAAACAGATCTGGTTGTCTGTCATTTAAATGTATGCTATATGTCGCCTTGCAAATCTTTTTGAAAAGGAATGTTTCATGAGAATTATCGAACAGCGACCTCTACAACTTGTTGGCGGGAATAGGCTTTGAAGTGGACTCACCCTTGGCTGCGACATGAACGCCCTGGCCGCGCCGGGGAACTCTGCGTGCTGAGCCACCGTAGCGGCTATATTTTCCCAGAGTAACGATCAATTAGCCTTACACCTGAAACAACTCGTCTCTCTCTCTCGCCCACCACCTCTTCTTTATCTTCTGCTTTCTTCAAACTTGCTTCCACTATTCCCGTTGTTTGGCACTTTCATACGAGAAATCACTGACGAGCGAAACTGTTACCGTCGGTGGACGGCGGCAAGGCACAGCAGCCAACCTCTGTGCGACAGATGCACGCACTTATACCGAAACACTATCGCGGGCCTACCTCGTCTCTCGTTTCTAGAGCCTCGAGTTGCTTGGTCGTGACGTCAGCAAAGCTTAAATCGCCAGACTAATGTGTCCTGCTTCCTCATTGTCGAGAGGAACTTCACCTCAATGATCCAAAAGGTTTTGCCGGTTCGTCAGTGGCGTCGCATCACTGGGCCTCGAGCACGTGGTCTGTCGTCCCACGAGCACTTTTCACTCCTGACTGTATCCGTATGTCCGATTGATCTTGAAATACTTTCTGGCCGTTTTGCAAAATTCCGTAACACGTCAATCACTCACGAACGATCACATCTACTTGTCATCACCGACATGTGACATTTCACTAAATCACCAACACAAAGTCACAGAAATCACGATATTTTTCTTCCAACAAAGGAACCAGCACTGTGGCTACTAAAAAAACCACCACGACCAATTTTAGATACCGATCGCGCGAATCCTGCCTCAATCCTGATCAGGACACCTTTCACAAACATATATTTTTCACGGGTTTATCTTTTTTCTCGCTGTCTGAAGAAATTAATTTTTCATAGGAAATTGTCGTTTTAACCTCAGACGGTTTGGTTGTGTGAAGGGTGAGGCGGCGGACGTAAACGTTTTTCGAAAATCACACGGAGCGAACAGCCGAAGAAACAAGCGAGCGTTTAGATCCTGCGCCGTCCGCAGTCGTTCGCCAACTGTCAATCACCGACGACTGGCGTCAGGGAGTGGGAGGTGTGTTGACACGCCTATAACGCGCGGCCAATGTGTCTAAGCCACGCCCAGCAGCAGTGGCGCTGCGGTGGAGGTTCGCGGAACTCGAGCGCTCCGCCATTGCTGCATCAATACACGCAGGAATCCCCACACAACATGAGGTACGAACGGAATAAATATACGACAGCGGCGGTGTCGGCATTTCTCCCTCCCTTAATATAAAGGTGTCCCACCCTTAAACAGGCTATCCCCACTATGCTCCTGATTCCCCTCTTACTATCTCAAAGAGGATTTGCTCTTCGAGGAGAAGCTTTCCCGCTCGAGCCGTGAGCCACGCTCCTTTGGTATTTCGAAGACGACTAGACGAGAGTTGCAAGAGCTAGAGGAACGACTTCGCGAAAGATAAAAAATACAATTCCTACGTTTAGAATATCTTTCAATTTTTAAAAGCTCCTGTGACCATTGCAATATTTAAGATTCACTAACTGCTTTATACGTAATTAATTTTTTAAACGTTCAGTGTTGTTTTATTAAAGTGTTTCGTGTCTGTAGAACGATGGATTAATTTTCTTTCTATTTCTAAAAGATGAAAAAAGATCAATTCAATTGTTACATTATATATGAAAAATATACATTTAATAAAAGATTCTAATATAACAATATTTTACGCACTAAATTTGAATCTTTGAAAATTATTAATCAAAAAGTAGAAAATAGTTCATCAAATCATTCAGTAACGTCTTTTCTGTCATTTGTCGATATTGACAACCGCAGCTTAGTATTTAACCAATACTGACGTACCAAAAATTAATGGGCTCGCCGTACTGGCTAAATACCGCCGTTGATTAGTTAATATCCAAAGGGAAATGCCAGTGAGGTGCCATGCCGACAGTTACCCCTGGCTTAGTATACTAAGCAAAATATTGTTCATCTGTAGAATGCAGCCGAGCCTCGACAATTGGTGTTGGCGTGGTATAGAATTTTAGTTTCCCAATGTTTAGGCACGCTTCGGCGTCCAATATCTAAAGAAAAAACTACAACCAGCGAAGTTATTGCGAAAATACCGTATTATTCATTTTTCCCCCATAAAATATATACCTCTTAATTAAATTGTATTGCTCGCTGGAAAAAAGTACAACTATGTCAGAGTACTACGCTAGCATTGTAGACACTTTTAAGATACTTAAAACATCTTATTTTTCCATCTTTCATCTTAGAAACCAATGCATTTTAAGATGTTTTTCATAACTTTTTCGAAGTAACTTAAAAGTGACTACAATAATATCTTAAATAAAATGCCTTCTTTTTACAGTGTCAGCGCATATACGCTAATTGAAATTAATGGCATACTTATCGTTGAGAATCAGTGAAATTTCGCTGATTCAGATTCAGAGAGCAGTAGGGGAGACCGGGGCGTAATGGATCACTTGAATTTATTCAAAAATCCCGTGTAGAAATTGAAAATAGGCTTCAATAAGGACCTGAATAGATGCCCCTTTGCAAGTGAGGCGCAAACTAGGAAAATTCGTCAGGACCTGTCTAATTTCGTCACGCTTGGAATATCAGGTGATGATGTGGAAAGATAGAGAGGTTCTAACTAGATCGCCTTGTCAGTGCCTGAGTAGAATATAAAAATATGTGAATTCAAATAAAGGCATTCTAATCAGGGCCTGATTTAAATATTTAACAGGGGCATAAATAGATCCGGTTAGATTTTCCTATCTGAAAAAGAAGGCATTCTAGTCAGAGCCCGGTCATTACCTATCTAGAAATTTCTGGTGTAGTTAGCGTTACTAATTCCTTATCAGCGCCCCTTTTTAAATAAGGCGAAGTAGGGAAATGGTAAATGAACACGGGATGGTAAATCGGAGTAATTTCAGTTTTTGATTAAAATAATGTACTTAGCATACTGTAAGTTTGTACCAAGTTTCATTGTTATTTATTTATTATTGTTAAAAATATGGTAAAAAATGTGATTTTCACGCTCGAAAGTACATTTTTAAAATCTTTGTTTTTTTGTTATATCTTTTTCAAAATCACGTGTAAAAAATTTTTGTTTAATATACTTACGGTATTGATAAATAATAACAAAATTTTCAACAAAAACATCCGGGGTGTAATGGATCACTTTGGCCGGGGCGTATTGGCTCGCATATTTTATTAAGAAAAACCTATTATATTTAAAATAAATTAAATTATATTCATTTCAATTGAAGCGATACAATCTCATGAAAGTTTGACTCCTGGAAAATGTTACCGGTCCGACTTCAAAGTATTTCCAAAATTTAATCATTTCCGTGTCCTCTAATATTCGGCTAGGAGTGGGGATTGACGGGTTGAATCGCGGGGTCGATGAAAAGTGCGATTGATTAATTTATTAATTGACTTTCGCAATTCATCGACACGGGATCGACAGCGGCTACGCTCTCACGTGCCGGCCGAGGACACGGAAGGTAGTTTTTCTTTAAATTCAAATTTGTTTAAAATTCAGTTTATTATTTTTTTTTGTTTTATAAAATATGATTTTTTGTGTTAAATATAAAGTGTGGCCGTTTATGACCATTGGATACGGATTTAATAAAATGAAGATTACTATTTATAATATTGGATCAAAATGGTGACTTGGAAGTCGGAACCGGTCGGGAAACTAAAATCTCCTTAACGGAACGAGTATTCTTTGCCAATTGTTGGGTACTAGTAACTGCACGACCATAATTAATAAAGTGACCCTGGTTATTTCAGGTGCCTAAATTTATGAATTTTGATAATTAAATTTTAAATTATCACTTAAAATGTCTATGTCTGATGGTATAAAAGAAAGAGAGTGGTTCTAGTCGAGTGATGAGTTGCGAATTAATCCTTTTAATTATCTTGTCTATTAATTTATTATTTTGATTTTATTATTGTATTTTATTTTGACAGATTTCTTTTTAAATATTGTTATTTGAATGTGCGTATATTTGTGTGTCTGTTTGTCATTTTATTTTCTATACTTGTATAAATCCCTGACGTCAGGCCTATTTTATTTAAACTTTTGGCGGAAATATAAAAATTATTTCTTTCTGTAAATCATTTGTGTGTTTATTAATTGAGTATTTTGTATTTTTATGCAATTTCGTTATTTTATTTAATTATCTGAAATTCTTTGTTTTATAATTTTTAGTGTTTTGGTATTTTGTATTGTGGCGGTTTTGATTTATTTTCTCAAATAGTATAATCGTTACACAATTAATTAAATATGGTATATGTTTCGAACAGCGATATTACTGGTTCAAATACCTACACAGAAAAAAAAGTTCATTGAATCGAGTAAATGCATTTTCTTGCCCGTATGTAGATGTGAGGTGGGCCTACTATGGGTTCTAGGTGGGCCCCAGCAGGCTGCTAACGGTGAATCCAGCCTCAGTCCTCGTAGGGAAAACCCAGCTGTGGCCCAGGTGGGCAACCCTGTCAATGCCCATTGATTTAGTTTTCAATAAAATTAATGAATAAATTATTCATTAATAATATATTAGTCAAATTATAAATAAATAACATTATTATTTAATGATTTACACTTTTTTTAATTAAATTGTGATCAAAAGCAAATTCATAAATAATGTTAGCATAGGTATAGATGGGAATTAATATATATCCTTTTATTCATAAATTGAAAATTTATAAAAAAAATTATACTTTTGTTTAACGGCATATAACCTAACCACTATGAAACGAAGCGCCTGGTTAAAAACAGACTCCTGACTCATCCGCACTACCGAAGTTTTAACTCCTGTTCTGCCTTCTTGATATGAACTTTAAAATTTTAAATAAGATGTATAGTTGTTTTAAACAATTAGCACAAAGATTCCTAAAATACAAATCTGAACTATATGAGACAATGACAATTGTTGCACTTATATTTTGAGGTATAATTTAATTGTTTGTAAAAACACTTAAATAAAAATGAACCTATCATAAAATAATAAACCAATATTAAAATAAACACAAATACTTGTAGCCCATATAAAAGATATAAAAACAGAACAGAACAAAAAATGAGTCCTGTGCAGAATTTAACGTTTATAAATTTTACACTTTATTTTTTCCTCCAGAAAAAATAATTAACTTTTTATAAATGTATTTTTGTATCTTCAATATTAATATTGACCATTAAAAATATCAAACAATTTAAAAAAAATATAAATAAATAAGTTTTGTATACAATACTGTGATAAACTATGGCAGAAGCGCAGCAACGCCAACTGGCGGTAAATGCTAGCACTACGCAAGTGGTGGTCATATATTTTTCAAGCATTTTGAGTGAGACGGCCCTCAGGCGGAAAAGTCGGACGAATGCCGGGTCATCCAACCGTCAAGTATCCGCACCGATTGAATTGGAGAGTCAATGCCGGTACAGGCAGTCTGTACCGATTCGGATGTTAAAGTAGAGTCTACAATGAGCACGATTGACGTGGACGTGCTCATTGTAGAACCGACTCAATGTCTGCTGGCGCGGTACAAAGACGGATCCGACCGCCGGACCAAAATTTATATTGTGTTTGTAATGGCTGTGCGTCCGGCTCGGTACAGATTTGATGCCGCCGAACAACCGGCGTTGTACTGGAATTCGTCCGTCTGACAACCCGAGCGGTACAGACATTCTACCGACTGCGAACTAATATCATTTATATTATTATTAAGATTTCAATTAATAATAATATGCTAAGAATATGGTCATTGTCAGTGTCTTTTTAAAACAATTTAATGTTTTCTAGAATAACTATTTTTTTTAATTAACACATTATTTAGAATCTTCAGAAATAGCATTTTTACAATGTAAAAATTTAGCCACAGTCTTATTGTTTTCAATCAAAATTAATAAATTAAAATGAATCAAATAATAATTATGTAATAAAAATTTTAAATCCATTATGTTATAAAACATTTTTGTAGGAGAATTGTTTAAAGTTGAAATATTAAAAAAAGAATTAACAATACAAGTATATAAAATTTAATTGTAAAAATTAATACCCAGGCAGAAAAGTCGGTGGTGTGCCGATGCCCACGACCGGTTCGAAACCGGCCCGGTGGTAAAGTCGGACAATAACCGGTGCCGGCACTGTGGTACCGGACCGGTTTCTAAAAGACAACCGGCCCGGTACCACTACTTGATACCGTTTTTACACCGGCGACGGAGTTTTGCCGGCATAATATTTTTGTGTCTTAAAAAGTCTAAATTTTTAATTTTTTGAAATTTTTTTTACACTATTCGGAAGAATAGGAAAATCAAATCTCTCGAAATCAAATGTTTTTTAAAATCTTTTTTTATATACTTGGAAAAATTACATTTCATTAAACTCTATTAATTCAGCTTTAAATTGTCTGGGAAAATCACTTAAAAATCTGGGAATTTGTTACTGCTGAATTACTAGACGCACGGAAAAAAAGTCCATCAATCATTAATAGACTAGTATATTACTTTGAGACGGGACACAAAATCATTGAATGGATAACATACTTGGAGTCACAATATATAAAACTCGTTCACTAAAATTTAGACAACTGTCTATTAAATTTTCCATGACTATCAAAAGCATTCAAAAAATTCAACTTATTCTTTCAGAATTATCCCTAATTTTAGACACTATTTGGTACAGAATAAACACATTTTTTCGTTGCACAGTTCCGATATTTTATTTACACTCTTAGACGCTTTAGACCAATACATTTTCGCACTTATAATAACTACACGTAGAAACGCACACTTATAACACTTTAAGTTTAGAAGCGAACTGTTCTTATATACCAAATAACAAAATTTTTCACAACTTGTGAGAAATGATTTTGCACTAATAACTACTTTTTAATTAGCGAGAAATATAAAAGAAAATATATTTTCATCGAGGTCAATTTCTAGGCGCAATCAAACTGCAAATTATTAGTTAAGTTAAATATTCACATTACACATAATAGTATATAGGGATTTGTATAGCAGACAGCAAAAACACATGGACTATAGAGAAACCGGAAGAAATGCGCATCGGTACACTGCGCAACAATGCGCTGGTGAAGAGCACCGATTTAGACTACGAGTCAACTAACGTTTCACAAACTTTACTAATGATTCGTAAACATTCAAACATCCATTGATATAATAATTCACCATTAAATCTAAAACAATTGGTCACATACTGGCATTCTAATCATTCCATGACTCTTTTTTAATACTTCAATGATGTTTTTCAATTGTTAAGTGAAGTTAAGTAATCATCAACGGAAAAAGAGTCCCGTCTCAAAGTAATCCATTAATGGTTGATGGACTTTTTTTTTCCGTGCACCCTATAATAACTTTGTTCGTTTAAAATAATTTTGGTCAGGTTTTATTTGATTTATTGTTATAAAATTTTGATAATCTAACAAGGTATTATATTAATTTCATTATACTAAGTTTGTGCAAGTTGTTTCTATAAAGCCGGTACCGGGCCGGTACCATGCCAGCGTTTTTTCTTTAGCCTTAGTCCCAACGTATAATGACATTAACAAATGTTTTATAATTATTAACTTTGACATTACATTATTCAAACTGTCTTTTAGAATAGGTTTTTTCTATTAATTTAGAACATTTTGTAATTAGTCCTGGTGTCACACTTCATATATAAACTTTCCATTCACTTTTCATAAGCAGGTTTAGGTTAGCGGATGCGGCGTCGACTTTGCAGCCTGAGGGTCCGGAGTTCAATTCCTCATATCTTCAGATTTTTCGTTAACAATTAATAATAATTCATATGTTTCAGCATTCTATTTAGTGTTTACAATTAAATTAATTAATAAATAATATTGTTTAACGTTTAATATATGTAAAAATGTGTTGTTAATAAAATATACTAATCTGACACCGTGCCAGCATAAAGCTGGCAGAAAAGTAACAAAATAATTTTTTTTTACTACCGGCCAGGTATCTAGCCGGTGGTTTACCGGCACCGGGACGGATATTTCCCGGGTTATCATTGTTGACTGGACCGGCTCCGGGCCGGCGGTATTGCCGGTCTCACACCGGCACCGGCAAGTCCGCCCTTGGTACCGGCCCGGTACCAAGCCGGTCGTTGATTTCTGCCTGGGATATGAATTGGAAAAATAGGTTTTAATTACATTTTTTATTCATAATAATAATATTTATATTCAATATAAAAAAAATAATAATAAAAATAATAAATAAATATAATAATAATAATAATAGAATAATTGAAAAAATAAAAATTTTAAAATATTGTTTTAAAATACTAGATTTATTTACATAATATTTATAAAATGCTAAAATATTCCAAAGTATTTGAAAAATTATTATTTATTGTTGTATATAAATTGCAAAAATTGTTTGCTTCGTAGCGGTATTGCATATCGACATTACTATGTTCAGATCCACTTGCGAGCGTTTAGAATTTTAATTTGTAAAAAAATGTAGAATGTGTTAAAAATGCTGGAAATGATCTATAAATAATTATTAATTAACATGCACCATGCATAGTTAATTAAATATTTTTTTATTTTATTTTTCAATAGAAAATATAATTTAGTCTGGCTAGACGGACGAATGCCAGTAGAACGCCGGTCCGCTGAAGCGAGTCGTCTTTTGAAACAATATTTGTCCCGAGGCGGTTTCTAGAGCGGAAGAATGCCGGTACAACGCCGGTTGTTCGGCGGCATAAAATCTGTACCGAGCCGGACGCGCAACCACTACAACACATTGTCATGTTGTAGTAGAATGCCTGCATCGATCCGGTTGTCTCGCGGACGAATGTCAGTACAGTCTTACCGACATCTGTACAGGCACGGTACAATGCCAGTGGTAAATTTCCGCCGGAGGGTAGGGCTGCTGACAATATAACGTTGGAGTTCAGTTAGGTTCCGTAGTATAGTGGTTAGGGTGTTAATCTGGTAGTCTGTAGGTCGTAGGTTCGATTCTCGCGTACGTTACATTTTATTTGTTTCGTAGGTTTGCGACTAATCTGATTTTTCTGCATTGTGTATGTATGAGTATGAAATTTAATGATTATATATGCCGTTAAATAATTTAATTAACAAAAGTCTAATTTTTTTATAAATTTTCAATTTATAAATAAAAGGATATATATTAATTTCTATATATGAGGCATACCATGTCAAGTGATCCAGGTGTCTTACGGTGTAACGCTTATTTCGATAATTTTTTTCTCTTAAACTATTAAACATAAAAATTTGGCAAGGTACATTTTGGAAAGGGTTTTCATGCTTTTTCGATTAAAAATAAGCATTTAAAAAAAATTTTTTTTGACCCAAAAAAATCAAAATTAAAAATAAATTTTAATTTTTTGAAAAAGAGTCCCATTTTTTTTTTAACGAAAGAAGAGGTTTTTTCCTAAAAGAACATATAAATGAAAAAGTGGGACAAGAATGTTTAAACATTGAAAAACAGAGGTTTCTACTCACCGGAGCGCTCTAAACCCGGTTTTTTGCTCTGTTTACGAGAAAATTCATTTTTTCAATGCTTAAACATTCTTCTCCCACTTTTTCATTTATAAGTCCTTTTAGGAAAAACCTCAGTTTTCGTTAAAAAAATGGAACCTTTTTTCCAAAAAATAAAAATTTATTTTTAATTTTAATTTTTTTGGAACAAAAAAAATTTTTTTTTTAAATGCTTATTTTTAATCGAAAAAGCATGAAAACCCTTTCCAAAATGTACCTTGCCAAATTTTTATGTTTAATAGTTTAAGAGTAAAAAATTATCGAAATAAGCATTGTACTGAAAAACGGTTGTTTACTAATTTCACGTAATTTTAAACAGGCAGTGTCATCGTTTTTCTTTGGCGATAACTGTAAGTCGCACATAACCTACAAATTTTAGAGACCGTCGTACCGCTATTAACATTTTTTTATTGGACTTGAAATACGATTATCAAACTTTATAGTTAATATTATTTTTTTATTATTGTCAAAATTACCATTTGAATAGAAAGAAATCCGATATTGTAAAGACGGAGTAGCGCCGCTGCAACTTGTGCTAACTAAATTACAGGATTATGCGCCGCATTGAAAACAGCCTATTGCGCTATTGGACTTACATTTTAACAGTTAATCTTTACCGTATTTTCTTTAAAACTTCCAATTTTCATACACGCACTATTAGTATTTTTTCAATTCCTTTAAACTCGTATTTTGATTCACTGACACTAATTATATACTTCATGTCACGTTATTTCTTTTTTTTTTAAATGCTTAAAAACTTGCACCGCATTGGGGGGACCACCACCCGTTGGAATACCGCGAATTCACCACGACACCCAATTGCGCTATTTCTAGCGAGCGCGCATTCCGCATTGACAGGTTAGGCACTTGCAATGCGGTTATCTCCGTACCTCCCAACTACTTTTTTTTTAACAACACCCATGACGGAATGGTGTTGAGTCTGAATTGTGCGCTTATAAAAGTGCACATTCGAGTGCCCATTTGTTGTAATGTGAAAATAATGAAGAAGAAAGATGATTGAAAAAATGTTGAAATAAACATTTTTTAATGAATAAATAAACATATATAGAGTAAATTTACAAATAAACATTTATGAATAAATACTTGTTGAACTCTAATTAATTATTAATAAATGAAGTGTGGTAATGTTTGAGAGTGCAGTCAAACAGTGCATTTGCCATTTATTTTTTTTCTTAGTGAAATAAATGCTTAGTAACAATGAAAAAAGTTTTTGACATATGATGAAGAAATTATTTTAAAACTATTAATATGTATATTTTACCTTGTATTGGTAAATTGGTTTTATTTATTTATGATAAATTATTTTCTTAATAAAATGTGTTACCTTTCGAGTGAGAAATCTCAGTAACTTTGATTTTATATGAACCGGAAAGCTTGTGTGAATATTTGTTATGTTGTAAAGGTGCTATCACACTTTGGCTGTCGAAATCCAGTTCACAGCTTGTTAAAAAGGTGTATCTACAATAACCTGGCAATGCAATTTGTTTTCTTTGATACCAAAAATAAATTTCACTATTTTTATTATAAGTTTCATTAAAATTATTAAATGTAATCTTTAAATTATCATCTTAAATTTAAATGACAGGTAAATACGTGTCATTTTTTTTCGCACGTGCCTCAAGCATTTTTGACTTATTTAAATTCGGATTATTAAAAAGTTGTTGGGGTTGGGTAAAAATTGTGACAAGTAAACATATTTAACCTATTATATTTTACATTATTATTAATTATCCGCGAAATAAATTCTTTTTGTCCACGTCTGAAGTTTGACTATCTGTTTTGTTTTTTTTTTCTTCATATTAGAAAACCTACGGATGTATTTTTTATGGATTTTATAAATAATAAATAATAATTTTTTGAAATTAGTTTAATTTTAAATAAATTATTGCTAACCAAAATAAATTGTTATTCTTTGTAACGTCTTTTTTCATAAACAAATTTTTCTTTGAGAATGATCGAAAATATGACAATTTTTTTTTGCTTCTTATTTAATTTTTAGGAAAATGAAAGGAAAAAATTCGACTTAAAAAAATTGTTCTGTTACATTTCTTTACGAATTTCTTTCCCATTGGTAAAATTATTTAAAAACAATAATTTCGTTTTTAAATATTTAATTAATTATTTTTCCACTTGGAATGAAGGTGTCAAAAATATGTCAAATTCAAACTCTTTTTTGAAATTTAAACAACTTATTACAAATTTATTATTATCATTTTATTGTAATAATATTATTGCTACTGTAATTTTTTAAA
The DNA here is from genome assembly GCA_032873175.1 of Leptopilina drosophilae. Classification (NCBI taxonomy): domain Eukaryota; kingdom Metazoa; phylum Arthropoda; class Insecta; order Hymenoptera; family Figitidae; genus Leptopilina; species Leptopilina drosophilae. Next base: position 13,418,658 of record CM065484.1, read on the forward strand.
AATCAATTTAAACGAAATTTCTTCCCTCTAAAATAAAGTGATTTTTAATTAATTTTTTCAAAAAAGTTCTTTAAAGAATAGTTTTGTAAATTACATTTGGTTTAAAATTCAATTTTACTAAATTCTTCAAGTTAAATTCACTGTATGAAAAATGTTCTTCAAAAATATTTATGAAGCAAAATTTCACAAATTATTCAGAATTTACAAAAATTAAATTCACAACAAACTTTTTCAAAAACATTAATTCTTCAAAAATTGGCCAGTTAAAAAGTATAGAAAATTCAAATTTGAAATTTCTTTTTTAAAATTTAATTCAATTATTTTTACACTTCATAAGTAAAACAACAAAACAATTATTAAACGAAGTATTTTAGAAAATTGTAAATTATTTTTGCCGGAATTCGAATTAAAATTTTAAGGAATTTACATAAACATTTTTTGTTAAAATTTGGTTAAAATTCTACTAAAAATTATTTAAAATTCTGCGATGATCGTTTATTATTTATGAGAATAATCTTTTAATTCATTTATTAAAAATAATTTGAATTCATAAGAAAAATTATTAATTAATGAAATTAAATTGAATTAATGAGTAAGAAGTTTTTTAAAAAATTTTGTTTAATAATTGAATTCCTGTGGCAACTTTTATTACTTCATGAAACAAATTTGTTAAATTGTTTGAGTACTATTTTACACATTATAATAATTGGAATGATTTTTAGAAAATTTCTTATAAATAGTTAAATAAATAATTGGAATTTAATTGTTCTAGTTTGAAACTTATTGAACTTTTGTAAATAAGAAATTTATATTACTTTTTCAAAATAAATTAAGTTTCTGTATTCATTTGTAAGCTTTTTCAAAATTCAATTTCTTTTAAAATTGTTTTCAACTAATATTTATATATAAAATTATTATTTTTAATAATTAATTTAATATATATTGAAAACCTTTAACTAATTTGTAGAAGAATTTAAATTATTATAACGGTTTTGCAAAATTGTAAGTTAATAATTTTTTTTGTAAATTCATTAAAAATTTTTAATTTTAAAAAAAATTTTTTTTTTTTTTAATTAAACACTTTTGAAAAATTTTATATTTCCTGTTAAAAATTTTTAATCAATTTCTTTTAAAAGTCAATTAATATTGAAAACTTTTTGGATGGGAGAGTCCCTCGGTTAGCGAGTTTTGTAACTAGGGCCATGAGTGAGTGAGAAGAGACATACCACATATTATAATTGGTTTACCTCTCTGTTTGCACTCATTGCCTAGTTACAAAACGCAACGCAAAAACGCTGACCTGGGACGTCCAGCTTTAGGCCTAAGCAGAACTACTTAATGTCGTTCGCGAATGTCGTTCGCGAATGCAAAGCATGAATTTAGAAAAGGAACTGATATATATTGTGTGTATTTTTCTATCTCATTGGCCTAGTTCGCGAACAACTTTGGGAGCGTTCAAGTTGCTTCTACAGAACAACTTTTTTTTCCATCGATCAAATGAGCGAGGAATAAACGTTGCGCGCGCAACTTTTTTGCATTTGGTTATTAACAGTTGCCTTTTGTTTACTTGTCGATGAAAGAAAAGTTGGTTGTAGAATGCAGCCTCAGACCTCCGCATGCAAAACGTTGAGACGCATGAATTTTCCCCCTAATCACCATGTGGGCGAATGTTTTTCAAATGGCTCTCGAATACCAAATCGTCCGAATCGTCATTTGATTCGAATAGCTTAAAACGTCGACATTGTCAACAAGTCGAATTGCATAAAAAACATCGACGTCGTCAAAATGGTCGAATCGTTAAAAAACGTCGAATCGTTCAAATGGTTCGAATTGCTATAAAAACGTCGAATTCTCAAATGATTAGAATGCTAAAAACGTCGAATTCCTTCAAATGGATCGAATGCTAAAAACATCGAATCAAGCAAAATGGTCGACATGTTCAAAACGTCCGAATGGTCATTTCGTTTCGAAATGCTCAAAACGTCGAATTGTCATACTGTGTCGAATGCTAAAAACATCGAATCCGGCAAATGGGTCGAATGTTCAAAACGTCGAATCGTAAAATGGTCGTGAATGCTAAAAACGTCGGAATTCTCTAATGATCGAATGCTAAAACCACATCGAATCGATCGCAAAATGATTTCGAATTTCTAAATAAAAACATCGAATCAGCAAATGGTCGAATGTTCAAAACGTCGAATCCGTCATTTCGGTAGAATGCTCATTAACGTCGAAATCCGTCATTTCGTCGAATCCTCATAACGTCGAATCGTCAATTGGTCGAATGCTAAAAAACGTGTCGAATTCTCAAATGATCCGAATGCTAAAAACATTCGAATCAAGCAAAATGGTCGAATGTTCAAAACGTTCCCGAATGGTCATTTCGTCCGAGATGCTCAAAACGTCGAAATTGTAAACTGGTCGAATGCTAAAAACATCGAATTTCGCAAAGGGTCGAATGTTCAAAACGTCCGAATCGTCATTTCGTCGAATGCTCATAACGTCGACTCGTCATTTTCTTCGTTCGAATCCCTCACATAACGTCGAATCGTCAAATGGTCGAATGCTCAACAACGATCGAAATCGTCATAAAGTCGAAAAATTTGTTTGATGTAAGTTTTAACATTAAATTTTAAACCAAAGCATAATTTTTCGACTTTCTTTTTGACGATTTCGACGTTTTGTAGGCATTCGACGAATGAATATTCGAAGACGTTTTTGATCCATTCGGACCATTTGCTGATTCGATGTTTTTAGCATTCGAATCATTTGAAGAATTCGACGTTCTTTAACATTCTGAAACCCATTTTGGAACGATTCGACGTTTTATGAACATTCAGACCATTTGACTATTCGATTTTTTTAGCATTCGACCTAGTTGTACAATTTGTAACTTTTTGAGTCATTCGAACGAAAGGACCATTCGAACGTTTTGAACATTCGACTCCATTTGCTGATTCGATGTTTTTAGACATTCGATCATTTGAGAATTCGACGTTTTTAGCATTCGACAAGGCGAAAAAAAATTTGACGATTCGACGTTTTGAACAATAATGGGAACGAAACCATTTGACGGGGAAGAGAGAAATCAATAAAAAACTCAGATGTTTTTAGAACCATTCGACTTGTTGACAAAAAAGATTCGCACGCCACCCCCGCCCCCCCCCGCCTCTGCGGACCCCCCTGCTAAGCATTCGATCAAATGACGATTCGACGATTTGTGTATTCGACGATTTCGAACATTCGACCTACTTGGAGTTTACCCGAACACCGCAGAGACACGAGATCATGAACGCATTTGACGATTCAAGTTTTGAACTATGCGGTGGTCTGAGGCTGCTTCTACAAACAACTTTTCTGTTAGCATCAGACCAAGAACATAATGCACTGTTTATAAAGCATTCGATCAAAAAAGTTGACGATCGACGCATACGTTGGTTTCTCGACTCAACATTCGACCACTTGGTGATTAGGGGAAAATCCTAGCGGCTCCGGGCGGTTTCGATTCGTGTCGCGAAGCAAACTTGAACGCTCACTCAAAGTGTTGCATGCGGAACGAGGCCTCTTCTACAACAACTGACGATAGAACAAAATGCACTGGTATAACCATGGGGCAAAATATATTATCTGTCCTTTTCCTCGCTCATATCGATGCTTGCATTCGCGAACGACATTCGCGAAACGACATTAAGTAGTTCTGCTTCGCGAACGAGGCACTTAAAGAAAAATACACAAATATAGGTATCTGTCCTTTTCTAATCATGCTTTGCATTCGCGAACGTTTTCGCGAACGACATTAAGTATTCTGCCTTTAGCCTAAAGCAGGAGTCCCAAGTCAGCGTTTTTGAGTGCGTTTTGTAACAGGCCTATGAGTGCAAACAGAGTAAACATATATGTGTATCTCTCTCACACTCATGGCCTAGTTACAAAACGCTACAGTGGGACTCCAGCCTATATGGTTTCAATATTAATTGGACTTTTGAAAAAAATTGGGGAGTTTAAAAATTTTTAACCAGAAAATATAAATTTCAAAAAGTGTTAATTTAAAAATTTTTTTAAATTTAAAAATTTTTAATGAATTAAAAAAAATTTTAACTTACAAATTTTTGGCAAAACCGGTTATAATAATTTAAAATTGCTTCTACAAATTAGTTAAAGTTGTCAATATATATTAAATTAATGTATTTAAAAATAATTAAATTTTATATATAAATATTTTTAGTTGAAAACATTTTTAAAAGAATATGAATTTTGAAAAAAAGATACAAATGATTACAGAAATTAATTTATTTTGAAAAGTAAATAAATTCTTTTTACAAAATGTTTCAATGAATGTCAAAACTAAAAATTAAATTCATTTATTTTATTACTATTTTTAAGAAATTTTCTAAAATCATTCAATTATTAAATAAAATAGTTCCTCAAACATTTTACATATTTGTTTCTTAAGTTAATAAAAGTTGCACAGGGAATTCACTTATTAACAAATTTTTTTAAAAACTTCATTCTCATTAATTCTATTAATTTTTTTTCATTAATAATATTAATTTTTCTTAATGAATTCATATAAAAAATTTATTCTTTATAAAATGAATTAAAAGATTATCATAAATAATAAAGCATCCATTCGCAGGGAATTTTAATAATTTTTAGTAGACATTTTTTTTAACCAAATTTTACCAAAAAATGTTATGTAAATTCCTTAATATTTAAATTCGCATTCGGCAAAATAATTCAATTTTCTAATTAAAATTGTGTTTAAAAATTGTTTGTTTGTTTACTTATGAATTTAAAAATAATTGAATAATTTTAAAAAGATTTCAAATTTGAAATGTTCTATACTTTTAAACTTGGCAATTTTGAAGAATTAATGTTTTTGAAAAAGTTGAATTTAATTTTTAATTTCTGAATTAATTTGTTGAAATTTGCTTCAATAACTATTAGTTTGAAGAACATTATTTCATTACAGTGTTTTTAATTTGAAGAATTTAGTAAAATTGAATTTTAAACAAATGGTATAGTTAAAAACTATTTTAAAGGAACTTTTTTGAATGTATGTAAAATTATTATGAAAAACACTTTTATTTAGAGAAGAATTTTCGTTTGAAATTTGATTTTTAAAAATTACAGTAGCAATATTATTAACATAAAATGATAATAATAAATTTTGTAATAAAGTTGTTTAATTTCAAAAAAAGTGTGAATTTGACATATGTTTTGACTACCTTCATTCCAGTGGAAAAAAATATAAATTAAAGATTTAAAAAAGAATATTATTGTTTTTAAATAATTTTTACAATGAAAGAAATTTCGTAAGAAAATGTAAACAGGAACATTTTTTTAAGTCGAATTTTTTCCTTTAAAATTTCTAATAAAATTAAATAAGAAGCAAAAAAAAATTGCATATTTTCGATCATCCAAGAAAATATTTGTATATGAAAACAGCGTACAAAAAATAAACATTTAATTTGTTTAGCAATATATTTTTTTAAATTAACTAATTTAAAATATTATTTTATTTATAAATCATCATAAGAAATACATCCAGTGTTTTCTAATAATGAAGAAAACAAAAAAACAAAACAGCATGTCCAAACTTCAGACGTGGACAAAAAGAATTTTATTTCGCGGATATAATAATAATGCTTATATATAACTAGGTTAAGTTACTTGTCAAATTTTAAAAACAACTTTTAATAATCCGAATAATTATAAGTCAAAAATTGCTTGAGGCACGTGCGAAAAAAAGACATTAAGCTATTTTCCTGCATTTAAATTTATGATTAATTTATATTTACATTTAATAATATTTTAATGAAACTTTATAATAAAAAAATGTGAAATTTATTTTGTATCAAAGAAACAAATGCATTTGCAGGTTATTTGTAGATACCACCTTTTTAACAAGCTGGTGAAACTGGATTTCGACAGCAAAGTGTGAATAGCACCTTTTTTAAAGGCATACCAAAATATTCACAAGCTTCCGGTTCATAGGAAAAAAGAAATGTTATAGATTATCTCACTAGAAAAGTACAGATTTTATAAGAATATATTTTTCTTAATATAACATTACAAATTACCAATTACAAGGTAAAATATACCTTTAATTGTTTTAAATATTTTTCTTCATATATTTCAAAAATCTTTTTCATGTTATAAGCATTTAATTCACTAAGAAAAAAAATAAATGGCATGCACTGTTTGACTCACTCCTCAAACATTACGGGAGCACTTTCATTTATATAATAATTAATTTAGATTCAACAATATTTAACATAAATGTTTTTTTTATTTACTCTATATATGTTTATTTATTCATTAAAAATGTTTATTTCAACATTTTTCATCATTTTTCTTCATTATTTTCACATTACACAAATGTGCACCGAATGTGCACTTTATAAGCGCACATTCAGTCAACACCATCCGTCAGTGCAGGGTTATTATTATATTACTACTATGATATACCTGTTAATTAATAATTAATAATACATTAATTAAGTGTTTGATGTATTGTTTTAAATTAAAGGAAAATTAATTTTTAAGAGAGTTCAATGGTCCCTGAAATTTGTAGGTTATGTGCGACCTATACTTGTCGCCCTACAAGAACGGTACTGCCTGGTTTAAATGACGTGAAATTGGTGAACAATCATTTTCAAATGAATTTTTCTCTGCGCAATTCTGTCAATTATAATTCGTCATCAAAGATGCAAAATTTTTGCCATTAACGTGCTACTAATGTGCTTTTAATGGGCCGATCTTCGTCACATCATTCGCAATAAAATTGAATTTAAAAAAATTTTAATATAAAAATTCATGCTATGTTTTTAATATTTACACTGTAAAAAGAAGTATCTTAATTAAGATGTTTTGTTAGTACTTTCTAAGATGTTATTGTAGTCACTTTTTAGTCATTAAAAATATCTTAATTTAAGGTGTTTAAAGTATCTTCGTACAAATTTTTCAATATATTTTTTGGGGAAAAAGTTTTGAGGTTAACTATGGGCTTATATGTAAGATATTTTATGCATCTTAGGTTTTAGTAACTTAAATTTTTTTCGCATCTTACAATTCACAAGTAACATATAGCTAAACATCTTATTGAGACAGAAACATCTTAATGTAAGATACTTTAAAAAACTTACAGAAGTATCTTACTTTTTTAAGATAGAAAAAATATCTAAGACGTATAAAGCATCTTAAAAATCTGTAAGATACTTTCGAAAACATCTTATTTTAAGATGTAAGATACCATTTTTTCATCTTACATCTTATGTTAAGATATCAAATAAGATACTTATTTTTGCAGTGTAATTATTATCTAAAAATTTAACCAGAATCGATTTTGAAATCAATTTTCATTAGAAAATTTTTATGAGAATTCAATTCTTTTAATAAAAAAATAAATAATATATTGAGTAACTAAATGTTTCTTAAAATTTAATTATGAGAATTAAATTTTAAAAATAACATTCATTTATTCAATAAATTTTCTTAATTTTTTTGTAGAAAATTCTCAATTTTCGTAACGAAATAATTTGTACCATTTCTATTTCTTAATTACAATTGCTGTAAGAAAAATTCAAATATTTTTAAGAATACAGGAAAAAAATGTTTATAAATTCTAGTGATGCATTACGAGCGAATATCGTTTCGTGAGAACGAGAATCTCGCGAAAAATCCATTGAAAACAATTGAAAGTTATAGTTTCATCTCTTTCTTTTTATGAAAGGACAGAGTCTCTTTATGCATCACTAATAAATTCTATTTGTCAATTAGAAAATTTAATTGAAAATGAAACTAAAAATTTTTGAATTTTTAGAAAATAAAGGAAAAGATTTTGTTGAATAAAATGTTCTGGTACATTTATTTACGAATTTAATTGTAAAATTATTTGAAAAAATCAATAACTTCTTTTTTAAATAACTATTTAATTAAATTATTCTAAAAAATTAATTCTTCAAAATTGCCAGTTGAAAATATATAAAATTCAAATTTTCAAATATTTTAATTTGAATCCTTTTCAAGCTTATTCAATTATTTAAATACAAAATAAATAATTTATTGAATAACTGAATGTTTTTTAAAATTGAATTCTCATAAAAAATTTTATCCAATTAAAATGACATTAATGGACCTTTAATGGGCCGATCTTAATCACATCACTGGCAATTGAATTTTGCCATTGAAGATTGATCAACTTTGACAATAATGTACCGTTATTGGGCCAAGCTACGCCCCAATGCTGGCAATTATAATTTGCCATCAAAGATACAAAATGTTTGCCATTAAAGTGCCACTAATGTGCCATTAATGGGCCGATCTTCGTAACATTATTGGCAATTGAATTTTGACATTAAAGATTAATCAAATTTGCCAATACTGTGCCGTTATTGAGCCAAGCTACGCCCTAATACTGGCAATTAAATTTTCTTTCAAGGACACGAAATTTTTGTCATTAAGGGGATGTCAAAGTCGATGTGATTTTCCCATTGAAGCTCAATGCAAAAATCCAATCAACTTTGACACCGCCTTAAAGTGCCACTATTGTGTCTTTAATGGGCCGATCTTCGTCATATCACTGGCAATTGATCAAATTTGCCGTGAATGTGCCATTATAGGGCCCAGTAACAACTGCCAATTTTCGGCAGACATTACTGGACCAATAATGGTCCATTTTTGCAGTCTTGGAATTGCGCACTTGGGTAATTTTTGGAAACTTTAATGTAACTTCCAGGAAATTTACTTTGACAGCTTCCGTGAAGTTTCCACTGTCAATTTCCAGGAAACTTTCAAGGGAATTTTCTATGGGAAGCTTCGTGGAAGTTACCAGGAAGTTTCCATGGGAAGCTTCAAACCTAAGGACAGTATTGTATTTCCTGGAAATTTCCAGGAAGTTACGAAGGGTAACTTCCGAAGGCTGCCACGGGAAACTTCCTGGAAGTTTTTGTGCAATGTGGGAACGGGGCAAATACGCTTTTTTTAAAGATTTTACAGTTGATTAATTCTAGAGGTGGTTTTTCTACTTCCTGTTTAAAAAATTCTTAATATTTTATGTTATATATTAATTTGATATTAATTTGAAATTTGAATTGGTTCAAGTAAATATCGGGATTGCATAGGGTCAATCCAATTATGCGATTGGCTCAAGAAAATGATTTTCTTGACATAGTATACTTGGTTGGGGAGCATATGTTCTTGATCCAAGAAAATATGGAATTCGTTCAAGAAATTAAGTAACTTGTAAGAAATTCAGAATATATTAATTCAATATCATTTGTGTATCACATCAAGTAAATAGTTTACTTGTATTGGGAAAATATTTTCTTGATTTAAGAAAATTATAGATTTCAATCAAAAAAATATTTTCTCAATTCAAGTAAATTATTTACTTGAATTCCCCCCCCCCTTCCCCCATCCCATGATTTCTAATACTTAGGTCAAACATTTTTATTATTTAATTAATTAACATTTATATTTTTTATTTAAATAATTAAACAATTGTTATTTTACATAATATTTACATTTAATTAATACTTATCACAAATACAACAAATATACCTTGAAAGAAAATTTTCCACGGTCGGAGGCCGTTAAGTAAAAAAAAAGTTTCAAAGCAAATGAATGAAATGATTTGATTTAAGAAACACGAATTCTCTAGACAATACTTTACTATTTCGCTTAAGAACATAATATTCTTGATTCAATCCTTTTTGGTACTTCGGATAAGTAAAATATTTGATTGTAATAATAACATATTCACTTCCACCAAATGCTGAATTATTAAAAAAATTTCTCTTTTCAAATAAATATGGGATTGATTCAAGTAAATTCTGTCAAGTAAATGAATTTACTTGGTTCAATTACATTTTTTTCAGTGTGCGGTTTTTCCCGCTGAATCCGAATTTGAAGTCAATATTGAATGAATGGCTCAAAATTTTAAGATGAACTCAATAAACGACTAAAAAAACTTAAAATAATATAAAATACAAAATTTTTTCATGACATTACCGTAGTATATTTCTATGTATTTTTTTCCGCTGAATCCGAATTTAAAATCAGAAATTTCAAAATGGCTCAAAATTTTAGATATTCAAGAAAATCTACTAAGAAAAACAAATTGAACTAAAAATTTTTGACCACTTTGAGAATCTAATTCGAAATTAACGTGAAATAATACATGAGAATACATTAGTATAATATCATACGCTGAAAAAAAAATTTATTTGATTCAAATAATTCAAATTATTTGAAAAATATTTAATTGATTCAAATACTTTTTAGTTGGATCAAAAAAATATGTATTTGATTCAAATAACTTAAATTATTTGAATCACACTTATTTCAACCAAATAAATCGTATTTGATTCAATTAAATAATTATTTTAATTGAATAAATGAATTTATTTAATACTAATAATGAGTTACCTGAAACTATTCTTTTATTTATTTCATTCAAATGCTTCGTATATTTGATGCAAATAAAAATTATTTGACACAATAAATTTATTTTATTGATTCTAATAAACTTAATTATTTAATCCGAATAATTCATTATTCAAAGCAAATACACTATTTTATCAAGACAAATAAAAAAATATTTCAATCAATTAAATAATTATTTGAAACGAAAATAATGAAATACTTGAAACTGTTCATTTATTTATTTCACTTAAATATTTCATTTATTTAATACAAATAAAAAATATTTCGACAAATAAATGTGTTATTTGGATACAGAATATACGACATTGGCATTCATAAAGTAGATCATCCCGAGTTCTCACCAAGTCTTAGTGGCCGTGTGGCTTAAATAGGTGCGTTTATAGACTTGCGATCAGCGTTATGGGCGGGGGGACGTGAGTTCGATGCCACATGCGAGCGAATATTTTTCATTCTTCGTTTTAAACGTTATTTAAAATAATAAAATTGTGTGTTGTGTTGTGAATAAAAACTGTGTCAACATGTTTATAAATAATGTTGAAAGTCTGTTAAAAAATCAGTTAATATGTATAATATAATAAATAAATATAGTATAATAATATATTAATGAATTAAAAAAATACTAAATATAAAAAAAAAAATTTTTATTAAATACAAAATGAAATAACTTTGGTAATTGATTCAAATAATTATTTATTAGTTTCAAATATTCCATTTATTTGATTTGAATATTTTAAAGAATTGATTCAATTAATTATTGATTAGTTTGAAATATTCCATTTATTTGAATTGAATAATTTGTATTTGATTCAAATAAATGGTTATTTGATGCTAAATATTTGATCAAATATTTAGGTCAAATAAATATGTATTTGGTTCAAATACACATTTATTGGATTATAACCAAATAAATGATTTATTTGGATCAAATAATTTTTATTTGATTGAAATAAATTTTTTTTCAGTGTAGCAAAACATTTCCTTTCTTCATTTTAAATCGCTTTTTCATCAGTTTATGAATTTATCTCAAAATTTTGAGCAATTCTCTTAATTTTAATATCGAATTCGGATTCAGCGTAAAGAGATGCATGGAAAAATAGTACTGTAGTGTTATAAATTTTTTTTTATTTTAATTTGGTTTTTTTTTAGTCGTTTTTTGAGTTCATCTCAAAATTTTAAACAATTATTTCAATATTGACTTTAAATTCGGATTCAGCGGGAAAAACTACTTAGAAATATACTACTGTAGTGTTTTTTTAGTGTATCTGACAATTTTGAGCAAATCTGTTAATTCTTACGTCGAATTCGGATTCATCATGAAAAAATGAAAAAAGCGATTTAACCTGAAGAAAGGAAATTTTTTGCTATGATACTATACTAATGTATTATCATGTAGTATTTCACGTTAATTTCGAATCAGATTCTCAAAGTGGTCAAAAATTTTTAGTTCAATTTGTTTTTCTTAGTAGATTTTCCTGAATATCTAAAATTTTGAGCCATTTTTAAATTTCTGATTTTAAATTCGGATTCAGCGGAAATAATACATAGAAATATACTACGGTAGTGTCATGAAAAAATTTTGTATTTCTTATTATTTTAAGTTTTTTTTAGTCGTTTATTGAGTCCATCTCAAAATAAAGAACCAATTTGGCAATTCTGACTTCGGATTTGGATTCAGCTGGCCATACTACATGGGAATATACTATTGTAGTGTCTCGACCAAAAAACTTATTTTTTGTGTGCTTGTGTAATATAGACGTTTTGCGTGTAATCCCAGCGGGCACAAAGACAAAAAACGTTCTTTGAACGTCTGTAGAACGTAAATTGGCAGACATTAAACGTTCTACAGACGTTTAAAGAACGTTTTATGTTTTTGTGCCCACTGAGATGCCATGGATGTCGTTTTGATTGCCTATTCTCAGGGGCTCTAGACTCTAGAGGAATAATTTCTTATTTGCCCATGCACAGTATCGTGTGAATTTACTTTGTGCTATGTGATTTATTATGAGCCTTTTTATTATGTACAAGGAAAAAAAATTTTTTTTGAATAAGTCAAAACTCTTGAACGTAAAAAAATAAGTGCATATATACATTTGATATAATTATATCAAATGTGTCACGCTCCGAAGAAAGGTATACCTGAGAAGCAAAAAATTTAAGGTTACGTTTTTAATTTAAAAGGTTAGTAAAAACTAATATTTAATTATTACTTTGCATAAATATTTATATTGTTATTAACAAATGAAAAAAGTACTTTTTCATGTAAAACGTTTATTGTAATGAATGTAAATTTTTTTTTATTGTTATGTACTTAAATTCACTTTTACAGATAATTTAAATTATGGAATTGTGCTTTTCAGCAAACGCAATTTGATATAAATAAACATAAACAATTTATTACTTTAAACTTTATCATTTATAAATCTCTATAAATTTTGTTTCTCGGGGGTTTTCGAGGTCGCTGATTACGAATCCGATGTGAGATTTCCAAAATTCAAAATGGCGGACTCAATATGGCTGACGAATTTTCAAAAATTGCATACATTTTGATCGAAAGAATCTCGCACTAATCACACTAAAAATGTCCTTCGTTTATTTATTTCCTGACCTTCAATTCTCAATTCAATTCTCAATTTTCTTTTAAATCAGAAAACCTTCAACTACAAATTTTGTAAATCTTAAGAATTTTACCAGAAGCCATTTTCAGTGTATATTTAGTGGGGTGTCCTTTATTTCTCGTGGATTTTTGGGGCGCTGAACTCGGATTTGATGTCCGCTTTTCAAAAATCAAAATGTCGGTTCCAATGTGGTATCCAAATTGGAAACTTTTATTTTAACTGACACTTAGACATTAGGGTGTGCCTTAGTGTTAATCAAGAGCCTTAAATGTGTAAACAATATTTGTAAGTTTGATTGTTATTTTTAAGAAATAATCCTTTGATCAGTTATATTAATCCTAGATGGATTAAAGCGATGCATCTTCACTGCAAAAAGAAGTACAGTCGGGCCGCCGAACTGCACGGTATCCTAGAAATAACCCCTTCACTTGATTTCAAACTGCACGCTGACGAATTCATCCCCACTTTCTAATTTTCAGGACCGTACTTACATATTTATTAAGGGGGATTTTAATTGCGATCATAGAAAAAATATATTTCGCGTTGATGACAGATGTTTTATTTAAACAATTTTTACTTCAATTTAAAACTTCACTAATCACTTCATATATTCCAGATTCAATTTAAAACTGTCACTGAAAGTTATTTGAATGATAGCACTTTCATTTAAACTTTGAAAGATAATTTTTGTAAACAAAACAATATTTGCAAATGTTACTATTTTAATTATAAGTATTAATAATAGCACTCTCTAAATTTAAATTAGTAAAAATGTTTACTAATTTGAATTAGTGACTGACTTTTTGCTTTTGAATTAGTAATATTTACTAATAGTCATTTCTACTAATATATTAGTAAAGTTTACTAATTCAAAAGCAAAAAGTCAGTCACTAATTCAAATTAGTAAATATTTTTACTAATTCAAATTTAGAGAGCACTTTATAAATACAACTAGAAATGTTACACGAAAAACGTTGCATACAATTTGAAATTATTTTATAATTTACTAAAATTTTTAATTCTGAAAAATAATTTCAATATCTAAATAATTTTACATTCAAAATTAATTGAAATCATAAAAATATATACTATTCTCAAATTGATAAATGGTAGAAAAAATTTACATTTTTTAATCAAAATATGTTGCCTCATAAAATTAAAAAAAATTCACTGATTTATCCAAATCATAGAAAAGAAACACTGCAAAAAATGGCGTCTAAAAATAAGACGTTTAGACGTTTATAAACGTCTTATGTAAATAAGCGTCTTATTTGAGCGTCTTAAATGAAAAACATAACCTCCAAATACATGCATTTTAGAAGGCAAATAAGATGCTTATAAACATCTTAGAAGTGACCACGTAAACGTCTTAAACCAAAACGCTCTTTTTTACAGTGAAATAATTTAAATAAATCAGTAAATTTATTTTTAATTTTAAGAGGAGGACTGTGGAGGACTTAGAAACTAAAGCCAGCGTGCAGTTTGGCGACAGCGTTCACTTTCAAAGCGTGCAGTTCGGAGGCCCGACTGTATCTTAATTAAGATGTTTTGGTAGTCATTTCTAAGATGTTATTGTAGTCATTTTTTAGTCATTTAAAATATCTTAATTTAAGATGTTTAAAGTATCTTTGTACACATTTTCCAACATATTTTTTGGGGAAAAAGTTTTGAGGTTAACTATGGGCTTATATGTAAGATATTTTATGCATCTTAGGTTTTAGTAACTTAAATTCTTTTCTCATCTTACAATTCACAAGTAACATATCGCTAAACATCTTATTGAGACAGAAACATCTTAATTTAAGATACTTTAAAAAACTTACAGAAGTATCTCACTTTTTTAAGATAGAAAAAATATCTAAGACGTATAAAGCATCTTAAAAATCTGTAAGATACTTTCGAAAACATTTTATTTTAAGATGTAAGATACCATTTTTCCATCTTACATCTTATGTTAAGATATCAAATAAGATACTTATTTTTGCAGTGTTATTCTAATTCATTTTGGTATTAAAATAACAGCTTGCCATTTACTACGATAGTAAATGTTAGATTTTTATGAAATTTAATACTTAATACGCGAAAGTTGCATGCAATTTTTCAAAATTTGTCATCCATATTGAATCCGTCATTTTGAATTTTGGAAATTTGACATCAGATTCGTAATCAGTGACCTCGAAAACCCCCGAATAACAAAAGTTATCAAAATCTATACATTACCCAGGCAACCAATTACTTGTTATACAATTTCCTCATTGGTCATAGGTTACCAGTATCCCAGTTACTGGCTGTTTTCGAGGTTCACGCTGTCAGCGCTGTGAAAATAAAAAACGTGGTTGGTTGGGTTAGAGGAAAGGTGAATTTTGATTGGCTAAAATCTAAATTAACTGTTTTCATGCTCGGTTTTCACCCTACGTCATATTGAATCCAGCATCAAACATATTTACGGCATGTCAAGGCCCTTGCTGAGAATTTTATTTATGTTATTTTAGTAAATAACTTAAAGTGCAAGAAAACATTTGCATCGTAAAAGTTAATTAATCATTCTCAGTTTTCCATTGGTTTTATCTGTTTTAAAACTAAATTTATATTAATTTTTATTAATTTTTTAAAACACTGAATTGAACGTAATTCCGTGCCAAAATTTTGTCATGTACCCTGTAAAAAAAGTTGTATAGGGAGAATCGAGAAAACGTATTGAAGCTCGATAGGTTTAATACGTTATTTGAATTTTAACGTATTGGAGTGTTTGGTCGAATCCGTTGTCTATAGAAAGTCCAATACGTTCAATAGAAAATATTATTTAAATTAATGAAAAAACGTTTCAATTGTAATAAAAATTTTAGTTTATGATAATAAAGGTTAATGAAATTGTAGACAACCGAAAATTAAGAGAAAAATGTAACTTTTTTAAAATAAGTTTATTTAGTAATTGCAACAAGATATTCATCAGGTATGTTTGCTATCATTTTTACCGACAACTGATGAAAGTTATTTGAATTTGAATTTCTATAGTCGGTATAGAACTAATAATATTGTGTAAGTATGTAATATTGTTATAAATTAATAAAAAGCATTTAATATGAACACTGATTAATAAAGTGATTTATAAAGTAACAAATAATTTAAATTTAAATAACTTTCATCAGTTGTCGATAAAAATGATAGCAAACATACCTGATGAATATCTTGTTGCAATTACTAAATAACCTTATTTTAAAAAAGTTACATTTTTCTCTTAATTTTCGGTTGTCTACAATTTCATTAACCTTTATTATCATAAACTACAATTTTTATTACAATTGAAACGTTTTTTCATTAATTTAAATGATATTTTCTATTGAACGTATTGGACTTTCTATAGACAACGGATTCAACCAAACACTCCAATACGTTAAAATTCAAATAACGTATTCAACCTATCGAGCTTCAATACGTTTTCTCGATTCTCCCTATACAATTTTTTTTACAGGGTAGGTAATTCCGTGCTAGCTTGTCCATAATTGCGGTATATTCCGTTTTTATGCATTTTTATATAAAATATCAATCTTTTTGACAATAATTATTATTCTTAATAAAATTAATAACATAATATACTTCGCGGTTATTAAATATTACATGAAAATTTAGTTCTTTAAAAACATTTTGAGCATTGTAGATGAGAATGTCGTCTCTATCAATCTGCTATAGCAAATAAGGTTATAGCACGGAATTAGGAACGCATATAAAATGTTTTGAACCTAATTCCGTTCGTAAAATTAGAGTTATAAAACAGATTATAATTAATAAATGGATAGTAAAACACTACCACGTAATTACCTCATTTGTTTGTTTAGAATTTCATTTTTTATTAAAAAGTGTAAGTATATTAAATATTCTTATTAGATTCATTAAAACGAGTTTAATATAAAGCAATGTAAATCCATATTTACGTGTGTCACACGGAATAATGTACTTCGTGTGAGAAAAGCGAACGTAATTCCGTGTATTTAAAAAAGTGGTTTTTATGTAAAAAAAAACTTTTAAAAATTACTCAGCAATAGGAAATACCATTTAAATAGGCCTTAATTAATCAAAAAATGAAAACATAAATTAAAAAATATTCACACTTCACTTTTCTTTTCCTTAAGAAAATCACCTGTAGTCGTAGCTGTCACTTTAACCTAACTTATTGCACGACGCTTAGTCGTCGATTGACTGACAAAATATTTTATTTTGAGTACATAAACTAAACAGATGCAATTAAAACACAGAATATTGATTAAATAAATAGCAAAGTTTATGCTAAAATTTTTCATTTGTTGAAATATTTTGTCAATTTCTTATTCTACTTAATTTAAGAAAATAGCACGGAATTATGTACTAGCACGCAATTGTGTACATTTACCTTACTACACTAAGAAAATTTTGGGGACGCTGCAGGAATTCATGAGAGTCGCTGTTCTTCTTCTTCTTCTTAAATGACTTTTGGCTCAGCCGACTGTCAGAACAACACACTGAAGAACAAGTAAGAAGTCGACGTTTATGTTAGCGTGGTTATATAGATGATTGTGAAGATTTGCTGTATAACGGTAGAACTTCGGGCTTGGCGCCGCTTTGAGGTGCCTCGAATAAGGCTAACGCAGAATAGAATCTTTAACCGGAACCGCAATCGTAAGCGTAACCGTAAGAATGAGTTAAAGAAGGATAGGTATATTGTTTATCCTTCTTTAACTCATTCTTACGGTTACGGTTACGATTGCGGTTCCGGTTAAAGATTCTATTCTGCGTTGGTCTATATTGAGTTGCTGAATTTCTTGATAGACCAGCGCACCAGATCGTAGTCGCAATTGCAGGGATGGGTTGGGGAATTTGGACCCCACGTCCAACCAAGATCGGTCTTGTCAATAGCTGTTTTAGGTAAGACTCTAGCGCTCAAAGGTAGAGGACCAAGTTGAGTTGGCCCAGTTTGTTATGAGTCGAATGTTTGATAAAATATATAAAAAAATACTACAGATGGAAAAAAGTTATAATTAAGAAACGTATTGAAAAAATTTTAAGGGGAGAGTGGAGAGCAGTCAACAAATATATTTATATAAGAACATGAGGGAGCCGAGTAAGAGCAAAAATAGAAGGACGAAAGGCAAGCAGCAGAATAAGATCGTCACTGCGATCCAGCCAAATTCGTGCCTCTCTTCAAATAAAGCTATTTTCGTGACAGAAGAAACTGCCAAAAACCCTGACAGCTTCCTCGTCAGGGGGGAAAATTACTTCGTACAAAGGAGCCGAGTTCGGTTCCATGTCTGGCACTCTGCGCTTCAGGAAAGCAAAGAGTTCTTCCCTTTTAGTGGAGAAAATGGGGCAATCAAATAAAATATGTCGAAGAGTTCGCCGCGTCGCTCCACAGCTGCAATCGAGAGTCTGCGTCCAGTGCAATCTACTGAAAGTGTCCTGCGTGTAAGTATGTCCAGATCTTAACCGTGAGATAGCATTAATCCATTTTCTTGGCAGGGTGATTTTGGAAAACCAGGGGTTGTCAGATTTGAAAGGAGATTTTTGGAAATAGGTCTTGTTAGATATGTCCTTATCAGTATAGGGCCAGTGTAGAGCACACCATGCGAATAAGTCAGGTTTTAAAATATTATCTTTAAAGTCCGAATCAGTTAGGCCGGTGTAAAGTCTGTCAGGATTTAGGTTGACAGCTTTAGAGACGGAGTCTACGTAATCATTGCCCTTAATATTGGAGTGTGAGGGAATCCAGAGGAAATCGAAGTATATTTTCACCGGTGCGGTACTATGAGCGAAAACGGTTTCGAAAATGTTATAAATCATAGTGGGATTATCTTTATAGAGAAGGGGGTTGTTCAAACGGTTCAGGGCTGAGAGTGAATCAGAAATTATTAGGACCCTTTTCAAGTTTGCTCCAATGGCGTATTTTATGGCCTTATATATGGCGTATAATTCAGCCGAAAGGATGGAGTGGAAAGGTTGAAGGGGAGTAGCCTGCGTGTAGTTGAGTTGCTCAACAAAAAAAGCTGCGGAAGAAAGACAAGAATGTGGGGCAAGAGAGGCATCGGTATATATTAAAGTATGGTTCTCGTATTTGGCAGTAATCAGCTCCCGAAATCTAGTCTCAGAGTTGGACTTGTCTCCCAGCACGCAGTCAGAGGAACTTTTTTCAATTTTGAGTAATATTTAGGATTCAGCGATAAATCAGATAGTACAGAAAGAGATTTGAATAACGGATTTTCAGACCACGTGTAATTGCGAAGAAGAAAGCTATTAACCAGAAAAAACCGCCTATAAGTAAGAGGAGGTTCAGCTGCCTCCGAGAGAAACACCGGAATGGGGGTAGACCTCATTAAACCCAGAGAGATTCTCAATGCAGAGTACTGCGCTCTGTCAAGGATCAGCAAGTTCGACTTGGAGGCGCTCGCAAAGAAAGGAGCACCCCACTCAAGGATTGCCCTAATGAGGTTGCGATATACCAGAAGAGAGAGAACGGGAGAAAGCCCCCAGGTAGCTCTAGACACAATTTTAAGAATGCCCATGGCCCTGAATGCCCTGACCGCGATCATTCGGATGTGGCTCCTCCACAGGAGTTTCCTGTCCAATAAGATGCCCAGGAGCCTTAGCTCTGAGCTACAAGGGATGATGGAATCCCCCGCTCTAATAGAGAATCCGTCAAAGGAGAGTTTGGAACGAGTAAAGACGCAGCAAGTAGTCTTGTGAGGGGTAATATCCATCCCTATCGATCTAAGCCACTCAGCTGAACTGCTGAGTGCGGCTGAAGTGTCAAGGGAAAGTTCCTCAAACTCGTCAACTTCCGTGATGCGGGATTCAGAATAGAACAGAAGGTCATCAGCATACATCACGAAATCGGTATTTATGGGGAGATGCATCTCCAGATCCCTGAGATAAAGATTGAAGAGGATAGGAGAGAGAACCCCTCCTTTCGGAACCCCGACACCGGCGATTCTCTCCCCTGATCCATCCGAAGAAAAGGAGATATACCTCTCCCTCGTGATATGCGTGACAAAATTTATCAGACAGGGGTGGAAATTGAGATCAATGAGAATCCTATTGAGAATTTTCGGTCTCACATTATTGAAGGCTCCCTTGATGTCCACCGCAACCGCCACGGTATGAGCCGAGCGAGCAAAGCCACTGACGACGTCAGCCACGAAAGTGGAAACGCAATCCATGGAGGAGCGCTTCTTGCGGAAGCCAAATTGTCTCTCTGGAAGAAGGCCACGCGATTCCACCTCGTGCTCCAACCTGCCTTGGATTAGTTTTTCGAAGATCTTTGATAGCACGGAAGTCAGAGCAATGGGGCGAAAGCCCTTCCCACCCGGCTTTGGGATGAGAATGACTCTGGACCTTCGCCAAGACGAAGGAAAAGACGACTGGAAGAACATGCGGTTGAAAAGAACAAGCAGAAATTCACGTGAGAGAGGGGACAGGGCCTTAATCATCATTCCAGTGACTCCATCAAGACCAGGAGCGGAGTTCATTTTGGTCGAGTGGAGAGTTGAGTTTAGTTCATTAAGGGTAAAGGGAGGGAAAGGTAGTTGGACAGGAGTGGGTTGAATGAAAGGAAGAAAGGGAATCTTTGGTGGCAAGATGTGTTCCTGAATTAACTCATTCTGAAATTTTAGCAGGTCTGGCGAGTCAAGTGCTGTGGAGGAATTGGTGTGAAGACGACCAGAGCGAGATGTTAGGGCCTTAATGGTACGCCAGACTGTCCCGGTTCCCCTAGAGGGGGAGACATTCTCACAAAAGCTTCTGAAGGCCGGAATCTTCTGCTTTCTGAGAGCGTGCTTTATAGAGTCATCCCTTCTCCTGAACTCCAATCTATTCGCCAAGGATTGATTATTGGTATACCACCGATAATTTTGGTGTCTCTGCTCCAAGATTGCATCACACTCCACATTCCACCAGAGCGGTTTGGAAATGGATTTTAAGGAGCCGTTAGATGGAAGGAAAGCTCCGCACTCCAGCAATCCACGCCTGAGCAAATCAACAAATTTATCATACACCCGGAAGGGAGCCGAGTCCAAGGACAGCTCTGAAGCGAGCTCAAGGGACTGCGCATCCATATAGTCCCTGAACTCGGACCATCTCAGGTTCTTCAGACAAAATCGAAGAGAAGGAGGTGGAAGAGTTGCAGGAATAATGTCGGCCCTGAACAGAACAGGAAAGTGGTCCGAAGAGAAGGCATCGCTCAAAACCTCCACAGTAAAGGATTGGATAATGGCCGCAGAGCAGAAAATAAGATGGAGGTTGCTTCCCGTGTCATTGGTGATGTTAAGTCTGGTGGGAGTCGAAGAGTTGGTTATATAGAGCTCTCTATCAAGCACGAAAGTCTCAAGAGAAACACCTCTTAAATTAGTGCTTTGGTTACCCCATCCCGAATGAAGGGCATTGAAATCTCCACAGAAAACGTGATTAACTTGTGTCGGTAAGGTTTCGAATATGTCCGACCACGTCCCCGGGGGTATATCACCTCCAGGCGGAGCGTATAGACATGAGAACTGCGTTCTACCAAAAAGGGTATGGATGGAGATGGAAACCATGTCAATTTGTTGATTATGGACAAAAAACGTTTTAGCGATTGTAGTGGAGAATTGAATTTCCTTCCTCACCAGAAAAGCAACACCTCCACCCCTGCCACCAGGTCTGTCTTGGCGGATAGTGATGTAATTAGGAGTTTCGAAGACGGCCTTTGAGTTGAGCCAAGTCTCTGTAATCGCAACAATGTCCGGACTGTGAATCCAAAGCAGGGTTTCCAGCTCAGCCTTTTTAGGAATGAGGCTTCTCGCGTTCCACAAAATAAGAGAGACCTTCTTGTTCAAAGTTCCTGTAGAGGACATAATTAGGCCACAAAAGGTAAAAATAAGACTTAAGAATCAGAATATTTCGTTAAAATTTTGTAGAGTCGGATAAAAACTAAGATTAAAAGATCGGAGGCGCAGAGTCAACCAAAAAGAATAAAATATACAATAATAATTGAACAACAGAATAAACTGTGTAACCTGAGACAAAAGAAAAAAACAAAGGGTGAAAATAAAAAAAACGGCAAAAACCGAGTCCAGGAAGATAGATTACAAAACAGATAAGGAAGGCAAACCAAGAGGAATACGCCGGTAAGAGATGCAAATTGTAGTTAGCCAACAAACAAGACAAAGTAACAAAGAAGGAAGGTAGAATCATTTGAAGTAAAGCAAACAAGTCAAATAAATAAAAAATAGGTTGCATATGAGGCCGCATAGGATTTATACGGCCTGCAACAATACCGAAGTCTCGGGTTAAAACCAGAGCAAAGGGAGATGTCTACAGTGGGGGGTTGACCTGTGAGTTAGAGTCAACATCCTCCACCAGCATGTCGTCATGTTCGTTATTAGAAACAGGGGAGATGCTTCGAGGTGCATGAGAGTTAGCTCTGAGTTCATCTTCCCAGACAATCTCATAACCAGGCTTGAGAATACTTTGTCTCAAGAGTAAGGCTTCAGCTTCATCATAACCTATATTATGGATAAGTCTGGTTTTCATGATCTGGAACTCATATTTATAATGTTTGCACTCACGTGAAGAGGCCGCATGATTCTCACCACAGTTGGCGTAGTTGGAAATTCTCTGAGGGTGAGGACACGGGTTTTCCCCGTGGGGCTCAGAGCAAAATTCACATGTGAAAAATGTGGATCTGCACTGTGAGGCCATGTGACGGAATCTCTGGCACTTGAAGCACCTTTTGGGAGGAGTAACAATCAGGGAAAGTTTAAAAAAGGCCCTAGTGATTAGAATGAAATCTGGGAAAGAAACACCAGAAAAGACGAACTCCACGAGATCGATGATTTCGCCTGAGTTATTTGTTCTGCGTCTGATGGAAATAATAGAGTCTAATGTTTCTGAGGCAATTTTCTGACTGATAGAGAGTGGGGAAATTTCTAGATCCACGTCGTGAGCCAAGGCCTTTCTGCTAATAAGTGACATCGGGATGTACAGCTTATAGCCGCGCTCCCTAATGGGTGAGGAGTTGAGTAAGTTGTTGGCGATGTTGGGGGAGGACGAAACAACTCTGAGTTGGTTTAAGCCATTAGGGGTCACGGTGCGAAGGGGGTCACTAATTATGGACTCCAAGAAATCGGCAAAGGCAATTCTATTATATTTCCCGATTTTCTTTCCCTCAATGGTCGACTGGACCAGAATTAGAAATGGGGGAGGGGAATTGTCAGTAAACCTGATTTGCTCCACACAGTTCAAATTTTTCCATACCAAGTCATAGGGTTTAGGGGGTAGAACAGAACGAGGCGGAATATTATTATTGTCATTTTGAGGATTTTGAGGATTTGAAGGACTAGGGGGAGGGGGGGCAGAAGTAAGCGGTTCAAGTGAAGGTGGAGATGATTCTGAGTTTGAAGGAGTGTTGATGTCAGAATTAGGATTAGGTTTATGCAAGGGAATGGAAGAAGGATGAGGTGATAAACTAATTTCCATAGATAAATCAGGGGGAGGCATGGATGGTTGAGCAGATGGAAGGGTTGGATTAGAAGAGAGGGAGGTGGGGGTAGAGTATGAGGTGAGGGAGAGGATGCGGAATCTGTCAAAGTGAAAGTTGTCGTAACAGTCGGATCTGAGAGAGTCGTAGAAGCTGGAGGGCTTTTCACCATCTTAACGGTCGTGGCGTTTTTAGTTAAGATGTCCTCAATTAGAATCTTGAGTCCCAATTTATGATTGGTGCGTTCCAACTGTTGCTTCATCACCGTTCCTCTACCAAGTGAAGAGGTACCAGGAACACCAGGTCTCTTCGATGCAGCCGTGGAGGAAACCGACGACATCTTTCGAGACGGAGAAAGGGCCATGGTATGTAGTAGCTGAAAAAAAATTCTAGAAAGAAAAATGTTCCAATATGCTGGAGGAGGATGTTAATTTACTTTAAATTCAAGCTAAATTCTCAAGAGCGAAATTATAAAAGATTTTACTTGCCAGAATGCCAAAAAGGATCCGTCCACGGAATGAAGTGAGAGATAAGTTATAATAATATAATATGTGAACCACTCTCCCAAAAAAAAAAGAAAAAAAAACTCCGAGTCAAATAAGTTCTTTATTTCTTTAAAGTTTAAAAAGGAATGGGGATAAACAAATTACAAAAAAAGATTTTTTTCCTCAGTGTTATATTATGAGAGAAGTACTGTTAAAAAATTAAAATTAAATTAATTGAGATTTACGGAAGATAAAGAACTAATAGGATGAGTTCTAAGCAGTATCCCTTCAACCAAGGTCAAATTGGATTTCAGATTATCAGTCAGATTGATAGCGAGAAAATTTAATTTATGTTAAAGTCACAAGATCAATCCAAAAGAAACAGACAGAATTCAATTTGCTCTGATATGAAAGGAACTTTAAATAATTAAGTTAGAATTAATTACTTTAAGTAAAATATTATTACTGAAAACGGAATGTGAGCACAAAGATTCAAGCTTAGTTCCGATCAAGGTTAAGTGGTAAATAACAAAGAGGAAGTTTGGAATTAATATAAAGGTTATTGTTGTTTATGTTGTATGTATCAAAGGAACGACTATACCTCAAAATGTGATTAAACGAAGAATCAATGTCGCCAAAAATCCAAGTATTGAGGCGTTGAAATTAAAATTAGGCCTCTCTGGATATTCCAAGTAGGAGGGCAAAGTCGGATGTAGATGTATAAATTCGAGACTCCTTGTAATAGATATATGGTCCACCGAAGTACAAGTCTGCTAATATAAGCAGCAGACGCCAGCAAACTTTGGTTATGTTAATGGCGGTTATGATTATTTCGATTATAGTTGTAGAACGTTCAAAAGACTAGTCACTTTAAACTTTAAGAAAAACTTCACAATAATACAAAACCAAACGATAATTCGCTGATAAAATAATACCATAAACTTATAATTCGTCAATGTAAAGAATGCGTAGTGAGGTCTATCCTCACAAAAATTTACAGTGTTGTCTCTCTGAGTGTCTAAATTCGAGAGTCGCTGTCGATCTCTGTCCACGATTCGCAGCCGCTCCGCAAAAGGCAGCTTCTACTCCTCACGGGGCTAATTTTGACTTTTGAAAGATAAGAATCAGATCTATGAGCACAGAGTAAAGTCTATGAGAACAGATTCTTACTTTTTTCCGGGCGGCTGCAAATCGTAGGTAAAGTTGCGCTCCCGCTCTTGATTTAACGTAGCGGTGACACCTACTGGAGCAGTATTGTCCCTAAAATTTTCTCAGTGTAGATTGTGATAATCTCACTATGTGTTTTTAGTAAATTGACTACTAAAGTGGGGAAAAACTGCGACGGTATCAATATTTCGTAGTCTGACTATTAAAACACGGAACAGAACCAGACTTTTAAAATTTAGTAGTCAGTTGATGAATATTTAAAATTCATAATTTCACTAAAAAACAATGTTGAATGTCAGTGACAAGAAGACTAGAAACAGGAGGTCTAACTCCGGTAGTGGGGGTACGTAATGGTTTGGTTTTCAGAAAGAGGCTGATAAGTCATGAGCCGCAGTAGCCTTCTGCGCATATTACCTACAGGTGGTAATTAAAAAAATAGATATTCATTTTATCGATTCATATATGTATATACAAATCAGTGTTTAATATTTATGCTGAATTACCACCAGGAGGTAAATTAAAAGTAGTCTGTGCAGAAGGCTACCGCGTCTCATGAATTATTCAGTTTGCTCGGCCTCTTTCGGGAAACCATATGTGACGCGACACGAGAAAAGGGACCTATCGCCTCAAAAGAGAATTTTACTAGGGGAGCGTTTAAAATTACGCCATAAGCAGAAAACCCATGTATTTACGAGGACACGCTCAACTTTCAGGCTTTATATTATTAAAAATATTTCAGATTTTTAATTTCTGATTTTTTTACGTGAAAGAGCAACTCAAAATCTATGGAATACGACTAAAAACTCAAAAATGTTATTTTTTTCGATAGGTCCCTTTTCTCGTGTCGCGTCACATATTCGGACTTCGTGTTGATCTGTTGAAGGGTACAGACGTTATTTTGTCTGTCACTCTTTCTATTCTGGTATTTTCCGTTTGCGAGATCTGCTTCTCGCTGTCTTCCGAAGTTTTGTTTTATTTATTTTCCGTGAATTTATTTAAAGTGCTGATTATATTTTTATGAATTTTCGTTTTTTGAGTTACATGAATATTTCAAGTATAATACTGTGGTTTGTAAGCCTAGTGAACTGTCGTTTACTTATAATCTGTTACATCGTTGGTTATGTTGCTTTGTGTTGGCCTACTATAATGCATATTTAAAGTGTACTTGCAAATACGAACAATGAGTTTTTCTGGAATAATAATCAAGGATTTGGATGAGGTTTAACAAGGAATTATAATTTTACTTTCCTTCAATATATAATTGGATTGAAATTTCACGATTTATTTCAACTATAAACACCAATTCATCACATCGTTTGTACGAAGGTCAACTATATCAACAAACTTTTGAAACTTAAGGTTGGATCTTTCTATATTATTCTAAATTCTTGTCTCTCCATTACATTTATAATTTATTCCTTACTTGGCGAATTATTCCCTTATTTTTCCTATTATCACTATTATTTTCATTTCACCTAGCTATTTATTTTGAATTTTTTCAGTTGACTCATTTGATACAAACTGTATTATTTTATAGTCTTATAAGACAGATCTTTCCCAGTTTTTAGTTGAAGTGTTCTTTTTGTTTTTTTGTTTTGTTGGCTTTCTCCGTTTGTTTTTTTTGTTGCACTGATTAATTTAAACCTTGTTTCTTTTTGTTTTTTTTGGTTTTGTTCTTTTATATTTATGTTATGTTAAATATACATAATTAACTTATTAGTGAGGCTGGATTCTGTCTTTCTGTTCTTATATTATCATTTTATCTTTCTCTCCCTTTAATTAAACTTTCTGCTATTAAGTTTGCTTTTTTTTAGATCAACTTTTGATCTGCAAGTATGCCTCCAAAGAATCTTCCGGGCACACGTGAGGCGTCCTCTCTACCAGGAAGGGGCAGGCTTGATTCGAGGAAAGTGGGAGCTGGAAGAGGCTTTCAGATGAATAGGAATCCTTCTGACAGGAACTTCCTTAATATCAAACAAAACTCTAATCTCAATTCAAGGACTACTGATGATGGGGATCGTTCAGTGGAAAGAATGGATGTTGACACTCCTGGAAGGAGTGATAAGAAAAGATCTCGGTCCATTAATAAGCCAGGAATCTCTCCCCTCCTCCGGATGACTCATCTAAGGCTCCGGATGGGGTAGCTGAGCACCAGGATCTTTTGGAGAACCCTTTGTTCTATTGGTCGGTTTCGGGGAATATTAGGGCCAATTTTGGCTACTCGGAGAATTCTATTGGTCCATATATGGTGTTGATGGAATCTAGGGACCCAAAGAAGGCCTTGGGAAAGTATGATCCTTTTGCTACGGCTGATTTGATTGAGTCAGTTATTACAGGACCTAAGAAAATTTTCAGGAGTGGGCAGAATCAGATCAAAATTATTTGTGAGGATTTTAATGATGCTAATTCTCTGGTCAGGTCTTTAGATTTGAGTTTGGCTTACAAGGTTTTCATTCCAGATAGTCAAATCAGTCGTAAGGGTTTCAGTAATGATTTTCCTCCTTCTAGATCTGTCTCCGAGATTAGAGATGGCCTTGATGGCGAATCTCACGATTGCGTCATAGCCATCAGGAGATGTCTTAATGGTGCGAATGAAATTACGGATAGAGTTGAATTCTCTTTTCGATCTGTCTTTATTCCTCGTACCATATTTGTCAGAGATTTTGGGTTTACTATAACACCTATTATTCCTAGACCATCAAGATGTTTCAGGTGTCAAAGATTTTCACACATTGCAGATCAGTGTCGTTCCACTCATCCAGTTTCTTCTTTTTGCTCCGGGAATCATAGATTTCATATTTGTCCTTTTAGGGATCAAATCCCTTTATGTACTAATTGTGGTGGTCCCCACGAAGCAGTCGATTTCAATTGCCCGGTGTACAACTTTGAATTAGAGATTTTGAGATGTCGATACATTAATATTTGTAATAGAAGGGAAGCTCTAGAATTTCTTTGTTCCAGTGGCTCTCCAGAGATTTCAAAGAGAGCTAAAAATGCATTAATGCGAATTAATAACGATCCCTCTTGTCAGCAATTGTTGGGAACTAAAGATGTGACAGGAAATCATCCCTCTACCTCCTCTTCAGTTCAGATCGGTACAACAGGTTTGAACAATGCACAACTGTTTACTGATCACAGAACAGAAAAGGACCTTATTGCTGCTCAAGGATTAATGGAACTTGTTGTTACTGACCCTTAGCTGTAGTCGGTTAATTGCAGTTCCAGCCTCCTATAATGTCTATTATACTTGTTCAAATCTTGTTCTCTTGCTGTTTTTGTTCTATCGTATTTTTTTTTCTTTCCTCTCTCCATTGCTATTTTTAGCTATCGTATCTTATTGGTACATTGTGTAATCATTCGATTTTATCTATGTAATTTGTTTTATTTTTATGGTATTTTTTTGGTAATTACTGTATTATTTGGGTTCTAGGTATAAATATTTTTTATTTTTATTTACTTGTTTGTTTGTCTATTTGTTTTTTTTGCATGGTTTTGTTTACCGATATATTGATAATATCCATGGCTTTTGAAAGAATAGAAAGTAGGGATTCCCTGATCTTTGCTCCTCGGAATGCATGTAGTGTTATTAATAAACGGGCAGAAATTGAGGCATTGTTAACTCAGCACAAAATAGATATTTTGTCTATCACGGAGACTTGGTTGTCTGATAAAGTTAAAACTTGGGAATTTTTTGGTTACAATACTTATAGAGCAGATCGAGATGCTCTAGGTGGTGGTACTGCTCTTCTAGTTAGACGGGAAATTGCCGTTAATACTATCAAATTCAAAACTAACTTCTCTTCTCTATTTAATGCTGTTGGGGTGATTATTGATACGAGAGAAAGTCCTAAAGCTATAGTGTCCGTATATGCTCCTCCGAATTTGTTAATTCCGTTTAATCTTTGGTTATCGTTTTTTCAAGAGATAAGTGGTTATGGCCTCTTAATTGTAGGGGGCGATTTTAATGCGCTTTCCTTTTCTTGGGGTGCAACGTTTAATTCCCCTAGAGGCTCTGACCTGATGGAAATCTTTAATCACTTCTCTCTTCTTCCAATTAATGATTCGATTCCTACTCGTATGGATAGAGCTGGTAGAAGGAACAATAACCTTGATTAATTTACTCGTTATTTCAAAATTTAATTTAAGCCCAAAATACATTGATTTTAAATCTACTAGGATAAATTACAAGAAATTGGATTGATCTAAGATTGATCAACCTCTAGGTGAAAAAATCGATTCCTTAAAGATTTGTTTCGAAGAAGGCAGCTCACCTGACCAAATTTATAAAGAATTTACGGACTTTCTCTTAGCTACAATTTTAGAACACGGGGCTCATACTCCCCAATCTCTTTCAGGGAAAAGGAAAATCGAACCTCTATGGTGGGATAAAGATTGTGAATTACAGGTTGAAAGGAGAAGGAATGCTAGGAAGGACTGGATTAATAACCAAACCCACGATCTTAGGATTAGATTTAAGGAAGTTGATGAAGAAGTTAAGTGGTTTCTGAGAATGAAAAAGAAGGAATCCTTCACTTTCTTTTGTGATTCAATCTCTCCTTCTGAAGGAATGTCGAAAACTTGGAGAACGGTTAGATCCTTTCTAAATAAGAATTCGCCTCTACATTCCAATATATGTAATGATCCCTTGTCTGATGATTTCCGAAAGCTGAGGTCTGAACTTGTTAATAGAGATGTCCCATTCTATGATTCATCCAGTTTGAGTGATTATCCACAAGATTTTATGGAATTTAATAATCCCTTTACTAAATTGGAATTTGATGCTGCTTTGTCTGAATGTAAAAGGAATTCTGCCCCGGGAATGGACGGCATATCCTTTGACCTTGTTCTAAAATTACCGGGTTTTGTTAGAGAATTCTTATTTGTTCTTTTCAATGAAATGTTTACTCTTTCTTCTTTCCCCTCCTCTTGGAGGGATTCTAGAGTTCTGTTTATCCCTAAACCAGGAGGTAATGGTTTTAGACCAATATCTCTCACCTCATCTCTCTGTAAGCTCTTTGAAAAATTTGTTCAGAAAAGATTGGAATATCTAGCTGAATCCAATAATTGGATTCCTCCCAATCAATTTGGATTTAAGAAAGGTAAATCTGTTCTGGTCTGCGTATCAACGGTAACAACTGATATTTCTAACGGCTTTATAAACAAGGAAAGTACGTTTGCTCTCTCTATTGATATAAAGGGTGCCTTTAACTCCGTCTTACCTGAATTTCTATTAAAGCAATTGATTAAACTTAAGATTCCATATAGGATTTACAATTTTATTCGCTTTTTGATTAGTAAGAGAAATCTATTCTTCTCTTCCAGTCTACATACTTATGAGACTTCTCATGTTGGTGTCCCTCAGGGTGGAGTTCTTTCTCCCATTCTGTTTAATTTGTATCTTATGAAACTGCCTGAACAGCTGCCAGTGGGTGTTAAGGCGGCAATGTATGCGGATGATCTGATGATCTATGTTAGATCAAGATCTATTGAGGACGCTCTGGATTTGTTGGGTGGTGCCGTGGGGAATCTTACTGACTGGCTAGGGGAATTGGGTTTAACTATTTCCCTTCCAAAGTGTTATCTGATTCTTTTCTCTCGCTCGATTCCAGATCATACGAATATCTCTCTGAGGGTCCTCAACTCTACTATTCATGCTGAAAAAACTCTTCTATATTTGGGCTTTGTTTTGGATAAAAGGCTCACTTGGACTCCTCATATCAAATCTATTGCGTCAAAAGCTAGCTTGGCCATTAATGCTCTTAAAGCTATGGCGAAAGTTTCTTGGGAAGCACATCCTTCAGCTTTGTTACTTGCCTATAGAGGTCTTGTGAGGGCTCATTTGGAATGGGGTGCTCAATTGTTTGCCCATGCTTGTAGCAATTCGTTGAAAATTCTAGATAGAGTCCAATATGAGGCCTTAAGAGTGGTGATTGGTTGCATGAGTTCTACTCCTATAAGTGTCTTATTGGCTGAATGTGATGAACCCCCACTATCGCTACGAAGAAGAATGCTGTTGGATAAATTCCTAATACGCAGTTTTTCTTCTAAAAATAACACTCTAATTCCCCATCTTAATCTTTTGTATGAAAAGTCTCTAACTAATAGGGGAAGAGAAATTAAGTTTGACAAGTTTCTCCTGTTTTTCAGGTTTGAGTACATAAGAAATTTGACTAGAGGTTCTCTGCGTTCTAAAAAGCTCTCTTACTTTGAATTGACATGGAGGGAACTAATGTATAATCCGGGAATCGAAACCTCTTCTGGTATGGATATTAGGAATCAGAAAGATCCTAATGTAAAGTTGAATGAGATTCTGAATTTAAATTTTCCAAATTGTACTTGTATCTTTACAGATGGAGCATGTGACAAGATTAGGAATCATTCTAGTTCTGCCTACTTCATTCCTAGCATGAATCTGTAGTTTGGTGTGAGGTTGAGTGACTTGTCTTCCATTCTTACAACGGAATTATATAGTATCTTTCTGGCGTTAAAATTTATTTCGACTTCGGATCTTTCGGATTTTCTTATTCTCTCTGATTCTAAAGTATCACTAGAAAACATTAGGGATGTCCTTAGAAGTAGGGTTCCTCACCCGATGACTATTAAAATTAAACAATTACTTTGCTTGCTCTTCTCTAAGGGCAAATCTGTGAATTTTTTATGGGTCCCATCACATGTGGGTATTTATGGAAATGAGGAGGCGGATAGGATTGCGAAGTTTTTTCTTGACTTAAATTTGGAGAGATTTTCAGGCACCCCAATATGTGACTTATATACTAAAATTACTAAGGAAACAAATATGCTTTACGAGAAGAATTGGCCTTTTGAAAGGAAACCGAACTCTGCCAATATATATTTTCGGAAAATTAAATTTGCAAATAAGAGACCATGGTTTAATGGACTAAATGTAAGAAGAAGATTCTTAAACAATGTCACTAGAATGAGGACGTCACATGTGTGCACGGGAGAACATTTTCAAAGAATGGGATGGTCTTTGGATCTGAATTGCTCGTGTGGCGAGGAATTTAAAACATTAAAACATATTTTTATTGATTGTCCCAATTTATCACCTGGACGTCCGGCATTCTTCAGTTTCATTAATGATAAATTCCCTAACTTTAATCCGAATAATTTTGATTTTCAGAAATTATTTTTCCATCCAAATTTAGATTTGGTGATGGAATTTGGAAAATTTTTACAACTGGGAAATATCATCTTATAGATTTTAGGGTACTTTGTTAGTTACAATTTCTAATTATTAATGTTTTAATGTTTCAGTGTTTCTTTATTATTTTTATTGCTTATATTTTAGTCATTTTTTTATTATTATTTGTTGGGTGGAATGAAAT
Source organism: Leptopilina drosophilae (assembly GCA_032873175.1). NCBI lineage: Eukaryota > Metazoa > Arthropoda > Insecta > Hymenoptera > Figitidae > Leptopilina > Leptopilina drosophilae. The sequence continues at coordinate 13,451,194 of CM065484.1, forward strand.
GGTGCTGACGGCACTGCCGTTTCTCCCTTCCTTCCATCACTACTATCCATTCACTGGACAAGAATAGCTATCTACAGCTTTTATATGATCCATGATTGAAGTGTACAAGAGAACTATATAGCTACAAGTGCATCTCATGCCTATTTACAACTAAAAGTGATTTTTGTGAACAATCAGTGACTATTGGATTCGCAATTTATAACTCTTAATCTAAATTTTCTGTGAAATCGTGTTTTGGCTACCTGCAATGCAAAAAGCCATATAACCAACAAAAAAAAGAAACCATATTCGTACGTATTAGGCCTGTACCCCACTACCGAAGTTGAACCTCCTGTTTCTAGTCTTCTTGGTCAGTGACAGGGGCAGGCTGTCGCCATCTCATACCAATAAGTCAGGTAGAAATCTATTTTACTTATGACGATTGATAACTTATTTGAACGCAACCTAATCTAATGCCTAACATACTGATAAAGTAACGCACACTTTAATCCACGGAACGCATATACACTCAATAACATATATGCTTTCCTTCCGGTTTGGACAACTTTTTAAAAAGTCGTGCGCATTCTATAAGAATATTGTAAGTTTATGGACTTAAACCACAGACTTAAGCCATAGACTGAAAACATTCTCATAGAAGGTACACCACTTTTCAAAAAGTTGTTCAAACCGGAAGAAAAGCATATATGTTCTTAAGTGTACAATTCATATCAAGAAAGTAAGAGTGCAGTCCCATGGTGGTAGATTAGTAGAATAGTGGAACAGTTTTGACCAATCAGATGACTGGATTTTTTAACACTTATTTTGATAGGTCAAATCTATTACACTACTCCACTATTCTACCAGCATGGGACTGCACTCTAAGTCACTGTTCTTATATACTAATCCAAAACATTGTATTGACACTTGGGAGAAAATTTGTTAAATGCTGCATTAAATAATATTTGTTTGTTAAATAAAATTCACAAAATCAATTATAATTAAAATTAATAAGGTCAATTTTTGAAATGGACAGAATTATCATTATTATTTTGTAAAATTATTTATCCTTTTGATTAAATTTTTATTCTTTGTAGAAATTTATAGCTAACATTTAGAATAAATATTTTTTATTAACTTCAAAGTTTATTTCTTGCATATATTGTGAAATATATAAAAAAAGATTAAATTAAATAATTTTAAGTTTAAAACTATGAAATCAGAATAAGTTTTCTTTATATGTATTTAAAAGAAACATTTCAATTTATTATTATTAAAAAAATTCACATTAATGCGGCAATTACAATTTTCTCCGTTATTAAAAATAATTATATAAACATAGAGAAATTTAGAAAAATCCTATTAAATAAAATTGTGAAATATATCTTGCAGTGTTGAAATTCAAGTAGTATATAGACAGATCGATATTGGAAAATACGGAAAACTTGTTGACACATATCCTCACATTTACAAATTATACTTTTTAACATCTGAGATGTTAAACCACAACATCTAGATGATATGCATTAGCATCCTTTTTTAATATCTAATGCATTAAGATTTTTAATATTCACTTTTCTCTGTATAATGAATTATTAAATTATTAAAAGAGAACCAGGTGGAATGACAGCAGCCATTTCTGCCGTACAGTTTAAAAAAGACACTATCTACATTTTTTAAGAAAAATGAGTTTTTTATATGGCTGGATTCGTTACAAAAGTCAAAAATTATCTGTGCAATCGAAAATTATAAATTTTAATTAGTTAAAATGTAAATTAGATTTTAATTGTAAAAATTAGCTAATTATCCGTTTTTGTTGTAGATAGTGACGCTTTTAACTCTCTGCTGATGCTAACGACCGTTATCGTCAAAAATCGTCATTTGGACGGTATAGAGGGAGAATAACCAATCAGATCATTCATACATACGAGTAAACATGTGTAGAGTGAAATTCAAACTTCATTAACTTCATGTCAGGAGCGTATCTATATGATCCAGCGCACAGATTGTTTTTTCAGTTTACAAAATCAAAAAAACAATAATTGTGAAGCATATAATTTTAAATTCCAAGTGCTATTCACAAGAATAATTTATTTTTAACAATAAAAGAATTAATTTCATAAATTATTAAACTGATTTTAAAACTTGTAGTTCATTTTGTTTACTACCTGTCAGCTGTCACATTTAGAGGTTATGTTATATCACTTAAAATTTTTATTATATATTTAACTTATAAATTCTTCTCCTAGGGATCGTAAGACCTTGTTGTTGGTGGAGAAGCTTACGGGCCTAATTGGGCAACGTCTCTGGACCCCTTTCTCTCTCTCGTAGTCTGTCGGTGAGGGCCCACTCCCCGTAAAGGAGGGACCGTCCGGGCAGCAGAGGGAGTAGAAAGGTGAGGAAGCGACCATTGGTGGGAAGTAATGACCACCACTGGAAGCGGAGGAGACTGTTGCCTGCGGGGCCTTAACTAAGAAACGGTCCCTCTGGTTTCCGTGGCAAAGGAACTAGAGTATTGAGCGCGAGCTCTGCCCCCAATCTAAGACGTACGGATACGTGTCGATGGATGGATGGCACCAGGGTTACCAAAGCCGCCGCGTGTCCCGGTCGGATCGGCCGGATGTTGGTCTGGGCTGTACTGGCCGGGCTGTGAACCCGTAAAGCTCGGGGGATCGGTCCGGTTGGGGCCCTGGCTGGTGGACGGTCGATCTGTCCGGGGCACTGTGGATGGTGGTGTCGCAAACGGCGGTCAGGGATACCGGGAGACCTCCCTGTACTAATTTGACTCCTTACCCCTACATGCGGGGCTCTGTAGGAGTGGACATTTTTGTTTTCCCTAGCTACTCGTGGGACTTATATGGAATCTCATTTTAAGAACTTCTTTAGAGGAGGAGTCTTCATTTTTGTCGCATCCAACCCGGAGGCTAAAGCTTGGCTTACAAAAACCGTGGCCGAGCTAAGGCCCTGGGAAGGAGCGCGATTAAAAGTCAGTGGGGTGGAGGTGCTCCAAAGGATGCTGAAGGCTACGGTGCGGATCCCGGGTGAACCGGAGGACGTGCAAGTGGTCTTCAAGACTCTCGAGGCGTACAACCCCTCACTGAAAACGTCAACTTGGCGCCATGTCAATATTGACGGACCTCAGGCGGCTAGTATGGCTGAGAGGAACTTTCTCTTGGTTATACAGGTCCCTGAGAGTCAAGCGAGAGCTCTTGCTGCTCTCGACTTCAGACCCTTCTATGACTTCGGTCGGGTAACCTTTAGGGTTGCTAGCCTTGGTCAGGATGGGTCTGAAGAAAAAGGGGCAAGTGAACAGCAACCATAATGGCTGCCCGTAAGCTTACCCTTAAACAAATTAACTTGCATCACAGTAAAGGCGCCTCAGCAGTTTTGATGAGGGGCATGACAAGGATGCACTCAGGCATATCACTAATTCAGGAACCATGGTTAGTTCGAGGTGCTATTAGGGGACTTGGGGGGGCTGGCTTTAATGTTTACAGGGATCCCAAGGCTACCAAACCAAGAGCGTGCATCCTTACGAAGGGCATTAATGTTGTACCTTTGCTGGACCTGTGCACTGGAGACCTGATGGCGGTATTGACCGACTTCGAGGGTATCGGAAGGATGGTCATTGGATCGGCTTACTTTCCGTACGATAGCAAAGTTAATCCTCCAAATGAGGTATGTAAATTGGTGGATTACTGTGCAGAGAGGGGACTGCCCCTTTTGTTGGGCTGTGATGCTAACTCGCAACACAGGGTGTGGGGGAGCTCAAAGAACAACCAAAGGGGACAGGACCTATTGGAATATCTATTGGGAACAGGACTGGATATTCTAAACACGGGTAAGGTACCGACATTCAGTAATGCTGTCAGGGAGGAGGTGATTGATATCACCCTCTGCTCGTGCAGTATTGCACACAAGGTAAGAAGATGGAGAGTATCTAATGAACCTTCACTTTCTGATCATTTACAGATAGTCTTCGAGCTGGACGCTGTGGTCCCTTCGGAAACCAAGTGGATTCGTAATCCCAGGAAAACGGATTGGGCTAAATACAGCGCAGAGCTGAAGGAGACACTTTCTGTATTACCAGGCAGGATTAGAGATCATGAAACCCTGGATGAGGTGGCTGGTACTTTTACAACAGCCATAATAACAGCTTTTGAGAACAGCTGCAAACCAACGAAAGTTCGTTCGGCAAAAGAGACCTACTGGTGGAATGAGAGGCTAGAAAACCTCAGAAAAGAGACCAGGAAGTTATTTAAACGTGCTAAAAAATACCGCACGGCTGACAGTTGGTCCACATATGCAAAAATGAGGGACAACTATAGAAATGAAATAAGGAAGGCACAACAGGATAGCTGGACTGCCTTCTGCTCCAGCATCGATAAGGGCAAAGAGGCAGCGCGGTTAGACAAACTGCTTTCAAAAAACCCAGATGCAATTTTAGGCACCTTAAGACTGCCTAACGGAGGATTTGCCGAGTCGGACGAGGAGACTTTGGCTCACCTGGTCCAGACCCATTTCCCAGGCTTTTCTAGATCTGAGAAGGGCGGTCCCGATTCTCGGCCTCCGAGTAAACTACCGCAGGCTGAATATAGGCCGCGGAGACAGTTGGCTAATGGAATCGTGACTGCCGAGAGGGTCAGGTGGGCCGTGGAATCCTTTAGCCCTTATAAGTCTCCCGGACCAGACGGCGTTTTCCCCGTCCTTTTGCAAAGGGCAATGGATCAGGCGGTCGGACCGTTGGTAAGGCTTATCAGGGCAAGTCTAACTCTTGGATATGTCCCAAAAGCGTGGAGGGGCACTAAAGTCGTCTTCATACCAAAGGCTGGCAGGAACGGATATACCTCACCAAAGGATTTTCGTCCAATTAGCCTAACATCTTTCATTTTGAAGTTGGTTGAAAGATTAGTGGATAGATACATCCGCAGTGAGATCTTAAAGCAAAATCCTTTGCATAGAGATCAGCATGCCTATAGAACGGGATGTTCTACAGAATCAGCCCTTGCCAGAGCTGTTAACTTAATAGATGGACAGCTACAGGATAAGGGTTTCGCAGTGGGTGTTTTCATGGATATAGAGGGAGCTTTCAATTATACCTCCTCGGAGATTATAAAGGAAGCCATGATCTCTCATGGTATTCCCACAACCATTGTTGACTGGACCTGTCACATGTTGGGTAACAGGAACCTATTAACAACTAAAGGGAGCTCAACCCTTCGAGGAACAGTTAATTCTGGATGTCCTCAGGGAGGAGTTCTATCGCCCTTACTTTGGTGTCTGGTAGTGGATGAACTGCTAAGACTCCTCAGTGAGAAGGGATATCATGCGATTGGTTATGCGGACGATATCTTATTAATCGCTCGCGGTCCTCATCTGGATGTATTACTAGGTGTGGTGCAGCAGGCGTTAAATATGGTAGATGGATGGTGCGGACAAACTGGTTTGTCAGTCAATCCAGCAAAAACGGAAGTTGTTATTTTCACCAGACGATACAAGTGGAAAGCCACATGTATGCTAAAACTGGCTGGAAAAGAACTCCAATTCACAGAGAAAGCGAAGTACCTAGGAGTCATCTTGGATAGTAAGCTTCTTTGGAAAGAACACTTGGATGAGAAGTGTAATAAACTCACAGCTACTCTATGGCAATGTAGGAGAGCTATAGGATGTAGCTGGGGTCTTAAACCGGATACACTTTTGTGGATCTACGAATCGATTCTGCTTCCTAGGCTGACCTATGCGTCTGTGGTCTGGTGGAGCAGAGTTGAACTTAAAACGGCAAAAGACCGGTTGGAGGGCGTAAGGAGGCTGGTCCTAAGGAGCATCACTGGTGCTGTGCGCACTACGCCCACGATGGCCCTTGGTGCTCTTCTGGGACTGGAACCTTTACCCCTGATTATTAAAGCAGAGGCGGCGAAAGCTGCCCTGAGATTAGGTGGGGACAGAGGCCGTAGGGAAGTTGGCAGATGGCGTCTCCCCAGCAAATTGGTGGAAAAAACCCATTCTCAATATGATTAGAGATAAGGTGACTCCACTTTACCTCTTTGACAAGAAGTATAGAATAAGTATACCTGATAGAGAGGATTGGCATGATGGGCCTGCCCTTCTTCCCAGAGATGCTATTGTCTGGTATACGGACGGATCGAAGGGAAGAATTGGCGCGGGCGCAGGTGTCTATCAAGAAGCAGTGGGGGTGGCTCTCGCATATAGTTTGGGAACCATCACTACTGTTTTACAATCCGAAATTGTAGCGATTCTCTACGGTGCTTCTGAGGCTCTAGAGCGCTGCCAAGATAGAAATATCTATATTGCTTCGGACAGCAAGGCAGCTATTTGCGCTTTGAAACGATATGTTACGACATCCCAACTGGTCGGAGAGTGCCACGAGGCGCTCAACAGGCTAGCTGGAATTAACCGTGTTACCCTCATCTGGGTCCCAGGACACTGTGGAATTAAGGGTAATAACGTAGCGGATGAACTAGCCAAAGAAGGTGCTAGGAAACGATTTATCGGACCAGAACCAATAGTTGGTGTCTCCAACAAGTGTCTGACTTTGGAATTTAAACAATGGCGGACACTAGAGCACCAAAAAGAGTGGCGGGCAGTTGCAGGTTGTAGACAGGCCAAAGCACTCATTGGGGAAAACTTAAATCCTAAAAGAGCGGCGGATTTCCGCAGGCTTAATAGGAAAGAGGCGAAAATCATAACAGGCTTGTTAACAGGCCATGGAGATTTACGCTATCACAGGCATAAGATGGGCATCGTCGAGGATCCCAAATGCCGTAGATGTGGTGAGGAAAACGAAACCTCAGCTCACATTCTGTGTCGATGCCCTGCCTTGGTGAGGGAACGATATCAGATCACAGGTTGTTACTTCCTTGAGGAAACAGCAATCGCTACTAAAGAACTGGCCGCGGTCCTGTTTCTATGGAAGGGGCTTTGGGCTTAGGTCAGGCGGTTTAGTAGGACTTTGGGGACGTAAAGGGATTATCCAAGCGTCAGCGGCTGCCAAGCGGCTGCAACCCTAATAGTTAATAATAATAATAATAACTTATAAATTTCACATTTTTTACTAAAATTAATTTTAAAAAATGTTTTACGTGAATGCAGTTTTATATTTTAAAGTAAATTATTTCATTCTGTTACATGTTTCTGTTGTAATTATAAAAAAACACGTATACATCAGATTTTCGTTCAGTCTATACGATACAGCCCTGAAACATATGTTACTACACGCGCAATTTCTACATATGTGTGCATACCACGTGATATGCCCCAAGAGTGGGAAATCTTAGCATCAGCAGAGAGTTAAAAGGAAAACGTCCCCATCTTAATTGTAAAATACTGATTTTTTAGCCGCCAAAAATGTGCACTATGTACACAGGACGCCGCCATATGTATTTCCTTCAATTTTTAGTTTAAAATTTTGCACTATCTACTGTTTTGCATATTATTATTTAAAATTATAAATTTATTTTTGCACCAATGAAAAGAGCGGGTCCGATTAAGTTAAGAACAATAGGTTGATTTACGAAATTTTATTTTTGTTAAGAGATATAAATGCAAACGCGTTTAGTTAAATATCTCGGTTCGAGTTAAAATGTAGATAGTGCCTTTTTTTAAAAAGGACGGCAGATTTGACTTGAGCACATGTATATGAGATTGAGTAGTTATGTGTGACTACACGAACAGCGGTGCTCGTTTGTGTGCGTGCAGTTTTGATTCTTTGACTAAAAAATTGTAAACGCGGCGCGAACAAAATATCATTCTTTCGAATATAGAAAATAAAATTTTGGCATTCACTTTTTCTATATCTACAGGTGAGTTTCTCAAACTTGACTACTAAATATTGCAAAAAAAGAGATCGTATAGTATTATAAAAACTTCTATTAAATTATAAATCTCGTCTAGTGACCACTTTTTCCCCACTTTAGTAGTCAGTTTACTAAAACTATACATTGTGAGTTTAACAGGAACTAGCATACAAAGTTTTTCCGTGTATGTTATAAGTTTTTCAGCTAACTTCATAATGGTTGATTTTTACAAGTTACACTCGTTTACATCTGTTACCCTGAAAACTTGTAACATACTATTAACTAAAATTAGTTTTCTTAATATCTGTAAAAGTTTGTGCACCTGCGTATAATTTTTTGTTGTTACATATCTTGACATCTTACCAATTTTGAAAACAGGAATAAATATGATTATAATAATATAATACAGTTTTAAATTATTCATTTAATTAAAGATGTTAAAAGTGTTGATCAGTCATTCGTAATTAATAAAAGGATGTTTAAAAACTTTTTTGATTCTTCAGATCAGATATTTTTTATTCAGCTGAGCTTTCACTCTACGACGTAGAGCCTCTTCAGAGCATTACAAACTGTGAAAAGATTTTTTTAATGTTAAATAAAAAACTTTTTTTTTCACAAACGCGCCATATAAATATAGCCTTAAAACTCACCAATCATGTGTTAAGATTCATTCAAAAATATAAATATAAAAATATAAAAACTTTACATAACAAATTGTTAACAAGCATAAATATATAAACGTTTTTTTAAAAATATAATTAAAAATAGGGGTTTTCTTGTGAAAAAACCATTCCCCATATTTTTTGGTCACATAATGTTTACAATGACATTGAACATTTTAAATTTGGGGTTACATTGTCGATATAATAGATTACCTAATGATCAATCTCCCAAGACAAAAGTCTCAAAAAAGAAACACACTCACATGGAATGAATCATTTGAAATCTATAATAATATAATTAAAAATTTTATTTTATGTTTAAAAGTCAAATCTTGGAAATATTTGTAATTAAAAGTCAAATTTTGTAAATATATGTAAATTTTGTAAATAGAATGATAGAATTAAATTTTATTTGTTTTTAAAATTAAATTCCTGTAAATATCATTAAGTGAATTTGTGTCAGTTCTTAAATTAACAGAATTATTATTTTTAACTATTTGAAACATTTCTTTAAAAATTCTACGAGTGTAACCTCTTTCGGTTTCTAAAATTTTAATATTATTGAAACTAAAACGATGATTCAACTCATGAGAGTGTTTCACCGAAGCCGATTTCCTTTTGTCATTTTCGCAGTCATTCTTGTGTTCTCTAATTCTATCCTTAATATATCTCTCTGTCTGACCGATGTATACACAACCACACTCACACGGGACACTATATACTAATCTATTATATCGACAATGTAACCCCAAATTTAAAATGTGCAATGTCATTGTAAACATTATGTGACCAAAAAATATGGGGAATGGTTTTTTCACAAGAAAACCCCTATTTTTAATTATATTTTTAAAAAAACGTTTATATATTTATGCTTGTTAACAATTTGTTATGTAAAGTTTTTATATTTTTATATTTATATTTTTGAATGAATCTTAACACATGATTGGTGAGTTTTGAGGTTATGTTTATATGGCGCGTTTGTGAAAAAAAAAGTTTTTTATTTAACATTAAAAAAATCTTTTCACAGTTTATAATGCTCTGAAGAGGCTCTACGTCGTAGAGTGAAAACTCAGCTGAATAAAAAATATCTGATCTGAAGAATCAAAAAAGTTTTTAAACATCCTTTTATTAAATTATTCATATTCATGAATTCTTTTATACATATAGCAAATAAATATTTAAATCCGAACCGTATTTAAAAGTTTTCGCGAATAATCTCCGTATCTCATAAAATATGATAAAAATAATTTTTTAAATATATTTCCTTTATTTTAGCTATTGCTTAAAATATTATTTCATAACTGGTTTTCATATAAAAAATACTTATATTAAGTCTTAAATGGAAAATTAAGTTTAAAATGAGCGGATGGGAAGAAGAACTCGCTGTGACGCTCCACTGCACGCTATGTTGTCAGTCAAGAGTTCCAAATGCCGATAAAATTAAAATTTGAAATTTTGAATTTTAAAAAGTGACACATTATAGAAAATAAAGAGGCGCATCTTTTTTTCCTTTGAAATTTTTTTATAGGACAATTAGTTTAAGTAGTAAGTGCAAAAAACTAAAAAAAATTAATTTTCATTTTTCATTCAAATTTTAAAACATAAATCATCGTAGTTAAGACAAATATTAATAAAATGAATCGGTATTTAATATACAATCTCGTTAGGGTCTATAGAAGACGATAACATATCAAAAAACTTAAAAATTAATAATTGTTTGATAATATTTAATTGTTATTAATGATCTACCAGCAATTACATTTTCTTACCTTCGCCGACAAAAAGTCAGTGGGAAAGTTTCTGGAAAATTTCAAATCCATTTATTGAAAAGTTTAGAAAATATCGAAGTTTAAACAAATTGCGCGTGGCGCGATAGCGAGTCGCCGTCTATAGAGAATAATATTCTAAAGAAAAGTGGACAAATTTAATTAATTTATATCTAGTACTTTATTAAATATGTTATTAAAATGCCTTAACATTAGTTGAGTTATTTATTAACATTTACTAGTATTTAAAAAATATTTAATTCATTTTTATTTTCACATATTAAAATTTGTTTAATTATAATAATTTAATATAAGGTTTGAATATTATATATTTCATTTAAAAAATGTTTAAATAACTTTGTTATTTATTATTATAAAAGTTTAATATAATTGAAAACAATTTACTTGCGATAGGAAATAAAAGTATATGTAAAAGTTATGAGAAGCAGATCATTCATACACAGAATATTATTCTCTGTACACAACGACTCGCTAGCGCGCCACACGCAATTTGTTTAAACTTTGATATTTTCTAAACTTTTCAATAAATCAATTTGAAATTTTCCAGAAAACATCTTTATACATTGAAGAACAAATGTCTCACTGGAAGTTCTTTTAATTCGAAACTTCCCCACTGACTTTTTGTCGGCGAAGGTAAGAAAATGTAATTGCTGGTAGATAATTAATAACAATTAAATATTATCGAATAATTATTAATTTTTAAGTTTTTAATATGTTAATGTCTTTTATAGACCCTAACGAGTTTGTATATTAAATACCGATTAATTTTATCAATATTTGTCTTAACTACGATGATTTATGTTTTTAAATTGAATAAAAAATGAAAATTATAATTAATAGTTATAAAATAAAATTATACCTTTACGAAGCTCACAAGCAAGGTTAAGAAATTTTTGTTGTTTTCTAATTGTAAAGGAAATAAAAATTATCATTTTAACATTGTTTTGTTATCTTTACTTATTTTGTGAAAGTTATTATTTATTTTTATTTATTTTATATTCAAGTGTCAAAAACTTATTCTCTCTTCAAATATTTGAAATTCGAATAAATGTTGAATTAAATATTGCAATTCTGAATTCAGGGTAATCATATTATACTATACTCTTGTTTTTATACGACTTTTTATATATTAAGAAAGTTCGATGGTCTCTAAACTTTGTAGGTTATGTGCGACTTACAGTTACCGCCCAAGAAAAACGGCACTGCCTGTTTGAAATCACGAGACGCATGCATATCCCCTAATCGCCAAGTCGTCGAATGATCAAATAGCCGAATGCCAAGTAATCGAATGGACAAAACATCGAATGCTAAAAACATCGAATCGGTATTTAGTCGAATCCTAAAAACATCGAATTGTCAATACGTCGAATATTCAAAACGTCGAATTATTAATTCGTCGAATGTTAAAAACATCGAATCGTCAATACGACGAATGTTCAAAACGTCGAATAATAAAAACGTCGAATGCTAAAAACATCGAATGGACAAAACGTCGAATGATCAAAACGTCGAATGATAAAAACGTCGAATGCTAAAAACATCGAATGGACAAAACGTCGAATGCTAAAAACATCGAATCCTCATTTAATCGAATGCTAAAAACATCGAATTCTCAATTCGTCGAATGTTCAAAACGTCGAATGTTCAAAACGTCGAATGCTAAAAACGTCGAATGTTTAAAACGTCGAATGCTCAAAACGTCGATTCGTCATTTAGTCGAATGGTAAAACCATCGAATAGTCCATTCGTCGAATGATCAAATAGTCGAAACGCCATCTGTTCGAAATTATCGAGTAGTAGAATGGTAAAGTTGTCGAATGTTCAAAACGTCGAATTATCTAATCGTCGAATGCTAAAAACATCGAATCTTCATTTAGTCGAATGCTAAAAACAACGAATTCTCAATTCGTCGAATGTTCAAAACGTCGAATTATCAATTCGTCGAATGTTAAAAACATCGAATCGTCAATACGTCGAATGTTCAAAATGTCGAATGTACAAAACGTCGAATGTTCTAAACGTCGAATAATAAAATCGTCAAATGTTTGAAACGTCGAATGATAAAAACGTCGAATGATAAAATCATCGAATCTTCATTTAGTCGAATGATAAAAACATCGATTTGACAATTCATCGAATGCTCAAAACATCGCATTGTTAATTCATCGAATGCTTAAATCATCGAATTTTCCATTCGTCGAATGTTCAAAACGTCGAATGATCAAAACGTCGAATGCTAAAAACATCGAATTCTCAAATCGTCGAATGCTCAGAACATAGAATAGTCAGTTCGTCGAATGCTCAAATAGTCGAAACGCCATCTGTTCGAAATGTCAAGCAGTAGAATGGTAAAGTAGTCGATTGGTAAAGTAGTCGAAGCGCCATCTGTTCGAATTGTCAAGTAGTAGAATGGTAAAGTAGTCGAATGTTCAAAACGTCGAATGATAAAAACGTCGAATGCTCAGAACATCGAACTGTTAATTCGTCGAATGCTCAAAACGTCGAATGATAAAATCGTCGAATGATAAAAACATCGAATCTTCATTTAGTCGAATGCTAAAAACATCTATTTCTTAATTCGTCGAATGTTCAAAACGTCGAATCGCCATCTGTGCGAATTATGAAGAAGACGAAAGTTAAAGTAGACGTACGGTGAAATAGACGAATTGTTAATTCTTCGAATGCTCAAATCGTCGAAAGGTAAATATTGTGAAAGTTGAAATAGACGAAACGCCATCTGTGCGAATTTTCAAGAAGACGAAAGTTAAACCAGCCGTACGGTGAAATAGACGAATTGTCAATTCTTCGAATGCTCAAATCGTCGAATGGTGAATATTGCGAAAGTTGAAATAGACGAAACGCCATCTGTCCGTATTGTTAAGCAGACGAATGTTAAAGTTGGCGATCGGTGAAATAGACGATTTGTCAATTCGTCGAATGCTCAAATCGTCGAAAGGTGAATATTGCGAAAGTTCATTTAGTCGAAACGCCATCTGTCCGTTTTATCAAGCAGACGAATGTCAAAGTCGTCGAACGGTAAGATAGACGATTTATCAATTCATCGAATGCTCAAATAGCCGAAAGAACAATTGTGTATGTTAGTTTTCTTATTATAGTTTCCTCTCTATGTTGCATGTTGGTAAAGAAGATTAAAATTATGCGGGAAATTAGAAGTCACAATTGTAAAGTATTATTTAATTAACTGTATGTTATTGTATAATTTATGCAATTAAAAATTTGTTTCATAAATTAATTTTAACTATAATAATCGTCGTATTCATTCATTCATTCTGTCCAGTCTGTCCACACTTGAAGTTAGTCATGATTATGCTTTTGTTTTTCTTTTTATATGTTTTGAATTTTTGATAGATAATATTATTTTTCTTTATATATATAATAATTTTTTTTTCTTACTTTTTAAATTTAATAATAGGTTTTTATTTATTTTATTAGAAATATTATTTTTATTTTTTAAATAATACTGAACTATTTTTATTAATTTACAAAAATTATTTATTATATTTTTCCATATTTCTCTCTTTTCCCAGAAAAATTAGCACTATGTAACAAATATTTTAAGACTAGGATATTATTCTTTCCATTTTTTTTTTTTTTAAATTAAAAAAAATAGTTGGGAAATTAAAATAACAAAATATTTTGCATATTTTCTGCTTCTCAGTGACAATTTATAAACAAAGTACAAGTTTTAAGTAAAAAAAAATAAATAAATAAAATAATTTTTTTTTTTTTATTTTAATAAGCAATTTTTTTAGATACCCCAATTTCTAATAATATTTTCAGTTACTTTCAAATAATTTAAATGTCTTAAGATTATTCTTATTCTGCCTTTTGGGCAGAAACATTTTTATTTTATTATTTGTTTTGCTTGAGAAATTTATTAAAGACTTGATCAGGGTTGTCACGCATTTATTTATTTGAAAGTTCCTCAAATTTTTTTTTTTTCAGTTTAAAAAAATTGGAAATTTTCCATATTTTTTTTTTTTAATAACATTTTTATTACCACATTAATAATACGAAAGAATTGATTTCGTTTGACGATTTTTAATAATATTTTTAAGAGAAAAAAATTTTACAAAAAAAATTTGTAATTAATAATACATAATAATAATATTAAAATAATAATAATAATAATTTGCAAATAATAAATTTTTTTTTTTTTTTTTAATAATTGAACTTTTGCAAAGAACTTTATTAAAATTTTCTTTAATTATTGAATTTTGACAAAAATTTTGTTCACAATTTTTAAAATAATTGAAATTTCGACGAGAATATTAAAAAAATTGAATACGTATTTTCTTCAATAAAATTTCACAAAACAATTCAATTATTTTAAAACAAATTTCAATAAAATCGTAAGGTGTCAATTCACGGAAAATTTTTTTTACGGAATTTTTTTTCACGGAAAAACAAAAAACGGTTGAATCTTAATTTCATGGAAGTTGTGAAAAAAACCTTAAATTCTATTCTTGTTAATTTATAATGGTTAATTATTTTTTAAATTATACATCTTTTTATTAATACGCGTTAAATTCTAATCAATAAAAATACAGAAAAATAAATGCGTACATCAAATTCAAGGTTAGTTAAAATTTTATTTTCATTAAATATTTTTATTTTGAATAAAGTGCAGAATAATTTTCATTAATTATTGAAATAATTAAATTAATTAATTAAATTTAATAAATTAAATTAAAATGAAATGAAAAATAATAATTAAATAATAAATAAAATAATTACAATAATTATTTATTTAATATTCTTTTATGATATTTTTTTTAAATCACTCTCATAAATTAAAGAAAATTTAATATTCTTCAAGCAAAACATTTAACTCTTATTGTAATTTATTTATTAAAATTGAAAAAAATTGTGCAAGTATTCAATTATTATTTGAATTGTTCCTTTTAAATTAATTAGTTTTAAAGATTAAAAATACAACAAAAATTATCTTCTTTGAAATTACTCAAAACTAAATTTTTTTTCAATGTCATTTTATTGAAAATACTTTTTTTATTTTTAAAGATTAAAAATACAACAAAAATTATCTTCTTTGAAATTACTCAAAACTAAATTTTTTTTCAATGTTATTTTATTGAAAATATTTTTTTCAGTCTACGAGAAATTATTGATTTGAGACTATTTTGTAAGTTCTTTGTGAAAGTTGTAAATTTCTGTTATTTTTAAACGTTTCTTCTTCCTACTTGGAATAATTCCAGGAGAAAAATTTAAGATCAATTGACTTTTCATCTTAAAAGTGAAAATTACGAAATGTAAAAAACACTTGTATAGCCATGTATGTAAGTCAGACAGGTGTATAATTCAAATAAATAATATAAATTTTACTAAATTTCATAAGGGAGAATGGGGAGTTATGAAGCACGCTTTTTTTATGAGTTGTAACTTCAAAAAGAAATTTTTATTTCAAATTTTCTCCACTTGAATCTCTAGAGGGTCTTCAAATATGCTTACTGGTTGAAGAATTTGCATGAAATAAAATAAAATCGACAATTTTTTTCAGTTGGACTAAAAAGCTGCTTTTTTCAAGTTTTTAAAAATCATGGGGAGTTGTGAAGCACTACTAAAAATCGCCAAAAATTATATTTTTTGGTAAATATTCTTTATTGCGATTTTGCATAAATCGTTTTAAATTTCGAGAACTTAATCATTGCTGGGTATTATATGGGTGAACTTATCTTTTTGATTTGTTCGCGAATTTTGTAAGAATTCTGCAAAATGGAGCACACAAAAAAACTTTATAAACGAAAAATTGAACACATTGTCTTGAAAGATATGCAAAATATCTTCTATCGGAATGAATCCAATTACAAAACGAAGATATTAGGTGAAAAAATATTCAGAATAAGTGACATCTATCAAAACAATTACTATGCGAGATCTATGGCCGTGCTTCACAACTCCCCATGCTTCATAACTCCCCATTCTCCCCTACTTTCTAAATCTAAAGAATAGCAAAAATCATACAACTGATTCAAATTAGCGTATACCCAGATTTGTGGCAAATTGGCAAATGTCCGCCTTGTGTGAAGTTTGCGGAGCAAACTTGCTCAAAGTTTTCCCAGAAAACTTGCAGACAAGTTGTAACAAAGCTTGCAGCAAACTTTCTGAAAACTTAAAAAATTTCCAAAAAAATTTTGTTGTATTCAAAATGCACATATTTAGTCAAATTTTACCCTCCCTCCCAGGAAAGATGAAAAAAGGTAATGCGCAGCTCTATATGTCACAGAAAACAACTGCGCAGACATTTTAATTAACCTTGCCACGCAAGTTTTCTGTAAGTTTGCTCCGCAAACTTTGCACAATGCGAACATTTGCCAATTTGCTGCAAACTTGCATGTAAATTTGCGAAGTTTGCAACGCAAACTTTCTGCAAAATGTTGTGCTATCTGAGTATACGCTGTCAGTTAGTGAAATTTTACTGTTTAATTGACGTGTATACGTTTTTTAAATTAGCTGTATACTTATCACTGTGAAATAGTGGAATTTCGCTTTTTCAGATTTACAGAGTATTTTTTCTTTTAACGATTATTATTTTTAATATTAAAATAATAATATACTTCTCAAAATTTTCCAAATATTACAAGTAATTTACCCCTATAAATAAGTACAATGTATTAGAACAAAAGCAAACTAGGGTTCAAATTACTTTCCTCTTATTCTAGTCACATTTTTGAACATTCATCATGGGATTTAGTGCAGTTTTCATGTAGCCGAAAATTTCAAATACTGCACTGAATCCAATCGTTAATCAATGTCATTTTATTGTAACTTTCGACTCAAGCTACAAATAGATCTCTATCTCTAATGTCAATTAGATCAATTATTACTTTCTTCTCAGACATTTTTAATTTTTTAAAAATATTTCTTAAATTTTTTAACATTAACATGAAAAATTTTTAATAAAATTAATTAATAACCATCTCACCCAACAATACATCACAAAAGTAAACATAAAAATATAAAATAAATAAAAGAATGTTTTCTTTTATTCTTATTGTTTATATCGAAGCGTCGTTTATGCACTACTTAATAAAACTTAAAATTCAAAAATACGTTAAAAATAATAATACATATTCTAATAAAAAATCTGAAATTCTCAAATTATTTTAGTCCCATGCAAAAAATGTAAAGGATTACAAATTCATTTTAATTATTTTTCAACAATTTGTTGTTTCCATTTATTAGCAGTCACAAAAGGTTGAAGCTTCAGACTTCAAAACTTCTTTGCAAAGTTTAGTCAAAATTGAGTAAAGAAATAAATGTTTCACTTCAATAAGAAATGTTTATCGTAAAATTTCAGAGTTGCTATAATTTTTCTCGAATAAAATTCCCTGACTTTTATAGGTCTCAAATAATATGAAATGTAAATAAATTTTAATTTATTCAAAAAATTATCAATTAATTTTTTTTTAATTCTATTATCTTGAAACTATTGTTTTATTAGACATTAAAACATTTTCAAAAACCTTATTTTTCAACATTAAAAAAAACTTTGCAAAAATTCAATTTTATTAAAAAAAATTTAAGCGTATGTTTATTTTAAATTAACTAATAAAAATTTTAATTATTAATTTTCGAACTAAAAAACGTGAATACATTAGAATATGACTTTTTTTAAAAATTCAATTACTTATCAATTATTAAATTAAAATACTTTGAAAATCCTATTTGTTAAAATTTATTTACATTATTTACATTAGTGACTGATTTTTTATTATCAATTTAATTATTTTAAATTAATTAAAATTTAGAGAGCAGTATAAATATTTATAACAATTGAAATAAAAAGCGATTTTTTAAAAAATAAATTATAACAATAACATTTTTTTAATTAGGTGAAAATATGAAGATCCTAAAGTTTTGAACGTTCAAATGAATGAAATTTATTTATTTCTTCTATAAATTAAATTTTTATTGCAATTACTTTGCGTCACTATTCAAAAAAAATTAATTACTGAGTTTCTAAACATATAAAACTTCAGTATTTTTAATGTTTTCCTGATTAGTAATTTATAAAAATATCTGCAATAAAAAATATTTCGTTCATTTGAACGTTCAAAATTTGGGGATCATAAAATATGACTGAAATTTCAATAATTTTTAATTGGTCCTCAGTGAGATTTCACTGATTTAAATCACCAGAATAGAGTTAAAGAAAATCAGTTAAATTTTACTGATTCAATTATAGAGAGTGCAGCGGAACAAGTACCAAAGGCTACTTTTTCATTGTAAAATTCGCCAAAAATTAACATAATTTAAAAAAAACAATTATTTTCCAGGTGTTTTCTCATTTTTTCTTGACTTTTCCATACAAAATAAAATTCCCTGACATTTCCAGGTTTTCCAAACATTGTAACATCCCTGATATTTTTCCTAAAAATTTATAGCTTAAAACTCTCCTGAACATTTAAATAAATTTTTCGACATCTCTCTTATAACCGAAAAAGTAAGGTAAAACTTTCCTGAAAATTTCATGCTAAACATTTATTGAAATGAGACATTTAAATCTTTACGAAATTTTTACTAAACTTTGCAAGTAAATATTTCGAAGTTTGCGAGGAAATTATAAATACTTTTTTAGGAAAGTTACGCTGCTTTGTGGGTTTACAAGGAACCGACAAAGTGGCCTTTTTAGTTTTTTCTTAAGAAGCAATTAAATTAAACACTTAAATTACCGATAAATTAATGAACTGCATAATTTAATGTATGAAACCATATAGATAATAAAAAAAAATTTCAAAATGGGTCCATATTTTATAGGAACGTCTATACAAATTTGTTCTTGATTGTAAGCAAAAATTAAATTCGTAAAATTGCGAATTATTTGGAAACAAAATTACAAATTAGAAAACGGCAAACGAAATTTTTTAATAAAATGACATTGAAAAAAAATTTAGTTTTGTGTAATTTCAAAGAAGATAATTTTTGTTGTATTTTTAATCTTTAAAAATAATTAAATTTAAAAGGAACAATTCAAATAATAATTGAATACTTGCACAATTTTTTAAATTTTAATAAATAAATTACAATAAGAGTTAAATGTTTTGTTTGAAGAATATTAAATTTTCTTTAATGTATGAGAGTGATTTAAAAAAATATCTTAAAAGAATATTAAATAAATAATTATTGTAATTATTTTATTTTATTTATTATTTAATTATTATTTTTCATTTCATTTTAATTTAATTTATTAAATTTATTTAATTAAATTTAAATTATTTCAATAATTAATGAAAATTATTCTGCACTTTATTCAAAATAAAAATATTTAATGAAAATAAAATTTTAACTAACCTTAAATTTGTTGTACGCATTTATTTTTCTGTATTTTTATTGATTAGAATTTAACGCGTATTAATAAAAAGATGTATAATTTAAAAAATAATTAATCATTATAAATTAACAAGAATAGAATTTAAGGTTTTTTTATTATTTCCCTCAAATTAAGATTCAACCGTTTTTTGTTTTTCCGTGAAAAAAAATTCCGTAAAAAAAATTTTCCGTGAATTGACACCTTAACGAATTACTTTGTTGAATTCAATTATTTTTAAACGTAATATAAATTTTTTTTTTTTTTTTTTTTTGCAAAAATCCAATTATATTCCTAAATTGCCAAAAATTCCCTTTAAAATTTAAATTATCTTTATAACCAACAAAATCCATTTCCAAAGTTCAATTATTTTAATATGTACATTTTCATCAAATTTCTCTAAAATGCAATTATAAAAAAAATTCATTACAAATTTTCAAAAGCATTCATTCATTATTTAAAAAAAAAATTTGTTGATAAAGCTCAATTGTTTAAGAAAATGTTTACTTCCAGGGTCCAACAAATAAATTCTCTCAGAATTCTCTAATAAATAAATATTTTTGAATATGATATTCAATTTTGATCCAAAATTTTAACTGAAATTAATTTTTCAATTTATTAGAAAATTCTACAAGAAATCAACTATCCAACTATAAAAATAAACAATTTATTAAATACTAATTGGATGTTTCTTAAAATTCAATTTTCATAAAGAATTTCACCAAAATTTAATCATTATGTTTTTTTTTATCATTGAACATAAATAATAATATTATATATTATTGAGTATTTGCAATCATTTATAATTTTTCCAAAATTCAATTTTTTTTTTAGTGTTTTAAGTAAAATTCATCCATAAATCCATTATTATTTTTAATAATGAATGAAATGTAAAAATATAACAAATTTTATAAGAATTTGAATTATTAAAGTTTTTCATAAACCTGAATTGTATTTAAAATCTGTAAAGTTTGATTGAAAATCTTTTCAATAATGAGGAATATAACATTTAGAGTTTTCTTAAGAATTTTCGAAATTGAATATTGTTTCTGTACATTTGACAAAATTTTCTGACTTTTTCGTGATTTTCCTGAATATATTTAGAAAAATAGTGATTTTGAATAAAATTCTTCTGAATAATTGAAATTTTTTTTTTTTTAATGTCAATGAAAAAGAAACTTCACGCGCGCTGTAGCGCGCGTTATTTTAGCTAGTTGTGTTTTAATTTTGTTGAAATCAAATTTAAATATCTGTTTCTCATTTTCCCCAAAGTTGAATTTTAAGTTAAAATTTTTTATTTTTTTGCATTAGCCAATAGATGTCTATAGTTTCACCATTTAGTTTTGTAATTTTAATTATTTCTGTGGCATAGATGCGTGAGCTTAGACTGTTTTCGTTTTGGTATACTCTACAGGTATTTTTTATTATATATTGATTTATTTACTTTTTACAATTTCCTGTACTTAAGATTTATATGTATAAATTACTATTTTGTTTTATAATACTTTTTAAAATAAGTTTAATTAAAATTGAAAAAAGCATTAATTTTGTCGGTTTTGTGGTGATACTACTTTATGATTGTTTATAATTTGTAATTGACTTGAGAATTTAAAGCACAACGCAATATTAAGATGGTTAAAAACGTCATTAATATTAGAATTCCAATCAATAAACACTTTTAGCATAGTTTAGTCCCACCAGAAATGAGTAAAAATAATTTGCACTCTCTAAATCTCAAATAGCAATGTTGAAAAAATATTTTTTTCAAAATGATATTTTCTGTCAGAATTAAATAAAAAAAATCTTGACTAATTTATCTTTATAAATGATAACTTCTTAAAAATACTATAATTTTTCATTACTTTCTGAATTTTGGTTTTAAGAGATTTTTTAATTTGTAAATTCAAGGCCAAAGCAATCTCTAATTTTAAATTAGTTAAAAATTACAAATTTGATAGTTTAGAGTCAGTCTTTGTTTTCAGGTTAGATCAAAATGACTAAATTTTTTGGAAACTAAATCAATGAGTAAAATTTAACTATTTTTGTAATTACTTATTTATTATCAGTTGATAATTTTCTACTAATAATTAGTCATTTTTTAATAATTGCTGAAGTAAAAAGACAGTCTTGATTTTACTGGTAATTTGTTATTTTTAACCAATTTAGATTTACAAAGCAAAATAAAATAATTATTGAAAATATTTAATAACTTCTTAGATTAATACTAAATTTTTTGATTTAATTAAAAAAAATAAAACAAAATAGTAATTTATACATATAAATCTTAAGTACAGGAAATTGTAAAAAGTAAATAAATCAATATATATTAAAAAATACCTGTAGAGTATACCAAAACGAAAACAGTCTAAGCTCACGCATCTATGCCACAGAAATAATTAAAATTACAAACTAAATGGTGAAACTATAGACATCTATTGGCTAATGCAAAAAAATAAAAAATTTTAACTTAAAATTCAACTTTGGGGAAAATGAGAAACAGATATTTAAATTTGATTTCAACAAAATTAAAACACAATTTATGAAACAAATTTTTAATTGCATAAATTATACAATAACATACAGTTAATTAAATAATACTTTACAATTGTGACTTCTAATTTCCCGCATAATTTTAATCTTCTTTACCAACATGCAACATAGAGAGGAAACTATAATAAGAAAACTAACATACACAATTGTTCTTTCGGCTATTTGAGCATTCGACGAATTGATAAATCGTCTATCTTACCGTTCGACGACTTTGACATTCGTCTGCTTGATAAAACGGACAGATGGCGTTTCGACTAAATGAACTTTCGCAATATTCACCTTTCGACGATTTGAGCATTCGACGAATTGACAAATCGTCTATTTCACCGATCGCCAACTTTAACATTCGTCTGCTTAACAATACGGACAGATGGCGTTTCGTCTATTTCAACTTTCGCAATATTCACCATTCGACGATTTGAGCATTCGAAGAATTGACAATTCGTCTATTTCACCGTACGGCTGGTTTAACTTTCGTCTTCTTGAAAATTCGCACAGATGGCGTTTCGTCTATTTCAACTTTCGCAATATTCACCATTCGACGATTTGAGCATTCGAAGAATTAACAATTCGTCTATTTCACCGTACGTCTACTTTAACTTTCGTCTTCTTCATAATTCGCACAGATGGCGATTCGACGTTTTGAACATTCGACGAATTAAGAAATAGATGTTTTTAGCATTCGACTAAATGAAGATTCGATGTTTTTATCATTCGACGATTTTATCATTCGACGTTTTGAGCATTCGACGAATTAACAGTTCGATGTTCTGAGCATTCGACGTTTTTATCATTCGACGTTTTGAACATTCGACTACTTTACCATTCTACTACTTGACAATTCGAACAGATGGCGCTTCGACTACTTTACCAATCGACTACTTTACCATTCTACTGCTTGACATTTCGAACAGATGGCGTTTCGACTATTTGAGCATTCGACGAACTGACTATTCTATGTTCTGAGCATTCGACGATTTGAGAATTCGATGTTTTTAGCATTCGACGTTTTGATCATTCGACGTTTTGAACATTCGACGAATGGAAAATTCGATGATTTAAGCATTCGATGAATTAACAATGCGATGTTTTGAGCATTCGATGAATTGTCAAATCGATGTTTTTATCATTCGACTAAATGAAGATTCGATGATTTTATCATTCGACGTTTTTATCATTCGACGTTTCAAACATTTGACGATTTTATTATTCGACGTTTAGAACATTCGACGTTTTGTACATTCGACATTTTGAACATTCGACGTATTGACGATTCGATGTTTTTAACATTCGACGAATTGATAATTCGACGTTTTGAACATTCGACGAATTGAGAATTCGTTGTTTTTAGCATTCGACTAAATGAAGATTCGATGTTTTTAGCATTCGACGATTAGATAATTCGACGTTTTGAACATTCGACAACTTTACCATTCTACTACTCGATAATTCGAACAGATGGCGTTTCGACTATTTGATCATTCGACGAATGGACTATTCGATGGTTTTACCATTCGACTAAATGACGAATCGACGTTTTTAGCATTCGACGTTTTAAACATTCGACGTTTTTAGCATTCGACGTTTTGAACATTCGACGTTTTGAACATTCGACGAATTGAGAATTCGATGTTTTTAGCATTCGATTAAATGAGGATTCGATGTTTTTAGCATTCGACGTTTTGTCCATTCGATGTTTTTAGCATTCGACGTTTTTATCATTCCACGTTTTGATCATTCGACGTTTTGTCCATTCGATGTTTTTAGCATTCGACGTTTTTATTATTCGACGTTTTGAACATTCGTCGTATTGACGATTCGATGTTTTTAACATTCGACGAATTAATAATTCGACGTTTTGAATATTCGACGTATTGACAATTCGATGTTTTTAGGATTCGACTAAATGCCGATTCGATGTTTTTAGCATTCGATGTTTTGTCCATTCGATTACTTGGCATTCGACTATTTGATCATTCGACGACTTGGCGATTAGGGGATATGCATGCGTCTCGAAATCACGAGAAATTAGTAAACAACCGTTTTCGAACTAGTGTTTCTCTGCACACAAGCACTTTTTACAAAATTTGACAACGCGTACATTTGTCAGAAATGTTTTTAATTATTTGAATTCAAAAGATTTTGTTAATCCATGCAGAAACGCGGTTTCAGATTGGAAATTTGGATTGGAATTACGAAAGTAATGTAATGACAGGCGGCAAGACGTGTATTACAGCCATTTTGCCACTAGAGGGCAGAAGCAAGCAATGCTTGTGACACGCCGAGTCTGATTCGCGCGGCAAAACTCTCAAAATTCAAATTTTAATTGTGAATTTAATGTACTTTAGAGTTAAATTTTTAGAATTAAATTCAAAGCGGAATCCTCGACGTTGAATGTTCGTTTTCCACAACAAAGAGCTAGGAAGCTCAACTCCCGCGGTGAATTATTTGATCTTCTGTGTTTTATGTGAAAATGCAAGTTAAAATTCAGGGTGATTTGTTTAAAATGAAACTTCTAAGTTCTTATAAATTTATCTTTATTATTATTATTTCAAGATTAACGTTCTTCCAATTCCGAAGTCGAACAGTATCTGCCTTGTCGTTTTTCTCCAAGACCCTGAGGTCCCATCCTGGGGCCCCACGCCCCCACCCCCGAGTGCCAGGAAGGAAGGCAGAAGTACGCCTCCTTCGCTCTAATTCGTTAAAAAGAGGAAAAACCCAAAAAGGCGGAAAAGAAGGTGTTTCAGATTTTCCTAACTAGTCCATGCAGTAGGGATGACGAAACAAAAGCATCCCCTTTTTTATTACTCAGGCAAAAAAAGGGTCTTGAGCTTTTATAGTAACCAGATGAGCGATTTACTCGAATTTCTTTAAGAAGCAATATAACCATAAAAGTGAATTTCTGAACGTGACAATTAAATAAAACGTCTATTTATTTTTGGTGTTATCTAAAAATATTCCCAAAAATAATCCCAAAAATAATCCCAAAAAATATTTATTGGGAAGGATTAAGTTTCGTCAGCCTAACTGCATATGCTCCATTGTATCTGAATTTATAACTTTTTTCCACTTAAAGTTTTACTGTGGGAAAATAATTATTTTTGTCGATTTACCCATGTTGCTTGCCAATATATTTTAGTTGGGGAAAACCCAATAATTTAAATGTTTTATGTTAATTTATTATTTGAATTAAACCGCGCATTCAGTGCTGCCTCTATAGAGAGAGGAGCGTATCACACACATACGTCACACTTCCCTCCTTAATAAAAAGGCATCTCAATGAAATGTCTTTTTTTTACAAATACTACAATGCGATGTTTACTAAAGTGACAAATAATAAATAATGTGTCTGTGTTGTTCGAGCGACGATTAATAAGGATGTGTTTACAAAGTTATCTACTTTCTGATTTTGCTGTAATGTTTATGTAGTTACATGGAATCCATACTTTCTGCTTGGTGAGTACACTTATGTGGTTTATACATGTGTTTTAATTTATTTTAATAGAAGTTCGTGATTCTTAAATTTTGAAATTAAATTAAAAATATTCTTTAGTAAAATTCTTATTATATAGTTTAAAGTGCAATTCATTATAACAATCATAGATTCTAGTCCTTTTGTCTATTTTGAGGTTAGGTTAATATTATTGTATTGATTGTAGTTGTATTTGTTTAATTATTTACGGATGATCATTGTCAGTAAAAGGTTAGTGATTTATATTTTATTAACATATTTTCAAAATTTTAAAAGGAATTATACTCAAAATTTTCTCCCTTTCTCATTTATGTAAATATTTGTTATTCAATGCCAGTCTAACTGAACTGCTGTATTGCTTACGACATTAGATTGTTACCTATGATTGATATAATTTGTGTATTGATAATTCATTATCTAACATATTAGTTAATAATAATCCTTAAAGTTCAAACAAGTGTTCATTCATTCTTACAATTTTCCTTTGAGAATAATTTATTGATCTATAATTTGCTTTTAAAAGTGATATTACGTCTATCCGAAGTAGTTTAACATGATTATTGTTATTTTCATACATATTACAACAAACATACAAAAGTTTTCTATATATATATCTGATTAATTTTCATAGTTTTGACTTCAATGAAATAATAATGTTTCGTTCTCTTAACATTTTATAATTTCAGAAATACGTCTGACGGAAACAAAGAGATGAGTTCCTTTTCTCGAACAGTGGTTTCTACCTGTTGCTTTTTCTCCTATGTTATAAGTTTTAAAAAAAAGGACACTACAAATTTAAAGAGATACTATTTGTTTACAAGTACTAACCTTTAACAGAAGTAAGTGGGAAATTTTTCTCTTTAAATACAAGGTTCTTTAAATTACAGACGATCATTATACTTGCAATTTGTTTTTATATATATCTTAGAAAAGCATGCTTCAAACGGTTCACATGTACGACCTTCTTTTGGCGTTGAGTGATTTGAATTTCAACATTCAAATCATCAATAACTTTTGTGATCTTAAAAGGGCCAGAATAATGATCATCGAATTTATCGTCCCTTATATCTACTAACACGTACACGTATTGGTCTAATTCGAATTTCCTTTCGTTAATTTTACGATCATAATATTTTTTACACCTCCTTTTGGCTGCTTCTAAGCGGGCAGTAGCTAACGTTTCTGTTTCGGTTATTTTATTTAATAATTCGTCAACTAATTTTATGTATGTCATAGGTACATCTTCGTTAGCAAATTCGGAAGGAAAACGAACTTTTCTCCCGAATATGATCTCGTGAGGAGTCAACCCTGTGGATTCGTGAACGGACGAGTTGAAGGAAAACAAAGCGTACGGTAACCATTGGTCCCAGTTCGTGCGCTCGGCATAATTGCGCAAATACTCCACGAAAGTGTGGTGGCTTCGTTCCAAAGATCCAAGGGATTGTGGGTGGTAAGCGCTCGATCTTAATTTTCGAATTTTAAACAATTTAGCAATATTGTCCATTATATTACTCATGAATTGCGATCCCTGATCGGTTTGTATAGTTTCTGGACAACCGAATATGCAAATAAGGCCTTCAACCAGAGCTATTGCGACGTGAGGAGAGTCAATTTTGGAAAGAGGAACTGCACCTGAATATTTACTCAAATTGTCTTGCCAAGTGAGCATGTACCGATTTCCTGATTCAGTGATGGGCAATGGTCCAACTATATCAATTTGAACCTTCTCGAAGGCTCGTGTGGGAGTATCAGTAAGACGCATGGGCATTTTGGTTTTTATTCTAGTTAATTTTCCTTTTTGACATGTCTCGCATGTTTTTACATATTCGCGAACTTCGTTTCTCATTCCTTTCCAATAGAAACGTTCCCTAATTCTGTCTAATGTTGTAGCCTCACCTCTATGGCCGCCAACAGCGGAATCGTGACACTCACGGATAATTTCGAGACGTTTCGGAATTTCTGGAATTTCGATTTCACCGGTGCACACGGTTATCTCGTAACCGCCCTTACCGAAGTGAGCCCGAAAAATGGATTCGATGGTGGACCATGATAACTTGTCGAAACCGTTTCCCTCACGAGACATGCTGAAGGATTTAAGTTTCGAGCACTCGAGAGCTTCTCTCAAGGTATTAACTGCAGTTTCGATGTTTTTCGCAAAAACTCTAGAATTAAAATTTTCTTTTATGTACAGGTTATAAACAAAACGACCATCGTGGGGATTCGAAGTAACATAACCTATACACGCTTGAGGATCTTTCAGATAAGAGAGTTGGATAATGGAATTTTCTAGTAACTCTCTGCCTATTGGTGTTGTCAAAACTCCGTCGCAGGAAACAAAATTAATGATATTATCATTTCTCATCCACACTTTATCCTTGCTGAGTTGAAACAAGGGAGTTAAAGCAATGTTTCCTTGTTTCGACCCAGCATGGAAAATTTGAGTGATGACTGGTGAAGAAATTTCACTAATTTTTCTCCGTTTTTTAGGTCTTTCGTCATTATCATCGTCTGTTTCACTACTGATAACGTCACTCCAGTTACCTTTCAACAAATCTCTCTCAGTCTGTAACAGTTCGTCATCGTCTTTGTCATCGTTATGGTCAACATACAACACTTCACGTAAACCATTGCCGGAGCTAATAACAGCTGCGGTCTTATCAGCACAACCAGGAAAATTATCACAATTTTCCTCTCTTCTATCGAAGCCCACACGGCTTTTCTTGCAACCAAACTCGGAAATAAGACAGGGGATATGGACCAGCGAATCTGATTCAGAGCCACATCCGCTAGATAATTCTCTGTGGCCTTTAGAGAATCCTGTAACGCATGTAGTGCAGTGAACAGAATCGGAGCCGTCCGAGGTATATGCATCTACCCCTTTTTCCACCATGTCTCTTCCATAGCCCACACGGCTATTTTCTGTATGTGTGTTTTCGTAAGTCATGCCCATAACGACATCCGTACAAGGAGCATTTTCTCCCTGAGTTTCTATAATGTCAATGACACACTCGTTGCCATAACTGAGAAACACTCTCTCTATTGGATGTTCGTGATAGTCTCTCTCATTCTCTATATTGTTACTGTTAGTCTCGGTAATTTTCGTCTCGTCAACAGGGTTTCGCGATAGGGCGTCAGCATTAGCATTTATTCTACCGGGTTTGTACACGATCGTGTAGTCGTACTCCTGCAATTGGATTTTCCATCGAGCAAGTCGGGATCCAATTGTTGGATCCTTTAATTGACTCAACCATACTAACGCGCGGTGATCGGTGACGAGTGTAAATTTTTGACCATAAACGTACGGTCTGAAATGTTTCACGGCAAATATAATCGCTAGCAATTCCTTTTCCGTAGTCGTGTAATTCAGCTCGGATTTGCCTAAAGTTCGAGAAGCGTAAGCAATCGGCGGATCTTTGCCAATTTCGCCTTGGCTCAAAATAGCCCCGATTGCATAATCCGATGCGTCGGTGGTGATTATAAAGGGTCGCGAAAAATCAGGATATTGTAGAAGCGGTTCGGTACATAAGATTGTTTTTAACTTTTCGAAAGACTCTTCAACCGTTTGAGACCAAACGAATGGAGAATTTTTCTTCAGTAATTGTGTCAGGGGTTTGGCAAGGAATGCAAAATCGGGTATAAAACGACGATAGTATCCTGCCAGGCCTAGGAACTGTTTAATATTTTTCTGACACTTGGGTCGAGGAAAATTCTTTACAGATTCTACTTTTTTCGGATCGGGTCTTACCCCTTTTTCTGAGATGATGTGACCTAAATAACCAATTTCCTTTTTCAGAAAATGACATTTGTCTGGTTGAAGAACAAGACCAGCTGTTTTTAGACGACCGAATAATTTCTCGAGCTTTTCGCTATGTTCTTGCAGAGATTTTGCGTATATAACAATATCGTCCATATACACAAACATTTCTACACCTTGCAAACCTGACAACACTAAATCCATCATGCGTTGAAAAGTAGCAGGTGCAGTCTTTAGACCGAAGGGCATTCGATTGAATTCAAAGTGCCCATAGAGTGTGGAGAAAGCAGTTTTGTGGCGATCGGCGGGGTCGATTTCGATTTGGTGGAATCCTGAAGCAAGATCGAGAGTCGTAAAATAACGAGCTCCCCCTAATTGGTCTAAAATAGAGGTTATGTTCGGAAGGGGATAAGCGTCACCCACAGTTTTTTCGTTTAACTGTCGATAATCGATCACCATTCGATAGCGCATGTTTCCCTGAGAATCTGGTTTTTTAGGAACAATCCAAACCGGCGAGTTATAAGGGGATTTCGAAGGAGAAATTGTATTATTGCCCTGTAATTTACTCGACTCTTCACGAATAAATTCTTTATGTACTGTGGGGTAGCGATAATTGTTTTTATTAATTGGGTTATCATCTACGGTATTAATTTTGTGTTTAATAACATTAGTGCAACCTAGTTTGTCCCCGTTTAGAAAAAATTGGAAGGGATATTTTTTAAAGGATTTCAATAAACTGTTTCTTTCCTCTTCGTTTAAATTCTCTAAATGGAGTTCATTTAATAATTTTTCAAAACGACTATCTGTTGCAATTTTTCTGATTTTCCCTTTTGATTTTATCTTTGTTTTTCTAGTGGTGGAAGGAGGGTTATAAATCTCGAATTCCTCTAAGGTGACAGGAGAAACAGAAAGTTCAATGTCTCGAGTAGTGCAGTTATAACATGGAAGACTAATTTTCCCGGAAACGACGCTAACTAATGCTTCTCCTAAGAAAACACCTGGACCTGCTGGCAATAAGGGTAAATAGCCCTCACGTAAGTCTGTGTTTGTAACAGGTAAAGTTATTTTCTGTTTAGTCCTCGCTTTGACAATCACTTTTGCAATCTTTTGTGGGGGGTTGATAAAAGGAAACACCCCTAGTTTGTGTTTAATTGTTTTTGTTTTTAGATCGATTATGGAGTCGGACAAAAAAGGCATACCTAACATGCCGTCGCAGTCCAAAGGAAAATTATCCGGGACTATCTGAAAAGGACAAGCCACGTCGTTGACTTTTAGATGTACCTCCCCGAGAGTCGTTACGCCTTGTTCGACAATGCCAAATAAATCATATTTTATTTCAGAATTTGTGGAAATGTTATTATTTAAACTAGATTGTTTTACAAGATTTAATTCAGCTCCTGTATCGACAAGAAATTTACCTCTACTGCTTTTAAGGTCGACACTGGCGATAGTGACACTAGGAGAAGGTTCCTTTCTCAACGTTCTATGGGACATGATAACCCGCCTAATAGGTGCATCGCATTGTACAAGTCCGTCGTCGCACCATTCTGACGAACCTATTTCTCGTTTAAATCTTCCGATTTTTCCTTTTCCGACGACTCGACCTTACTTAACCGATTTCGACAATTATTGTAATTGTGTCCGGGTTTTTTGCAATAGCCGCACGTTTTTCCCTCTTTATTTTCGTCCCATTTCTTTTTTCGGCAATCCTTTAATAAGTGGCCAATTTTATGGCAGTAATGACATTCGCGTTTTTCTACAGGTTTTCTACAATTTCGAGCAATGTGTCCCCGTTTACCGCAGTTATAGCAATTCCTATCGTCGTCGTCATCGGATTTACCTTTTTCGTCCTTAGATTTCTCAGAAGGTTTCGCGGCGAGTTTTCTAGCGCGACCACTCATGTTGTTATGAGAACGAAATCGATCATTTAAATTTTTCCGACCTTTGTGTTCGGGTGAAGTTTCGCGTTTTTCTTGAGATTCCGTTTTACCCTCAACGTTGTTTCGATTGAGCCCTTTTCCAAATTCGACTTCCCACTCGCTTTCTTTAGCAAGATTAATTGCTTCTTGGAGAGAAGGAGGTTTCCCAATTTTTACGCGTATCATTAAATCTTTATTTAAACCCATTATGAAACAATCCCGTGCCGTTTCCCGAGATGCTTTTATAAGTGCAAGTCCTTCCGTCGCGTTATACTTATCTCCTATCACGTTTATTAAATTTGCCAAAATTTTATTTACCCGAGAACTGAATTGGGCAACCTTTTCGTTTTCGAATTGAGCGATTGTTGCTAGGGCTTTATTTAATTGACTGATGCTATATTTCTCAGTATAAGCTTCCTTTAAATGGCTCAATAATTCTTCCAGGGAATTGGCGTCGCGATTTTCCAAGGAATCACATGCATCACCAACAACCCTCGATCTTATCATCAAAAATAGATAGTAACGATCACTGATAGCAATAGAATCTCTTGCATAAAGGCAATCGTTAATAAATCGGTTTATCGGCATGTTTTTTCCGTCAAAACTTTTCGGCAAAAATTTTAATGCGGCTTCGAAGGAAATAGGATTACCTGGTTCCTTGTCGCTTGGTGCAAGTCGACCGGAGAGGCTTGTGCCGGAATTAGTGCCACTCGATATACTCAGAGCACGGTCGGGCGGCGGATTAAATCCAGCAGTTTGTTGTAAGCCGGCAGAACCAGGTAGAGTGTGCACATCCTCGCGACGGGTGTTTTCCGAATTTCGAAACTGATTATTTTCGGGAATTTCGCGCATCGATTCCATTTCAATGTCATTAATTAATTCGCGATCTTCCATATCCGGGCTAAACATATTGTTATTAATAACCCTTTGATTTGAAATTAAGCGCAATCCCGTTTCTCGTAATCGCGCTCGCCCCCTAGTACTCGTAGTTAAGGGAGTTTTTTGTATAGGTTTTGTTTTAGTAACCCTTCCAGCGTTAACTCCCCCTCTGCCTCTAACTGATCTATTGCGGGTGAGCATTATTTCGAATTACAAAATTTACTTGAATTCCTCAAAATAATCAACTTTAAAATCTAATATCAAAATAAGTTTCAGAAAATTATTATCTAATAAACTTTTGCTCAATTAGCCAAAATTAGTTTATTAGTTGAACTTATTATTATCCTTATTTCAACAAATTTTAAATTCGCTAAAGAATTGATTTCAAAAATGTTATTTAATGTAACAATTATTAGGAACTTATTATTTATTTATTTATTTTTTTTTTTTTTTTAAATTTCGAGTATATAAAGGAACAAACCACTCTTCAAGAAAGGACAAATAATAATACATTCACTAAATGCACTTGTAATTACTCTTATCATTCATTTACACGTTCAGATTCGGATAAAATGAACAAAAATACTCTCAAAATTGTCTATTAGTCTCAAATACCTTTTAACTATTTTATGCTTAACTACACACTGTAGTTGAATTTTGAAATTAAAATATATTTTTTCATGTATTTAAAAGTATATTCTCTCTTTTAATTTTTGATATATATATATTTTTTTTTATTATATATATTGGCTCGCAACATTAACAATATTTGGGCAATCGACTTACCATTTCGAAGTTCTCGATGAATGATTGATCATATATAAAAATCGGTACACGCTACACCTTTGAAACACTTTATCTTAAAATTTTTAATTTCTGTCACTAAACACACTAACTCTGGCACTCGCGGATCAATCTCTTCAGTTCAGCATTCCAATGTTGTAAAGCCTGAAGTAATCCAAGGGAATGACAGCGGGATCCTTGAATCACCTGCTGCGACCCAGGTACGCGTAAATCGTACCTCGTGCCTCCAGGTTTAAAAAACCCGCCAAAAACCTTTGAGGGGTGTCGCGGCTATTCCTTGCGTCTTCTTCTGGTCCTTGATCCCCACGGCTCCTCGCTTCCTGTTGATCCTCGTCTCCTCGTACAGCAGCTACTTCCAGTCCCGTTCTCCTTCCTCCGTTTGAATCGATAAAACCCCCTTTTCAGAAGCTCCTCAATCCACTACGTACTCGGGAGGTATATCGATTAAAGATTTATTTATTTGCAAAATAATTAGTCCGTTTCACAAATCTCGCGCGATTTTCACTTAACAGTTTTTAAATTCACTCGCGGAAAGTTTGTGGATATCCCACTTCTGACACCAAAATTTGGCCTGTGACACGCCGAGTCTGATTCGCGCGGCAAAACTCTCAAAATTCAAATTTTAATTGTGAATTTAATGTACTTTAGAGTTAAATTTTTAGAATTAAATTCAAAGCGGAATCCTCGACGTTGAATGTTCGTTTTCCACAACAAAGAGCTAGGAAGCTCAACTCCCGCGGTGAATTATTTGATCTTCTGTGTTTTATGTGAAAATGCAAGTTAAAATTCAGGGTGATTTGTTTAAAATGAAACTTCTAAGTTCTTATAAATTTATCTTTATTATTATTATTTCAAGATTAACGTTCTTCCAATTCCGAAGTCGAACAGTATCTGCCTTGTCGTTTTTCTCCAAGACCCTGAGGTCCCATCCTGGGGCCCCACGCCCCCACCCCCGAGTGCCAGGAAGGAAGGCAGAAGTACGCCTCCTTCGCTCTAATTCGTTAAAAAGAGGAAAAACCCAAAAAGGCGGAAAAGAAGGTGTTTCAGATTTTCCTAACTAGTCCATGCAGTAGGGATGACGAAACAAAAGCATCCCCTTTTTTATTACTCAGGCAAAAAAAGGGTCTTGAGCTTTTTATAGTAACCAGATGAGCGATTTACTCGAATTTCTTTAAGAAGCAATATAACCATAAAAGTGAATTTCTGAACGTGACAATTAAATAAAACGTCTATTTATTTTTGGTGTTATCTAAAAATATTCCCAAAAATAATCCCAAAAATAATCCCAAAAAATATTTATTGGGAAGGATTAAGTTTCGTCAGCCTAACTGCATATGCTCCATTGTATCTGAATTTATAACTTTTTTCCACTTAAAGTTTTACTGTGGGAAAATAATTATTTTTGTCGATTTACCCATGTTGCTTGCCAATATATTTTAGTTGGGGAAAACCCAATAATTTAAATGTTTTATGTTAATTTATTATTTGAATTAAACCGCGCATTCAGTGCTGCCTCTATAGAGAGAGGAGCGTATCACACACATACGTCACATGCTGCAACCGTGTTTCTGTATGGATTAACAAAATCTTTTCAATTCAGACAATTAAATGAATGAATGTTTACCAATTTTACGTCATTTAAACCAATCAGTGCCGTATTTGTTGGGTGATAACTGTTAGTCGCACATTATCGAGAAATTTAAGAGACCATCGAACACTACTTCAAGTTATATTAAATTGAGATATACATTATTTTACTATATATAGTTCACTTCTTTACTAAAACAGTAATGTATTTAACGAACAATAAACTCACTTTCTATATTTCCACTTGAAAAATTAAAAACATAACCTTAAATTTTTTGCTTCTCAGGTATACCTTTCTTCGGAGTGTGACACATTTGATATAATTATATCAAATGTATATATGCACTTATTTTTTTACGTTCAAGAGTTTTGACTTATTCAAAAAAAAATGTTTTTCCGAGACGCATGATTTTCCCCTAAAGGCTTAAGCACAACTAGAGTCGGGTGCGGGAGACGACTGCGGGATATGGGGTTCCTAACCTCAAAATGTATGTAAATGTTACATATCCCGTAACCGTCTCCCGCACCCGACTTTAGTTGTGCTTAGGCCTTAATCGCCAAGTGGTCGAATGTTTAAATGGTCGAATACCAAATCGTCGAATCGTCATTTTGTCGAATGCTTAAAACGTCGAATTGTCAACTGGTCGAATGCTAAAAACATCGAATCGTCAAATGGTCGAATGTTCAAAACGTCGAATCGTCAAATGGTCGAATGCTAAAAACGTCGAATTCTCAAATTGTCGAATGCTAAACACATCGAATTGTCAACTGGTCGAATGCTAAAAACATCGAATCAGCAAATGGTCGAATGTTCAAAACGTCGAATGCTCAAAACGTCGAATTGTCAACTGGTTGAATGCTAAAAACATCGAATCGGCAAATGGTCGAATGTTCAAAACGTCGAATCGTCATTTCGTCGAATGCTCATAACGTCGAATCGGCATTTCGTCGAATCCTCATAACGTCGAATCGTCAAATGGTCGAATGCTCAAAACGTCGAATCGTCAAAAAGTCGAAAAATTTGTTTGATGTAAGTTAACATTAACTTAAACCAAGCAAATTTTTCGACTTTTTGACGATTCGACGTTTTGAGCATTCGACGAAATGACCATTCGACGTTTTGAACATTCGACCATTTGCTGATTCGATGTTTTTAGCATTCGATCATTTGAGAATTCGACGTTTTTAGCATTCGACCATTTGACGATTCGACGTTTTGAACATTCGACCATTTGCCGATTCGATGTTTTTAGCATTCGACCAGTTGACAATTCGACTTTTGAGCATTCGACGAAATGACCATTCGACGTTTTGAACATTCGACCATTTGCTGATTCTATGTTTTTAGCATTCGATCATTTGAGAATTCGACGTTTTTAGCATTCGACCATTTGACGATTCGATGTTTTGAACATTCGACCATTTGACGATTCGATGTTTTTAGCATTCGACCAGTTGACAATTCGACGTTTTAAGCATTCGACAAAATGACGATTCGACGATTTGGTATTCGACCATTTGAACATTCGACCACTTGGCGATTAGGGGAAAATCATGCGTCTCGTTTTTCCTTGTACACTCAGATGCATTAATGCTGTCCTTCCGGTTTAAAGAAATTTTGAAAAGTGAGACGCATGATTTTCCCCTAATCGCCAAGTGGTCGAATGTTCAAATAGTCGAATACCAAATCTTCGAATCGTCATTTTGTCGAATGCTTAAAACGTCGAATTGTCAACTAATCGAATGCTAAAAACATCGAATCGTCAAATGGTCGAATGTTCAAAACGTCGAATCGTCAAATGGTCGAATGCTAAAAACGTCGAATTCTCAAATATCGAATGCTAAAAACATCGAATCAGCAAATGGTCGAATGTTCAAGACGTCGAATGGTTATTTCGTCGAATTGTCAACTGGTCGAATGCTGAAAACATCGAATCGGCAAATGGTCGAATGTTCAAAACATCGAATCGTCAAATGGTCGAATGCTAAAAACGTCGAATTCTCAAATGATCGAATGCTAAAAACATCGAATCAGCAAATGGTCGAATGTTCAAAACGTCGAATGGTCATTTCGTCGAATGCTCAAAACGTCGAATCGTCAAAAAGTCGAAAAATTTGCTTGGTTTAAGTTAATGTTAACTTACATCAAACAAATTTTTCGACTTTTTGACGATTCGACGTTTTGAGCATTCGACGAAATGACCATTCGACGTTTTGAACATTCGACCATTTGCTGATTCGATGTTTTTAGCATTCGACGAAATGACGATTCGACGTTTTGAACATTCGACCATTTGCCGATTCCATGTTTTTAGCATTCGACCAGTTGACAATTCGACGTTTTGAGCATTCGACGAAATGACCATTCGACGTTTTGAACATTCGATCATTTGAGAATTCGACGTTTTTAGCATTCGACCATTTGACGATTCGATGTTTTGAACATTCGACCATTTGACGACTCGATTTTTTTAGCATTCGACTTGTTGACAATTCAACGTTTTAAGCATTCGACAAAATGACGATTCGACCATTTGAACATTCGACCACTTGGCGATTAGGGGAAAATCATGCGTCTCAAAGTCGTGTCATTTCTATCAAATATTCTTAGTTAGTGACATACGAATGTGTTCTCATATGTCATGAACTGAAAACATTTTCACAGAAATCATACGACTTTGCAAAATACCGTCAAACCGGAAGGACAGCATTAATGCATCTGAGTGTACATAATAAAAAGGCTCATAATAAATCACATAGCACAAAGTAAATTCACACAATACTGCGCGTGGGCAAATAAGAAATTATTCCTCTAGAGTCTAGAGCCCCTGAGAATTGGCAACCAAAACGACATCCATGGCATTACACGCAAAACGTCTATAGACCTTCGATGGAAATGTGAAATCTAAAAATCTAAATTCGAATATTTGTTAAAAAAAAGTAGCTTTTAGTAGCATTAGACTGAAAAAAGTAGCCAAAAAGTAGCCTCGTATCCAAAAAGTAGCAAATAGTAGCTTTTAGTAGAGTCCCTGTTTAAAAAATTTGATAGAAATGGAAAGAAAAAAATTTCTTTCCATTTCAATCGTGTTTCTGAATCAAAAATTTTCAACAATTACAATCAGTTTCTATCACATACTTTTAATAGAAAGTCTATCCAAATCAATACTTTGTCTATCCGAAAATTTTCTCACGTTGTCCCACTGATTTCAAAGAAAATCCTATCAAATTCTATCAAAATTGAGTATTAACAATTGTTTCCAATTCAATAAGATTTTTTGATTAAAATCCTATCAAATCATATTAGAAACAATCACCGAAAGTTCTTTCCCATTATATCCAATATTTTAATGGAAATTCTATCAAATTCTATCAAAATTGAGTATTAAAAATTGTTTCCAATTCAATAAGATTTTTTGATTAAAATCCTAGCAAATCCTATTAGAAATAATCACCGAAAGTTCTTTCCCATTGTATCCAATATTTTAATGGAAATTCTATCAAAATTGATTATTAAAAATTATTTTAAATCCAATCAGATTTTTTTATTAAAATCCTATTATATCCTATTGGAAACAATGACCGAAAGTTCTTTACCATTGTATCTAATGATAGAAAGAAAATTTTTTCAAAATTGATTTTTGAAAATTGCTTCCATTCAGAAAATGTTTAGCTATTCAAACCGCTGATAGAATGACTTCTATTGAATCGGTAGTTAATATTAGGTTAAACGTTTCCTGTTTTTACACTAAGGGTGCAATCCCATGTGGGCAGGAAACGTAAGCAGAACATAATAAGTGCAAGAGATATGGTCGATATCACTATCCTCTTCACTCTCATAAAATTATGTTCTTAGTTTCATGATTTCTGCTCATATGGGAGTGTACCTTAAGGGGATGTCAAAGTCGATGTGATTTTCCCATTGAAGCTCAATGCAAAAATCCAATCGACTTTGACACCGCCTTAAGGATGTGATCCCATCCAACATTATGTAGATACATTACTGTATCTTCATAACATAATTAACACCCCATTGCTTTTCACATTATTGATTTTTATTATAAATATCAGTTTGTCTATAAAAAATAGTTTACAAAAATTTAATGAAGAAAAAAATATTTATAATAATTTTAATATTAAAAATAATAATAACGCCACGTTTTTAATAAAATATGTAGATAAATAAATTACTAAAAACAATTTTGTCAATAGCTGTCATATTTATATTGAAAACTCATGTATAGAAAATTATAAGATTTTTCGACTCATACACCGAAAAAAAAATATTTTTGTTTTGAGAGGATTCCTCTTATTTTGATGCATATTTTCCTTTTGTATATTGACCAAAAAACGACCTCTTATTTTAAGAGGATTATTCTCCACTTAAGAGTAATTCCTCTTAAAAGTAGAGGAATAGTCTCCAATGAAGAATAATATTCTTAATTTAAGAATAAAATGTAAGAGGATTTTAGAAGAGGAATTGTCCTCTTAAAACAAGAATATTTTTTTTCGGTGTAGAATTTGATAGAATTTGCATCCAAATCTTTGATAGAGAAATATTAGATTTTCATTTGGAAAGAATTTGATAGGTATTTAATCCAAACTCATGGATAGAAAAGTATAAGTATTTTCGGCTCATAGAATTTGAAAGATTTTGCATCCAAATTTTTGATAGAGAAATATTAGATTTTCATTTGGAAAGAATTTGATAGCTATTCAATGAAAACTCATGTATAGAAAATTATAAGATTTTTCGACTCATAGAATTTGATAGAATGTGTATCCAAATATTTGTTAGTAATGTATTGAATTTTTGTATATTATTAACTTTGATAGATAATACATCAAAACTTATGATAGGAATGGATTCAATATTCTCCTTTGGATAGAAGTGGATTGAAATTCCATTATTTGATTAAATTGGATTCGAACTTCAAGGAGTGAAGGAAGAAAATTCTATCAAATCCTATCCATTTTAATAATTTTTTTAAACAGGGGTGCGAAGCCTGAACTTTGATTTATTAGCAGGGCCGGCGGAACGAATTTTTTCCAGGTGTGGAGTTGTTGACATCCTAAACGAAAAGCGGAGGGGGTGTAGAGAAATTTAATTTGCTTTCAGATTTAAATATGTTAAAACTTTTGAATGTGTTTGAAACTTTGAATCCATTTTTCTCAAAATCTCGAAGTGATGGTCACTTTTGGAGGTCATATTCGTATTCAGCGACGAAAATCCCATAAGAAAATCATTATCCGATTTTTGAATCATTTTTCGTGTCGACCATTGTTATTTTTATTGTTATTTTCTATAATTGACTATTATTATTATTTATTTTTATCAAAGTATTATACATTATTATTATTATACATTTAGAATACTTTTATAATTAGTGTTGATTATTATGAAAGTTACAATTAAATTAATTTATTAAATAACATATTATGCTCGTGAAGTAAAAATAATATGATTATTATTATTATACATAATTTTTGGAAATTAATTAAAATACATCTTTTATTAATAATTTTTATTTAATTTCATTTAATAATATTTGTAGAATTTTTCTTGCTGCGCCATCTATTTCTATTAAGCACACTTAAATTGCAGTTTATTTACCGACATTTTCAATTTCAGGAGCACGCATCATCATTCTACACAAGAAGACTAGAAACAGGAGGTCTAACTCCGGTAGTGGGGGTACGTAATGGTTTGGTTTTCAGAAAGAGGCTGATAAGTCATGAGCCGCAGTAGCCTTCTACGCATATTACCTACAGGTGGTAATTAAAAAAAAATAGATATTCATTTTATCGATTCATATATGTATATGGGACATTCCATTTCAAAACGAACCACCTTATAAACAATTGACATTGTAAGGCAATTTTCAAAAAATTATTTCTCCCATTTATTAAAGGCAAACTTTATTTACTATTAGTGATTTTAAAATAAAAATTTTTCAATTTTATGATGGTAAAAAATTTTTTTTGTTAAATAATAGAATTTATAGAAAAAATTAAGTTTGAAAGATAACCTTTTGAATATCTCAAAACATGTCGTGTCCGATTTTCTTAAAATTTATGTCAAAATGAAGCTTAAAAATTCTAGTTTCATTTTATGTAAACATTACAATGGGCAATTCGGTTGAAATTAAGAACCAATTAAATTTTATGAAGCAGTCAAAGGTTAAACAGTGTACAAATTTGAAAAAAACAAATTCCTCTCGATACATACATTATAACCTTAGAAATTCTTGTAAAATTTAATTAATTTCTCAAATTTCCGCGAATTGCCCATTATAATGTTTACATAGAATAAAACTAGAATTTTTAAGCTATATTTTGACATAAATTTTAAGAAAATCGGACACGACATGTTTTGAGATATTCAAAAGGTTATCTTTCCAACTTAATTTTTTCTATAAATTTTATTATTTATTTAAAAAAAATTTTTACCATCGTGAAATTGAGAAATTTTTATTTTAAAATCACTAATAGTGAATAAAGTTTGGCTTTAATAAATGGGAGAAATAATTTTTTAAAAATTGCTTTACAATGGCAATTGTTTATAAGGTGGTTCGTTTTGAAATGGAATGTCCCATATACAAAACAGTGTTTAATATTTATGCTGAATTATCACCAGGAGGTAAATTAAAAGTAGTCTGCGCAGAAGGCTACCGCGTCTCATGACTTATTCAGTTTGCTCGGCCTCTTTCGGGAAACCATATTCGTACGTATTAAGCCTGTATAGGCCAACGCAGAATAGAATCTTTAACCGGAACCGCAATCGTAAGCGTAACCGTAAGAATGAGTTAAAGAAGGATAGGTATATTGTTTATCCTTCTTTAACTCATTCTTACGGTTACGCTTACGATTGCGGTTCCGGTTACAGATCTATTCTGCGTTGGCCTTACCCCGACTACCGGAGTTGAACCTCCTGTTTCTAGTCTTCTTGATTCTACATATCTTGTTGGTTGGTTGGTTTTGGTTAGTGGCCTGTTGTCCCCTAGGGTCAAATAGCCGTGACTATACATATCTTGTTTAAGGCCAACGCAGAATAGAAACGTAACCGCTATCGCAACCGCTAACGTTAACGGAAGAATGAGTTAGAGAAGGATAGGTTTATCCTTCGAAGGATAAACAATATACCTATCCTTCTCTAACTCTTTCTTCCGTTAACGATAGCGGTTACGTTTCTATTCTGCGTTGGCCTTGACATTGCCACATACTGAGCACTCTGAATACAGCAAACGCTGGTCAATTCACGCTTTGGTGAACAACTTTGGCGAATTCAAGGCGGTTCCAGCATAAGGCCAACGGAGAATAGATCTGTAACCGGAACCGCAATCGTAGCGTACCGTAAGAATGAGTTAAAGAAGGATAGGTATATTGTTTATCCTTCTCTAACTCATTCTTACGGTTACGATTGCGGTTCCGGTTACAGATCTATTCTGCGTTGGCCTTTAGGTGCATTGGGATCCTATTGAAGAAAGGACTTTAGAGTGAAAATAGCCATTGTGGATACAGCCTGATATCGATTTTACCTAACCTCCAATGTGTCTGTGCCATTTACGAACTGTGAATATAGCAAAACAGATGTCATTGCTTCCTCAAGCAGGAAATGCGTATTTATTAGTAAACATTATCGTAGGACTAGCTGTGTTTTAAAATTGATAATTGTAAATACAAAGCCTTTACAATGGATGTTGTTAAATCTAATATTAATTTTACGTGTCAAAGATGTTTACAACCTCTGAGGCTCGATCCTAGTTTTAATCAGTTGGGAGAACATACTCTTGCTGAACTTTCATGTAAGTATTTTTAAATTTACAAATAATTCTAATTTAATTTTCTTTGGCATACTTTGAAAACGATAACATCGGCTGCTTAGTGGTAAACTGTAACATTTCAAGAATTTGTTGTGCACAAATTCAAAAGTTTGTTATAGAACATACCATTTTGATTAATTCTAATAATTCATAACCTTATTTTATATGTAGCAATACTGCAACAGTGTTGACAAACTTGGATAAACGCAAAAACTTTTTTCTCGAAATGGTACAGTTTAAGTATAACGAATTTCTGAAATAGTACAGTTTTCCACCAAGCAGACAACATTTACTGTTACGGATAAACCTCTAAAATCTAACAACTGAATAAAAATTTTTAAAAATGTTTTTTCTTCATCAGAATAAATATTTCTAATGTAATACAACCTTATATTCGTTGCTATTTATTTTTAAAATGAGGAGTATCTATTTCGCCAGTCGACGAGCGAAATGAGGGACTGTAATTAAATCATCAGTAACTAACTGGCAAAATATGATATATTTATAACTTCGCCAGTAAGGGAAAATAAACAATGGAAACTGTCGAAATAAGAACAGTTTCTTGGCTACACTGTAAAAAAAGGAATTTTAACACTTTCAGACTAGCAACGCTTATTACCTAGTCTAATTTTTATATAAAAAGTGATTGTGTTCTATTAAATAAAGAACTATATAACTTATTTAGTTTTAGGCCGATTTTAAACTATGGGAAAGTAGTCAGACCATTATATATCAAGTACCGTCGTTGCGGCCAAATTTAAAAAAAATAATTCTGTTAGAAATGAATGTGTATGATCTTTGGGTAACGACATAAAATGAATTGTTTTTAAATATTTATTACTATTCTTTAAATATGAGTGATAAGTGGAGAAGGTGCAGAAAATTGTTAATATTTTAGCAATTAGAAAATATGTAAAAAGCATGAAAAAAATTCTTTACAGTGACAAAAGAATAATTGGTTCTTGTTTAAAATTAGTTGTTTGATTGTTTTTAAATAATTAAACTAGTGAAAAAATTATAATAATAAGTAGAACCTGTTTTTAAATTAGGTCCACTTAATAACGTAATTTTGACGTTTTTTATCAATTAAGGGGGGATGATTTCTCAGACATCTGTAAAAAAGTTGTTTTGTGGTTTACACTGTAACTCGCAACAGAATCATTTAAAACAAAAAAAAATTAAAATGCATTTGCCAAAGAGGATGTTTGTTGAGTTAACTGTGGGTAAATTTTATTGTTTTTTATTTTTTAATTTTTTGTACAGTACTGATCAAAATTGAGAAACAACTTATTTTCCGGGGAATGAAACAAATATTCAAACATAAAATTTATGAAAACTAAAATTTGTTTGATATATGATTTGAAAGATGGTAAATTTTGAATAGCTTCTAAAGTAATAAACGCTTTTTAATGATTTTAGGCTTATTTTAAAGGTCATTTTCTACAGAATGAAAATTACTATTGTGACCAGATTTTGAAAATGATTTCGGAGAACAGCCATCAGAATATATACTGATAAAAAAATACAGTCCTCACTTCTTAAACCATTATGTAATAGTGATA
Organism: Leptopilina drosophilae; assembly: GCA_032873175.1. Lineage (NCBI taxonomy): Eukaryota > Metazoa > Arthropoda > Insecta > Hymenoptera > Figitidae > Leptopilina > Leptopilina drosophilae. Next base: position 13,495,132 of record CM065484.1, read on the forward strand.
TTCAAGAGTTCAAATCATATTAATAACATAAGAGACAATGGACTACTTCAACAAAGGATGACATTTTGGCATTTTGGAGGACTTTTTCGGACAGCCACTAAAAAAAGAAGGACAATCCTCCCTAAAGAAGAACACGTCTGATCACCCCAGAATTGATTATACACATTAACGTGTAATTCTTTTCTTAGAAAATATAGATTGTCAAACTTGGACAAAAAAATTCAAAAACTTTAAAACAATCTTATTAACAGAACTAGCTTCTGTGCCCGCCTTCGGAGTGCTCAAAATCTAGCATTATCTACTCCTTAATATTTCATTAAAAATAAATAACAATTTTTGAATCATTATCAATAACATAAGTTTTTCCTTTTAAATCGGATTACTTTCGGTTTTCTTGTGTATTGAGTTATTATTTCACTTCCGTAGAACAATTTTATAGGGTAATAGAAAATATGGGTATCATTTAATCGCAATAATAAACTGTTTTTATTTCAGTTAAGGATTATTGTCACCTGTAAATTAAAGAAATGAGAGAAACTTATAAAAATTTGAGTTTGTTTTTTAGATTATTTTAGAAACATGATTCGTTAAAAGAATTATTTACCACACATTTTTTCTTAAAAAATAAAATAAAATTGCAATTTACCATGGGCTCTTATGGGAGCTTAGATAAATCTTAGAAAAAAGTATAATGGAAATGAGAGAAAAATCTGTGATTTTGTGTACAGACACAACAGATTTACCACAGATTTAAAGAGTAAATAATTATTTAAATTTTAGTTTGTCAATTAGCAGCAGTATATACAAAAATATTTCCTATTTCATAAATAATTGAAAATGAAAGAAGACACGCTTTCACTTTTTTGATTCGCATTAGGAAAAAACTAAACTAAAAAGTCATACTAAATCATACTTGAAAAATGCCGTTTTTAGTGTACTTTTTGGTTTTCTATCACAGTGAAAAAAATTTTCTGAGGTTTTCATGACATGAGTACAAAAGCTCATATCCTCCTCAATAATTTACAATTTCGATCTTTTAAAAATATCTGTTTTTGGATGAGTTATTCTTGTTTGATTTTGCGTCGCAACATTTTTTTTGCTTATAACATTTTTATAAAGAAATTAGGTAATTCTAACATATTTGTATATTACATTCTGTTAAAAAATTCACATCACATCATGTATTATATATGGGTGGATTTTCTGAAAGTGACACTTTTAAATTTCAGATTTTCAATTAATTTTGTTCTTCAATTATATGGTTTTTTCTATTAAAACTACTTAATTTCATACTCAAGAGTAAGATTTTTAGGTTGCGCAAAATTAATTCTTAAAAATATTAAAGTTTTTTTCATTTGAAAAATATTATTGTTGCTCCATTAAATTAATTTTATTTAATTGGCGAGCTTTTCTATTAAAAATTCACGCTAATATCGCGTTCACGAAATCGAAAATAAAATTACACTGCTTAAAAATTAATAATTTGTATATTTTAATACCAAATATATTCAATTAGATGAAAATATAAATGTATTTAAAGTATTTGATTTAATGGTAATTTGGGTTAATTTTTTCAAAGCAATGCAGGTAAATACTAAAAACAAAAGAAAAACTAGCATATTTCAAGGAAAAGGCTTCGGAAATGAAAAGCTTCGGAAATGAAAAATAAATTTTCTTTCATATTTGTATACATTAGGGCGCAATTAAAATATGTTTTTTAGTAAAACATACAAATCTCACACCCTCATTTTATATTACCATCGAAATATTCTGTTAAATTTACTTCTACATTCAGTTATTTATTAAAAAGGAAGGCTTCGGAGATGAAATTAATTTTTACTCGGAGAAAAATGTAAATTTCGATTATTTATAACAGCAATAATTTTTCTCCTTTTTGTAGATAAAATATAGGAAAATTTAACGTCAGATTCTCAGCTTTATTTTAATGTGCATTAAAATTTTGTTTAAGATATTTTTAAAGTATAAAATGTCAGTAATCATTGTAAAATAATTTTAACCTAAAACTGAAGACAAAGTTTAAACATTTTTATCAAAAATAAAAGTGAGGTCTACAAATTTTTAAAATGCACATAATGATAGAAAAAACATTGTACTTTCTGACAATATTTTAAAAAAATTTCTGAGAATTGAAAAAAACCATGAAAATTTATTTTTATTGTAGAAGTCCTATTGGAGACATGTTGAAAAGGCTTCGGAGATGAAAGTAATTTAGTTATTACGTAAATTAAGTTGAATAAAATTATTTAATTTTCTTTTAAAAATGATAAATAAGTGTTAAATTTTCACTATGGAAATTGATTATAATTATTTAAGAGTAGATTTTGTAAAATTAATCGAGACATAAAAAATGTCACTTTTAGAAAATTCACCCATATGTTTTAGAATTCTTTTTTGTACAAAAAATTATTTCAAATTTTTTGTCTAACTTTGACGACCTGTATTTTCTTATTTTCTAAGAAAAATATTGCATGTCAATGCTTATAAGCAATTCTCATACTGTAGAAAATGACCTTTAAAACAGGTCTATGATCAATAAAAAGCGTTTATTACTTTTGTGGTTATTCAAATTTTTGTATAACATTAAAAATGACGATTTTTTAAAAATATCTAAATAAAATATTTGCCACGTGACCTCTGAAAGATCTTGTTTTTTTTCAAAATTTTATCCTCTTATCGGTGTTCGAAGGTCTCTTCAATTTCTCGATAATGTGCGACTAACAGTTATGACAAAAGACGCTTTACCGCCTGTCATTGCATTACTTTTATTTTTCCAATCCTGCAACCACGTTTCTGCATGTATTAACAAAATCGTTTGATTTCAGACAATTAAAAACATATTTGCAAAATAAAATCCGTTTCTATACCTTTCTACAATTTACTCCTCAACACATTTCTAAAAAAACATTTAGTTTAAACATAATTAATATTTAATTATGCGACTTCAAAGCCAGAAAAAACTCTAAAAAGTGAGGGTATGTTAGAAAAAATATCAAGTTTTCAAAAAATTTTTGGTTCCATTGTTGGTTAATGACAAAATTATATTATAAATATAATTAAAATAAATTATTTAATGATTTTTTTGCTTATTTGTTAATGTTACATTATTTTTACATGTAAAGTGTAATTCCTTCGAAGATGTGCATTCGTGTAATTAATTTTTATTTTTGAAACCGAAAATTGGTTTTATTAATTTTATAATTTAGAATAATTTACTACATATTTGTAAGTTTGTGTTAAAATTAAATTTTTGTTGATTCCTTTGTTTATGTTGTAATGTAAGATGGACACTACATTGTAAAAAATAAATCTTATTTCATCCTAACTTGAGTAAAACTATATGCATTAAACATATTTTTCAGCACATTACAGCCTTGAGAATATGATTCTAAGTCATGAAATTGACTTACTCTAGTTTTAAGGGGATCCTTTCTACCGATAATGCAGATCTAAAGTGGTAAAAAATTTGCAACGACCGTTTCTTGGAAAATATAAGATAATATGACATAAATTTGGGGAATTTATTTTTAACATAGGGAGCATCCATAAATAACGCTACACGATTAGGGGAGGGGGGATTGAAAAATGCAACTGATTGCAACAAGGGGGGGGGTGATTTTGAAATGTAACGTTGCGCATTTCTATACTCTGCTTATTATCATATTTATCATCTTTGACACATCACTTTGAAAAACCAGTAATCGATATCGCTACAGTAATTGTGTAAATCATTATCAGAGTTCATTTTAATAAATATATGAGAAATAAGAAAATTTACTTCATTAATCCAAAAAAATAATATAATTCTTATTTTAGGGGGATATAAGTCATTTTTGCAACGTTACATTTAGGGGGGGTTGTTGGTAATTTGCAACCAAATGCAACGAAGGTGGGGGGGGTCAAAAATCCCGAAAATCAGTGTAACGTTATTTATGGATGATCCCATAAATACACAGGATGAGTATTTTATTTATTGTAATTATTGAAAAAACTTATTTATACAAAATTAAATATAAGCAGCCCGTATAGAAATTTCATCATAGACCCCATCAGGACATGATTGGAATAAATCGGGGCCTGATATGAAAACTTTGATCTGGGTCAGCTTGGGATGAAACACATCGCCCGATCGGATTCAGATGAGGAAGCTCTTAAATGGTGGCCCAGTAGATGAAAAATTATAATTTAATTAATATTTTAAAAATTAATTTTTAATTTATTTGTAAATGTAATGTATACTGATATGGCCCAGAAAGTTGTTTTTTCTCAGTTTCACTTTTTGACATTTATTTTTTCAGGACATATCAACTAAGTGTATTAAAAGTAGGGGAGAGTAGGGTAAACCGGCCAGGGGTCAATATCTCCGAATTGGCGAAATTGTCAAAAGTGCTATTTAGAAATTTGAAACAACTATGTGTAGTATACTTTATTTTTTCAATTTGCCATTTTTTACTTTTGTTTGTGCAACGCTGGGAGCAAAAGTTTTGTTTTTAGTTTTTTTCTACACTTTTACGAATTTTTTCTTAAGGAAATTCTGAGGAAATCGTGTAATATTTCCAAACATTAGGTCTTAGGTTTTTAAGGTACACACCTCAAGAATATTTACCACCAAAAACTTTGATGAATTAACAAAGCGTTTCTATTTCACAAACATTTATTCTCAAAATGGGCCTGTGGGGCAAACCGGCCATAGTATATTTCCATTGAATTAAACTTTCATAAAAATTATTTTTGAATAAAATGTTTCTTTCATTAAAATATTAATTTACAATGAAAAATAATTGTCTTCCAATGAGAATTGGACCCTTTAATATTGTTTCTCTGATAATGACAAACATTTTTATTTTTTTGTTAAAAAAAATATTTATTTGATTAAAATTCAATCCCGAATTATTATTTTCATTTACTACAACCATTTAATCATGTTTACATGATTCTTTATGTTTTTTATTATTGTAGATTATGTAAATGCAATATTATAAATAAAAAACTAAACGGTCCGGTTTACCCCAGGGGGTAAGGCAAACCGGACTGTTTACCAAATTTTTTAAAGTTAACACAGCAACTAAACAATAAAATATTAAGTATAGTTGTCTCTGGGAAAAAGTTGAACAATTAAATGATCTTTCAAAAAAGCCATCGAAAAATGAAATCGGTTGATTCGTTTAGTCACAAGAGTAAAAAAACCATTAGGGGGTTATTGTAATTTGAATTCTAATTTGATAGATTTTCGATAGGATTCCAATTTTATCCAAATAATCGAGCTAGTTCAAAACTAATCAAGATTTACTAAAATCGGCTTCCTCGAAAACCTCTGAGTAACAAGTTTCGTGTAAATTGCATGCAATTTTTGAAAAATTCGTCAACCGTATTGGATCCGCCATTTTGAATTTTGGAAATCTGACACCTGATTCGTAATTAGCGACCTCGAAAACCCCCGAGTAACAAAAGTTATCAAAATCTATAAATTATTTTGTGAGTTATTGTTAATTTTCTTTTCGCAACCTGGGTCTCGAGGTTATATTATTTATAAATAGCTATAAAATTTACAATTTTTTGACAGGACACTTTTTGGTATCTTTGACAATACTATTAACTTGAATTTAAACCATTTTTTAAGACCTGAACGTAAAAAATGTGCCAAATTCTTCTTGGAAGATGTCAGGATTAAAGGGCATATTCCCTGTTGCCAGGAAACCATTGATTGCTTTCTCCATGTGTCAAACCTTCAAATAAGCCGAATTGAAAATTTCTGAAATTATAAATAATAAATTAATTAACATCTATTTGAGTGGAACAATAAATTGGAGATGAATTTTACTAAAATTATTTATAAATGCTAACGACCTTAATAGGCGTGATTTTAGAACCATTGCTGTTAAACTTTAGATAAAAGTCGCACTGTCTGTGATAGGCACATTTCAATGGGCCGAAGAAGTTTTCGTCTAAAGGTTGTAACCTGTAAGAAGTATGCGGAGGCAAATAAATCATATGCACCGAAAACAAATATTCTTGTTTTAAGAAGATTCCTCTTATTTCAATGCATATTTTCCTTTTGTATATTGACCAAAAAACGACCTCTTATTTTAAGAGGATTATTCTCCACTTAAGAGTAATTCCTCTTAAAAGTAGCGGAATAGTCTCCAATGAAAAGTAATATTCTTAATTTAAGAATAAAATGTAAGAGGATTTTAGAAGAGGAATTGTCCTCTTAAAACAAGAATATTTTTTTCGGTGCGTATTTGCTGGTGTCTGAAATATGTAAATTAAATTTTTTATAATACGATATATATTAATTTGTAAAATTTTTTAAGGGGATCCCACTTACCGACAATGTAGATCTAAAATGGTTAAAAATCTGCAACGACCGTTTCTTGGAAAATTTATGACATTATAAATTTAGGGGCCGTTCAAAAAATACGTAACGCTATTTTTCGGAAATTTGTCCCCCCCCCCCTCCCCCCACGTAACACAATGTTATATACATTAGCTCCATTTTTTCTCCTTACCGTAACAAATTGCTTAACCCTCCCTCCCCCCAAAATGCGTTACGTAAATTTCAAACATTTTTTTTCATATTTTGAGGAAAAAGTACTCTAAAAAAAGGGGGGGGGGGAGAAAATTCCACTTTTTTGATGTTCCACATCTAAAAGAATATCAAATGAAGAGAATGTCACTTCGTTTTTGGTTTTATCTGTTTTAGAAAGTCTATAATCGATCTTACCACCGAACATGGCGTATATCGCCGCCATTTTGAAATAAAAATAAAAAAAATTTTTTTTACAAATTTTTAAATAAATTATTTATTACATGTAAACGAAATTTTTTAATTACATGTCATAGTTATTTTAATAACATATACTAACAAAACCTTCTATTTGCCTGTTTTGAACTGGAATGTCCTCTTAAAAAATAATCCCACAAACTCTGTCACAAGTGTACCTAACCTCAAACATGTCGAGAAGAATTTAACATCTGTATATTGTTCTGTAGTGTTCGGTAGAGGCACTGAGAGGGTAACAAAGATCCTGACGTCCCAGATGAAAACACTTCTCGGTACATGTGTTGTAGAAAACGATAGATGAATAATATCCTGTAATTGACAATTACTTCTTTTCTGCCTTGTGCGTGCTGATACTATTGTATCCCTCTCCTCTTCATCCATATTTTTGACTAGCTCTATAACTGAATATTCTGGTAAAATATCTATAAAGCCTTTTTTATACATTAGACAAATTGTTACTAATACTTTATATCATTTTCCAGTAAGCCGGAATGATGTAAGATCTTCTTTCCGTTAAGATGTTTTCCTTCTTCCTTTTCTTGTTTGTCTAACTTGCCTAAATGTTAATAATTTGCAATGAGAGCTATCGGTTGAAATATTTCTCTTAGTGTCGTAAAAGGACTCCACCATTTCCTCAGTCGAAGTCCTGACTCTAACCTCCCCAGTATGCAGTATACCTACTGTCCGCTATATCATCAGTAACTGCTTTTAGTATTTCGTAAGGTGAAATCACTGTAGAGCTGGAAAGAACGGAATCCGGTCTATTTCTTATTCGTATAAATTCATTAATAATTTGAATAAACAAAATATTTTTTGATAAAAAAGAAAGAAAAATAGATCCTTCTAATGTAAAAGTAATCGAAGATGAAAACATTTACTGTTATGAGGCTGAATTGTTTATACTCTGCCAATTGCAGAATCTTTAAACACTCTTGGATGCTCTGACACTGATTCTCCTCTGTTTCTTCTCGAGAATATGTGTCCTTGCTTGTCAAAAGTATAATATGAGGGTACTTTATAATAAAGTAAAATTTGAGTAAAAATAAGTGTTTTTTAAAATAATAATATAGTGATTTTTGTTTGTTTGACCGTATTAAATATTCATTTGTAAGAACATGAAAAGGCCTATTTTAAGTTGTACTTTTTTCCAAACCATTACAGCATGATTTTGAGAAAAAACGAAAATGTAAAAAGGTGATCTTGTAGTTTAGTTTAATCCAATCTCTAATTTCATCTAACGTGTGTTGTCCGAACTAATACCTAATATTCTCTAAACTGCTTCAGAAGAAGAAATTTAACGACTTGATTAATATATGTTATCACTATTATACTATTAACTATATTAATCTCTGTGGGTTTTCATTCATTCTGTTCGCAGTATGAAGTTAGTTTTTGTATATGCTTTTGTTTTTTTTTCTTTTTCAAAACACTTTGGTTTTTCGATTTGTCAATATCAATTTTTATTGTTTATTTAGAGAAAAAGTTAATAGATTTTGCTTTTATAAAATAAGGTAAGAAATTTTCATAATGTTGATTTAGAAATTTTATAATTATTTTTTGTTTATATTTTAAAAATTATTCGTTTCTTTTGAAATAAAAAGTTATGAAATTTTCGTTTTTAATTACAATTTTTAACAATAATGTTTTTTCTCTTTTAAATTAATAACAAAAAATGTGTAGGAAGAATTTGTGCACTGAAAAAAATGATAATGTTAATTTTGACATATAAAAAATGGTTAGGATGTATAGCTGAAATAGCATACCGTATTGCTGTTCTTAAAATACAGTATTCGTGTTCTCCGCATACATATTATTGTCTCTCAAATACATATTGCTGTTCTACACTGCGTATGGCTAAAACAGCAATACTGTATGGCAGTATCATATCTACCAATATAATATGTCAGAATTGACTATATTTATGGCAGTACCATAAATATATTTTTTTCAGTGTGTATTTAATAATTACAATTTTTGTTTTTTTATGTATATAAAGATATTTTATATTTTACTAGCTAAAAAAATGCTTGTGTACTTTCTTATATAATAATCATGTCTATTCACAATTCACATTCTTTTATTAAAGAACAAAATATTTAATTTCATTTGAAGAATTTCTTTAATAAGATTTAATTTTTTAACTTTCTAAAAATCAATTTATTTTAAGTTTAATCTAGAAATTAATGAAAAAATTTGCATAATTTCTTTTTCTGTATTTAAAAACGGAGAAAAAATAAAGTAATTTAAACTATTTATATTTCTCCATCAACATTTTTTTTAAACTTCCATTTTGTAATTAATTTTGAAAATCATATTGTTTTTACAAAATTTGTAGTATTTTTTTTGCATAATTTCTATTTATTATCAAAATTTTTTTTAACAAAATCAAAATATTATATTTTTAATCAGTATTGATTAATAGATAATAAGAATTAATTATTTAGTATTTTTTAATAATAAATTAACTTTAGAAATAGAATTTTAAAAGTTAATTATTTTTATGAAACTGAAACTTGCATCCGGGTAAGAATTCCTGAAGTGTCCCCTAATTTTCTTTTGGTTACTGAAAATAAATTATTCTTATATATTTTGATAGTCCATAATGTCACTAATAACACCTCCAAACTATTTTTCAAAATTTTAATTTTTGTAATTTTTATAAACAATTAAACTTTTTTGCACCGTATTAGAAAAAATTCAATTTCTCGAAATTGGCTGAACCGATTTCAATGAAACTTGTATCGTTAGAAAGATTAAAAAATGTACTATTCAGAAAAAAATATAATATGAATAAAAAGTTTAATTTGTTTAAACAAATTATATTTTTAATTTTTATTGTTATAAATAAACAATGTTCGCAATCGATTTTGGTCACTTTTATTATAGCATCATAAAGAGGGACTTTTCATGATTCCATAGCAAAAATAAAAAACCGGAATTCTCTAAATGTTTAGAAGTTCTATCATTTTTAGTTTCGCCGTGCGCGAGCTTTTTCGGTATCTAATGCTCACGGTACGACGCGACGCGACAGTGGGATTCTTTACAATTTACAGTACAAAAATATCTAGAGCTTACAATTTTTAACCGATATGAGTTTTTTTTAAATTAAAGAGAACTAAATTTTTTCAAATTTTCAATTGTTTACAATTATTTATTTTAGTCAAAGTTAACAAATTAACCCCTTTTTTTAAAAAAGTACGTTTGATTTTTAATTCTATTACTGCAGATGACCAGAATCAATTAAAAATCATGTAAAATATGTTCTCTAGATGAAAAATAAAGAGAACACATATTTTTTCATTTGTTATAAACAATATTAATTAACAAATAGTTAACTTGGGTTCCTTTCAACCAAAAATTTTTTTTTCACATTTATATTTTAATTTAGGCTTATTTTAAGAATATATGTCCTTTTTTGATAAATAAATTATTTTAATTGTTATAAACAATATTAGTTAAGTAATTGTTAACTTTGGTTAAAGTACATATGTCGTTTTTGTTTAATAAATAAACTATTTTAATTGTTATAAATAATATTAGTTAACTAATTCTGACTTTGGTTAAAGTACGTATGTCCTTTTTGTTTAATAAATAAATAATTTTAATTGTTATAAACAATATTACTTAACAAATAGTTAATTTTGGTTTCTCTCAACCAAAATTTTTTTTCACATTTATTATTTTTAATGTAGGCTCATTTTATGAATGTATGCCCTTTTTGATAATCAAATTATTTCAATTGTTATAATCAAATATACCTAAATTAAAATATAAATGTGAGAAACAATTTTTGGTTAAGAGGAACCAAAGTTAACTATTTGTTAACTAATATAACAATATAAATATAAACAATAATAAAAGCAATATAATAAATGATATAAACAATATACTAATAAAACAAATGAAAACAAAATTTGTATTCTTTATTTTTCATCTAGAGAACATATTTTACATTATTTTTAATTGATTCTGGTCATCTGCAGTAATGGAATTAAAAATTAAACGTACTGTTTTTAAAAATTGTGTTAATTTGTTAACTTTGACTAGAATAAATAATTATTAACAATTGAAAATTTAAACAAGTTTAGTTCTCTTTAATTTAAAAAAAACACAAATCGGTTTAAAATTGTAGGCTCTAGACATTTTTGAACAGTATATTGTAAAGAATCCCACTGTGGCGTCGCGTCGTACCGTGTGCATTAGATACCGAGAAAGCTCTCGCACGGCGAGACTAAAAATGATAGAACTTCTAAACTTTCAGAGAGTTCCTATTTTTTATTTTTGCTATGGAATCATGAAAAGTCCCTCTTCATGATGCTATAAAAAAGTGACCAAAATCGATTGCGAACATTGTTTATTTATAACAATAAAAATTGAAAATATAATTTCTTTAAACAAATTAAACTTTTTATTCATATTATATTTTTTCTGAATAGTACATTTTTTAATCTTTCTAACAATACAAGTTTCATTGAAATCGGTTCAGCCAATTTCGAGAAATTGAATTTTTTCTAAAACGGTGCAAAAAAGTTTAATTGTTTATAAAAATTACAAAAATTAAAATTTTGAAAAATCGTTTGGAGGTGTTATTAGTGACATCTTAGACTATCAAAATATGTAAGTATTATTTATTTTTATTAACCAAAAGAAAATTAGGGGACACTTCAGGAATTCTTACCCATCCAGTTACCAGTCCTACTTTATTTTTGAAAATTCGATATTAAATTTAAAACAAAAAATATTTAACATTTAAATTTAATTTCTAAAATTAAGCAGGTGCTGGTAGCATATCAAAATCATGAAAATTTCTTTCATTCTTTTCTATTAAACAATATAAAGTGTTGTCAAAAACATTTTGTCGGACAAATCGAATTTCTATAATTTCTTTTATTTATTTCTAACAAAATTTGAAAATTATTTAACAAAATGTTAAATGTTATTAAAATAAGATGAAAATACTGGAATAATTTCCTAATTTTTTAAACATAATCTTTAATAATACTTTAATTTTTTTAGAGATAGATGATAAATGTTTTGGCTCAATTAACTTTTTTTCTGTAATTTCTTTTTTAAATTTGATACTGAAAATAATTAAGAATAAAAATTGTATATCTTTAATTAACTATCAATTGTATTCTTTTAATAGTTGACAAAGATTATTGATTAATTTATAATGAATGAGAATATAAATTGTAATTTTAATTCGTAATCATAATTGTTATAGATGCTGTTTGATTTTTTGTTTCTGAACTTTTTTGTAATTTTTCTTTTCAAATATTTAAAATTTTTTAATTAATGTATTGAAAATCATCGAATTATTGCAAAAAATTTTATCAAAAAATTTAATAATAATAGAATTCCTTCACAAAATTCCGCTATTTAGGAAAATAACTTAAATCTCGCGGAGAATTTTGTTTAAATTTTAAAAAATTCTAATTAAATTCTTTTTGCAGAATTTCTTTGATTTTTTTGGTCAAATAATGGAGTTCCTTTAATTATTTTTATTTAGAAAGATTTGTTAAAGTTTTAGGAAATATTGAAATTCTTTCGTGAAATTTCAATAAAATTTTTGACAATATGAACAGTAATAAATCATTTTGTATTTAAAAAGTGATTTTTTTAAAATTTTGATTATGAAATTATTTAAAAAATTTATGTTTGTTAATAAAAAATTTTGTAATTTGTATAGCAGTATCAAATTAAATACTACGTTCCGCGCGCCAGCGCGCGTATCATTTGCTAGTTATAATTATTATACTATAATAATAATATTATTATATACATATTATTATTATACTATTTATTATATATATATATATATATATATATATATATATATATATATATATATATATATATATATATATATATATATATATATATACAGTATTGAGTTTGAGGTCCTAATTTATATTACAAATATATTTTGGGGTCATTTTGACTAGTTTGGGGTCGGACCCCAAACTATTTTTATATTTTGGTTATAGTTTGAGGACTTTCTTAATAAAGTATTAAAGAGGAAGGATGCATCACCTTAAATTGTCAGCCTTATGTTTTTGCACTAGTTCAATTGGGATGCTGTAATTATAACAGGCATCATTTTTCATCAGTCTCTTTGTTAACAAAATTCCACTAACTGATTCCATTTCAAGTGAGTTTCGCAATTTTGTTTTATTTATATTTATTTGGGAAAATATTCTTTCCACTGCTGCGCTACTATGTGGAATTACGGCGATCGATTTAAATAATTCGTACACTTGTCCATATTTTAAAGAACCGTCGGGATTTAAAATTTTGCCAACCCCATTCCAAAACTCGTAAAAGTCATTTGACTCTTGATTGTCAACATATGTATCGTTTCGAAATAAACGCCACTGTGCTTCTAAAATTTCTGTCTCAAACATTTCAGGAGGAAACATTACAGCAAGATTACAGATTGATGCAGGACGATTTGCTTTAAAATACGCAGGATCAAATACATTCATGTTTTCTAACATTTTTTGATAAGCAGAATTAAATGGAAATCGTTGATGAGATGCTTCAATAAAAAAATTGAGACAATTTAACCTAAATTTTTGTAAATCTTCTCTACTAAAAATGCCTTCATTTTGAGTAAGCGATAAAGCAACAGCCGGGCCGAAATAAATGTCTTCTAATTTCATGAAATTTTATGGATTTCTATATTGAAGGCGATCCAAAGGTGTATTAATTATGTAATCTCGTTTCACGTAACAATCTAATAAAGTTTTATAAACTTGAGCCACTTTCGCATATACAATATGGATTTTGCTAGATTCAGATTGAAACTCCTTGTTTAAATCAGTAAACAATGGAAGTACAAAGCTTAAAAAGTCAAGATACAGTTTGTTTATCGGATTTTCTAAAAGCAAATGAATCGTCGTAGCAGTAGAAAGATGATCGCAATTTTTTTTAAATGTTCCGAAACAAAATACAATTTTAATGCAGAGTATTGTTCTCTGACTCGTTGAACAGAAAGCAACAAAGATAACCATCTAGTTTGACTTGGATGGAGTAATTTATGCGGTTTTAAATCAACAAACAATTGAAACTCTTTGAATTCCGATAATCTTTTAAAACTTCTATGCATATAATTGTAAACATATCGAACTAACGATTCTACATCTTCAGGAAGTTTTTCACAAGCACTAGATGCTGCTAGATCGAAAGAGTGGCAAATACATCGAACAATAAACAAAAATGGATTATCACGTTTAAGAAGGGCAGAAACCGAGTGATGTTTACCCATCATGACAGATGCATTATCTGCAGCGAATCCTAACATGTTGGTTTTATAAGGCACACTATTTTCATTAAATAAATAAATTATTTGACTGTAAAGGTGGTCTGTATCAGCTTGTGATACTTCTTTAATGCACAAAAAATTATCATCTACTTTTAGATCGTTGAAATATCGTACAACAATTGCCAAAGTTTTTACTGACCCCCTCATCAAGATGTAAATTTTGAATGAGTTTCACAAGATGATCTGAAGTTGAGAAGGATAAATTATACTCCGCTATAAAACTGGCGATTTTTATTTCATTTATCTTCGATTTTTTCTCTATGCCCAACCTTATTTCATAACCAATATTGGTTAATACAGATTGATTTCTACCGAATTTTGATGCATTTTCAGAATGCTTTTTCGACTTTAAATGTCGAGAAACTTCTACTTTACCAGCTTTGTAGGATTGTTTACAATAATCACATGAAAAAAATAGATTTCCTTGTTCACTAGGCCGAATCCAATTTTTAAATGTCGGTTCCTTTTCCCATACTGCTTGGTATTTCTGCGGATAGGTTTTTTTAGTGCGTTTTTTTATTTTTTCCGTTGTGTTATTGTTGTTGTGTTGTTCAGTTTGTTCTGCTTGATCCATTTCGGAATTTGACTTAATTTCATCTGAAGACATATTGTATAAACCTTAAAGAAACAAAAGTTTTTAATTTAAATGTTTTAATTACACAATTTAAAAATATTTATTCCTGTATTTTAATATAAAAATAAAATATCATTTTACGTAATGCATGAGTAATATTTGATAAGTTTTCTGTAATGTGCGATGTAGTTATTTTATTTTTTTAATTAATTTATTATTACTTACCATAGAAACGAATATAAATTAAAATATTTTATAACCCAAAAAGAACAATAAATAATTGTCGAACCGGTAAGGCATAACACGTGTTTTGTAAGGTAGGTGCGTTAGCGCAATCGAGTCACTTTTGATTGGTCCTTATATTTAAATTTTTATTTACTGCAAGTATCTATGAGAAAATCCAATGAAAATCGTCTGCTCTCTTTATCTGCTTAAGTCCGATATCCACAACTATATTAATCAGAGTTTAAGTCGGTGAATTAGGTTTAATTACATTATTAAGCTGAGTCCAGAATGAGGCAGGGTGCGCATCGATGTTCATAGCTATAGATCTACTACAGCATGCTTCAGTATATCTATAGCTATGAACATCGATGCGCACCCTGCCTCATTCTGGACTCAGCTTTAAACCTAGTTCACTGGCTTAACAGTCTATTAAGCTGAAATCACATTGAACATTGGTAAAACTTTTCACAATAAAGTGACATATAAAACTTTTTAAAAAAATCTTCACATTTTTACAATAATTCTTCAAATTCTTCAAATATCGCAGATTGATTAAATTTTCTTCAGATTTGAAGAAAAATCTTTGAATCTGGCAGCACTGGTTCGGTAAGGAGAAAAAATGGCGCTAATGTATATAAAATTGTGTTACGTGGGGGGAGGGGGGTCCAAATTTCCGAAAAATAGCGTTACGTATTTTTTGAACGGCCCCTTTCTAGAAAATTAATATTCGAACACATGTACATTCGGATGAATTAGATTTCTGTCAAAAAGGTTTTCGTCAATATTCAAATTCTATTTAATTACATTTCTGTAAACATACGATTGTCCGAAAAAACGATTCGCATAAATTGATATTCGGTTAAATCAAGAAGGTATTTACTTGTGTATTGGAATGTACGTTTCTCACGTAATATTCGTGTAATAGTTACGTAATAGAGTAATAGATCATTATTACGTCAGTGTAATACCACATAATATAAAAGTAATATCATGTAATAATCGGTAGTACCATGTAATAGTTATTTAATAACCTATAATACATGTAATAGCTGGGAAATCTGGTGTATTACAGTGTACACCTTTTTAACCAATAATTACCCCCTAGGGTTAAATTAGATTTCTGGAAAATTGAAATTCCGTCAAATTGACTTTCTGCCAGATTATAATTCGGACAAATAAATATTCTACTAAAATGATATTGATATTCTAGGTAATAAAATTCTCTAGGGGGTAATTACTTGTTAAAAAGGTGTACACTCTAATACTGCCGTGTGATTTAAAAACTTAGTTAACAGAAACGAGAAAATAAGGAAAAACTGTTTGCTTTCAGAACCCTAATAAAAATTAAAAAATTGTTCAATTTAACTTCACATACTGGATATAATGATGGTGCTCTATTTAATTATGAAATAAAAAATTAATTATTTAAACAAATTATATGGAAAAATGCATTTGCGTGTTTTTCCGAATGCAAATATGAAGTAGAAAGTTAGATAAAGTCCTTTGCGTAGTCGCTCAACAAAAAGGTACGCGAGCTCGGTCCTACGATTTGATAGAAAAACTTACCTAACTGACAGTGACGTCATGTGGTAGGGGGACGTCTTCTGTAGTTCTATAATTTTTACGAATTCACAAATTTTGTTGCAGTAAGAAAAATATAACAAATATTAATATTTAATATTAATAAATAATATTTAATTAACTAATAATAATTAATCATGTTAATTAATTACAAATTATTATAAATATGAAAAATTATTCCACATTTTTGAAACTAAAGGTTTTTATGTATGTGTGTGTGTAATACACTCAGAAAAAGAGTTGGCTGCCATAACCAATTAAATAGTTGCTATAGCGCGATCCAATTAATTGGTTAGCACATCCAACTATTGGATACTGTTTCCCAGCTATGTATATAATGCAGCTAAAAAGTTGGATGTATCAACCAAGAAATAGTTGCCCCATCCAATTAATTGTATCGCGCTATAGCAACTATTTAATTGGCTATAGCAGCCAACTCTTTTTCTGAGTGTAATTTTAATTATTAAAGACATTGATTTTGTTAACATGTTTATTTAAACAATCAAAGGTGTAAATAAGTCTTGCCACATTCTTGCAGTAATTTTTAATTAAAATTATTCACGTACTTAAACTACAATGTATTATCACATGTGCTACTCATAAGAAATGATAAGAAGCCGGCTGGTTTATTTTATATCCTAAAAAAGGAAAGTCGAAAACAATTCTGTAATTGTCGAAAAACTTATTAAATTTGAAAAACATTAAGAAAAATAATGACGTGTATGTTAAATTTACTTACAATTTTCTTAAATAAATTTAGTTTTTATTTGCCAAGTTTAACCAGTTTAACTTAAACATAACCTCTGAGTTGAAATATTCACAAGAGGGGAAACAGCTGCTTGCTGCTTGCGACCCGAGGATAAACCGAGTTTAGCCGAATGCAGTTAAGTAGTCGTTCGGCTCTGTCTCGACTGACTTTTTGATAGAAGAACTTAGGTAATTGCAAGCGTTGTAGATGCAAAGTTTTTATTTCAAATCCAACGCTCGGACTCGACTACTTATTTGATACAA
Organism: Leptopilina drosophilae; assembly: GCA_032873175.1. Taxonomy (NCBI): domain Eukaryota; kingdom Metazoa; phylum Arthropoda; class Insecta; order Hymenoptera; family Figitidae; genus Leptopilina; species Leptopilina drosophilae. The sequence continues at coordinate 13,512,649 of CM065484.1, forward strand.
AAAACACACAAATGCCTTTAACTAAGTTTTTCCTTCAAATCTTACATTCGAGCTCGTAGCCTCGTTTGTTTTTTGGACTACGCAAAGTCCTTTCCTTAACTTTTTATCAAATATTCTTTCATTTTCTGCAATTTCTCAGATTTTCAATATTAATTTTCTATAAACAATCATTTGCAAAATAAATTTAAACTATAACTATTAGACGCAGTTTTTTCTTACGAGTTCATTGATACCAAAAACTCATTTTTCACCAAAATGTCAGTTAACTAAGTTTTTAAATCACACGGCAGAATACACCAAATTTTCCAGCTCTTACAAGCTATTACATAACTATTACATGGTACTTCCGATTATTACATGATATTACTTTTATATTATGTGGTACTACACTGACGTAATAATGATCTATTACATGACTATTACGTGAGAAACGTACACGCCAATACACAAATAAATACCCCTACGAAAATTTTATTAATTAACATTTCTAACAAGTTTGGTTTAGGGTATATTCATGCGCCCCATAGAGACCGGCGGATGAGTTTCATATCTGTTAAAATTTCAAAATCACAATTTCCCAGAGGAAATCCGCTCACTTTATTTTTTTAAGACGGAACAGTTTAATTTTTAAAATATAAAAATTCGTCTTTTCCCCGTCTTAAGTATAACTTAAACTGGACCCCACAAGAGTTTCATTAAACAGATTGTACCGTGGAAAATTAAGTTCGAATTTCAACTTTAGCAGTTAAACTTTGAACATTCAGAAAAAATTCTTTTTGGGAACAAATGTAAAGGAAACCCATAAATTGAAATATAACCTTTGTGCCTTATGTTATTTAGAACGACCTTTTTAAAGGTACGGTCGAGATTCATTCTAAAATGTGTTCAAATAATTAACAGCAGCGTTAATTTTCATCTTCAGAATAAATACATATATAGGAGAGAGTGACCACGGTCGGGCCACCTCGGGTTTCTTAGTTGTAACAAAGTGGTGACATTTACTATTGCATGTAAATACTTGTTAGTGATGGTAGAAAACTTTTCACGTCATTTTCATTAAGTTCCGATGAAGTACGCAAGAAGTACAAACGTGAAATGTAAATGTGTGGTGAATTTTTAAAGCGAAACTTTTACTTAGTGTCGAGAAAGATTAATTAAACAAAAGGGAAGATGCAAACAATAAAGTAAAATGATGAAATTTATTCATTAGAAAGTGCTTTGATACTTTGGTATGTTATTTGGTTTTTATATCGTGCGTTTATGTCCCTGTGCTAAAAAAATCAAAACGACGCGAAACTTACAGTCTGGTCACTTTATATCGAGCAGGTTGAGACACATAATTTTACAATTATGGTGTGTTCTGACATCGGAAATTCATTTGTTTACGGTAAAAATGTTTGTAAAATATTTTAAAAAGTCTTATTTCACATCTCCTTCGATAACGTATTGTAAACGTTTCGTTTACTGAGAATGTTTTTAGATTAATTTTTATATAATTTTTTTATTTCCTTTTTCCATTTTCAAGTGCATTTCAGCATTCTTCTGTAATTTACGGGCCAATTTTAGAAATATTCCTTCATTTCACATTGATTTTCTATGGTGAACCGACCGTAAAGACCTGATCCGACCGTAACGACATTTTTTTTTTTTAATGTTTATAACTTTTCCAATTTTTTGTCCAGACATTTTCTGATGTACAGAAGAAACATTCCACTTTAGAAGATCTTTCCAACCATATGTCAGAAAACGTGAAATTCGGCCTAGAACGGAAGTTATGGGCACAAGTCAAAAAGTAGCCCGACCGTAGTGACTCTCCCCTACACTGAGAAAATTTTAGGGACAATGCTGCTCCGGTAGGTGTCACTGCTGCGTTAAATCAAGAGCTGGAGCGCAACTTTACCTACGATTCGCAGCCGCCCGGAAAAAAGTAAGAATCTGTTCTCATGGACTTTACTCCGTGCTCATGGAACTGATTCTTACCTTTCAAAAGTCAGAATCAGCCCCGTGAGGAGTAGATGTTGCCTTTTGCGGAGCGGCTACGAATCGTGGACAGAGAGCGCGAGCGACTCTCATGAATTTCCGCAGCGTCCCCAAAATTTTGTCAGTGTACATTACAAATTAAATAATTTTATATTTCACAACAATCAGTATTTTTATTAAAAATGTGTATAGATAAATATTTGTTTATAAAATAATTATTATACTAAATAAATATGAACAAACAACAAATAAATACATTAAAGCAATTGTAATTTACAAATTTTTAATAACAATTTATAAAAAAAATAATTTATCATATACTGAAAATAATTAATTAAAACGACAATTATGTTAAAAATTACGATAAAATTAAAACTCGAAAACGTACGTATATTTAAAAATTATAAGCAATTAAACTACGCTGTAAAAATTAATGTAAAATTATTAATTATTAGATTTATAATAACATTCTGTAATTTTCCAAAAACGTAAAATATTATCCCTACCAACTCAAAAATATGTAGATAATATCCCTACTATTTTAGAAAAAAACTGACATAGGATACAACCCTCAAGGACTCTGCCCTCTTTATGAGGGTTGGTTCAAGAAGAGCCAATCTCGAAACGACAGAATCAAATCTTTTTACTTTATAACATTTTCTTTTTAAAAAACCAATCTGATAAGTAGTCAGCCTTTTTTTCATCTGTCTAAAAATATTTTCCAAAAACGTGGAAACATCCAAAAATCTTAGTGGGTAAAATACTGTAAAAACAGTATCCTTACAAGACAAGGCAGTTAGTCTTTAAGTCTTCAAAATATTAGTTCCCAATTCAAATGTCAGTTCGCATGATAAAAATATAAAGCGCAATTAGTCAAAAGATCAATTTAAATTCTCATGAGAATAAATATATAAATAAAATACTGACCAATTTTGAGAGTACTCTCCTATAGTCGAGCGATTTGATTGAGGTAGATAGACGAGATGATGTTGAGCCCTTTTTCCCAGTCAATAAGACACATTCAATTTGCGAATTGATAAGTTTAGATTATGGATCTCCATGATGAAAGGACCCCGCACAGAATGCATTGATTTTGGTTCTCGGTCAAAATGGCTGATTTTTGGATATGTTGTAGTTTGAGTCATTCTGAAGAAATGTTTCTTTTATCAAAATTCAAAAAAATGACAACTTTTCATGTTATCAGCGATAATAGGTTGAAAACTCGTGCGGTATGGTTCATATAAAAACATACAACAAGAACGAAAAAAAGAGATACAAGTTCTTTTTGTTATTATCGTTGGATGGATGAATGGATGGGTAGATGGTTGGACGGTAGAATAAGTGAATAAATGAATGAATGGATGAATGAATAAATGAGTTAATTAATTAATTATTCACCTAATTAATGAGTGAATCACAGAATGAATGAAAATATGGATGGATGAATGAATAATTAATTAATTATTCACTTAATTAATGAGTGAATCACATAATGAATGAAAATATGGATGGATGGATGGACGGTTACAAAGAATGCATGATTAACTGATAAGTGGGTGCTTTTGCAGACCAGAAATAGTCTATTCTAACATAAATGGTTTTTTTTGTTTTACAATATTGTTTATAAGTGGAAGCACGCTTTAAAATAAAAATGTTTTACCTAATTGGTGTAATGACTAAAGAATGTTATCTTTAATTGGCAAAGAATACGAGATTAACTGGAATGGGTTTTGTTTAAATCTTTTGTTTAAAAATAAAACTGGTTTGATTGGATCAAAGCTACTTGTCTTTAGACTGGTCTGTTGTGTGCATCGTTAACCGTTTCAAGTATTCTTAATGATGGATATCGAACATTATCGAAGTGTCTTGCGTATCCAAGGTACCAAAGAACACTTGCAATGTCTGTACATGTGCCAATGGTGCGTGCTCCGCTTCTACATGTACAATATTACCCCTTAATTGGATTGTAGTCATCATCACTCTTATTAAACCAGGAGTGGGAATTCGCTGCTCGTTTCGCAACATTTCAACTTCTAATTCATCTTCATTGTTTCAAAACAGCGTGTCTTGAATGTATGAAGGAGACAGTTTGATCTAGTACGTGCCAATTGTGAAATCTCTCAAATAATAAAGGGTGAGACGAGGAAAATCATCCAATTCTGCTGCATCCAAACGAACCTACCGTTGAGCATTTCGAGTGTGCAGATTTTCTGCTTCTACGAGTACTTGAAGAACATTTACATCATTCACTCGTGCACGCATTTCTCGAGCAAGACCGACATTAACATTTCTCATTAACAGTGAAGGACGGAATCTGTTGATAATGGCACCAGCGATTTGGTAAAATTCTCCGATGTGCGGCACATGCTGAATTTGCACATCATTGGCAAAGAATTTAAAAATTGATTTGATGTGGCCATTTCTTGCTTCAACTATCCACCTATTTTTGGTTATAATACGCGAAGCATTAGCTTGTTCAGTGGTAAGTTGATGCTGTTCAAGTTCAAGATGGGCTGTCATGTGGCAAGTAATACCCAACCTTGCGAGTAAATCCGTAGCATCCCTGTATCCACGATCAACAATGACAATAACGTCTTCTCGAAACCATTGTCTCATTCTTTCCGCATCTCTCTCGAACTCATTTCGTAGAATTGAAGCGTCATTGTTCCGACTGTCTGAAAAGTAAGGACCCTGGATCGCAAGAATGTGACCATCAGGTTCCACTATCATATGTGGTTTAACCAAATGTTGTCTTTTGTGTACACAAAAGGACTGACGAAGAGCTCTGTAGTTACTACTTTTATGTATAAAAGTGTAAGTACCGTCAATAATTGCGATTACACGTGGAATCTCAGGCTGCAGATTATACAATTCATTGGCGAATGGTGTAACGTGATTATTAATATACTCTTCACGTGTAATGGAATTAAAACCAATGTTTCGAGGGACAAAAGTCTGCATTAGAGATTGCCTGACAATACCAATGGCCATACTTACCGCTTGTCTACTCGAGTATTTGAACATATGACAAAGGAATTCATCTGAAAGACCATGTCTTAACTTACATAAGAACAGTAACAAGTCTTTTCTCCCTACATATCTGAAGCCACCGGGACACTCTACCGGTGAATCGTCACATGCTCTAAACAGTTCTTGAAACTGTTCTTTTGTAACTCGAAAGAAACTCTGAAAAGCTTCATCAGTGAAACTATTTTCATCCTCAATACTAGACATTTTATCTGCTACATGATGTAAACTCTGCAAAAACTTTTGCAATTGTTGTCCCCTTAACTGATAATGTCTGTTAACATAACGCAAACCAAGTACTAAGGGTGGTAGAAGGTATCCGCGATCATCTAAATGGTGTTCACATGCTTTTGTATTTTCAGGAATGAAAATATTGTTTGTAAGGAACACACTTGCTCTGCAATCTGTGGATAATCGTTGCAAATGTACTACGGCATTACAAATGAGACATGAACCATTCCAGGTCTGTCTTAAAACATTAAATCTTGCACTATCAAGATCTTCTTCAATAGCTCTTATTTCCTCAAGTATTAAACGATTGCAATTAATACATAATCGTGATTGATCGTCAGCTTCTAAAGGTGGTAAATTCAAATTATTTCGACGATTAATTGCTATTTCCACTTTTCCAGCATTCTCATCTCTATCAATACGTGCCATCGTCCGAGTGCGGAATCTACCGTTACATGAGTAACATCTTAAATAATTCCTATTTTCCATGTTGTGTTTAAAATGAAAAAAACGCGTAATATCTTTGTTAAGTATAAGTTATCCGTGGGGTGCCCGGGTGCAGAATAGGCCCCCTGTGACCGGCTACAGGTCGTAAAAGACGATCATACGAGGCTCGGAGTGGCGCCACTGCTTGCGGTTAGTACACGGTTCGTCCCAGGCTTTCTTATAGAGCAGTGACATACGATGATGATGGGCAGTGCCGTGACGGCCCGGCAAGTCTAATTATAGACCGTCGACCTCACTTTTCGAAGCAAGGGTGGTAAGACTCTTAATCGGTACTCATACCAGAGTACTAAACGGTACCATGGGGACCGGTCCGAGCCCGGGGGACTTGCCGAAAGGCTCGTTTCCTTCCGGTCATTGGGCTAGGGGCGCTATGAACGGACCGGAGCTTCGCAAGAACGGAGTAACGGACCTAGTAACTAGCGCTTCGACGTGTGAGTTGTGGTGCCAACTCAGGTGGTTACCTGCAGAGTAACCAGAGATTGGAAAGGTCTCGCCCTTCACCGAAGGGTCGCAATTGTTCTTACCAACCTTGCGGAGATCGGAAGATGGTCACTTGTTGGCCATAGGCGTTGGGGAGTGTGATCTCTCCCAGTTACGCTCGTATGCGAGCCGTGTAGTTATACCAGTATTGGGAGGTGCTGCACGTATACCCTACATAGGCGCTGTTAAGTATAAGTAAGGACGAAGAATATACATATAATCAAAGAATTTAATAAGACTGATTGACAATGTCATTAAAAACATTGCGTACATACCTTGATAAACAGTCTGACAATCTAAAAATGAGAAAATACATTTAAAAAATCTGAAACAAAACACAGACTTTTTAAGGAATTCCTAATGGATGTTTAAAAAGTGTATTCTACATTCTTTTAGTCAAATATGGAAAATGTCAGATAAAATAAAGATTAAAATGTATGGCGTTAGAAAGAATTGTGAAATAAACGTCAGTCTTGGTCAACGTTGGAATAAGACGTGAAAAGGCCAAAACACTTCCTCCAGACAGTCTGACCTCCACGGTGCGGTATGGCGGGAGAATGTTGCGCAAGAGACACGTTATTTTACTCTTGTGACTTCTGCGTTTCTCTATGCCTCACCCGTTCCATATACAGGCCAAATAGTAGAGTATTTGCGAGCGCAATTCATTTCTCAGTTATATATATATATATATATATATATATATATATATATATATATTATATATATATATATATATATATATATATATATATATATATGTTTTATTATATATGAGGATAGCCGGAATAATGAATTAAAAGATAGTTAGGTAGACAAATAAATGAGATCTGCAGCTAGAGAGATCAGATAGGCAATAGAGTGATAGATAAGGAGTTTATCAGACAAAATAGAAAACAAAACATATAGCCAAATGGATAGGTAGAATCGGAGGCAGGAAGATAATCAGTTAAAAAATAAACAGAAAAACCGATTATCCATCCATCTATCCATCCATCCATATTTTCATTCATTATGTGATTCACTCATTAATTAAGTGAATAATTAATTAATTAATTAATTATTCATTCATCCATCCATCCATATTTTCATTCATTCTGTGATTCACTCATTAACTAGGTGAATAATTAATTAATTAACTCATTTATTCATTCATCCATTCATTCATTTATTCACATATTCTACCGTCCAACCATCTACCCATCCATTCATCCATCCAACGATAATAACAAAAAGAACTTGTATCTCTTTTTTTCGTTCTTGTTGTATGTTTTTATATGAACCATACCGCACGAGTTTCCAACCTATTATCGCTGATAACATGAAAAGTTATCATTTTTTTGAATTTTGATAAAAGAAACATTTCTTCAGAATGACTCAAACTACAACATATCCAAAAATCAGCCATTTTGACCGAGAACCAAAATCAATGCGTTATGTGCGGGGTCCTTTGTGCACGGAATTGAGGATATCAATCTTTGGCAGTACCCTTCGTTGACAAGAATATATTAGGGAAGACTCTCCATAGATAGCTCCTCACCATTCACGTAACAACCGCCACTCTATTAATATACAACATTTTTATGAATCTATATTTTTCTATTATACAAAATTCTCACCACTTTTATTTCACTTAAAAATTTTTTATTAACATATAGATTATTAATAAATATATATACCGCAATATTCTCGGCGAGACATTAAAAATGGCGAAAAGATCGTCGCAATCGCACGACTATAATTTGCGTATTAATTCTCCCGGTCATTCACGTTTGTATATTTCTCCACTTATTCTTTAATATAAAACCGAATAAGAGTTCGGGGACAAACGTCAAATTTCGGGGATTCAAGCGACACCTCTTTCACTCATCACTCGACTATCCATCATAGTTTTCAGACTTTCTATAATGTATATATATACACATTTACACTTCCATATACTTGAATGCTTTATATCGCTACAAGTTCAGGACAGACATACCATTCATTTCACAAATGAGTTATAGAAAAGAGTACATTAACCATCAGTAAAATATTTCCTTAATATTTTTTAGTGCCGATTCAACCCCAAGCTGCAGAGGAAATGGAACCAGCTACTGGGAGCTTAGAACACTTGGTACATCCGTTTAGACTAACAGAGTCTGCAAATGGTTCAAATGGGTTTATGGTCGTTGGTGATTCAGGTGAAACAGAAAGCTTAAGTCATAATTTAAAAGTAAGTAACATAATTCCACATATACCAATCAAAAGTTTGTACCCTGAACGAAATTCCTGGTTTATATACAACTAGATTTTATAAGTGAAAAATATGTCTTTAACATACGAACAGAATTGATTTTGGTTAATACCATATAATAGTATAAAGAGACCGAACCACGTATATTGAAAGTGGGCCAGATTTAGGTGCCTGCTTAGTTGTAAGAAAATACCGACGCGGAAATTCGTAAATTAACTGTCATTTTTATTTTGTCTGTTACATTGCAGCGTTGCAATGTTGATTTGTAAACATAACAAAATGATAAGTAGTTTATAAGACTTAAATAAATTATTTAAATTTGATGCTATTGAAATCATTCTTGTGTGAAATATATTATGTTAAATGAGAAAGAAAGATGAAAGAAATGTGAAAAAGTGTTTATTTTTTACAAAATATTCGTAAGTAATAGCATTACCTTAAATTATTTATAAATAAATTTTAATTATAAATTCAAATTTCTTAAAATGGATATAATTCAAAGATTTTTTAATATTTTTAGTACTCTTATGTATTTTCACGCGTAGATTACAGGAAAAATATAGCGAACGTGATTGGGATTGATCTTCATAGAGTTTTCGACGAAAAACATCAAATTTTGGCCATTTTTTGCAAAAAAACGGCATGTACCCCCCCCCCCCTAGCGCTCACAGTTTTTTACCTAGAAAGTTGAAAATTGGTATGCATATGTATTTTCAAAAATGGATTAAAGGAAAAATATAGCGAACATATTTAGTATCGATCTTCATTCTGTTTTTATCGAAAAAGTCAAAAATTTTGAAAATTTCGAAAAAAATTCATGTACCCCCCCCCTGGCGCCTACATTTTTTTACCTGGAGAGCTGAAAATTGGCATACTTATTCGTTTTTACGCATAGATTACAGGAAAAATATAGCGGAAGTGATTAGAATTTATTTTCATGGTGTTTTCATCGAAAAATTAAAATCTCTTTTTGCAAAGTCGAAAATACTTTAACCCTTGCTGGTTCTCTCAATTCTTAATCTAGTGGACTGGCGTTATACATTTTTATTTGTTTTTTCGTGCAGATTTCAACAAACTTACAGAAAAAATTATTGGACTTCATCTTCATATTTTTTTTGCAAAAAACTAAAAAAAAATTTCGTTTTAAAGAAAAAAAGTGTGTACCCCCCCCCCTTGGTTTTCACAATTCTTGGCCTATTGGACTGCAGTTTTGCTTATTTTATGTGTTTTCGTGTGTAGATTTCAGGAAAAATATAGCGAATATGATTAGATTTGATCTTTATATTTTTTTCAGCGAAAAACTCAAAGTTTTTAAAAATTTCGTCAAAAAAGCGTGTTTTTCACTCTAACGCCCACAGTTTTTTACCTAGAGAGCTGAAAATTGAAACACTTTTGTATTTTCACGTATAGATTACAGGGAAAATATAGTAGAAATTATTAGAATCGATCTTCCTTACGTTTTAAGCGAAAACCTAAATTTTTTTTCAATTTTTGATAATAATTATACATATGCTAGTTCTCTCAATTTTTAACCTAGTGGACTGGAGTTATACATTTTTATTTATTTTTTCGTGCAGATTTTAACAAACATACACAAAAAATATTAGAGTTCATCTTCATATTTTTTTTTGCGAAAAACTAAAAAAAATTTCGTTTTTTAAAAAAAAGTGTGTACCCCCCTTGGTTTTCACAATTCTTTGCCTATTGGACTGCTTTTTTTATTTTATGTATTTCCATTTGTAGATTTCAAGAAAAATATAGCGAACATGATTAGATTTGATCTTCAAAAATTTCTTTAGCGAAAAACTCAAATTTTTTTGTAAGAAAAAAAATTGGAAATTTTTATGGAGGGTACGGAACCCTCGGTTTTAGTTCGAGTTCTACTCGCACTTGTCCGGTTTTTTATTATATGAACTGTGTATTTATTAGTTCTTTTTAGGTTAAACCGTGTTCAGTCATCCATATAAAGAAATGGAAAATTTGCAGAAGATATTAAATTATAATTCCTTACAGGAGAATATGCAAAAGACACATGTACCAATAATAAATGGTGTTACACAGAAGGTGGTAAAGACAATATGGTTTTTGCTAAAGTTGAAGAACATGCTTCAGATACAAAAAGGTCGTTGTATTTGCCGATTCCTCTATCAAAATAATTTTAGATGAAATAATGTCACTATTTACAAAATTTCTACATATTCAAGATATTAATGAGTTTAGTAATCTTTTAAAAATGGTAGACATTATTTAAGGAAAAAAAACTGTAAATTACAAATTTCAATTTTTAACATTTAAGTTTTCTAATAATGTATTATAATTTACGTATGTTTTAAGTAAATTGACCGATAATCATGTTTTATTGTATAAAAAACATCATGAAAAAAGATTTAGCATGACTTAACGTATGTATGATACGTACATGTATATTCATCTCTGAGATATTTTTTAAAGTTTATAGAGATGACTAATTATTTAGTATTCAATATTAGTTGAAAGTTATAATGCATTATTAAGCCGCTCAATTAAAAAAATATTTAATGCATTATTAAAACATTCAATTTTAAGTAATGTAATAAAAATAATTTGAAACATACATTTTTGCATTATCATTTTACAATAAATTTATAAATGACACAGAAATGAAGATTTATAACAATAAATAAATAAAATATAAATATAAAATAAATAAAAATAAATCGCTTTCATTTCATCATAAAATTAACACACAAAATATTTTTATTAAATATAATCAAACACATTGCAAAAGTTAGAGTTTCGCAAACATTTAAATTCACGAATTAAAACAAACAAACAAATAGTTGCCGGTTCTAATAAGAATAGAGAATAGAGCATTTTTAAATCTAAAAAAACCGGACAAGTGCGAGTAGAACTCGTACTAACACCGAGGGTTCCGTACCCTGTTTTAAAACTTCTACTTTTTTGCTAAAATAACACAGCCACACAAAAAAAATAAAGTGTCTTGATCTGGGGTCGAGACATATGTATTCCGATGTATTTCGATGCGCTGAATCCGAATCCGCCATCAGAATTTGGCCAATGGGTCCTGGTTTCGCCCTAACCTCAAAAAATACCCTAAAATCGTTAAAATGGTCACTTTTGATTTATCAAAATTGAATGTAACCACATGTTTTCTAAAACGAAAAAAAATTTTAGTTTTTCGTAAAAAAAATATGAAGATGAACTCCAATAATTTTTTTTGTATGTTTGTTGAAAACTACACGAAAAAATAAATAAAAATGTATAAGCCCAGATCACTAGGTTTTGAATTGTGAAAACCAGCAAGGGTTAAAGAATTTTCAACTTTGCAAAAAGAGATTTTAGTGTTTCGTCGAAAACTATATGAAGATCAATCCCAATCACGTTCGCTATATTTTTCCTGTAATCTGCGCGTAAAAATAGATAAGTGTACCAATTTTTTAGCTCTCTTAGTGTAAAACTGTGAGTTCTAGGAGGGGGGGGGTATATGGTCATTTTTGTAACCGTTCCAATAGGGTTCCTACCGGGTACGGTACACTTTTTAAGATAAATTAAAAAATGGCTAACGCTATCTTAACGATCAACTTTTCACCTTTTCAAAATTAGAAAATTAGAAACAGATTAAAAAAAGAGCTTAAATTCATCAATTAATATACCAAGATACATGCAATCATAGATGCTGGGTTACACTAACCCATGTTAGTACGAACCGTTACATTTATATTATTAGTACACTGAGGGTTAATACTTATTTTTCATAAATTTTTGTAACAAAAGTCTACCGGCTAACTGTTAAAGAAAATGGCCAACTTATCAAATATTTTTTTATTTTGATATTTTTTCCTTGCATCCTTCCTTTATAATATTTTGGCCATACAAAATTAATAATACTCACAAGTGAAAGATTAAGAATTTAAAAATGCAAATAAATTGAACGATATAAAGTTTTTCAAACAGACATTTCCGACGTGAGAGACAAAATCAGAACGAGGCTTATTTTTCAACAGCATACATTTATTCCTGTCGTTTACAATGTATAAAAGGACAGTAATAGCTGAATCGGGTAATTTCACAATGAACATTTTACGCTTTTTTAAAGTTTCAAAAAAGAATGGGCTACTCTAAGTCAACTGAATTACTCGCAGACACAAAATTCAGCCAAACAGAATAAGATTAGGTTAATAGTAATAAATTAATAATTAAATTAAAGAAAAATGTGTACATTTTAAAAAATTCAGAATGGCGGCTCTATATAGTAGATATAATACACAGAAATAAAAAATAATTCAATAATATTGTCAATGAAAGTCTTATAAACCTCGAAATTATTTCCAAATATTATTTGTTAATGTATTTGCCTTTGTAGTTTCTTTATCAATAGAATTTTACGTCAAATTTAAAATATAAGTCCTTGTGGACAAAAATCTTTCTCCTGTATCTATGTTCGTCAGGAGACAAACCAGAGTCAAGAACATTCGACCTCAAACCGAGAAGTACCGTCGACAAAACGTTAATCCACTGCTGACCAGTATGACACTTAATCGCTGCCTTCAATGGACGGTGCCTGCGTTCGACCATACCATTGATTAAATAGTATTTATACTCATCACATTTAGGCAATAGAGCAACAATATCGATATGGATATGACTAAATCTTCCATCCGGAGCTACAAAATGTGAAGGTTGCAAAACCACATGACGATACACCTTCGACCTCTGTCAATCAATGCAACCCCTGCAGCATTTTTTAATAGCTTTATTCATTCCTTCCAGATGAAGAAACTCTTAAGACTGACTGTTAGTGACTTTTCCGCGGGGATGAGCGGAATTGTGAAACATCTCAAAAACACGCCTACGTAAAGACAACGAAACATATGGACGAATTATTTTACTAGAAAGATTACAAATAATGTCGGGTTGATCAGAATCCCAATGCATACGACTATGATTTAGAGAACTTGATCCTTCTTCCAAAAGTGTTTTTATTTCGTTCTCATCTTTTTGAGCGGTCTCTGAAAGACCGAGCTGACATTTGTCCACATTTAAGCGAAGCCAAGCATTAGACAGACGCTCAAGAACAATTTTTAAGTGATTTTCATGTTTCTCAAGTGAAGACGAAGCGATCAAAATATCTTCAACGTAGGCGAAAATAAAATAGATTTACCTAAAAATCTGATTAACGAATCATTGGAATGTCGAACCGGCATTTCTCAATTCAAATGTCATGACAGTAAACTCGTAAAGGCCAAATGGCGTTATAACTGTGGTCTTAGGAACATCATCAACAGCAATAGAAATTTGGTTATAGGTCATGAACAATTTTATTTGGAAAATAAATCTTACCAAAGAGCGTGTTGGAAAAAACTTGTAAATAAGGAATAGGATGTTTGTCAGGAATAGTACAGGCATTGTCCCTGTGACAACCTCCACAGCATCTCCATTCCCCATTTTTTCAGGATAATGTGAAGAGGCAAAGGTTAAGCCGCACAAGAAGGACGACAACGACCGGATGTTTCAATGCCCTGAAACCAGGATTTTGAGATAGCCAATTTATTAGAAACCAATGTTCGGGAACGTTCGGCAACAGGCGGACTAGTAGTCAAAATATAGTGAGCGACTTCACTAGGGAGTACACTACCGTCGGGAATTATCGGTACGATTGACTTGCTGGCAGTGAAAATTCAGCGCTGACTTTAAATCAAGATATTTAATTGTAGGGAATAGATAGAGATTTCAGACCTAGACTGTTTTAAAGCTTATTAAATTCTGCGTCTAATGACATTTAATTTGAATTTTTCTAAACATTTTAACAAATAATATGATATGAAATGTTTTGGAAAAAAATTCAATAATTTTCCCATTTTCGTTCATAAAGTTTGAACCCCTGCACATTTTTTAATAATGTATTGAAAATTTTGAAATTTTTGCAGCATAATCCATAAATCCTCAGCTTCAATTTAAGCCTTTGAAAATAAAAAAATATTGACTGGTTCATGAAATATCTTAAAAAATGTGAAAGTATGTTTTTCTATTAGTCAATCGTTGATGAACATTCCTCGTTCTCTCGCCTCCCTACTCTTTCGTTTCCCCAGAGCCGAAATGTCAGTTGAGCGGGGCCTTTTTTGAAACTTGAAACAATATTAAAGGTTTACTATTTTTATTATTATTATTGTTGCTATTATTATTATTATTAATTTCATGAACCAGTCAATACTTTTTTTATTTTCAAAGGCTTAAATTGAAGCTGAGGATTTAGGGATTATGCTGCTAAAATTTCAAAATTTTCAGTACATTATTTAAAAATGTGCAGAGGTTCAAACTTTATATACGAAAATGGGAAAATTATTGAATTTTTTCCAAAACATTTCATATCATATTATTTGTTAAAATGTTTAGAAAAATTCAAATTAAATGTCATTAGACGCAGAATTTAATAAGCTTTAAAACAGTCTAGGTCTGAAATCTCTATCTTTTCCCTACAATTAAATATCTTGATTTAAAGTCAGCGCTGAATTTTCACTGCCAGCAAGTCAATCGTACCGATAATTCCCGACGGTAGTGCATCTCAGAAACTTAACCCAATCTAGTTGTTTTTGGATATAAACTTGCATAATCCCTTAACGAAACTGTAATTTCTTCCGGCTGTAGTGATGAAGTGAGAGAAAAAAAGAAAATTATGAAAGACACAACTATAAAAGTTCCTAAATATTTTATTTCTATTGAATCAAAGAAATATGTTGGTATAATTAACGACATGATGTGGATTGTTGATTTTTTACAATCTGTTATTGGATGCCCTAGTGATTCAAACCATTTTGAATAAAAAGAAATGTAAGTTGGTGCGTCCTCCTTCTGTTTCTAGTTTCAGCAAATCGTCAAAAAAGGATGTATTGAAAACAAAAAGTGTGTCTAGTTTGAAGATGCATGTGAAAAGAGTTATACGAAGAGTTCGAGAGTACAAAATGTTATCACCGCATGCATGTCTGGATTGAAATTTATTTTCGTACATCGACGGTATTGCAAAAATTGTAGCAGGTTTGATTAATTTGCAAAAAACAATTATAAAAAAACTGTAAAAAATCTTATACATATTTGTATTTTGTTTTGCAAATGTTTAAACTCGACATATCATTAAATATTCTGGATGATTAATAAAATTAAAATACGAATTTCCAGAATTAATTATGTATTTTTATAACAGGACATTTTTTATTTTATTACAACATAATATTATTTCGTATTGAATGTAAAAAATTTGCATATATTTTAATGTGCAATAGCATTTGATAAAATAGAAAACGCAGAATTTTTTGGATTTTTCATCAATGCTGTAATAAATTTTTCCTCAAAATTAATCCATAAAAATTGAAACTGCTTATTTTTTCAAAATCAGGATCAGCCACACAAAATAATCCTTTTTTCCTGTACACATAATTTGCAAATTCATTTGTCCCTTGCACTTATAGCTTATTTTCCCATTACAGATATCATTTTTTATTGTTTTTGACGACCTTGGGCACTTAATTTCTACGACGAAATCAATCAATAGACAATCGGGTGAAGCTCCGAAAATTGGTCGTGATAGGAATAGAAATAAACCACTGTCTCTGACATTTACATTAATTTTTTTTTCTATTTTAGCAATAACTTCTGCTACTAATTTTCGTACACGTTTCATATAAACATTATCAAAAACTTTTTCGGATACTATAATACGTTTAACTAACGAGCCGTCTGCCGTTTGACGTCTACTTGCTTCGTAAATATTTGACGCTGTTATTCTTTCGAATCTCAATTTATGCCACAAAACATCGTTTTTTTATTTCTTGTCCTAGTTTCTGCTTGTATACAAAAATTTTGATTGATTTTCTCTCCAGCATAGGAGATAAAATCATCATGAGAATCCTGGTTAAAGCAAAAATTGCAAAGTAATTGGTGAATTGAGAGAGAATGAACAGCGTGTTTTATTAGTAGTAGTGTATCTTGACAATTGACTGCCCTACTTGTTGTGTTTGAAATTGTGCAGTAACTTGTTGTAAAAATGTACTATTGTCAACAAATTCTGTAGATGTCGATGAATCCTTGGCGTTCGACATTTCTTTGGCTATCATAAATTTAATAGACGCTCCAACATTCGATAGAATTGGTTTTTTCCAACAGCATTCTATGTCTGGCGGAGAAGCAGATTCGGATCTACGATTACTCCACATTAAAAAGGCAATACCATGTTTACACCCTCCTAAAATTAAAAACATTAATTATTTATTAATTATTTTTAAAAAAGTTTGTCCACTAGTTAAACACTATAAAGTTATGATCGTTTAAATAAATAACATTTGTTCCAATGACATTTTTTAAATTAATGTACTTTTTTGAAAAGTAAATTAAATATTTATAGAGTAAATAAATATGTCGAAATAAAATTCAAATTTAAAACAGTAGCAAAAAATAGTCTACTTCAATGTTTACAATGATAAAATCAAATCTTTGTGAAATTACAGGAATTTTATTTAAATATTTAACATAAGTTACTTTTTCTTTTGACGCTGACATAACCTATAACGGAATCACCGTAACTTTCTCTGGCATTTCTAAAATACACATTAAGAAATTTATAACTTTTAATTGAAACAATGTGTGAAATATACTAATAAATATACTTACACAGACGCTTTTACACCTCGAACTTCGGGATCATTGTATCTGTCATCAGTTACAAGATACTCTAAAACCATAAAAATCGATATTTTAGTCAAATTCGATGAATCAGCTTTTTTAAATCCCGGGTCTAATGCATAAGGCACTTTTTGATGTCATTAAAACATTTATTTTCATTTTAAAATGTAGTAAAATAATCATTTGTAGGATAATGAAAAAGGCCTATTTGACAAATGAATATTTAATACAGTCAAACAAACAAAAATTACTAATAGTACAATAATTTGAAACGGTGACAGCAATCTGTCAAGATAAATCGCGAATGGATCATGTGAAGCAGAAGACGTGACAATAAGCACCTGTGACGTCACGTTTCAGTGACCAATCAAAATCATTTTCTTTCAGCATAGATATTTTCAAAAATTTTATAATTTCAATTTAATTTTTTAATATGTAAACTAACAAATTTAAATACTTCGAATATATTGTAAAATATCTATATTTACCATTTCTTAAAAAAACGTAAAATTTTCTGACGCAAACTCCCTATTATTTTCTTTTGAAACACAAGTACCTTACTTTGTATTGAATAAATTTGAAGCCGAGTGGCGACCCTATTACGGAAAAAAGTGACATGGAAAAAATAATAATAACGAGTGTCGTATTTTGAGTGTGGTTATTTTTCTACGATACTAAAAAAATAACACTTATTAAAGAATGATAGTCAATGATAATATGTCTTATTCAACCAATTAAATAAAAAGTAATTTATTTAAAAGTATACTGAAAAAAATATATTTATAATACTGACATAAATATAGGCCAATACTCAAATATTATATTGGTGAATATGGAACAGTTATATGTATGTGAAGAACACCAATACTGTATTTGAAGAACAGAAATACAGTATTGCTGTTTTAGCTACACGCTCTAACTATACAAGTATGACAAAATCGACAATATCATTTTTTTTTAGTGTATAACATTAATTATAATACATTAATTACACAGGTCAACAAAAAAAGGCTTACTTTTTTATGAGATATGATAGTGGTTTCTGACGCTGAACACAATCTCGGTTCCAAAAATTGGCCATCACGTCAGGATTTTGAGAAAAGTAGGGGTAAAGATCCCAAAAACGTGTTTTTGAGCGTTTTCAATATTTTTTTCTCCTAAACCTGACGTACCAGAAACTTCAACATAGACTTAAATTGAATATCCGTAAGACCAAAAAAAAAATGAAAATTTTTTTTGGTTTTACAGATATGGGTCTTGTAGTAGACAATTCAAGCTTCAATTTAAGTCTATGTAGAAGTTTCTGGCACGTCAGGCCAGAAAATATTTTATTCAATATATATATTTTGTATTCAATATTTATTTGTTTAAATATTGTTAAAGTAGGAATTAATTAAAATTAATTATTTAAAAAAGATGTCATTTTTAGGGTTCCGTACACCTTCGGTGTACCAACGGAACCCTATTAGTGAGACTCTTGTGTCCGTAACCAAATCGTGCCCTCCCCTAGCGGCTAAAACTATTTGATTTAGAGAGCTCAAATTTGGTACAGATACGTATTTTCACATGTAAATTACAGGAAAATATAGAGAATGTGATTGGAGGTGATGGCCATAGCCACATTATTTGATTTAATTAACTGAAAATGGGTTTATTAGTATATTTTTACAGTCTGATCGCAAAAAATATTAAAAAATCTAAAACAAAATTTAAGAAAAAATTTTTTTTTATTAGAAAAATTTGTTTTTCTAATTTCCACATTATTTGATCTATTAACCAAAAATGGGTTTATTAGTATATTTTTACAATCTGATCACAAAAAATATATTAAAAAATCTAAAAAAAAAATTTTTAATAAAATTTTTAAAAAATTGGACAAGTGCGAGTTGAACTCGCACTGCAATGGCGGGTTCCGTTCACAAATATTAAAACAATACTTGCAACATTCATCGGTAAATGGTGGAATTAAAATAAACAATTAAAGAAATATATTAAAATCATTTCATAAAAAAAATAATTAAAAAAAATTAAAGTGTTGTATATCTAATATTGTAAACAATAATAAGTAGAGGAACAAAATTCGCACAATTAGTTCCTCTACACGGAAAAAAAAAGTCCATCAACCATTAATAGATTAGTATATTACTTTGAGACGGGACTCTTTTTCCGTTGATGGTTACTTAACTTCACTTAACAATTGAAAAACATCATTGAAGTATTAAAAAAGAGTCATGGAATGATTAGAATGCCAGTATGTGACCAATTGTTTTAGATTTAATGGTGAATTATTATATCAATGGATGTTTGAATGTTTACGAATCATTAGTAAAGTTTGTGAAACGTTAGTTGACTCGTAGTCTAAATCGGTGCTCTTCACCAGCGCATTGTTGCGCAGTGTACCGATGCGCATTTCTTCCGGTTTCTCTATAGTCCATGTGTTTTTGCTGTCTGCTATACAAATCCCTATATACTATTATGTGTAATGTGAATATTTAACTTAACTAATAATTTGCAGTTTGATTGCGTCTAGAAATTGACCTCGATGAAAATATATTTTCTTTTATATTTCTCGCTAATTAAAAAGTAGTTATTAGTGCAAAATCATTTCTCACAAGTTGTGAAAAATTTTGTTATTTGGTATATAAGAACAGTTCGCTTCTAAACTTAAAGTGTTATAAGTGTGCGTTTCTACGTGTAGTTATTATAAGTGCGAAAATGTATTGGTCTAAAGCGTCTAAGAGTGTAAATAAAATATCGGAACTGTGCAACGAAAAAATGTGTTTATTCTGTACCAAATAGTGTCTAAAATTAGGGATAATTCTGAAAGAATAAGTTGAATTTTTTGAATGCTTTTGATAGTCATGGAAAATTTAATAGACAGTTTTCTAAATTTTAGTGAACGAGTTTTATATATTGTGACTCCAAGTATGTTATCCATTCAATGATTTTGTGTCCCGTCTCAAAGTAATATACTAGTCTATTAATGATTGATGGACTTTTTTTTTCCGTGTACTTATTATTGTTACAATATTAGATATACAATACTTTAATTTTTTTTAATTATTTTTTTTATGAAATGATTTTAATATATTTTTTTAATTGTTTATTTTAATTCTACCATTTACCAATGAATGTTGCAAGTATTGTTTTAATATTTGTGTACGGAACCCGCCATTGCAGTGCGAGTTCAACTCGCACTTGGGCGATTCCACGCCACTTCGACAGTGTTTTGGAGTAAGCAAATGGATTTTAATGAAACTCTGGGATTTTAATCTGTATATAAAAAGAAATATTTTCACCAAAAATCAAGTCAAAATATTCGCTACTTTTTGAGATAGCAAAATTTTGAAAAAATTTTGAAATCGTTGTATCTTCCATATAACTTTATAAAAACTAAAAATTTTTTTTTGTAAAAATTCAGGATGAAAAAACGAACAAAAAATGTTCAGAATGTTTTTATAAAATTTTGTTAATTAACAAAGTTATTTAAATAATATTACTTAACTTTTAAGCGGCCGGATCAAATTCTATTGTTTAAAGTGGAAAATTAACTTGATTATCTAATATTTCATTTTTCAGAAGAAAATTCATATACCACCAAGAACTTTTTAAATTATTTAACATTTCATTTTGCACTCAAACAATATCACTCACTACAAACAGACGATTTATGCTGCGCGCGCATCTTTTATCTGGTCTTAGAAAAAATGTCTTCCACTAAATCAAACGAAAGATGCGCGCGCAGCGTAAGTCGTCTGTTTGTTGTGAGTGATATTCCCAGGTGCGAATTTTCGGTTGGCCCATAGTCGGGCCAACTTTTACAAGGTCGGTCCAACTTCTCGTGCCAGAGGTTGGGCCAACCATACAGATGATAACGGTTGGCGACGATGGTTGGCCCGACAAGTCATAAGGAAGTTGGCCCAACTTAAAATGCATATGTTGTGCCAGCTATACATTTCAATGGTTGGTCCAAAAACTGACGCCAAAGTTGGCACGACTTTAAATGCGTAAGTTTGGCCAACTTTAACAGCCAAAGGTAAAAAATTATTAAAAAACTAAATTATTTAAACAATTAACACGTTATTATTAGCAAGAACATCAGATATAACCTTTACCTAATATTATTAAACACAATCTCATACATACATTTTCGAAAATATCTACCGCTTGCTGGGATCGAACCCCTAACCTAACGCGCCGAAGACTTATACACTGACCACTACGCTACGCTCACATGGGAGTCCATACCGTTAAATGTATATTAAAGCTGCAACAGTCGGGCCAACCGTGGCCCAGAGTTAGGCCAACCGAGAAAGTTTAAGTCATTTAAACTGTTTTTCACAAAGTTTTGCCAACCGTGGCCCAGAGTTAGGCCAGCCGAGAAAGTTTAAGTCATTTAAACTGTTTTTCACAAAGTTTTGCCAACCGTCGGGCCAACCGTGGCCCAGAGTTAGGCCAACCGAGAAAGTTTAAGTCATTTAAACTGTTTTTCACAAAGTTTTGCCAACCGTCGGGCCAACCGTGGCCCAGAGTTTGGCCAACCTAAATTTGTAAGTCATATGAGATACGTTCCCCATAGTTGTGTCGACCTTTGTCGCCAAAGTTGGCCCGACGGTTGGTTATACTCTGCATGTAATGGTTGGCTTGCAAAGTCGGGCCAACTGTGGGCACTAGTACTTGCCAAAGTTGGACAAACTCTGGCAACCAAAACTTCGCTTGACAAAGTTAGGCCAACCGTGGGCCAACCTTCAAACTCTGGCGGCCAACCTAAATTCGCACCTGGGTTGTTTGAGTGCAAAATGAAATGTTAAATAATTTAAAAAGTTCTTGGTGGTATATGAATTTTCTTCTGAAAAATGAAATATTAGATAATCAAGTTAATTTTCCACTTTAAACAATAGAATTTGATCCGGCCGCTTAAAAGTTAAGTAATAATATTTTAAATAACTTTGTTAATTAACAAAATTTTATATAAAAACATTCTGAACATTTTTTGTTCGTTTTTTCATCCTGAATTTTTACAAAAAAAAATTTTTAGTTTTTATAAAGTTATATGGAAGATACAACGATTTCAAAATTTTTTCAAAATTTTGCTATCTCAAAAAGTAGCGAATATTTTGACTTGATTTTTGGTGAAAATATTTCTTTTTATATACAGATTAAAATCCCAGAGTTTCATTAAAATCCATTTGCTTACTCCAAAACACTGTCGAAGTGGCGTGGAATTGCCCACTTGTCCAATTTTTTACTTTAACCAAACGTGTCCTTTGGACGAAAAACGTAAAAGGTAGTGGATCCCCTCTCTACTTCACTATTCTACCGTACTTGTTAAAAACTTAGTTAAGTCATATGTTAGTGAAACCGAGAAAATGACGAAAAACTGTATTAATAAACCTAATATAGTATAAAAAATTATTTAATTTAACTTCACTTCCTAGGTAAATTGATAGAGTTCATTTTAATTCTGCAGTCGAAAATTAATTATTTATACAAATTATATTAAAAAATGGACTTATGTGTTATTTTTTAAAAGCAAAACTTAGTTAAATTGACTTAAGGAGTGCTCAACGAGAAGGTGGTCGAGTTCAGGTGCCGATCAGAAGCAAGAACTTAGTTAACTCCACACGTGACGTGGTGGGGGAATAACATCTATATAATACTTATGTGACGCGATCTGAAAAATCTTTACTTTATCTTTATTAGACTTTTAATTTCAACTAGCAATCTAACGCGCGCGTCTAATACTTTGTTTTGTGATTTAGGCATTTTGAAAGAAAGATTATGGGCCAATATTTCTGAAAACGATCACCTAAATAAATAAATTTAATTTTCAAAGTTTACTAATTTTGTTTCGACATGAGAAAGTATTATTAAAATAAAATTTTTGAATCTCTATTTGTTAATGTTTTTATGACTCTTACAAAAAAATATTTTCGTTTTACTACTAATTAGCATTTTTGATAATAAAAACTTCAAAACAATTTGGCATTCCTAATCTATTGTTTTATTTATGGCGTCAAGAAAAAAGCCATATAAATTACAACACTTATCATGTTGTAATTTGCGTGTCATACTTTTTTGTAAGCATATATTTGACCTCAGAAATTCAAAAATGAGATTGGTAAAAAATGTTATTCCGTGTGTGTAAACATGACATTTACATAAATATTTCCAGATTATGAAGAGCATTGGGATGAGCTTTTTTTAAATTGGAGGTCTCACGTGCGGACATAAAACCCGAATATTTTGAGATATATTAATAAAGTTTAACTGTATTTTTTTATTTTTAATTTAGAAAAAAAAGTATTTTGTGATAATTATATAATTATAATTCTTACTTTTAAAGTAATTATCAAATAATTAATTTTTCAAATTATAAAGGATAAGGATTTAAATCATACAATTTTACTTTTCCTTTATGACAACAACTACTAAATTTTTTATCCGGTAGCCTTTCACCAAAAAATTTAACGCGTCACAAAATATACATTTGACATTCATGAAACCTAAATAATTTTGGGAAACTCTATTTTCATCAAAATCTTCAGACAAGGATAATTCCAACTCCTAAAGTTTCCATCATTTTTCCATTTTTTTCAATTTTACTTGCTAAATCCTTTTCTTTGCGCTGCTCTTTTTCTAATTTTGTTTCCAATAACAATTTCTTTTTTTACTTTCTAAATTATTGTTTTGTCGTTTTTTTATCATCGTCCGTTTCCAAACATAATTCTTTTCTTTTATGATTTAAATTGTTTTGTTTCATTATTTGTTTTTTATATACATTTTTCGCTTTTCTGTAATTATGTTTTCTCAATCTATCATTCTCTAGTCTTATTTTTTTCTGTTCATCTGTTTCTTTAAACCTTGCCTTCCTTTTCCTCTCCTTGTCCTTGTCTGATTCTTTTCTCAGCAATTTTTCAAATTCTGTAATATGATTGTCATTTAACTTTTTAAAATTTAAATTTTTTCATAAATGGAAGACGAGTTTGGTATTTCTATGAGTTTTGTAGCTCCATCCGTTAAAAGACGTTTCCAATTATATTCAACAAAAAAAGGTCTAATAAAATTTGTCATTTCCACGGAAGGAAATGAAATTAAACGATTATTTTCAAATATAAAAATTAGATGTCTCATTTCACTATGAATATAATTAACAGTATTTGGCAATTTATTGTAATATAAAGCTGTTGCAAACGCTATTGCATATATTATGACACAGTCAATTCCATTCGGTTGTATATTAACAGTTGAAAAAACTACCGGTGGTTTGAAACGATATAATCTAAGTAAATATTTTTTTATCATCATTTAAGTATCCCTTATTAAGACTGTTATAAATACATAGCCTTAATCCATCATAATAAGTACAAATCAAATAACCAGATTTGCAAGCACCACTAAAAAGTATTTGAATGTACTTCTGATTTTAGTCAATCGGAATAATTAATTCAGGCGTATTTAAATATAAAGTACTTTGCATGTTAAATGCTAATTTGATTCTCTTCTCAACAAATTTTCAAATTTAGTAATATGATTGTCATTTAACATTTTTCCTTCAGTATGTAGAACTCTATGATCTTTATTAATTAAATAAACCTTTTCTTCTTTGTTAGACATGATTTTTTAATAAAATAAACAAATAATAGAATATTTTTCAAAAACTTATTTTTAGAAAACAGGTTTAAACTTAAAACTTCTAAATCATCACTAATTAAGGGGATCCCACATACCGACAATGCAGATCTAAAATGGTTGAAAATCTGCAACGACCGTTTCTTAGAAAATATAAGATATTATGATCTATAAATTTGACAAACTCACTTTTTAACATAAATACACAAGATGAGTATTGTATTTGTTGTAATTATTGAAAAAAAAATATTCATAAAAAGTTAATTATGAGCAGTTTCCAACAGCCTAAACTGCAACGACCTTTTCTTGAAAACAACAAAATCAAAGTAACTTTTCCATTTGACAAACTTAATTTCAATAAAAAATACACATAATAAATTCCCCACTTTTCCTTCCTCTATCAAATTATGTCCCTCTTTTTTTACCTGACCCGAAAAATGTAGAAAACATGATACCCCCTTCTAAACCCAAAAAGTGGGCATTACTTTTTTAACTATTCGTCTCTCTTTCGTTCCCACTCTAAACTAAAAGGAGAGACAATACCTCCCTCCCTCTCTTTCTCTCTCACTGTGAACAGAATATACATATAAGGAAAGACTAACTTAATATATATACATATAGATATAATAATAATATTCTCCTCTCTTTTGCTCCTACTCTAAACTAAAAGGACAGGCGATACTTCCCTCTCTAACCTCTCTATCAATCTTTCTCTCTCACTGTGGACAGAATGTACACGATCTGGACAGGCTGAATGAAAGAATTCGAAGTTTATTATAGTTAATTCTTTTATCGTAAAAGATGCTAATTTTGCTCAATTTTTCAATTCTTTTTTGAATAACTTCGGGAAATAATGAATGACACTGAAAATACATAATCTCTAACCCTTTCTCTTTCATATTACTGCATAACGAAATTAAAAGGTTAACTTTCACAGTTTAGTGCTTAAACCGTTTTACATCGTTAATTTTCAGTTATAAGAGTACTATTATTTAGAAAAATCGAATTATAAATTAAAATAATTAACATACTTAAAATATCTAGGCTCAAACATCTTTTTTGTAGACTTATTTCCTGAGCGAATTTACACTACAAATTTGAATTTTTTAAAATTGATTTTTTTCAGAATCTATTTATTGCTTTCACTTTTGTGCTTTATGAAAATCATGTTGTCGATACAGGAAATGTAATGTTCAGAAGGGTTCAACTTAAAAATTTTAAAGTAAAGGTTTATTACCTACATTTTCATACTATTTGTTCAATATGAAAATTACTAACTTGTGGTTTAAATATAATTTTTATTGTAAGTTATCAATGAATCTACTGCAAATAAATTTTTAATTAAATTTTACTATTTAGATTAACCAAAACAATTGTAAGTCTTAAATATTTCTGTCTAAAAGGTATGGTAATCGAATTTTAAAAAATAGATTTCTGTTGAGCGAATTTACCCTACATGAGCGAAATTAGCCTCTCTTACGGTATTTTAAAAATATTTTTCTCTTATAATTCTTTTTGCTTTTTCTCAACTTCTATTTTTATATTTCTTTTTTTGTAATTCTTTTTCTTTAACTTTTGCACTTTCAATAAATCTTTATTTTCATAAATTATGCTTTTTTAAATTCAACCTTTTATTATTTATCAATTTTCTTTAAATCTTTCAATTATTCACTTTTCTTTAATCAAACTTTTTAGTAACTCTTAAATCTTTGAGAGTCCCTTGCTCAGGGAAGAAAACTACAATTAGATCTGCACGATCTCTACGGCTAACTCGCCGGACTTAAGCTTCAGGCTTCTATTGCCTGGACAGAAGTCTACATTCTCAATTGACTGGGCTAGCTGCCGGCTACACGTCCTAGATTCAACTGCCCAGATTTCCTTGTGTCAATCAATTCTATTGAAAGACGATTTAGTTGGGAAATCGTATGTTAAGTTTATTGCACTTGACTGTTGTCAAGCCAATTCTGCTAGGTTGCAGATTTAGGCAGTGGCGTGATCCGAGTTCAGTGACTCGGATGCACCACTTCTTGTATTGAGCAATTTACTTTACTTTAATATATTCTAACTATTTCTCAAAAACATTAATAAACTGTTTGTCAAAGAAAAGTAATTTATTAAGAAATATGGTATTATATTCTTTAGGTTTTTCACCCCGAAAATTGTGAAACTCGAAGGAATGTTAAACTCAATTAAATCTCTTATTTAAAATAGAATTAGATTTTTACCTAATTAAAATGCATTGGAATAAAATATTCAAAATGAAGAATGTTCCTTTTGTGAAATTACAAATATTTGTTTTTGTGTAAAATGTTTATGTTATATTTACAAAATCTCGTGTTGTGTATGATTGATATGTATGATTTTAGTTTTATAGTATTGTAAATTAATTGTTTACGATTAAGTAAGTTACAGCGTTCGGTTGTAACAAATATTATTATATATTTATAACTACATATATGTTATAATAAATGTATACAGGGTATAATTATCTGTCGCATGAACAGAAACTTTACACTATTACATTAATTAATAATATTAATTGGCGACGTTAACAATTTTCTATTAATGTCCATTGATCACGGATAATAATATATAAGACCAATTTTTTATAGGAAATTAATAAAAACATTTATTATAACATATTGTTATAAATTTACAATTATATTAAACAAATAAATATTGAATATATAATAATTTGTTTATTTAGTAGTATATAATTAAATATTTGTCTAGAAGACATACTTGCTTACTTATTTACTTTTTAATTAATTCATTGAATAAGACACATGATTAAGTTGCTTCTATACCTCCACGTTTCAGAGTATATTCAGAAACATCAAGGGGTTTATCTAATTTTGATTGGCTATGCTCATAGAGAATATCTAAAAAATTGGAAGTTGTGGAATTTCTCTATGGGAATAGCCAATCACAATTAGAGAAATTCTAAATATACTCAAATACGTGAAGGTATACAAGCGCCTTTATCATTGATTGTAATTCTTCAATAAGTGTTATTTTCTCAGTGTCGTAACGAAATAACCACACTTAAAATACGACACTCATGAGTGTAATCTTTTTCCGTAAGGGCTGATAGGTGCATTGAAATTCAACTGTGACGATTCGATTCTGGATTCGCGCAGCTGCGAATGGGAGAAAATCAATGAAGAATAAATTTTTTTTAAATTTTATAATGCTTATTTAAAAGCTGAAATTCTAACAAAGATTTCTATGTTTTTAAAAAAATGTTATCTATATTTTTCTAGATTTTCGAAAAACTTAAAATCAAGATACCAAAATAAGAAAATATGATAATCTTTTGCTTTCTTTCTCACTCTACAACTTACAAAATGGTTAACGAACTGATTTCAAATATAGCTTATTTTACGCAAAATTTAATAAGCTTTCTAACCGTTTTTAAGTTTTATTTGTATCTTCTTTTACTGCCCAGATATGCTTGAAAAAGTGATGGTATGTTTTCCTCTTACAGTCGCGTGTAATCGTCCTGATACTCGTGGTCGGTAGTATACGATACAATAAACTTTTTGTTTTGAGTAAAAAATGAAAAAAAATAATTTGTCTAAACCTACCGTGTATGGGCTCAAATGTAAAACACTTTGTGTATCTTAGTTTTTAGTAGCTTATATGTTTTGTCGCATCTTACGATTCACAAGTAACTCACTTTAGAAAACATTACTAAAGTGTAAAATACGATTTTTCTATTTCTACAGGTTATTAAAATTTGATAAACATTAAATTATTTCAGATAAGAGCAACGTTATTTGATATATTAAGCAGTAGCAGTTCCTCTGATCATCCATTATGTGATGAATGCACAGATACCCTTCTGATGTTAATGGACCAACAGCTAAGATTAACTGAAAGTGAATGGGCTGACTACAATGAATATTTAAAAAAATTGGATGTTGAGCAAGAAAATGAAAGAAATGAAGATGTTAAAATGGAGAATTTGTCAAAAGAATTACAAGATGCCACAGCAGAAGAAAACAGAATAATAAGTGAATTGGAAGCTTTAAGAAATGAAGAAACCTATACAAAAAATGCCATCAGACAACAGGAAATTGAACGAGAGAGATTACAAAGTGAAGAAGAACGATATTGGAGAGAATATTCAAAACATAGACGAGATCTTATGTTGGCTGAAGACGAATGTAGAAGGTAACATTCCCAAGCCTTTAACAAAGTAAATTGTTATCATATGTGACGCTCCACGGTGAAAGGGACCTTAGCTGCAATAGACAAATTTTACAGAAAAGGCATTTAAAGTAGAACCACTCTGATTGGTCAAGGCGTTCCAATGAAATTCAGCCCCACTACTCATTACACATTGATAGTTGTCCGTGTTACACGAAGTGCACGAATTGTACGTGCATGGCCAGTGTAGTAGTATTAGTAAGTAGAGGGGCAGATTTTCTGAATAACCACGTGTAAACATTGAACAAGCTCATTTTTAAACATTAATAACAAAAAAACCTGTAAGTAAAAATTATTTTTTACTTTTGCATATGAAAGAACAACTCAAAAACTATAGAATGACATAAGTAACTCAAAATTAATTTTTTTGCAGCTAAGGTCCCTTTCACCGTGGAGCGTCACATATATAGAATTATTAAATCCGCAAAATATTAACTTATTTAAAAAATAATTATAGAAATTATGAAGGTAGAAGTTTTTGTCTTGTACACTGAAAAAAATGCCTAAATGATCTGAGCATCCATTATAGCATTAAGGTTACTTTAACTAGGAATCTTGATTATATTGACAAATTTAGTGCTGTAGTAACCAGGATTCCTAGTTAAAGTAACCAAAATTCTTAGTGGATGACTCTCGTAACTAGGAGCATAGTCAAATCGCCTAAGAATTTTTTTCAGTGAAGGTTGTAAGTGACATAAGTGCTTTTAAAATCGAATAACAATTGGGTTAGGATTTCTCAAATGGATCACCTAAGTCCGAAAATTATTTTTTACTCCTCATATGGTAACAAAAAGGGCCTAAGAAATCTAGAACCAAAAAAATAATTTATTAATGTTATTAACAATTTAATTTTTTGTAGTCTTAAATACGAACATTTTTTTCGAGATCCAGTTAACCATTAAAAATGACTGAGCTCTGAAACCGACAACAAAAAATTTGTATGAATAGTAAGACTGTTTTTTTTACTAATTAAACAATTCTTAGGACAGGTACTATTGCACCATAACTTTTCTCCTAGTCAGAATGGGTAGCATCGCAGGTATAATTGGGACTAGCAACCCAGTCAACTATCCCAGGTTCAATCCTAGCGTCGTACGTCTCTCTTCATCTGAAGCGATGCCGTAGAATTGATTTTTTGCTCAGAGAACGTCCTGAGTTAAGAACCATCTTACTAGAGCACATCTTTACTAGAGTGCACTAACTAAGCAGTCGTCGAATAATGATAATAATCGGAATGTAAATTCATGACTACATTCGGGAATAACTTTATCTAGTAATGCTCATCTCGCTCGCGATAACGTAACGTAGTATAGCTCGGTTGACGGGATCCTGTGGCTTGCGAACACGAAGGTTAAGCATTGTTAAGTGCGGTTAGTACTTGGATGGGTACATTTGTGATGGCTATCCCAATGCAATTAAAGTGACCATAAGAAAAAATAAGGTTATGATTTTTATTTAAGATAATGAAGAACCTAAATGTGGTGAATTTAAACATTAAGGGCCGTAGTGTCTATAAATAGTATATTACGAAACTAGGCCAGAAATTTAGATTTCCTGGCCGGCGTGATATATAAGGCCGAGGCTATAAATATCATGCTTGCCAGGGTATCCAAATTTCTGACCGTATGTCGTATACAATTTTTCTGTATCCCCAACCGAAAGTACGTAAAATAATTATTGCAAAATATAAAAATAGTTATAAATTATTATCTTGGGAGTTCCAGTGTATTTAAGTAAAACCTTTCACTTTTATATGCGATTATGTTAAAAATAAAAATGTTAAACACAATATTCAAAAATATTCAATGTTCAAAAAAATCAAAAAAGGGTATTAGTCGTTCAAGAATGTTTTGTTGACAAAAGTCAATTGAATTCGCTTGAAACTGGTTACTCGGGGGTTTTTAAGGTCGCTGATAACGAATATGATGTTGGATTTTCAAAATTCAAAATGGCGACTCCAATATGGCGGACATATTTTAGAAAAGTCAATTGAAATCGCTTGAAACTGGTTACTTGGGGGTTTTTAAGGTCGCTGATAACGAATATGATGTTGGATTTTCAAAATGCAAAATGGCGACTCCAATATGGCGGACATATTTTAGAAAAGTCAATTGAAATCGCTTGAAACTGGTTACTCGGGGGTTTTCGAAAATTCCCAGGAGTATATCGATCATTATGTTACTGATTGACATATTGTGATTTCTGGATTATGCACGGCATCAAGGAAATGTAAAATACCCAGAAACAACACTTACGAACAATATCTTAATTGCAGCAGATATAGCACCAAAATAAAGAGCATGCAGAATAAAAAAAACACTTGAATTAGTAAATCACTAACTTATCTTGACTTAAACTTGTAAATCACCCCCTGCTCTTGCCTTCAACGGCTGAATCACATACTAATTCTTTAAACTGCTGAATTATTTTTTGATCTTGCCTTAAACTGCTTTATCACCTTATGTTACAACTGTCTGTATATCTTTCTACGTTTCTTTCTAACATTTTATTAAGCTATTAGATTCTTCCCCTCTCTTTGTCTATTTTTCTCTCTACCTAAGTGTGTTTTTACCAATGTAACATCATATTCGTTATCAGCGACCTTAAAAACCCCCGAGTAACCAGTTTCAAGCGAATTCAATTGACTTTTGTCAACAAAACATTCTTGAACGACTAATACCCTTTTTTGAACTTTGACCGTCTGTATCTCAAAAACTGGTCATTATTTTGAATTTTGTCCCATACATTTTTTGTTCACAAGGTCAAAAACTACAAATCTGCAAAGTTACAAAAAAATTGGCTGAGAGCCAAATTCAATATTAAAAGTTCAGGGTCCTTTGCACGCCAAGTAGCAGAAAATTCTAATGTTTACTTTCAAAAGAGAACAAAAATATTAATATTAATATATTATATGAAGACATTCGAAGTATACTATTTTTCTTTTGGAATCTTAAAGAAATCACTGGTAAGATTATTTTAGTGTTTGTTTCGTTCAATTTCGTGGTGCATTCCAAAAGTAATTTAATTATTATTTAATAACTTTTTTGATTATAAAAATTTTATGTAAACATATTTATGTAAACAGTTTTAAGTCAATCCAATCAATTTTTTATTTTGTTGTTCGACATATTGGATCCGTTATTTTGAATTTTGAAAAACTTATGTCAGATTCATAACCAGTGACCTCGAAAACCCCCGAATAACTGGTTTCAGGAAAATTTAAGAACTTTTTAATCACTTTTTTTACGTTGCGCATATATGTGGCAAAATTCTACAACTGTCCAAGTCAAAGAATGAATTTTCTCTAAACTTTGCTAAAATGTTACTATTATTAGTAGAAATGTAAATACACATTTTTTTTGAATTTGATAAAATATTTTTTGAGTTATGGAGTTTCAAAATTTTGATTTTTTTTTAAATATCTTTTTTCAATTTAAAAAATTGATAAGTAAAATTAATCAAATTTAAAGAATGAATAGTGTTTTTTAAAGGAGTTTTCACGGGCTATAAGCTGGTAATAAAAAAAGTTGTTTTCTTTCAATTTGACCATAAAATTCAAGGTCAAATTCTTAATTTCAATATATCTCATAATCGATGTTTTTTATTTTGTTCTAACCTATCCCAGTCAAAAGATTAACTTTTTTCCTATGAGCCATGTGAAAACCAGAGTGGGACCATGGACATTTTTGAGGAAAATAATAATTTATCATTATTTTGCATAGAAAATGATAATTTATAATTAATTTCTTTTAAAAGTTACTTGGTCCCACTCTGTTTTTTTACATAGCTCATAGGAAAAAAGTAAGCTTTCGATTGGGATAGGTTAGAATAAATTAAAAATCATCGATTTTGAGATATATTAAAATTAAGAATTTGACCTGGGTCAGAATTCGTGAAATTTTCACAGAAAACAAAAAGTATTTTTTTTAATTTAAAATGATGAAAAAACATTTCTATTTGGTCTTAGGAATGTATGCACCAAAGAAGAGAAAAAAAATTATTTTTTATAAAAGTTATTGCAAAATTAATTTTTTTGCAACTTTTTAAACAAAATGTCATTTCTTCTAAATGAATGAACCGATTTAAGTGAATCAAGCGGGAATATAAAGGGAATAAAAAATACTTTCGTTTAGAATTAAAATTTTTTAAAAAAGTTTATATTTTAATAATTATTTAATAAATTATTTATAAACAATTAATTTTTTTAAATTTTCTACGCTTTTAACCCTCCGTCACACACAGCTTGGAAAAAATTACGACTTTACACAGGTTTAGAGGGAATCCCTCACCACATTGTAAAATAAGCGACATAACAACATAAACAAAGGAATCAATATAAATTTAATTTTAACACAAACTTATAAATATGTAGTAAATTATTCTAAATTATAAAATTAATAAAATTAATTTTCAGTCTCAAAAATAAAATTTAATTACACGAATGCACATCTTCGAAGGAATTACACTTTACATGTAAAAATAATGTAACATTAACAAATAAGCAAAAAAATTATTAAATAATTTTTTTTATTACATTTATAATATAATTATGCCATTAGCCAATAGTGGAACAAAAAATATTTCGAAAACTTGATTTTTTTATTTAACATAACCTCACTTTTTCGAGTTTTTTCTGGCTTTGAAGCTTCATAATTAAATATTAATTATGTTTAAACTAAATGTTTTTTTAGAAATATGTTGAGGAGTAAATTGTCGAAAGGTATAGAGACTGATTTTATTTTGCAATGAGGAAAACAAAAGTTATTTAAAAAATACTGAAACCGAAGAGGGAATCCCTCCCTAGGTGTGTGACGGAGGGTTAAATTTTTTTTTTAAATATCTACATACACTTAAAACTATAAGAAGGGCAGTTCCATACGAAAAGCAAATGTTCGATCACCGATTTTTCTTAAAGTTCGTAATTTTGTAGTACTTGGGGTACTAAATAACTGTGCCAAACAGTTTTGCGAAAAAAAAATTTTTTGCAAGATATTTAGATATGAAAAATCGGAAACTGAAAAAAATGACTTTTTTGAGAATTTTTATTTCGAAAACTATTGATTCTACAAGAAAAAGTCATTTATTCAAAATTGTAGAGAAAATGTCAATTTTTTATAATATTAAAAAAAATTTAAGAAAAATTAATTTTTCAATAATTTGTTTAAACAATAATTTTTTATTGTTAAAAAAAAGTGAAGGACATCATGGAATATTCTAGAAAAATTGTTTTCTCAAAATTTGAACCTTCCTTAATAAGTGGTTAAATTTTTAAAGAAGTGTTTTTTGGAGTTTTTGAGAAAAAATTTTTTGAAGTTTGCGCTACGAGTTTTTGTGCGTTGCG
Source organism: Leptopilina drosophilae (assembly GCA_032873175.1). NCBI lineage: Eukaryota > Metazoa > Arthropoda > Insecta > Hymenoptera > Figitidae > Leptopilina > Leptopilina drosophilae. Next base: position 13,546,965 of record CM065484.1, read on the forward strand.
CTAACTAAGCAGCGCCTATATCAGTGTATTTTAAAAGATGATATGCCCTTTACTGCTCGCCCCGAATACATTTATTAATCATATACCTATATATTATTATTATAAACAGTTTAACAATATATTTTTAAACATTATTTTTCTTTATTAATGTAAAAAATCTTTTCCTTCACACTTTACTTAGGCCTTAGCCTGAGTAATACCTAAGTTTCTGTCTGTAAATTTATGTGACACGAAATTAAAAATGCATTATGAACATTTCAAAGGAATGGTTATAATGTAATTTTAATTGATTTTTAATTTAAAAACTTTACCATTGGTTCCTTGCAATGATGTGGGCGGTAACGCCCCCGTCTCGACCCTATACTTGACCCTTCCTATGGGTTAATTTTTTACCTGAATGACATTTTGTCACTCTTGTTTTTGCTCTTGTGCACTTCGGACGTTTTTAAGCTTGTGATTTTTCATTGGTTTTGTTTTGTTTTTCGAAAGTGTTAAGAATGCCAAATAATAAGATTTGCTGCAATCCCTTCAAACTTCCTCAACATTCTTGGGTAAAGAAAAATATCTCACGGCCAACTGCATTGTGTAAGGAGAAATTTCCGGATATTGGAGAGTATATTTGCATGTCTTGTAAATTGTTAATATCAAAGGGCTTGGATCCACCAAAAAGCAGTTACGTAAGTACTGAAATTGATGTCAATGATAATGAAAATAATTTGTGTTCATGGCAGAGTTCTTCTATTTCACTTACAAGTGAATTTGATCCAGAATATATTCAGAATGACGATGGGCGCGAAATGATCAATTTAGTTAAAAAAAAATTTGAAAGTGCATCAACTGCCAGAGAAAAAATCCATTGGTTAACAATTACTCTTCTTACTTGGGATATTGCAAAATTACAAAAAGAATTTAAAATTTCGTATAAATTAGCTGTACATGCCAAAAATGTTCAATCTGAATATGGTTTTGGATCATATCCACCTGCAAGAGAATGTAATAGTTTTTCTAATAGCGAATCAGAAAAAGTGGTAAATTTTTATCTGTCCGAGGAAATAAGTCGTGTCATGCCAGGTCAAAAAGATGTTGTTTCTGTTCATCAAAAGGATGGTAAAAAAGCAAAGTTACAAAAACATTTAATTTTGTGTAACGTAAAGGAAGCTTATGTAGAATTTAAAAAAGAGAATCCAGAAATAAAAGTAGGATTTAGAAAAAATTTGCTTCTTTACGTCTTAAGCATTGTATTCTTGAAGACAGTCATGGAACACATATCGTATGTGTATGTAAAATCCATCAAAATTTCAAATTATTATTGAATGGTTTAAAATGTATTTTTCATGAAATTCCAGTTACAAATTATATAGATATTTTAAATAGTGTGATTTGTGTTGAACCAACAAGAGATTGTTATTTCAAAAAGTGTAATTTTTGCCCTGGTATTGAAAACATTGTATCTCAAATAGAAGAAACTCTCTTAGAAAATAACTTTAAATCCTTAACTTATCAACAATGGTTAAATACTGATCGTTCTTCTTTAGAAACGGTCACGCAGGAAGCAAATGATTTTCTTAACAACTTCAAGCAGCAATTAAATGTACTTCAAACACATAACTTCATAGCTAAAAATCAAAATAAATTTTTGAAAGATCTAAAATTGAATTTAAAAATAGGTGAATTCATTGTAATCGGCGATTTCTCTGAAAATTATACTTTTATTATTCAAAATGCAATACAGAGTCATCACTGGAACAACAGTCAAACAACGATACATCCTTTTGTAATTTATCGTTCTGATCGTGACGAAAATAGTATTGCTAAATTTGAAAACTTTGTAATAATTTCTGAATGTAATGAACATACCACAGAAGCTGTTTACCTTTTCCAGAAAAGACTAATTACATGGCTTAAAACAAAGTATAGTTCAGATGAATTAAAAAAATTTATTATTTCTCCGACGGTGCAGCATCGCAGTACAAAAATAAAAAAATTTTATCAATTTAACACATCATTTCGATGATTTTAATATAGCAGCTGAATGGCATTTTTTTGCGACTTCACATGGAAAAAATGCTTGTGATGGACTTGGTGGTACAGTGAAGAGATTTGTACGACGTGAAAGTTTAAGAAGACCAGATACTGAACCAATTACATCTCCTAAAACATTTTTTCAGTTAGTGGAAAATAAATTTGACACAATTACGTTTGACTTTTGTTCCATTGAAGACCATCAAAATATAAATTTAGAAATATCTGAACGATTTAAATCTTGTAAAACAATCACCGGTACAAGAAGTTTCCATTCTTTTGTTCCAATTTCAAATAAAGAAATAAAATGTAAACTTGTTTCTAATTTCAACGACACCCATTCCCAAATATTAAACATCATGTAATTAATTGAAATTCTTTTGGTATTGTATTCACAGTTATATAATTTATTTGCAATATGTATGTAAAATTTTTTAAAAAATTAAAACATTTTTCTAATAATTTTTTTTTCAAACATTGTTTCTAATGCATAAGTTTTTTGCAATAATTAAACACAAATTTTTTGAACACGCCAGCATTTAAAATAAAATATATGTTGCCAGTCCTAAGCCTGGGTAAAGTGTGAAGGAAAAGATTTTTTACATTAATAAAGAAAAATAATGTTTAAAAATATATTGTTAAACTGTTTATAATAATAATATATAGGTATATGATTAATAAATGTATTCGGGGCGAGCAATAAAGGTCATATCATCTTTTAAAATACACTGATATAGGCGCTGCTTAGTTAGCGCAACGCACAAAAACTCGTAGCGCAAACTTCAAAAATTTTTTTCTCAAAAACACCAAAAAACCCTTCTTTAAAAATTTAACCACTTATTAAGGAAGGTTCAAATTTTGAGAAAATAATTTTTCTAGAATATTCCATGATGTCCTTCACTTTTTTTAACAATAAAAAATTATTGTTTAAACAAATTATTGAAAAATTAATTTTTCTTAAATTTTTTTTAATGTTATAAAAAATTGACATTTTCTCTACAATTTTGAATAAATGACTTTTTCTTGTAGAATCAATAGTTTTCGAAATAAAAATTCTCAAAAAAGTCATTTTTTTCAGTTTCCGATTTTTCATATCTAAATATCTTGCAAAAAATTTTTTTTTTGCAAAACTGTTTGGCACAGTTATTTAGTACCCCAAGTACTACAAAATTACGAACTTTAAGAAAAATCGGTGATCCAACATTTGCTTTTCGTATGGAACTGCCCAGAAATCAAAATCCGTTGAGAAAATTTTGGAGCGACAATTATTTTAAAAGTTATAATGGAAATTATATTGGCGCGGTGTAGTGAATCAACACTGAACTTAGTTTTTGATCATTTTTATGGTTATATAACTGAATAAAAATGTTAATTCGACAATGTTTTGTTCTTTTTATAGTTAAAAATAATGTTTTAATTCTGAAAATCATCAAAATCGCATCTCCACACTGAGAAAAATTTTCAGTTAAAATTACTTTTAAAAATAGATGCTGAAACTATTTCACATAGTATTTTCGTGACACATCGAGATAATCGTAAAGTGTAATATCTTATTTAGTATTTTGAACTATGGTATCAAAATATTTGATATTATTAATTATATTAGTTCCAACCATGTAAACATTTTTTGGAACTTGGTTACATAGTAGAGGTTACTTTTCCGCCTAGAAAGTATAACAATTTCAAATACTTGAACCTGCTATGAGAATAAGGCTAGCGCGCTATGCCACATGGTAATCTCCACTATTATAAATGAATGACTAATTGACTACTCGCTGAACCACATGGTAAACTCAACCATTTTCATAGTGCACGACGCTAGTACTAAATGACTTTGAACATAATGTAAAATTGTCTTTAAAATTATGTAACGTGGTTAACACCACTACATATAAAAATTATAAATGTAATGTAGAAATATTTCAAAGGTTATGTTTAATAGATGTCACAATGATGTTTCATGAAAATTTTAACTACACGGAAAAAATAAATTCATGAAAGATTACTTGACAATACTTGACTTTTGGATGGGACAATAATTTTTCATTGACTTATGTGAAATAATTACAAGCCGTGCTAGAATATTTAAAGTAATCAATTAAATATTTTAAATATTCTAGCACTGCTCGTGATTTTTTCACATAAGTTAATGAAAAATTCTAGGACTGTCTATGAAATATTTACAGAATTCTTGTCCCATTCAAAAGTCAAGTATTATCAAGTAAACTTTCATGTACTTATTTTTGCCATGTATTTTAAATAAGGATTGTAATTTTGTGGAATAATTGAAAATAATAGAAACAAAAGTTTTAATAGTTAATGTTAGAATTTATTCGCTGATAGAAATTTTGAAATATGAAGATTTCGACTATATTAGCAGATAGTGACATCTATTAGATGTCATTTAAACTCTTTGGTTTAGAGTTAGGTGTTATATGATAATTACTTCGATATGGTTGTCGATAAGTAATTAATTTTTAAAATTAATTTTGATCTGAAAAAATAAGCTGCGTGAACGAATGCACTGTGCATCTGTGAGGACTCGAACCCCAGTTCATAACTTATCGACAACCATATCGAAGTAATTATCATGTAACACCTAACTCTAAACCAAAGAGTTCAAATGACATCTAATAGATGTCACTATCTACTGATATAGTCGAAATCTTCATATTTCAAAAGTTTTAATAAATTAAAAGTAAAATTTAAATCATCAATAATAATTTTTATTAATCTAAAAGAAATATATACATAGCAAAAGTTTAAAATAATAAATACACTTAATTATAATGGTTTCAATTCGTAGGCTTGCGGTGATAATTACACAATTTCAAACTGCTCATTTTTTTTTACAAAAAACCTGACGTCGTCTTAAAAATTAAATCCACTTTTTAGTAATTTGTTGGTGTGATCATGGTAGACAAAAGATGTAAAACTACTGCATCTTGAGCATCTGTAAAATTAATTGAAGTCAGCATTTATTAAATAAAAATATATATAAAATATTTTTAAAATAATCTAACAATAGAATAGGATGTACTAAAATGGCCCAATATTATTGCTGATACTATCAGTTCCAACTTACAGGCTTATAAAGCAATGTAAATTTGTGTAATATTAATTAATTAATGAAATATGAACTAATTTAATAGTACGAAGATTTTTAAATATTTACCTTATTAAATTCGATAGCGCATTTAGTATTCCAGAGAATTTTTGGCGTCATGACGCCAACACTCTACACTACAATATGTTCATTTATTAATCAAAAAGTACTCAAAGTAACGGTTTTTCGCGAAAAGTTTAATCACTAAAGCACACGACTGAATGTATACAGTACACGTTGGTATGCAGAAAGTCTATTTTTAAAACTAAAAACTATGAGAATGGCCCTTTCTATTACAAAAAAAATGTACTGTATTGTGAACACATGAAATTTCACAGTGTAAAATGATAATGTCTACCGTGTAAAAAAAGAATTCCAGTTATTCATTGAATCAGTGCGTTAACTATAGCTTTAGTAGGTCTTGGACCCTTGCGCTATGAGTGGACCGTACTATTTCACATAGAAAAAAGATCTTTTACTATGTGAAATAGTACGGTCCACTCATAACACAAAGCTCTTGCAGCTCTTGCATTCAGACGTTAAGGGGCAATTTTTCTCCTTGATTTCCTTACTATGTGAAAAACTATTTATCATGAAATAGTACTTAATATTAGTAATGGTAGTTTTTCGAATTATATCTCCTAACGATTCGATATTTTACTATGTGAAATAGTGTTTTTAACTTGGTTTTCAAAAACCATTTCTCTGTGTGCGTTCGATATAATTTCCATTATAACTTATAAAATAATTGTCGCTCCAAAAATTTTTTAACGTATTTTGATTTCTTATAGTTTTAAGTGTATGTAGATATTTTTAAAAAAAATTTAAAGGCGTAGAACATTTAAAAAAACTAATTGTTTATAAAAAATTTATTAAATAATTATTAAAATATAAACTTTTTTAAAAAATTTTAATTCTAAACGAAAGTATTTTTTATTCCCTTTATATTTCCGCTTGATTCACTTAAATCGGTTCATTCATTTAGAAGAAATGACATTTTGTTTAAAAAGTTGCAAAAAAATTAATTTTGCAATAACTTTTATAAAAAATAATATTTTTTTCTGTTCTTTGGTGCATACATTTCTAAGACCAAATAGAAATGTTTTTTCATCATTTTAAATTTAAAAAAATACTTTTGTTTTGTGTGAAAATTTCACGAATACTGACCCACCTTGAATTTTAAGGTCAAATTGAAACCCCTTTAAAAACCACTATTCATACTTTTTTGATTAATTTTACTTATCAATATATTAAATCGAAAAAAAGATATTTTCAAAAAAATCAAAATTTTGAAACTCCATAACTCAAAAAATATTTTATCAAATTCAAAAAAAAATTTATATTTACATTTCTACTAATAATAGTAACATTTTAGCAAAGTTTAGAGAAAATTCATTTTTTGACCTGGACAGTGGTGGAATTTTGCCCCATATGTTATTTTGCAAATTACACTTGTTTAACAATTATGTTGTAAACAAATTATGATAACAGTAACATTTTTTGAAAAACTGTGTATGCTAATCAATTCTACACGAAAAATTAGGAAGGTTGTCTAAAGAAGCATTCAGACCTCTGCAGGCTGTCTGTCTGCCCAGCCAGAAGCAATAAGAGTAAGGGAGAAGGTGTAATAAATTTAAATTTCCTTACTCTTTTACTCTTGTACGTTACCATGGCAACCTGCAGACAGACAGACAGACTGCAAAGGTCTGAACTCCCCATAAGATTCTTTTTTTGGCAAGTTTTACTTTGTTTGTTAACCTTCATAAACAAATAGCGTATAAGAAGATGACCATGACAATTCTATGATTCTCTATGCAAGTTTGGTGCTTTTAATGTGTAAAAAACTAAACAATTAATTCTCAAAGTAGTTCCTCTCTTAGTAATTTACTTAGAAGAGTTTGTTGTTGCGTTTTTCTAATATTAAGTAAAGTTTTGATTTGATTTTTATGTAAATAATACAATTTTATAAAAAGGCCGGACCATGACGCAAAAACGAGGGACAAGAATTAACATCAAAAAAATTTGTTTTTTATAAAATTTTTTCGCAAGTTCTTTGCTTTTCACAATTTTATGAACATAAACAATACGAAACTATGAATAGTTTTTAGATTAATTACTGTATTTTATTAAAAATAACAATTTTTTATATACATCGTACTGGGGACAGGCCTTACCATGACGTTTTGGCACCTTAAAACAGCTTTTAAAGACAAATTATAACTTTTTAAATGTAAACGACTATTGGCTTTTGTTTATAAATACAGAAATTAGATTTTCTCCTTGAATTCATTACAATATGTGCAACTAATTTCTTAAAAAATACGAGGGACATTGAATTGTGCACTACGCGAAGAATCACCCATAAATAAAGTTAAATTATATTTTTTTTTCTACATAGTGTACTCTTGATCTTTAAAAATAATAATTTGACACTGTGCAAGAAAAAAATAATATATATATATATTATTTTTTTATTATATATAATAAAATTAATCAAAAAAATGTACCGATTAACAGAAAAATTATCTTTTTTTGCTAAAATTATTTTTTTAATGTTACTATTTCAAATGACATTTATTTTTAGTAATATATTATTTACATGAAAATAATATAATTGTTCTAGTAGTATATTGCAATTAAATTTATACACACATATAAAATGAATATAAATAATAACAATAATATTTATTATTATTATTAGTATTATCACTTGATATTTTCATATTATATTGAATGAGCGCGAGAAACGCGTAAATTTGGGAACAGTGAAAGCAGTCTCGTTTCATTCCTGAATTAGGCTTCGGCAGCATTGATTGAAGATTAAACGCCAATCTTCAACAAATACTGCGCGTCAGGCTGAAATAGGTGTTACATTTATAGACTCATGCAACATAGTACACGGAAAAAAAAAGTCCATCAACCATTAATGGATTAGTATATTACTTTGAGACGGGACTCTTTTTCCGTTGATGGTTACTTAACTTCACTTAACAATTGAAAAACATCATTGAAGTATTAAAAAAGAGTCATGGAATGATTAGAATGCCAGTATGTGACCAATTGTTTTAGATTTAATGGTGAATTATTATATCAATGGATGTTTGAATGTTTACGAATCATTAGTAAAGTTTGTGAAACGTTAGTTGACTCGTAGTCTAAATCGGTGCTCTTCACCAGCGCATTGTTGCGCAGTGTACCGATGCGCATTTCTTCCGGTTTCTCTATAGTCCATGTGTTTTTGCTGTCTGCTATACAAATCCCTATATACTATTATGTGTAATGTGGATATTTAACTTAACTAATAATTTGCAGTTTAATTGCGTCTAGAAATTGACCTCGATGAAAATATATTTTCTTTTATATTTCTCGCTAATTAAAAAGTAGTTATTAGTGCAAAATCATTTCTCACAAGTTGTGAAAAATTTTGTTATTTGGTATATAAGAACAGTTCGCTTCTAAACTTAAAGTGTTATAAGTGTGCGTTTCTACGTGTAGTTATTATAAGTGCGAAAATGTATTGGTCTAAAGCGTCTAAGAGTGTAAATAAAATATCGGAACTGTGCAACGAAAAAATGTGTTTATTCTGTACCAAATAGTGTCTAAAATTAGGGATAATTCTGAAAGAATAAGTTGAATTTTTTGAATGCTTTTGATAGTCATGGAAAATTTAATAGACAGTTTTCTAAATTTTAGTGAACGAGTTTTATATATTGTGACTCCAAGTATGTTATCCATTCAATGATTTTGTGTCCCGTCTCAAAGTAATATACTAGTCTATTAATGATTGATGGACTTTTTTTTTCCGTGTAATCGACTGCTGTGTTGCTACGTCTCTAACTACGAAACACTACTTTCTTCAAATCATTACTATTTTTTTTTAATTTTCTCTTATTTACAAATGTATACGTCGTAACATAAAGAATATTATTTAAAAACGTCATTTTTTATTTAATATTATAAAATTTAACTCTTTTTTGAACTTTTAGAAAAAAAAGTTTAATTTTGACTAGCATCCTTAAACTAAACACCTTAACAAAATTGCTCTGAAGGATTTAGTAAAAAATTTTCAAAAAAATTCATTTATTTTCCAAACTTTTAATAAATTTTTAGAAACAATTCAATTATTCAGGATTTTGAAAATTTTAAAAACAATTCTTCACAGGACTTCAATTATTTTCATTAATAATTAAATTCTTCAAAGGAATGCAATTATTTTTACTTAATTGTAGTAAAATTTCTCGAAAAAGAACAATTATTTTTAAAAATATTAATTAAATCTAATTATTTTCAAAAATTTTGATGAATATCATCGGAAAAATTGAATTATTTTTTAAAATGATAAAATTGATAGCAGGGATTCAATTATTTTTAATAGTATATTTATAAAATTTTTTAACAGAATAAATGTATTTTTAAAAATATTTAATATCTGCTTTTGATTGAATACACTGAAAAAAAATTTATTTGAATCAAGTTAAAATTATTTGATCCAAATAAATATATTATTTGGTTACAATCCAATAAATATATATTTGAACCAAATACATATTTATTTGACCTAAATATTTTATTTTATCGCATAAAATAACTATTTTTTTGAATCAAATACAAATATAGTATATTTCGTAACGAATGCGAGCAGCTGCCAATTTTTGAATGAGCACTTTTTTTGGAAAACAGTTTGTTTCAAAAAAAGTGCTGGTTCAAAAATTGACAACTGCTAGCACAAGTTACGAACGATATTTTTCATAACAAGGTGCAAAAAAGTGCCCTTTTTGCACCGCGTTATGAAAAATGTAATATTTCAAGCTGATAAATAATTATTTGATTTAATTATGAATAATATTTTATTCTATATCTAATACAAAATTTTTTTTTAAATATTTAGTATTTTTTTAATTTATTAATATATTATTATACTATATTTATATTATATATATTAACTGATTTTTAACAGAAATTTTAACATTATTTACAAACATGTTCACACAGTTTTTATTCACAACACAACTCACGATTTTATTATTTTTTTCGTGAAAATATTTTTTTACCTAGTCCAATATTTTCCGAGGGGGAGGGGATTAATTTTTTAATTAAACATAGAAATTTGGCAAGGTACTTTTTGAAAAGGTTTTTTCATGCTCTTTCGATTGAAAATAAGCATTTAAAGAAAAAAAAATTTTTGACCCAAAGAAATCAAAATTAAGAATAAATTTTAATTTTTTGGAAAAAAGGTCCTTTTTTTAACGAAAGATGAGGTTTTTTCCTAAAAGAACATATAAATGAAAAAGTGGGACAAGAATGTTTAAACATTGAAAAACAGAGGTTTCTACTCACCGGAGCGCTCTAAACCCGGTTTTTTGCTCTGTTTACGAGAAAATTCATTTTTTCAATGCTTAAACATTCTTCTCCCACTTTTTCATTTATAATTCCTTTTAGGAAAAAACCTCAGCTTTCGTTAAAAAAATGGAACCTTTTTTCCAAAAAATAAAAATTTATTTTTAATTTTGATTTTTTTGGGTCAAAAAAAAATTTTTTTTTAAATGCTTATTTTCAATCGAAAGAGCACGAAAAACCTTTCCAAAATGTACCTTGCCAAATATTTATGTTTAATAGTTTAAGAGTAAAAAAATATCGAAATAAGCATTACACCGTAAGACACCTGGATCACTTGACATGGAATGCCTCATATTCTGTATCCAAATAACACGTTTATTTGTCGACATATTTTTTATTTGAATTATATAAATGAAAGATTTAAGTGAAATTAATAAATGAACGGTTTCAAATAATTCATTATTTTCGTTTCAAATAATTATTTAATTGATTGAAATATTTTTTGTCTTGATAAAATAGTGCATTAGCTCTGAATAACGAATTATTCGGATTAAATAATTAAGTTTATTAGAATCAATAAAATAAATTTATTCTATCAAATAATTTTTATTTGCATAAAATATACGAAGTATTTGAGTTAAATAAATAAAAGAATAGTTTCAAGTAGCTCATTATTTGTATTAGGTAAATTCGTTTATTCAATTCAATTAATTATTTAAAATTGATCCAACTAAAAAGTATTTGAATCAATTAAATATTTTATAAATAATTTGAATTAAATAAATTTTTTCACTGTACAATTATTAATAAAATTTTTTAAAAATTCTTTCAAAACATTGAATTATTTTCAAATATTATGTTGAAATTATTTAAAACAATTTAATTATTTTTATAAATTGTAAGATTCTTCTCAAGAATTCTGCCGTCCTGATGAAGAATGTCGGTACTTGCATTCAGAGGGATTTCAAGATATTTAAAGAAACGCGTTTGTTATAAGAGCAGCCTTTTAATTAAGACTTATTAAATAATTACAATTACTGTCTAAAATTGAGTTTGAAATATTGGAAATATTGCCGAAGAGTCGGTATATGTGCACTTACGGCTGAATGACGTCACTGTTTTAGGCCCGTATTTGCAGCCTATAGCAGTATAGTACCAGCCAGTACGGCTTGAGATTCAAAGAAAGTTCATAGCTACATCATTTTGAAGAAGTAATGGCACATACCGAACATTTTGCCTACAAGTACCGACCTTTTCAAAATTATTTAGAGAGTAATTAAAGGCTAATTATGTCTAAAATTAATTATTATTTATAAATAATATTACTATAGCTTGATTGCTTTTTCCGTCATGTATCCAGTGATATAAAAAACTCATCTTGCATTTTCTATAAACCTGATTGGTACAATAGTTTTGTTGAAAATATTTTTGGATCCTTTCAAAACTGCGTATAGACCCAAGTCAATATTGATTTGTCTTATATCCTAATTAAAGATTAGCTATATCGAACGTTTAAATAGTAATTAATTTGTAACATTGAATAAAATACAAGTAATTTTTCTGTACAGTTTGGAATGTCAACTAGCCTACGCAACTGCACAATTGGAAAGATTAAAAAAAACAAATGTTTTTAATGCAACTTTTCACATCTGGCATTCTGGTCACTTTGGCACGATAAATTCTTTTAGATTAGGAAGATTACCAAGTGCACCTGTTGATTGGAGTGAAATTAATGCAGCTTGGGGACAGGCAACTCTTTTATTAACAGCTCTAGCACGCAAGATTAACTTGACTTTCCAACGGTTTCAACTTGTGCCTCGTGGAAATCACAGTTACATCAAAATCTTAAATCAAAATATAGAACTTCCATTGCACTGCAGTGGAGGCTTTAAGTTCCTATGGGACACTAAATTCGACTCAGCAATGGTAGCTTTCTTGGATTGTTTGCAACAATTTAAGGAAAAGGTAGAAAAGGGCGACAGTGGATTCTCACTTCCGTATAGAATGGATAAAGGAAAGATAGAAGATTCAGCCACCGGCAATTCTTATTCTATCAAGTAATTGAATTTTATACTTCTTCTTCAAAGTTTTAACTAAAATTGGATTATTATTTGTTTTAATAACAACAATAAGTGTTACAAGAAACAGTAAAAACAAAATGAAACAGACAGAAATAATCATTTTATCCTACATGCACAAAAATGACGCTTTTACACTGAAAAATATGATAATGTTAATTTTGACATAGGGACCGTTCAAAAAATACGTAACGCTATTTTTCGGAAATTTGGACCCCCCCCCCTCCCCCACGTAACACAATGTTATATACATTAGCGCCATTTTTTCTCCTTACCGTAACAAATTGCTTGACCTCCCCCTCGCTCAAAACGCGTTACGTATTTTTTGAACGGCCCCATACAAGTATGGTTAGGATGTATAGCTGAAACAGCAATACCGTATTGTTGTTCTTAAAATACAGTATTCGTGTTCTCCGCATACATACTATTGTTTCTCAAATACATACACGGAGAGACTTTTAGTTACAAAAATTACTTTATTGTATTTCGATATTTCTAATAAAACGTAAGAATTTAGGGATAATCGAGGTACGATGATGATACTTCTTATTATAATAATAAGTAGTGTTATTTTTTTATCTACTATTGTAATTTTTAGGGAACAGAAGTTAGTATAAAAGTTTAGAAAGAATATCATTTGATGTTAAGACAATTGCAAATACAAGAATATGGAACATATTTAAAATACATTCTGATATTTTTATTTGTAAACCCACTATTTTGAAAACTATTAAATGTAATAAAATTTTAGATACTGTATTATTTTTAATATTAACACGCTCTGAAATGGTAAGCAGTTTGAATTTTTACAAAATTTTATTAGAATATTTTCACGAAGGTTTCCGAACAGTTCCGTCCACAACCGAAGACAGTTAATGTTAGGCGAACACTCAGCAAACAACCGAGCGTCATCATCGTCTTGAAAGTATTTTGTTAAAAACGTTTCAAAAGTTATTAGTGATTAAAAAATTGAATTGTGTAATAATATTATGATAAATCATATATTAATTTATATACATATGTATTATATAAGTATACACGTGCCTAGTAACGCATTTTGTATACCCCTACATATATATATGCTATATATATGTAGCGTCACCTAATCTTCACTTTTAGTATAAAGCTTTAGAAAAGATTAAAAAAACTTTAAGACTTATTACCAAAAGTGACGTTGACTATGTCTTTTCATAATCTTTATTAGAATTCTTCTAACTATACCTCGATTATCCCTAAATTCTTACGTTTTATTAGAAATATCAAAATACGATAAAATAATTTTTCTAACTAAAAGTCTCTCCGTGTAGAATTTCATTTATCCGGATTCCAATTATCCGGACGTCCGTTTATTCAAAGTATATCATTTTTATGAACATTTCGATTATCCGGGTTTTCGCTTATCCGGATCGGGTCTGGTCCCAATTGATCCGGATAATTGGAATTCTACTGTATTATCCAATAAAATATAGAAATGTTAGTTTGTAGTAATTAAAAGTAGTGTACAAATATTAAAAATCAAGGTTGATTAGGAACATCAAAAAACTGATGGAGACTCTAATCTTCTCCAAGATATTAATCTTTATTAGTTAGATTATTTGATTACATTCTTTCATTTAAGTGACAGAATAATACTCTGTTTTTTTGCATTTTAGGATTCAATTTAATTCCGAAGAGCAGTGGACTAAGGCCTTAAAATATGTTCTGACAAATTTAAAATGGGGTCTTGCCTGGGTTAGTACACAGTTTACAAAGGACGATGTTGAACATTAAATGTCGACTATTTACTGACTTCTAATTATAAATGTTTGTACAAAAAGTTTTAATGTATATAAATTTAAATTAAAAATAAAACAATCTTGTCTTTTAAAAATTTGAAATTCTCTTAATCTATTAGCTTTAAAAAACAAAATATGTATTTTTCAATTTTAAATTATTGGTATCGGTTTTGTTTATTAGCTAAAAACCAATTAGCAGCATAAAGTAAACTTGGAGGACTTTGAACATTTCCAGAATGCAGGTAATCATTTACTTCCTGAATATTCATTTCGATAACTTCGATTAATTCACCCTCTGAATCAGCTCCACCTCCTTGAAGAGAAATGATTTAATGTTTTATATGTACACTGATGTTAGAAAGTTTCAGTACATTTGGATTGATTACATTTGAATGCTCGTTTTAATTCGAAATTCAAATTTCTCGCCATCTACCAGGGAGTTTAAGATTTCCTGGTCAGATAGCGAGAAATACCTCTCTCGCGCACGACTTGTCTCGTGCAGAGTATAAGTATCAGTCCCCTGAACAGGCTGTTCACCATATTATCTTAAATGATAATGTGCACAACTAACGTCTGCTACGACGTTAACAATTTCTAATTATTATCCAATGATTATGGATAATAGTTCCGAATTCCAATTCTTTGGGGAAATTAATAACATTTTTATTATTACATTGTTATAATTATGTTATATTAAATAAAAATTTGTTGCTAATAATAAATTGTTAATTTTATATAATAAAGAATTTTCATGCAATATTGCAGGAAGCTTACACAGAAAGCTTGCTAATAGACTGGTATTTAAAGCTTGTGACAAGCTTGCCGTAAGCTTGCAGTTCAAGCTTTCAAAACTTACATAGTTAGCTTGCCGCAAGCTTGCAGCAATAATACGTGCTATCTGGGATTTTGGTCGGTTTTTCAAAAAAGGCACATAACTTATTTTCTTATTGAAAATTAATCAAAAACCTGTTAAAAAATTAAAAATAATCAATTTAACATAGTTTGAACAATTAATTATTATCTAAAAAAAATTCTCAAATTGTGAAATTTTTTATGTGCAATTGAAGGGTTACATAAAATAAGGGAGTGAACGCGAGGCTTGGAAGGGACACTACCAGTCAGGTAGCAGTAACAAGCCATGAGCCGCTCTCTGCTACCTGACTGATATTATCCCTTCCAAGTCTCGCGTTCGTCCCCTTATTTTATGTAGCCCTTCAATTATACACTCATAAAAAGAGTTGTCTGACAACAATATATTTTACGATTTTATTATTTTTTAAAAACTTATTGTTATTTAAAAAATGTTTAATAACAAAAATTCAAAAATAGGGCTCGAGATATCGATAGAGAATTTAATAACCAAGATTTCATAGTAAGAAAAAGCGTTTTGATAATGAATTGTTACCTGTAAAGTCATTTGAAACAAAACTTGCGCCGCCATAAGCGAATACTGCATAAGTCCCGGCACGCCGCGCTGGACATTGTATTTTTTTTCTCGTAAAGTTAATGCTGTCCCATAATTAAATTTACAGGAAGTATTCTTTACATTATTGACAATATCTACAAAAAAAAGTTTTTGGAATCGAAGGTGTGTAAAAAGTATGTAAAAAGTACTTCTTATTATGAGTATTTTGCAAAAAAATCATCTTAATCGGTCAATAAGAAAATAAGTTATGTGCCTTTTTTCAAAAACCGACCAAAATTTTGAGTAAGCGGTAATCAAAAAATTTTGAAAAAACTTTTATACATTTTTATTCCATGCATATAAAGGAACAAATTTAGAAAGTATTTTTAATATTGCTAAAATCATTCTAAATTCTTATGATCACTTGGCGTGGAATTGCTCTTCTCTTTCTCTGAATTTTCCAAAGTATATAAAATACAAATTTGTCGTTTCCGTTCACTTGTTTTATCAACTAATCACATTTTTGAAAAATATTTATTTCTTAGTTATTGTAAAATAAGAAGAATAGTACATACAAATGAAATAAGTAATATAAACTTATAATTTGTGTCCTTGTACATATTAAGCAAACATATGTATATGTATTTAAAGCTTAGGACCTTAACTAGTACTCGTGAAGAAAATAAATTGATTCTGTTGACTAGAAAAATTTTATTAAAATTCAATGAATTGGTCATTTTTCTATCAAAGAAAATTTTGGTTCAGTTGTGGGCACTCTTGAAAAATCTATTAAAAATGCAAAAAATTAATTAAGTAACCATTCATTAACTACATAAGAATGATTTCTTCTAATTTTGACATTACATGCTCCCCATGTAAGGGCATATAAGATTTCTCACACTGAACCTGAACTGCCCAGTTACTACAATTACTATAACTGCGAACGACGTACGGACATCAAAGTCTCATTATATTAATTTTCGTGGTGGACCACAAAACTCTTGAGATTCATAAAGCACTATTAAATCTTGTAAGGAATTACTTATGATTATATCGACAACGATATTTCACGATTTATCAAAAATGAGAGTGGTGTCCACAACCGAATCAATTTGGATGCCCACAACCAAACTTGACGATCATTTTAAAACATTATGAAGGAAAGTTTGCTTGTGAATAGTGATGCATAACGAGACTCTGTCCTTTCATAAAAAGAAAGAGATGAAACTATAACATTCAATTTGTTTTCAATGTATTTTTCGCGAGATTCTCGTTCTCACGAGACGATATTCGCTCGTAATGCATCACTACTTGTGAACATTTTTGTGGATACTTGGTATTGGATCATAAAATATAACATATTTACTGTGTAAATACGCTTTGAACTTATCATTTTAATTAATTGACTTGGAATTGTTGAATATTTAACAATGTTTAAAAATACATTTTTGGTATATTCAACTTGTCGAAAAATTAATTTATATATAGTAAAAAGCGCAGTTGTCTAATCATTTTTGTATTCGCATAAAAAACTACGTTAGGTTATAACATATACGTGATGTTTGCCAGATTAGACAAATCTCATTTCTGTTAAAAGTTCTATGTGGGTGTCCACAACCGAACCTCTTCCCCTAATAATTAATTTGTTGAAAAATGAGAAGGCCTAAATACGGTTTGTAAATAAAAATAAAATTTGTAACACTTATAAGAAAATAGATGTATATATCTTAAATTTCTTAGGATCAAGAGGTTCTATATTTTTCAAAAGTGTGGTTAATTGAGGAGCTCGATTCTAGAACCGGCTCTTCGTTCGGACCGGAAGCGTTAATATCAGTCGGGTGGCAGTGAGTAATCCAGGTTAGCTCACTGCTAACTGACTGGTATTACCGCTTGCGAACCGAGCGAAGAGCCGGTTCTAGAACCCAGCTCCTCAATTGATAAAACATAAGTGAACGGAAACGAAGAATTTGTAATTTATATACTTTGAAAAATTCAGAGAAAAAGAAGTTATTTTTATAGAATTTGAAGAAAATACAGAGTATTTGTGAATAATTTTGCTCTAGAATTAAAAAATGGAATTCGTACTTCATATTATTTCAAAGTCGTTATTTTCACAAAAAAAATCTTTAACTTTAAAAAATTATATTTTCATATTTACATGTTTCAATTGGTTATCTTTTAGCTTATTTGACTTGAAAATTAAACTTAAAAACGATTCTAGTTTGATAGCTTTTACACCTATTTATACTGAAATATTTGAAGGAAGCATTCAAATGTAATCAGTCCAAATGTACAGGTTTCTATCCCCAGTGTATGTTTTCTAATTTTATTCTTACCTGCATGAATTCGCATATCATCAGTTACTTCAACGTAGAATAATGTCTGCAAAGAAGATGCGGAACCTACTCCCGACCTATAATAATTTTAAAGTAATTAAAAAATTGTAAAAAATAATCATTTTTGGAGATTTATTAAGGTTGAATCCATTTCAAATCAGGCAAGCCAACTAATTTCAATTCGTAGAATTACCTGTCGATGAAATATGTTATTTTATATGAAACTAGCTGTCGTACCTGTCTTCGACGGGTTTTAGTTTTTTCAAATACATTCAATAGTGTGTCTATCAGTCTCCAAAAATAAGAAATAGTGGGGAATTTAATTCGACAGGAAAAAATAATAATTTGCTACCATCAACTATTTCATTAGAAAAATATTACTATTTTAAATCAGTGATTGACTTTTTATCATCAAATAATTCATTTTTAATTAATTAAAATGCAGAAAACAATGTTTGTCAATTATTTGTAGAAATTTAATTATAGTATTATAAGTTAATCCAAAATTTCTACTAATTTTCGACTAACTAATTCGACTAAAAAGTCGAATTCGAACTAATTGTATCATAATTGCTAAAATCTAAAATAAGACCTATATTGCATAAGCTGAATTCACAGTTTTTCCCGATTAAATTAAATTCCTACATATTTCCCATTTTTCCCAGTTGGTAGAATCCCTATTAAAAGTATTAGTAAAAACAAAAACCCATCAAAGAGTATTTTCATAAAATATGTGAATTTTTGTAACCATTTAAAGTTTTATTCATCGTTAAGACTTATCAAGAAAATTTACATTTGATAAAAAATACACCTAAAAAAATTTTGACAAAGCTGGGAAAAACCGGATAGTTTGTAAAACAGAAATAATATTAGACACCGTGTTTAACTTTTGCCTTTACAATAATCCAAGTATCGTATCACAGGTATTCTTGAAGTTCTGCAGTATCTTTTTTATCATAAAAAATCTTCATTTTTAATAATTGAAAAATAATTTTAATGCTATAAATTAATATTTTTTAATATCATTTACCATCCTTATTAATAAAATCAGATGTCTGTGTGTACATTGCTTCAAACTTCAAAATTTTAGCATAAATAGTTGTTATTGACATCAATAATTCCAGAAATAATCTTAAAAATTTTAATGTATGTATGTATGTATGTAAAAAAATTGGATGAATAAATAATTCTGAATTGTATTATTTTGACGTTAAAATCTTAATCAAAGATCCCAAACATACTACTGACTTAAGTTTAATAGTAATTAGTATCAGTTATATTTTTCTCAATTTTTGACGTTAAAACCATTTTTAAGCAGATATTTTAAAAGCTTTCCATTAAAAAATGTGTAATTTTCCATTTTTTGAAAATATTTTTATATTTATATCTTAGTTACAGCACAGTATTTTTTGCAAAATTATACTAAAGTGTGACTAAATGACGTGTAAAACTCAATTACAGAGCGTTTAACAGCAATACATTAAAAAAAGTAAAATTTAAAACATTTCGATATTTCAATATTTACATTTAAGTTAAAGGACACAATTTTTTGAAAAATTATGCTAAAATTTGACCAAATAACATGTAACAATCAATTATAGATCATTTAAAAGCAATTCATTGAAAAATATAAAATTTGAAAAATTTCGATTTTTTAAATTTTTTGAAAACATTTTTATACTTACATATTGGTTATAAGGCATTATTTTTGGCAAAATTATTTTGAATAATGGCTAAATAACATGTTATACTCAATTATAGAAAGTTTAAAAGCATTGTAAAAAAAAATGTAAAATTTTTGATTTTTTAAAAAAATTGAACATCTTTAGTTCTAATTAATATTTTTCAAATCTGTAAATTTATAAACCTTCCTTGGGCCAATACCTAACAATGTGCCAAATTTAGTTCAAATCGGTAGAAGCGTTTTTGTGTTATTAGGGAACGAAGCTTCTGTGACAGACATACATACATACATTAAAATTTTTACGATTATTTCTGGAATCCTTTAGGGGTCGTTCAAAAAATACGTAACGCGTTTTGGCGGGAGGGGGGGGGGTTAAGCAATTTGTTACGGTAAGGAGAAAAAATGGCGCTAATGTATAAAAAATTGTGTTACGTGGGGGAGGGGGGGTCCAAATTTCCGAAAAATAGCGTTACGTATTTTTTGAACGGCCCCTTATGTCAACAACTATTTATGCTAAAAGTTTTAAGCTTTAAGCAATGTACAGACAAACGTCTGATTTTATTAATAAGGAAATAAAGAGACACGTATTTTTTTATTTTTCGTAAAAATGTTTTTTAACGAAGTTAGCCACATTTGAATTTTGAGCGGTAAAACCCTAAAAAACGGTGAAAAAAAATGGTTTTACTTGTAATTTTTTTTCTACTGTGTGTTAATAAATTTTTCTTCTTGATTCTTATTGGAGATCTTCTTCTCTTCGAAACCCCGTTTAAAATTTATAAAAAACTTCAAAAATAAAAAAATGGCGGCTGATTTTCAAAAAAAGATAAACTTAATTTTCTCGGAAAAACCACCTTTTTTGCTCAAATTTTTAGTGTAACTTCGTATGAATATAAAGAAGAAATTACATGAGTTTTAAGTGGGCTAAACAATATTTGTACCTGAAAGAATTTTTTTTAAGTTTAAAATTATTGGTTATTTGTTTAAAACAAAGAACAATAACATAAGAAGGTGTACAAAAACGGCCCTTTTTAGCACCGCGTTATGAAAAAGATTTTTCATAACCAAAATTGTTTTAAACATTAGTTTACTTAAGTGACAGATATTTTGACACGCTGAGGAAATTGACGTAAGTATTACTTATTTCTAATTATAGGGTAGAGCGGGGCTAGTTGAGCATAGGGGTAAGTTGAGCAACCGAAATATTTCAGGCTCTATAAATTGGCCGCTAATTTTTTCAATGCCAGAAAGAAGCAGGCGCAGGAGGGAACATAACTGCGCAAGTGCCTGCTTCTTCCTGGCATTGAAAAAATTTAGTGGACAATTTATAGAGCCTGAGATATTTCGGTTGCTCAACTTACCCCTATGCTCAACTAGCCCCGCTCTACCCTATATTAATTTTATTTTTCTGATAATTATAATAACTATAACGTCAGTTTTCTAGTTCTATAATTATCAGAAAAATAAAATTAATATATAATTAGAAATAAGTAATACTTACGTCAATATTTCCTCAGCGTATCAAAATATCTGTCACTTAAGTAAAGTAATGTTTAAAACAATTTTGGTTATGAAAAATCTTTTTCATAACGCGGTGCTAAAAAGGGCAGTTTTTTACACCTTGTTATGTTATTGTTCTTTGTTTTAAACAAATAACTTCAATAATTTTAAACTTAAAAAAAAAAATTTCGAAAAAAATTCTTCCAAGTACAAATATTGTTTAGCCCACTTAAAACTCATGTAATTTCTTCTTTATATTAATACTAAGTTACACTAAAAATTTGAGCAAAAAAAGGTGGTTTTCCGAGAAAATTAAGTTTATTTTTTTTTAAATCTGCCGCCATTTTTTCATTTTTGAAGTTTTTTATAAATTTTAAACGGGGTTTCGAAGAGAAGAAGACCCCCAATAAGAGTCAAGAAGAAAAATTTATTAACACACAGTAGAAAAAAAATTACAAGTAAAACCATTTTTTTCACCGTTTTTTAGGGTTTTACCGCTCAAAATTGAAATGTGGCTAACTTCGTTAAAAAACATTTTTACGAAAAATAAAAAAATACGTGTCTCTTTATTTTTCATATAAAATAACATATTTCATCGACAGGTATAATTCTACGAATTAAAGTTAGTCGGCTTGCCTGATTTGAAATGGATTCAACCTTACGGCTGCGGTTACAACTCTGCAGGCAGCCTGCCCGCCTGCAGGTTGTCATGGTAACGTACAAGAGTAAGAGAGTCAGTGACTTCAAACTACTCCCTTATTCTCGTGAGACGCATGATTTTCCCCTAATCACCAAGTGGTCGAATGTTCAAATGGTCGAATACCAAATCGTCGAATCGTCATTTGATCGAATGCTTAAAACGTCGAATTGTCAACAAGTCGAATGCTAAAAACATCGAATCGTCAAATGGTCGAATGTTCAAAACGTCGAATCGTCAAATGGTCGAATGCTAAAAACGTCGAATTCTCAAATGATCGAATGCTAAACACATCGAATTGTCAACTGGTCGAATGCTAAAAACATCGAATCAACAAATGGTCGAATGTTCAAAACGTCGAATGGTCATTTCGTCGAATGCTCAAAACGTCGAATTGTCAACTGGTCGAATGCTAAAAACATCGAATCGGCAAATGGTCGAATGTTCAAAACGTCGAATCGTCATTTCGTCGAATGCTCATAACGTCGAATCGTCATTTCGTCGAATCCTCATAACGTCGAATCGTCAAATGGTCGAATGCTCAAAACGTCGAATCGTCAAAAAGTCGAAAAATTTGTTTGATGTAAGTTAACATTAATTTAAACCAAGCAAATTTTTCGACTTTTTGACGATTCGACGTTTTGAGCATTCGACGAAATGACCATTCGACGATTTGAACATTCGACTATTTGCTGATTCGATGTTTTTAGCATTCGACCAGTTGACAATTCGACGTTTTGAGCATTCGACGAAATGACCATTCGACGTTTTGAACATTCGACCATTTGCTGATTCGATGTTTTTAGCATTCGATCATTTGAGAATTCGACATTTTTAGCATTCGACCATTTGACGATTCGACGTTTTGAACATTCGACCATTTGACGATTCGATGTTTTTAGCATTCGACCAGTTGACAATTCGACGTTTTAAGCATTCGACAAAATGACGATTCGACGATTTGGTATTCGACCATTTAAACATTCGACCACTTGGCGATTAGGGGAAAATCATGCGTCTCATTCTCGTTGCTCCTGCCTGCGCAGGCAGGCAGCCTGCAGAGGTGTAGCTGCAGCTTAAGATTCTTTCCATTCCAAAGGCATAAAAGCGTAATATAATAATAAGAGTGTGAATATGTGACGAAAGATTAAAATAAATGCCCCAGTCATTATGAAGAATAATTTAACAGTGCGTTTTTAAATGTAAACAATTATTTTTATTCTAATAATATATTAGCATAATTCCTTCATTTCATTTCTTGAAAATTTTAAAATAAAAATGTGACAAGCGGAAACCCTGCCGGAAGAATGTACCGAAGAAGTACTGAAATTGTACTGGCCTCCAGTACAATTTTAGTCCTATTTTAAAATGTTTCAGTAGACACTTTTAAAGTCCTTTAACAAATAGTTTGAAATGTAGGTTATGTGAACAAACCATTGTTAACCGTTAGGAAGTGAAAATAAAAAAGGTTAACAAAATTTTCAATGAAATTCCCGTTAAATTTTAAACTTATATTGCAACCCCTGCTTTAACAATAAACCTGAAAGCCTATTGTTGTATGGGATTATATCTTTGTGTCTTAAAAAGTTGACAATTTAAATAATTCAATTTTCAAAACAAAAAAATTTTAATCTGTGATGTTTTATGATTACAAATATCTAAAATTCATTATAAAAAATGTTTAATTAAAAAAGTTATAAACTATCTTGCAAACTCTAATGGAGCGTTCAGACCTCTGCAGTCTGTCTGTCTGCAGGTTGCCATGGTAACGTACAAGAGAAAAAGAGTAAGGAAATTCAAATTTATGATCAAAATTCATCAATTTGTTAGAATGTTATGACAACTTTTACGAATTTGAAAGTTTGAATTCAACTTTAGCGCGAGCGACTGATGATGTCCCCCACTATGTAGCCTAGAGCAAATAGGCTGCTCTACGTTGCATTCAAACGTTGCATACTTTTTAGGATTTTTTTTACGAACAAGAAGTGCATAGATGTTTAGATTGATTTTTTTATAATTAGTATGACTAATCAACTAAAAAAATATAATAAAAAATATTAATAATTAAAGGAATAAGTAATCAAATGGCGTTTATGCCAAATTCTAAAATGATCGACCAATCGTCAATTAATCGAATGCTAAAATCGTCGAATCGTCAAATGGTCGAATGCTTAAAACGTCGAATTGTCAATTGAGCGAATGCTAAAAACATTGAATCGTCAATTGATCGAATGTTCAAAACGTCGAATCGTCAAATGGTCGAAAAATTTGTTTGATATAAGTTAACATTAACTTAAACCAAGCAAATTTTTCGACTTTTAGCCGATTCGACGTTTTGAGCATTCGACCATTTGACGATTCAATGTTTTTAGCATTCGCTCAATTGACAATTCGACGTTTTGAGCATTCGAAGATTTTAGCATTCGATCAATTGACGATTCGATGTTTTTAGCATTCGATCATTTTAGAATTCGATGTTTTGAACATTCGACCAAATGACGATTCGACGATTTGGTACTCGACCATTTGAACATTCGACCACTTGGCGATTAAGGCCAACGCAGAATAGAATCTTTAACCGCAATCGTAACCGTAACCGTAAGAATGAGTTAAAGAAGGATAAACAATATACCTATCCTTCTTTAACTCATTCTTACGGTTACGCTAACGATAGCGGTTCCGGTTAAGGCCAACGCAGAATAGATCTGTAACCGGAACCGCAATCGTAATCGTAAGCGTAAGAATGAGTTAGAGAAGGATAAACAATATACCTATCCTTCTTTAACTCATTCTTACGGTTACGCTTACGATTGCGGTTCCGGTTACAGATCTATTCTGCGTTGGCCTTTAGGGAAAAATCATACGTCTCCTGCCTGCGCAGGCAGGAGCAACGAGAATAAGGGAGTAGTTTGAAGTCACTGACTCTCTTACTCTTGTACGTTACCATGACAACCTGCAGGCGGGCAGGCTGCCTGCAGAGTTGTAACCGCAGCCTAAAGCTATCTCATTTCCATACGAAAGTGTCCTTTCTATGTTTCAATTTTTAATGCTTTAAAGGAATTCGAGATTTTCGATAGTTGCTTTCATTTAATTCGAGACTCTCGCTCTTGTTTTTTTTTCTAAAGGAACCTTCTCAACTTGTAGCTTGTTATGATTTTCTCAGTCATCTGAGTTTGTGAGAAAGATAGAGACAAATATAATGCATATGCGCATGCGCGAGAACTATAATTTTCGTTCTTAGAGTGCAGTCCCATGGTGGTAGATTAGTAGAATAGTTGAACAGTTTTGACCAATCAGATGACTGGATTTTTTAACACTTATTTTGATAGGTCAAATCTATTACACTACTCCACTATTCTACCAGCATGGGACTGCACTCTTAGAGTGCAGTCCCATGGTGGTAGATTAGTAGAATAGTGGAACAGTTTTGACCAATCAGATGACTGGATTTTTTAACACTTATTTTGATAGGTCAAATCTATTACACTATTCTACCAGCATGGGACTGCACTCTTACTTTATAGTTTCACCGCGACAAATGGGGTTTTATTTTGTCGAATGGTGATTCAATATAATGTGAATATTAATGAAATATATAATAGCCTAATTTATAACTAACCTAATGGAAATGAACCGAAAAGTAATATTACATATTCCTTATTCTATAGAAATTAAAAGCGTTCGAATTATTATTTAATCGAATATTATTATTTCGAATTAATTTTAACCGATACTTTAAAGCATCGAAATGTAATTTAATCTAAACTAATTTTGAGGGAAAATACAACTAAGCGAATTTCTAATTATCCGAAAGCTAATTTGGTCGAAAATTTTTGTGAGTGAATTTAATTTGAGCCAAAAAGCAAGTAATCGAAACCTCATCCATTAGGCTGCTTCTACAACAGCTTTTTTTTCATCGAAATCAGTGTGAAAACGTTGCGCGCGCAACTATTTTGCATGGTGCATTTTGCTCTTGTCGATGAAAAAAAGCTGTTGTAGAAAGCCCCTAAGAATCTTAAAGTTGCGGAAAAGCTATTTGTAAGAATGGTTAAATAGTCGAAACGCCATCTGTTCGAATTGTCCAGTAGAAGAAAAGTTAAGTAGCCGAATGTAAAAAACGTCGAATGGACAAAAAGTCGAATGATAAAAATATCGAATTGACAATTCATAGAATGTTCAATTTGTCGAAACGCCATCTGTTCGAATTATCAAGTAGACGAATAGTGAAGTAGTCGAATGGTAACATAGTCGAATTATTCATTCGAAGAATTCTCAAATAGCCGAAAGGTCAATAATTCGAAAAATATTATTGTTTTAAGTTAATATTAACTTAAAACAGACAAACTTTTAGAATTATTGACCTTTCGGATATTTGAGCATTCTATGAATGAACAATTCGACTACTTAACTATTCGTCTACTGGACAATTCGAACAGATAGCGTTTCGACTATTTAACCATTCTTACAAATAGCTTTTCCGCAACTTTAAGATTCTAATGGATGAGGTTTCGACTACTTGCTTTTTGGCTCAAATTAAATTCACCCACAAAAATTTTCGACCAAATTAGCTTTCGGATAATTAGAAATTCGCTTAGTTGCATTTTCCTTAAAAATTAGTTTAGATTAAATTACATTTCGATAATTTAAAGTATCGGTTAAAATTAATTCGAAATAATAATATTCGATTAAATTATAATTCTAACACTTTTCATTTCTATAGAATAAGAAATATGTAATATTGCTTTTCAGTTCAGTTACATTTAGGTTAGTTATAAATTCGGCTATCATATATTTCATTAATATTCACATTATATTGAACGACGATTCGACAAAATAAAATTAGGTTTAATTAAATTTCGATTTTTTAACTTTCGACAAAAAAATAAATCGACCATTTTTAAATTCTGTCAATTATTGTTTAGTGAAAATAGAAATTACGTCAAATATTAATTCGAGAAAATAATTTTCTTAAATTTTGTATTCGATAAAAATTATTTCGTAAAGTTACAGATTCTACGTTTGTGAGTTCGACATAATAGCTATTATGCTTTTTTCATTCTGATACAAATGGATGCAACCCGTAGCCAATCAAAATCCACAATTCCCCTAATCCAACTAATCAGGTTTCGTAGTTTCAGAGCGCTCAGAGAGCGATTGTCGGAAACACCCAGCGGCGTTCAAGAGTGAGAGAGATAGAATAATTTCCTATCTCTCTCACTCTTGAATGCTAGCATGGCAACCTGCATGCATAAGTTTTGCATGATACTTTTAACATTTCGATACTTTTCCAGTTCGACTTCTTTTAGTTCGATCTTTTTCTGTTTTGTTTCTTTTTTTAGAGAAAAAAAACAGTACTGTTCAGAAAGGAAAAAGAGGTACTACATAATTGGAGGTTGTTTTTGACTATTTTCAATTTGATGATCTTACTTTTCTGGAAAGAATTATAATTAAAAAGTGTATTCCAGGAGGATATAAATAGATTTTATATTATAAATGCGAAAAGGATATTATGATTTTTCGAAATAGTTAAAAGAAAAAAATATTTTTATAGCATAAAAAGAAGAAAAGTTAAAATGGGCCTTTTAACAGTATTAAAGAAATTAAAACAAAAAGAGAAAGAAATGAGGATTCTTATGTTGTGAGTAAATCAATACTATACTTTAAAAGTATTACGTAGCAGTCAAATTATCTATTTTTCGATTTACTTAAATAAGAATATTAATTAATTTAAATTAATTAACTGCATGTCACATCGAGCGGTGGTCAACACCAATTTATCATTTACCAAGAGTATATTCAAGAATAAAGTTCAAAAATAGGTTATTTACCTAATGCATTTTTTGAAGAATCGGTACAATTAATGAAAAAAAATTCAAATTTAAATGTTAATTTGCTTCCAAAAAACCGCAAATAACAAATTTTTCCAATATTTATCATTTTAAAAGTGTTAATAACTTCGTCTAACAAGGTTGAAAAGTGTTCAATTCAATAAATGAAAAAAATTGCGTATCAAAAAGGTCTACCAAATTTAGAAAAACTTTTTGATAAGCTATTGATGACAAGAATTTTTGTTTAAATTAATTATTTACAAATATTTTATTTGTTTTTAATAATTTAATTGACCGGTAAAATATGCTTCTACTGGAATGCAAAACTAATTGTCTTTGTTTTTACACTGCATAAATAGTATAATTTACGAACAACATTTGTAGATTATATTTAGAGACAAGAACTTTATGTTTTTCGACAAGAAAATTTCTAAAAAGTTTATAGAATCATCGAAAATTCTAACTTATGCTTTAAGATAATAATCCTTTGACACTTAAATTTCAATATTTTTATACGACCTACTAATGAGTATTCATATGTATTCCCAAATAATCTCATGTATTCTTAATGTATTCATTTGCGAATATATTCTTAGTGCACGATAAATCAATGTTGACCACCTCTCGATCATAAGTAATTTTTATTATTGCACATTATTATTATTTTATCTTGTAAGGGTTTGATTATATGGTTATAATAACGTGAATTTTTAAAATTTTATTCCACTTTTTTATATTAAATATATTACAAATAAGATTTTGTTTCCTTAAATATTCTAAGAAAATGAATGTTCAATATCTTGAATATAATAGATTAACTTGTTGACGAATCCCTCTTCGACGGGTTTTATTACCTACCATTGCATATCAATATTTATCTTTACATTGCTTAAAACTTGTTTCAAATTTATGAAATTTCTAAATTCCTAATTATAACTACTTCAATGATATTTTTTTTAAGATTTTCCATGTGAACATAATAAATCAAACATAAAATTTAAATTTAATTTAGTTAAAAGTTTTTTCATAAGGTGGTATTTTTTTCAATTTTCAAAGAAAGAAGAAAAGCCGTAACATACGAACATTTTTTAACTGACGCTAATTTTCCCATTATCCCATACAATTCGTACAGAAAGCTAGAAGCAAATCGAATAGAACCTGAGCTTGGCTCGTTGTATCGAGTACTCGAGTGAATTTGAGTAACTTTTCTTCTTGCTTTAGAGAAACCAAGTTAATTAATATTAACAACCGGTTTGGTAGTTTATCATCAATATATTCACTTTGTTTTTCACGAATTTTATTTACCATTTTCCTTATTACATTATTTGTGAACATATTCTTAACCTGAATCACTTAAAAAGAACATTGTTATTCAACCTCTTAAAAAGTATAATTAATATACTAGTGTACTACAAATACTTTTAAAAAAAATTTGTAAAAATTGGGAGTTTTACCTTCTATCATGTACTAAAAGAACCTAAATTTTGAGAATTTTAAATAAATTTGTATAAACTAAACAATATTTTGTGTGGTTTCCATGAAAAATTACGTCTTTTCTATTTAAAATTTAAGTCGACTAGAGTCGTTGGCTTCAAACTTTCAGGAAAAACCTTGATTTCAAACCTTGATTAATTGTTTGGATTTAGACCAAAGATTTGTAAACATCGCCCAAATAAGAAGCACCCTAACACATATTCACCTATAATTATGTGTGTCCACAAAATTGTCTGATTTCGACTTAAAATAGGTTGACTGAATAATGTGAAACTTACATCTGTTAGAAGGGTGAATATTTGAACTCTACTTCTTTCATTTAAAATAAATAGAACGTTTATTAAAATAGAAATATTAGCTCTTATTTCAAACAATCATTTTCTTTCGCAGCTAGCTGCCCATTTTTCGTACTCTTCGCGACGCTTGCCTTATTGCTTATCTATTAATCCGGTTTACCGCCTAAAAACTCTACGAACTATGCTAGCTCCATCTTTTACTTCATATCTAAATTATAATATAGCGCGTAATTTTTTATTTAAAATGCTAACACATCTATTTTAGGCATTAGCCTAACGGGTAAATTTGTAATTCCCAATTTTGCTATTCTGATGACTAAATTTTTATATTTGTTTCTTCTATCTAATTTTCATAAGTTAATAGAATTTCAAACTTCCAACTTATTTAAAATTAATATAAAATAAAAAAATTGTAAGTCTCAGTAAGTGTCATTGCCACTTAGCCACACCCCTTCGAAAAATAGGTGGTACTTATTGAGTACGACAGTTTGTGAGACTTGACTGTACTTTAAGAAAAATATCTTCTTATTTTAGCAAATTGTAGCTGTTACATGTAATATTACCATGCAGCCGATATTTCGATATCACAGTAAGATCTATTTTATATTGCAGGTAATATTACAGTGATATCAAGGTACATCTTGCTTGGGAATTATGTCTAATAAAAATTCTAAGTATTAAATTTTATGCAATATTGAAATATTTTAAAGGGCACGCCCTTTTATTATTTTCCACCAACTTCATATGCCATTATTATTATTATGTTATGTTTTATAAAAACTTTCAGGGGCTTAGATAATGCAGGGAAGACAACAGTTTTGAAAAGGATAAATGGAGAACCAATAGATACAATTTCACCAACACTGGGATTTAACATTAAGACTTTGGAACATCGTGGTTATAAATTAAATGTTTGGGACGTTGGTGGCCAAAAATCATTACGATCTTATTGGAGAAATTATTTTGAATGCACGGACGGTCTTATTTGGGTCGTGGACAGTGCAGATAGAAGGAGACTTGAGGATTGTAAAATCGAATTGCACAAATTGTTACAAGAAGAAAGATTAGAAGGTGCTAGTTTATTAGTTCTCGCTAATAAACAAGATTTGACTGGTGCACTTTCAGCATCGGAAATTGCGGATGTATTAGAAATGCCGAATATAAAATCTCATCATTGGCAAATTTTTAAGTGTTCTGCTGTTACTGCTGAAAATTTAGTTGAGGGCATAAATTGGATTCTTGATGACATTGCAGCAAGAATATTTTATTTAGATTAAATCAAATTTCTATTTCATATTTTAATTTTTATATCGATATTAATTAAATAATTTAAAATATTTATTATAATAATGATAATAATAAACTAATTAAAAATTAAAAATTTCTATATTAGTGGTGCGTCAACTTTTTTACAGAGCTATTAATGTTTCGTGTATACAGGAACACTTGCACCTTTGCAAAGACACTTAAAGTTGGTGTAAAAATGAAGGTTAAGAGCATGAAGTAGTATAAGGAGACCCAACGCCAATGGTTATAGTGACAAAAATCAGCATTATTTTGGGGGATCAGAGTTACTATGAGAAAATATAATCTGCACAACGTTCAGAGGCAGCGCGCTCATGCGGAGAAAATGTAAAGTACAGAATAAGTTTTAAAAATGTATGGTTTATATTTTGATGAAGATCGTATACACGTGGTTCAAATTTTGTTTATCGTGTTGTGATAGTGTTATGACTCAAAATGCCTACAAATTGTGTAATAAATAATTGTAATTCGGGTAGTCGTGAGCAAATTAAATCGCAAGTATATCGAAGTTTTTTTTCACCACAAACGGTATGTTGT
The DNA here is from genome assembly GCA_032873175.1 of Leptopilina drosophilae. Lineage (NCBI taxonomy): Eukaryota > Metazoa > Arthropoda > Insecta > Hymenoptera > Figitidae > Leptopilina > Leptopilina drosophilae. The sequence continues at coordinate 13,578,362 of CM065484.1, forward strand.
AAACTTTTGACGTAAATATTTTGCATTAATATCTTATTTATGCCACACATTTTGAATTTACACTAAAACTTTGTTAACTCTGGTTCCCCTTCAAAAAGCGTATAAATCTTTCGCCTTTTACTGACTCAAACTTTCTTTAAATCACGTTCTTGTTGTATGTAATATGTAAATACTAAGCAGACGATATTTTAATACCAAATTTCCACCACAGAGGCGCAACCTCTGAACGTTGTGAGAACTCTCATAACTCTGATCCCCCAAATGCAGGCTGATTTTAAACCCGCGTGAGGTCTCCTTATACTACTTCATGGTTAAGAGCGTTCAATGGTCTCTGAAATTCGTAGGTTATGTGCGACCTATACTTGTCGCCATGAAGTAAGAATAAGGAGACTTCACTCTAATGTCAGACTGTCCCCATTTTCTATAACGTCATTCAGGAAAATTCGAATAGGCAGAGGTGGCGTTCCTTGCGGGAAAAACACGAAACTGTCGATTTTCACGACGTTAACTATTAACTATTTTTTAATGTGATAAGAAGAAGACAGTATTAAAAAGTAAAAAAAACTTACCAACTCCAATTGAAGTTAATAACAGTCATGTAAAATCTAACATTTATTTTGATGTTGGAAAAAATCCTGACTTGATATTAATAAAATGAGCAAAGTGATCTATTTTGTTATTTTTTATCAATACCGTAAGTATTAAAAAAAATTGTCAATTGTTCTTTAAGAACAAATGTTTAAAGAGATATAACAAAAAATGAAAGATTTTAAAAATTTACTTTTAAGCGTCAAAATTACTTTTTCCACCATATTTTTAACAATAATAAATGAATAACAATGAAACTTAGTACAAACTTACGGTATGCCAAGTACATTATTTTGATAAAAATCCGAAATTACTCTTATTTACCACTTTTGAATACACTCAAATGTCGCTATAACGACCTTCTCTATAACGAGGGCTCTGTCTCTCGGTATAGCGAGAAAAATTTCCTGGCAATTGTCCCCACTATTTATAAACAAATGCACATTCAGTTGGTTTAAATTTGGTTAAATCAATTTCATTTATATAAAATAAAAATAAAAAAGTCACTTCGTAATTGAAATTATATCAATCAGCGGAACATCTTCAAAATTTTAGCTTATATAAATTTTTTGTATATTAAAGTTCAAATTAAACTAGGTTACGTTTGTAATTTTGACATTATGTAAATTGTAAACTCTAAAAAAATGAATGAAGAATCGTAAAAGTGGGGATTTCTCATTTCTCCTTTTGCGCTCGTAATAGAGGGAGATTTGACTCCCGAACTTCTCGTTATAGCGAGATTTGAGTGTAAATTGAAGTGATCCATTACGCCCCGGTCTCCCTTAAATCATTATATATTTGAGTGTGTTACTACTATATCTACTGCGATACGATGATAAATATTCCAACTTACTTTCTGAATATCGTGAGCTAAAACATTTACAATTTTCTATAAAATAAATAAAAAATTTAATGTAATATTTTTATTTAATTTCTTTTTTATTTATTAGGGGAGAGGGCCCTAAGGTGGTCACCCATTTTTTGAACGACTGTAGATTTCAAATAGAATTATATATAAAGGTCAATAATACGGCGTTTAAAGCTTTGTATAATTACCTATCTTCCTATCAAAAGGTTTTTTTCATTTCATTAATAAAAAAAAAGTTATGTCACTTTAAAAAAAGTTGAAAATTCGACTTTTAAAAAAGTGGCCCCAAGGTGGTCACCATACGAAAATTCACTAAAAATGTTATTAAAAAATTTTAAAAACGTAATATTAAGTTGTTTATTTAATATTAATTATTTTTCAGGATCACAGAAACATATTACATATCTTTTTGCACTTTGTCTTTTCGTCAAAAATGATACTTTTTTTGTGTATGCATTAGATATGTAAAATTTTGAAAATAATTCTATTTCATTATTATTCATCATAAAACTTAAAAATTGATAAAATTCACATTCACAGTGATAAATGTTGATAAATATAGCGTATAAACACATTTTCGTAAAAAATCAAAGTGACCACCTTTTGGCCAAAAAAGTGTCCACCTTAAGGTCAAGACACAATTTTTAAACGTTAATGAAAAAATTTTTAAAGCACAATATTAATTATATTCATTTAGAATATTATTGTACGATATATAAAGATAATTATAACGATTTTTACTAATTTAAAATGGTTAATTTCGATGATTTTAACACCCTGAAAAAAAATTTCTCGATCATTTAAAGACAGAAATTTTACAACGTTCACGTTACAAAAAGACTCATACGACTATTTACCTCAAAACTTTATGAAAATCTTTGTCTTCTCAAATAATAACAATAACAAAAAACATTGAAAGATACTAACTAATATACAAAAATTTTCTTAGGGTGACCACCTTAGGGCCCTGACCACCTTGGGGCCCTCTCCCCTATATAAATCTCTTTTACTTATTTTGAAAAAGTAGAAGCTCTTTTGCATCCACAATGGTGGTTAAAAAAGTGTAAAGAAATAAAATAAATAAAAATGTAGAGAGAGAGAAAAATTATTTTTATAGAATTTAAAGCAAATTTGGAATATTTATAAATAATTTTGGTCTAGAATTAAAGAGTGGAATTTGTACCTTAACTGTCAAATCTTCGATATATATACCAGATTCGGATTTAGCGCACCAAAAACTACGAGAAATGGTTTCTCGATCTCAGACAATAGAATTTTATTACAGGCTGGTTGGGAATATCGCTTTTTTAGTGTATTTAATTTATTTGACAACAATTTAGTCCTCTTTTAATTCATTACAAGGACTGGTCGCATTTTAATACCGTTCAATTCCTACTTCCTCTTAATTTAGAATTCAAATGATCATGGGCAAAAACGACATTAAATTGGATAAAAACGTTTTTATTCTTCTCAATTTACTCCTTCTTCCGGGATATTTCAAATATTTTAAGAATTATATAAATTTTAACAAAACAATGAAAATTCAAAAATGATTGTTGTTTGCTCTTAAGCAACACTGTAAAAAGAAAGCTACGAATTTAGTACCAGTTTTGGTACTAAATCGTAATTTGGTTCCATTTTAATACTGCAAAAAGTGTGGTTAATTGAGGAGCTCGATTCTAGAACCGGCTCTTCGCTCGGACCGGAAGCGTTAATATCAGTCGGGTGGCAGTGAGTAATCCAGGTTAGCTCACTGCTAACTGACTGGTATTACCGCTTGCGAACCGAGCGAAGAGCCGGTTCTAGAACCCAGCTTCTCAATTGATAAAACAGGTGAACGGAAACGAAGAATTTGTAATTTGGGACATTCCATTTCAAAACGAACCACCTTATAAACAATTGCCATTGTAAAGCAATTTTTAAAAAATTATTTCTCCCATTTATTAAAGCCAAACTTTATTCACTATTAGTGATTTTAAAATAAAAATTTCTCAATTTCATGATGGTAAAAAATTTTTTAAAATAAATAATAAAATTTATAGAAAAAATTAAGTTTGAAAGATAACCTTTTGAATATCTCAAAACATGTGTCCGATTTTCTTAAAATTTATGTCAAAATATAGCTTAAAAATTCTAGTTTTATTCTATGTAAACATTATAATGGGCAATTCGCGGAAATTTGAGAAATTAATTAAATTTTACAAGAATTTCTAAGGTTATAATGTATGTACCGAGAGGAATTTGTTTTTTTCAAATTTTTACACTGTTTAACCTTTGACTGCTTCATAAAATTTAATTGGTTCTTAATTTCAACCGAATTGCCCATTGTAATGTTTACATAAAATGAAACTAGAATTTTTAAGCTTCATTTTGACATAAATTTTAAGAAAATCGGACACGACATGTTTTGAGATATTCAAAAGGTTATCTTTCAAACTTAATTTTTTCTATAAATTCTATTATTTAAAAAAAAAATTTTTTTACCATCATGAAATTGAGAAATTTTTATTTTAAAATCACTAATAGTAAATAAAGTTTGGCTTTAATAAATGGGAGAAATAATTTTTTGAAAATTGCCTTACAATGGCAATTGTTTATAAGGTGGTTCGTTTTGAAATGGAATGTCCCATTTATATACTTTGAAAAATTCAGAGCAAAAGAAGTTATTTTTATAGAATTTGAAGAAAATACAGAGTATCTGTGAATGATATTGCTCTAGAATTAAAAAATGGAATTCGTACTTCATATTATTTCAAAATCGCTATTTTCACAAAAAAATCTTTAACTTTAAAAAATTATATTTTCATATTTACATGTTTCAATTGGGTGAACTCCACGTCAACTCATCACAGATATTTTCTAGACTAATTGGGATTTGGTTAATATTTTGTGTATATGCTCCTTAGGCGATATGAAAAAAGTTCCCCAAACATTTTTTGAAAAAAATAAAAAAATGGCGGAGATATGATACTTTGAATTTTTTAGTACTTTTATTTTAAAAAATTCATAACTTCTACTCTACACTGATAAAAAAGTGCTGTTGAATCAAATAGCTCCAGGCTGTTGAATTTCCCGTTATTAATTCAATAACACATTTATTAATCGAACAGTATATTGCTTAAAACGAAAAAATGAAACTGTTTAAATTAAAAGTACGATACTGTTAAATTAATGATATTCTACAAATTGTTTCTATAGTTCATCTATATATAGCAACAGAATAATTTATTGCTTCTTTGACATTATTCATTTGAAACATCTAATAGATAAATTTGAAGAAAATGCGTGTAAATTTGAATCAAATGAAAAGTTGTTTGCTTCAAAGAAGCGCGCTTTTGAAAATGAAAGCATATGCTTTCGTTTCAATGAGTGGTGCTATAGCGGACTGCCAATAGCATATGCTATAAAAATAAGGACACTATGTATTTGAGACATTGACAGGTGCTAAATTTATTGAAATACTTATTCACACATATTTATATGTTTATTAAACCTGTCGTTTTTGAAATTCTTATATAAAAAACTATTATTTAAATTGTGTTAAAGAATTAAGGACTAGTTAAACATAAATTCCCTATATAAATTCCCTTATTCACGAGAAAAATCTCGCGCACGGTATTTAACTACAAAGTAACTGCTCAATGTAAGAAGCGAATGTATTACATTGCAGCGCGGCAGTTCTCGTCTATCACGAAAGTTAAGCACGTTTGGTCGCGGTTACTACCTGGATGGGTGACCGATTGGGAACAGCGTATTTTTCAGACTCAAAAAAATATATAAAGTGTGTTTGAATGAGTATGTATGTGTGTTTGTCGTTGGAAAAAATTAAAAAAAAATAATAAAGATGTCTATGTTAGTGTGTAAAATTGAAAAAAAGATGTATATAAGAAGTGTTGTGTTAAAGGTGTGAGAATTAGTATATAAAAAATATGTGAACAAAAATTTCATTTTTTCAATTTAGCGTTGGTATATCTTTAACCACATAAAATAATTGACTTAACAGTATGGTGTTATTCAATCGATAGCAACAACTAAAAAAATTAAAAGTACAAATTTTTGAATCATAAAAATGATGCTTTTAAATTTAAAAACTATAGTCATTGACTCAAAAGCATATACTGTTAAATTAAAAAATTTTGATCGTTGTTTCAAAAGGAATACCTTCAAATTAACATAGTATGCTGTCAATTTAAGAAATATGCTTTTGTTTCAATGAAAGTGATACTATCGAATCATTAGAATCGGTGCTTTCAAAACAACAGCATATACGTTTGGCAGCCCGTTATGACACTATTCAATGAATCAAACTCACATGTCTTTGATTCAACAGCATTTTTTTCTCCGTGTAATAATCCGATTTTAATTTTCAATATCAGAAATTGTTCGTAAAATACCATATTTTAAACTAAAAAATATTATAATTAACAAAAAATATTTTTGCTCTGTTGTTGACAAATTTGAAAAATAAAAATCGCCATTTAAAAATATGGGGTTTTCAATTTCTTTTTTATTTTTACCAAAAGATGGCAAAATTTGTCTGTGAAATGATCTGGTAAGTTTCATTGTGGGACCGCCATGGGTTTTTAAAAAAGAAATAAATTTAATGTGATGCATGATACAAATTTATACGCCCTTTCAGGAAATGTAAAAAAAACAAATGACCATCACAAGTAATATGAATTCATTGCTAATTGTTCCCTGTCTTTCTAAAGTTTTTTTTCCATGCATCACATTAAATTTATTTCTTTTTTAAAAACCCATGGCGGTCCCACAATGAAACTTACCAGATCATTTCACAGACAAATTTTGGCATCTTTTGGTATAAATAAAAAAGAAATTGAAAACCCCATATTTTTTAAATGACGATTTTTATTTTTCAAATTTGACAAAAATAGAGCAAAAATATTTTTTGTTAATTATTATATTTTTTAGTTTAAAATATGGTATTTTACGAACAATTTCTGATATTGAAAATTAAAATCGGATTATTAGAGTAAAAGTTATGAATTTTTAAAAATAAAATTACTAAAAAATTCAAAGTGTCATATCTCCGCCATTTTTTTATTTTTTTCAAAAAATGTTTGGGGAACTTTTTTCCCATCGCCTAAGGAGCATATACACAAAATATTAACCAAATCCCAATTAGTCTAGAAAATATCTGTGATGAGTTGACGTGGAGTTCACCATTGGTTATCTTTTAGCTTATTTGACTTGAAAATTAAACTTTAAAACGATTCTAGTTTGATAGCTTTTACACCTATTTATACTGAAATATTTGAAGGAAGCATTCAAATGTACACTCTAAATCTGAATTAGTGAAAATTTTGACTGATTTCAATCAGTGGACAGTTTTTTTTAATTAATCAGTGAAATTTCACTGACAATCAGTGGTTTTTACTAATTCTCAGTGAAATTCTACTGACAAACAGTGGTTTTTACTAATTCTCAGTGAAATTCTACTGATGAATTAAAGAGAACTAGGTCACTGATTTGAAATCAGTGAAATTTTCACTGATTCAGATTTAGAGTGCACTGAAAGTTTCTAGCCCCAGTGTATTTGTTTTCTAATTTTATTCTTACCTGCATGAATTCGCATATCATCAGTAACTTCAACGTAGAATAATGTCTGCAAAGCAGATGCGATACCTACTCCCGATCTAAAGTAATTTTAAAGTATAATTAAAAAATTGTAAAAAATAATCATTTTTGAAGATTTTATTACACATTGCAGAACATATTATTAAAATCAATTTGTTTGATCATACGATTAAATCAAAATTATATTATCTATTTTTAAAAGAACATAATTGATAACTAGAAGCATTTGAGTGACAGCGTGTGGATTGTAACAACGGCACAAAGAGAATGTCGGTTGATACAATACCAAGAATCATTTCTAAATTAAAGACTAATAATTTTTTAATAATAATTCATAATTTTATTTTATATTATTTTTTTTATTGTTTATACTCCTGCCCTATTGGCCTTGAGCACTTGACAAGAGTCCCCGTGGAATACTTTTTTGGATTAAGCATAACCATTCTACAAATTTTTCTATATATATTATACCTAATTTACGTCTACAGCCTGCTTTACTAGGAGTACTCGCATTCGCCTGGATCACTTGTTAATTAGGTTTTCTCGCCAGAGGAGAGGGAAACTGTAGAAAACCTCTCTTGAGTACAACCGGTTTTGTCGACAGTCAAGTTCTAATGGTGTGTACCGGACAATAATCGACAGTGCACATCATTATACCTTGACGTCAAACCACCCGCTTGATAAATCACGAAAGTAGTGAGAAAAACACCGGGCCATAGCGGACACCCATCCAAGTACTAACCGCACTAAATGTTGCTTAACCCAGGTGATCGCAAGCCACAGAGTCTCACCACTGTGATTTACCATCGGTTTTTATTTTATATTATAATAAAATATTTATTGTCTTAAAATTCTGAGATTTCATAAAATAGGAAAGCCATCCAAATAGCTTCTTGGAACGTAAATAAAATTGTTTCCGTTATTATCCATTATTACATAACTGTAAGTTTCATTTTACAACCAATGACATACCCAATACATACATACATCATTACAATTTTCTACATATTAATCGGTTATAAAAATATATTTCTAATTATAGGGTAGAGCGGGGCTAGTTGAGCATAGGGGTAAGTTGAGCAACCGAAATATTTCAGGCTCTATAAATTGGCCGCTAATTGTTTCAATGCCAGAAAGAAGCAGGCGCAGGAGGGAACATAACTGCGCAAGTGCCTGCTTCTTCCTGGCATTGAAAAAATTTAGTGGACAATTTATAGAGCCTGAGATATTTCGGTTGCTCAACTTACCCCTGTGCTCAACTAGCCCCGCTCTACCCTAAGTACACTTATACTATAGAGTCAGGCTTAGCCAAACGGATCGAATAAAATAAAAAAATTTTTTTTAAATGAAATGTCTTTTATTTTCATCTTCATGTGATGAAAATAATGTCATAAAAATTGAAAGCAAAAAAAATTTTTTGTTATTGTTATTAACAATTAAAGTTTTTAACAATATTAAATGAAAATATTTTTTTTAGTTCTTTTTAACCGATTGTAAAAACAAAATCGGCGTTTTTTCGTTTTGAAGCGTAGAATTTTTAAAATATATTATTTTTCTTTATAAAAATTTATATTTTTTATTGTTTTTAAAATCATTTATTTATAATATTATAATAAAAAAATTATTAAAAGAATACAAAAATTTTATTTAACTGCTTATAATAATTTAACATAACTTTATTAGATTTCACATATACTTCAGGAGCTAAATCTTTACTGCACACTTTACAAAGTTGTCTGATGTTAAAATTATTCTACATATTATATTAATAACAATATTATAAATATTAATTTTTCAACGATTTCTCAGCTATTACAAACATACATTATGAGCATAAACAAATCATCGCAACGCAGACAAACAAAAGAACCTCAAATTTAAACTTGATGGCTTACACGGCGACAAAAATAATTTAATATTGTTATTTTTAGTAGCGGGCCATTTTTTTCTTAATGGTTTCTTACGCAAAAATGTATGCAGAATACGATAGTATTTTTTAATTTTACATATAACGTAAAGAAGACTGTTTTTTCCTATAATATTATAAATAAATAATTTTTAAAAAAACCGGACAAGTGCGAGTACTAACACCGAGGGTTCCGTACCCTCTTTTAAAACATCTACTTTCTTGCTAAAATAATGAATGAATAATTTATCAAGATAAATTATAACTATTTCTACACTATTTTTATTGTAACCTGCACGCGAAAACACAAAAGTGTACCAATTTTCATCTCTTGAGATAAAAAACTGTGGGATAAACTTTCCGTTTTTTTGCTGAAAAAATATGAAGATCAAATCCATTTATATTTCGTGTATTTTTCTTGAAATCTACACATGAAAATACATAAAATGAGCAAAACACTTTTTTTCTAAATCAAAAAAAATTTCTAGTTTTTCGCAAAAAAAAATATGAAGATGAACTCCAATAATTTTTTTTGTATGTTTGTTGAAATCTGCATGAAAAAATAAATAAAAATGTATACGACCAGATCGGTTTTGTCGGTAGGTTTCTTAAAAAAATCTCCTAAGGTATCCCATCAGGACTAGGCGATTTACCATTTTTACATTCTCTTATAACTAACATCAATGTCTCGAGTAATACAAATCTACATCAAATGCAATTCTCAGCGGATACAATTTTTCTAGATATTTATTCCATACTTCTATTTCAATATGGTCGGAACCTATATTTGTTAATTGACTCCAAAAGTTGGACGTAATTTTTATTAATTACATTTTTTCTGAAATGGAAAAATGATTTTGTTTCGTGGTTTTCGAATAAAGGTCGTTGCAGTTTGACTAGTAGTCAAAGGTCGGTTACAGGAAAACTACTCATATTTAATTTTTTATTAGTAATTTTTTAAAATAATTTCAACAAATAAAATACTTATCCTGTGTATTTATGTTGAAAAATGAATTCCCCAAATTTATGACATATCTTATATTTTCCAAAAAAAGCGGTCGTAGATACATACATACATACATACATACATACATACACGGAAAGAAATATCATACTAATTGCGCATGGGCAGTCGAGCCGAATATGGCACAGACACAACTACGCGTAATTTGCTTGGAATCCATGCCAAAATCGCATGGATCCATGTACAAAATACACAAGTTTCTAAAAGTCTATGCGATTTTCACACCATCTCTTGTAATTTTCACATACTGAGTCTATGGAAAAATAGAGTGAGAAAGTCTATGCGATAATAGTTTGAAATTTTTCTCCGTGTACATACATACAATAATATATTCACATCTGAAATTAACATAAATGGAAACAGACGATGTTTTTAGCATTCGACCATTTGACGATTCGATGTTTTTAGCATTCGACCAGTTGACATTTCGACGTTTTAAGGGGATGTCAAAGTCGATGGGATTTTCCCATTGAAGCTCAATGCAAAAATCCAATCGACTTTGACACCGCCTTAAGCATTCGACAAAATGACGATTCGACGATTTGGTATTCGACCATTTGAACATTCGACCACTTGGCGATTAGGGGAAAATCATGCGTCTCAATATTTGGATTAACTTCCCAGGGGGAAATTTCCAACCGGCGCAGATCCTAGCCAGTACTGACGCCGGTGTAACTGTACTGGCTCGGAACTGCCTGCCAACCGGATGTGAACGGGCATTCTACCGAATAGTGACTAGGCCAGGAGCGCGCTGGCAACAGGCTCGGAACTGGCATTCCTACCGGCCGGGAGAAGCCGTTCCGTGTATAATTCAACCGGCTGGGACCTGTCACTCTTCCGACTGCGGATTTTCAATTTAATAGCTGGCATTCTACCGCCTGACAACCGGATCGGATCCAAATGATAATTTTAACAAATATCAATTAAAAAAATAATAATTAATTGCAAAAGATAAAAATACTGATGACAAGTCATTGACAGTTCTCTTTACACATTTTTTTATTTTTTTATACACTTAAACGCAACTTTTTATTACTTAGACATTTGAAAAATCCTAACGCTTGGGGGTACGAACCTACGCCTAACCGAATATTTCCGCACCGAAATCTCGCACGCTAACCACTATGCTACGCTCGCATGGGACTCTCAAATCTTAAATACTCTCAAGTTTCACGAGCTGAAATAAAACTTGTAGAATTACTACGTGTCAATGCTACAGCTATATTTTTATTATTATATAATATATTAAATAATTCTTTCTCAATATAATAATATTAAACATAATAATATTAATAATTTTAATTAATATCTTAATAGTAATAAAGTTATTATTGAGATATTATTAATTAACGTGAATATTAATATTAATAATTTATTATTAATTCTCAATAATATTATTATACTAATTAATAATATATAATATTAATAATATCTCAATAATAATATAAATTTATTTATAATAATTATAAAGTAAAAGTGTAAGACAAATTTTTTTAATTGTTTAATTTAAAAAAAAGTCTCAATAAATAATTACTTAATATATTGATTAAATTTATTTATTAATTAATCATTATTTTCTAAAATAATTCAATTAATTATTGTAATAGTTATCCGCAGCTATTACAATAGCTATTATTATAAGCTATTATTTGGTGCTGGGCCGGATCCGCAGTCGGATCCGGCCCAGCACCGAGCCAGTACGGACTTAAGATATCCGTCATTCTTCCGACGCCGCAGAAGAATAAGATCCGCTGGCGGAAGAAATCCAGTACCGAGCCCGTACTGACGATAGTGGGAAGACGGTTCCAACAGTCGGAGCATAATCTGTACCGCGCCGGTTGCGTTTTCAGATCCGAATCGGTACAGACCGTCGGTACTTGCGGTCTGTACGGGCGCGGATCCCAGCCGGTTGTAAACTCCGACATTCGTCCGACTTTTCCGCCTGGGTTATTATTGATATTTTGTTGAGTATGAATTTCAAAAAAAATTTATCTATAATCTACGAAACATTATTTATCTTTACATAATCTTGTAATGTTAAAATTTAAAGTTTTTCTTAATTAAAAAATTTATTTAATTTTGTCTTTTGGTTTTGGTTAAATATGGTACAGTGGAACTTCAATTTTCTGTCAGGTATGGGACCAACACCTTGACGGTAAATCAAAATTACGGATAGGCGAAGTTACAAGTGATTTGAGATTTTTATAACCTATACTTGTCTATATTTTGGACTTTAACATGCAAACAAACAATTTTACAAAACAATTACACAATTAGTTTAAAATTTGTATTAAAAAACGTAACATCTTATTTTTTTATTGAAAAATTATTTTTTTAACAAAAAATCTGTCATTTTTGTTTGCTTCGTTGTCTTTTAGAATTTATTCGTCGCATAAGTGCAAAGTCAATTTTTTAAATAAAAAAAAAAAAAATGATCTTGGACAGTGACGGATAACCGCGGTGACGATAGACCGAGAGACGGAAAATCGAAGATCCACTGTACATATTTTAAATTATTTTTTAATATAATTAAAAATATTGCAATATAGTCTTAATATATATCAAATTAAAGCTTAAAAACTACCGTTTATTTTTTACATATATTTACTTTAAATAATTAAATAAAAATTACTAGCAATGGGAGTAAAAAGTCAAATTTATCTCCGATGCCTCGTTTTTCAGTTAACAACATCACATTTTAAAACTGTTTTTTAATTATACGTAAACTATATATAAATATTTGAAGTTGTAGCCCAAAAAATTTGTTAAATTATGTTTCAATATTTTTAAATTTAATAAAAACGAGAATTTTTTATTTGACAAACTATTCATCTCCAAAGCCTTTTTCAAATTTGGTAAGCGTTATTGTTTTGTTTTTAATTTTTTAATAATTATTTTCAAATACCTAACCCTTGAATTATAAAAAAATTTTCAATTTATTATAAATAAAATATTTTTAATTTTTCAAAATATAATATATTAAGATTTAAATATAAAAATGTTTTCAAAAAATTTTAAGAATTACAAATTTTCAAAGTTTATGACATTTTTTAATGAATTGCTTTTAAACTCTGAATAATTGAATAATACATGTTATTTAGTCACATTTTAGCATAATTTTGCAAAAAATAGTGTCCTATAACTAAGATTTAAATATAAAAATGTTTTCAATATCAAAGAATCGAATAATTATAATTGTTATTAATTGAGGGGCTGGATGCTCTAATGTGTTACGCGCCATGTTAAGTAAGTGGCGCGTAACACGTTATAGCATCCAGCCTCTCAATCGCTATCAAGCTTAATTCAGTAGTATTTTTGGGGTCTTTGATTAAGATTGTGACGTCAAAATAATGCAATTCATAATTATTTTTCCAATTCAATCAATATTCTTTAATTGAAAGAACTTCAGAAACTTTAAAAATCAAGATGTTTTATGATTTTATTTTATTTTCATCATAAATGGGCTCTAAACCCTTTTGTACAATTTTAAACTTAACAAAAAACATAATACTAATTAAAACTAAATTAACAATAGAATACAAATCAAGCACGTTAGACTTTAAATATTTTAATTTTCATCATTACTTACGTCAAAAATGTGCCTTTTCAAATTCGCCTTAAAAATAATTCGCCTTAATAAATCGATTTGATGATGATAAATATTTTATAAAAAAAATCATATTGCAAGATGTCTAAAATTGTAAGTGACCTGTGATACGATACTATCATTATGCTACTGTGTAAAGCTTACATGGTAAAAAGTTACATTATGTTACTATTTTTTTGAGCGCAATGTAAATACAAAACTTAAGCAGGGTGTCTATGTTCGTTAAACAAAATTCCCGGCTTTTTTTAAATTTTACCAGGTTTATTATTTTTAACAAATTTAAACGTAGTTTTGCCGGCATCAAAATTAGTACCGGCCCGGTTCCGGGATTCGATAGCGTTTTTACACCGGCGACATAGTTTTGCCGGCATCATAATTAGTACCGGCCCGGCACCGGCCCGGTTCCGGCATTCGATACCGTTTTTACACCGGCGACGGAGTTTTGCCGGCATCAAAATTAGTACCGGCCCGGCACCGGCCCGGTTCCGGCATTCGATAGCGTTTTTACACCGGCGACATAGTTTTGCCGGCATCAAAATTAGTACCGGCCCGGCACCGGCCCGGTTCCGGCATTCGATACCGTTTTTACACCGGCGACGGAGTTTTGCCGGCATCAAAATTAGTACCGGCCCGGCACCGGCCCGGTTCCGGCATTCGATAGCGTTTTTACACCGGCGACATAGTTTTGCCGGCATCAAAATTAGTACCGGCCCGGCACCGGCCCGGTTCCGGCATTCGATACCGTTTTTACACCAGCGACATAGTTTTGCCGGCATCAAAATTAGTACCGGCCCGGCACCGGCCCGGTTCCGGCATTCGATACCGTGTTTACACCGGCGACATAGTTTTGCCGGCATCATAATTAGTACCGGCCCGGCACCGGCCCGGTACCACTACTTGATACCGTTTTACACCGGCGACGGAGTTTTGCCGGCATAATATTTTTGTGTCTTAAAAAGTCTAAATTTTTAATTTTTTGAATTTTTTTTTACACTATTCGGAAGAATAGGAAAATCAAATCTCTCGAAATCAAATGTTTTTTAAAATCTTTTTTTACATAGTTGGAAAAATTACATTTCATTAAACTCTATTAATTCAGCTTTAAATTGTCTGGGAAAATCACTCAAAAATCTGGGAATTTGTTACTGCTGAATTACTAGACACCCTATAATAACTTTGTTCGTCTAAAATAATTTTGGTCCGGTTTTATTTGATTTATTGTTATAAAATTTTGATAATCTAACAAGGTATTATATTAATTTCATTATACTAAGTTTTTGCAAGTTGTTTCTATAAAGCCGGTACCGGGCCGGTACCATGCCAGCGTTTTTTCTTTAGCCTTAGTCCCAACGTATAATAACATTAACAAATGTTATTATAATTATTAACTTTGACATTACATTATTCAAACTGTCTTTTAGAAAAGGTTTTTTCTATTAATTTAGAACATTTTGTAATTAGTCCTGGTGTCACACTTCATATATAAACTTTCCATTCACTTTTCATAAGCAGGTTTAGGTTAGCGGATGCAGCGTCGACTTTGCAGCCTGAGGGTCCGGAGTTCAATTCCTCATGTCTTCAGATTTTTCGTTAACAATTAATAATAATTCATATGTTTCAGCATTCTATTTAGTGTTTACAATTAAATTAATTAATAAATAATATTGTTTAACGTTTAATATATGTAAAAATGTGTTGTTAATAAAATATACTAATCTGACACCGTGCCAGCATAAAGCCGGCAGAAAAGTTACAAAATAATTTTTTTTTACTACCGGCCCGGTATCGAGCCGGTGGTTTACCGGCACCGGGGCGGATATTTCCCGGGTTATCATTGTTGACCGGGCCGACTCCAAGCCGGCAGAAATACCGGCACCGGGCTGGTGTCTAAATTTCACTGGCACGGTACGTCGCCGGTGGTGAGCCGGCAATAAACCGGTACGAAAACACTGAAAACGAGAACCGGCCCGGTACCGGGCCGATGGTTTACCGGCAAGGTGCCGGACCGGTGGTTTACCGGCACCGGGGCGGATATTTCCCGGGTTATCATTGTTGACTGGACCGGCTCCGGGCCGGCGGTAATGCCGGTCTCAGGCCGGCACCGGCAAGTCCGCCCTTGGTACCGGCCCGGTACCAAGCCGGTCGTTGATTTCTGCCTGGGACGATATAGTAAATGGTTACGAATTATTAGTTTTTCCCAGTAAAATTTAATTTTCGGTGGGTAGACACCCTATCAAATATATTAACAGAAGGGCGATTCCACGCCACTTCGACAGTGTTTTGGAGTAAGCAAATGGATTTTAATGGCCAAACTTACGCATTTAAAGTCGTGCCAACTTTGGCGTCAGTTTTTGGACCAACCATTGAAATGTATAGCTGGCACAACATATGCATTTTAAGTTGGACCAACTTCCTTATGACTTGTCGGGCCAACCATCGTCGCCATTAGACGGCCAAGCGTTATCATCTGTATGGTTGGCCCAACCTCTGGAACGAGAAGTTGGACCGACCTTGTAAAAGTTGGCCCGACTATGGGCCAACCGAAAATTCGCACCTGAGAATATCACTCACAACAAACAGACGACTTACGCTGCGCGCGCATCTTTCGTTTGATTTAGTGGAAGACATTTTTTCTAAGACCAGATAAAAGATGCGCGCGCAGCATAAGTCGTCTGTTTGTTGTGAGTGATATTGTTTGAGTGCAAAATGAAATGTTAAATAATTTAAAAAGTTCTTGGTGGTATATGAATTTTCTTCTGAAAAATGAAATATTAGATAATCAAGTTAATTTTCCACTTTAAACAATAGAATTTGATCCGGCCGCTTAAAAGTTAAGTAATATTATTTAAATAACTTTGTTAATTAACAAAATTTTATAAAAACATTCTGAACATTTTTTGTTCGTTTTTTCATCCTGAATTTTTACAAAAAAAAATTTTTAGTTTTTATAAAGTTATATGGAAGATACAACGATTTCAAAATTTTTTCAAAATTTTGCTATCTCAAAAAGTAGCGAATATTTTGACTTGATTTTTGGTGAAAATATTTCTTTTTATATACAGATTAAAATCCCAGAGTTTCATTAAAATCCATTTGCTTACTCCAAAACACTGTCGAAGTGGCGTGGAATCGCCCAGAAACTAAAACCCGTCGAAAACGGGTCCGACAGCTAGTATTACTATATTATAAGAGTGTATATATGTGACGAAAGGTTAAAATAAATGCCCTAGTCATTACGAAGAATAATTTAACCGTGCGTTTTTAATTGTAAACAATTATTTTTATGCTAATAATATATTAGCATAATTCCTTCATTATATTTCTTGCAAATTTTAAAATAAAAATGCGAGAAGCGGGAAGCTTGAAATGCAAGGGCACTTGACTTAGACATTTAAAATTTTATTATCTGATGTTTTTGAGAATAAAACATACCTGTAACAATTAACTTTCTCGAATAGTGAAATTGGAGCATCATATCCACATTCTTCTATAACTTCTTCTCTTGCAATTTCTACAATTGTTTTATTTTTATCAATTATTCCTGCACATAGTTCCACAGCTAGCCCAAGGTTTGCTGGATATTTTACGACGTCAATATCCCCAAATTTCTCAGGAACAGAGGCAAAATAGCACGGAGGACGAAATTGTTTAATGAAAACAAGTTTCTTTTGACTAATATTAAAAATAATAATAGAAACGCTGTCGTGAACCTTCATTAAGTCCCAATACTTCTCACGACTGTCCTGAATATACTTCATTCTCAGTGGTCTAATGTAGAGAGAATCATAAGGCATTGGCATTATATGAACTTTTTTCAAATCTAACATTCTACTTCGAATCCTTGCATTTTGTTCTTCTAGTGTTAATTCGTTCATTATTTTGTGTTATTTAAAAGTTTCTTAAAGCTGAAACGTAGTAATTGAAATGCAGAACAAGATTTAACTAAAATTTAACCTAAAATAACCTAATACCAAAGTGAGAACACACAGTTTTAGTTTTTTTCTTGGCCAACGTAGAATAGAAGCTTTAACCGGACCGGAATCGTAACCGTAAGAATGAGTTAGAGAAGGATAAACAATATACCTATCCTTCTCTAACTTATTCTTACGGTTACGCAAGAAGACTATATACAGGAGAGCACAATAACACATATATACATATCTAGCGTATATGAGCTTGCCAAACACGTGTTTTTGTTTTGTTTTTTATTCCATTTTCTAAAATTGTGCAATTTTTTAACTCCGAATTCAGAGAAACTGATAAATATGATTGAAAATCTGTCTCTATTCTTAAAAATATTATTTCACCTCTATAATCAGGGTTTCATCGATATTTCTTGGGACACTATTTTCAAAAAGACATGCAATCAAACTTTATTTTCATAACAATACCTGTCAAATTTTTCGAAATTGACAGTTTTTCAATTATATAATTATGTTATATAATTTTTAAAGTGTTTCCCTGTAATAACTAATAACTGAAAAATTTCAAGTTTTCCTTTCTTTAATTTCGAAACTCTAACCTAAAAGTATCTGTCAAATATTCCGCAAGCGGGGTGCGACACTCTGTACCAAAAACATAAGTTCGGAATGCTCATTATGCCGAATTTACAATTTAGAAATGACTAGATACGCTAATCCTCAATAACCTAAATTGTATATTGAATGAAATTTAAAAGTCGGGAATAATCATCTGATATATTCTGCATAATGATGAATATTAGTTTAAACTAATTCTTTTATTCCACAATTTGATATTATTGTAATTTTTATTTTTGGAATTTCCACTTTACCTATATTTTAATAGCTCGAAAAGAAAATAAAAGAATTGAGATTTAATTGAAATATAATAGAGAATAAATATATATTTACTGAATTAAAACATTAAATAATGATTAAATATTTGAATTTAATAAAAACGTATTATTAAAAAGTTGCAGTGCGCATTGTACAGAATTTTTATTGATAAGAAAGATGATTAGGCAGAAATTCAATTTAATCAAATGTCAATTTAGAAGAAACACATTTTCGTGCAATTTTAATTTATTGGAATTGTAATTTTCGAGAATATTAATATTGCCAAATCTAATTTTGGTAGAATTCTTCTTTATCAGAATAATCATATGCTCGAATCCTCAAAAAGCCAAATTTTCGTTTTGCCGAAAATTGATGCAACGTCAATATTTGGCGCAAGTTTAAAAATTGACCAATCAGAAATCAGCGTCCCCCCCCCGGTAGTGGGGGTACGTAATGGTTTGGTTTTCAGAAAGACGCTGATAAGTCATGAGCCGCAGTAGCCTTCTGCGCATATTACCTACAGGTGGTAATTAAAAAAATAGATATTCATTTTATCGATTCATATATGTATATACAAATCAGTGTTTAATATTTATGCTGAATTACCACCAGGAGGTAAATTAAAAGTAGTCTGCGCAGAAGGCTACCGCGTCTCATGACTTATTCAGTTTGCTCGGCCTCTTTCGGGAAACCATATTCGTACGTATTAAGCCTGTACCCTCACTACCGGAGTTGAACCTTCTGTTTCTAGTCTTCTTGAGTCGCCCTAATATCGTTGTTTTACCCTACACTGTAAAAAATCCTAAGGATATTACCCAGACAAGGCCAATGCAGAATAGAGTCTTTAACCGTAACCGCAATCGTAAGCGTAACCGTAAGAATGAGTTAAAGAAGGATAGGTACATTGTTTATCCTTCTTTAACTCATCATTACGGTTACGATTGCGGTTCCGGTTACAGATCTATTCTGCGTTGGCCTGTATCATATAGAAACCAGCATCAAATTATTATAGTTCCAACACTGAAAGAATGTCGGTACATGTGCTGTGCTGCCTACTGCGCATGGTATGTGGGATGAGTTCCGCTCATCCCAAGTCTTCTTGTGCACATCCCATGCGCAGAAGTCGAGACAACAGTTGTGTGTTATAGCAGACGATCAGGTGATGCGCACATGGCGTGTGCGCAGAAAGCACATCTCACGTCTCGAAAATGCACAACACACGTGCATTATGAACGTACTACATCCCATGCCATGTAGTTTTCGAGGCGTCCGCACAGCAGACATGCGGAAATTCTTTCAGTGAAATCTGGTAATTTAGATTTTAGCCAATCAAAATTAACCTTTCCCCTAACCCAACCAATCACGTTTTCAGTGGCGGTTCCAGAATTTACTCCAGGGGGGTCATTTATAGATTCGGCGAACAACGACGAAATGTATCCACGGGTGTTTCTGACATTCGCTCTCTGAGCGCTCTGAATCTACGAAACATAATTGGTTGGATTAGGGGATTTGTGGATTTTGATTGGCTACAACTCTAATTTGACACTTTCGTACTCTACTCTCACGCTCTGTATATCTCCATCGATGCGAAAAAGCAGAGCACGAAACTGTCAAGTTAGAGTTGTAGCCAATCAAAATCCACAATTCCCCTAATCCAACCAATCATGTTTCGTAGTTTCAGAGCGCTCAGAGAGCGAATGTCGGAAACACCCTACGAAACATGATTGGTTGGATTAGGGGATTTGTGGATTTGATTGGCTATAACTCTAAGTTGACAGTTTCGTACTCTGCTCTCACGCTCTGTATATCTCCATCGATGCGAAAAAGCAGAGCACGAAACTGTCGAGTTAGAGTTGTAGCCAATCAAAACCCACAATTCCCCTAACATTATTCACAATTCCTCTAATCCAATCAATCATGTTTCGTAGTTTCAAAGCGCTCAGAGAGCGAATGTCGAAAACACCCACATGTTTTAGGTTATATCACGTGACAAAAGACATTAAAGTAAATTACGTAGAAAACTCTTGACGTAAATTACCAAGTAATCTAGAGACGCATGATTTTCCCCTAATCACCAAGTGGTCGAATGTTCAAATGGTCGAATACCAAATCGTCGAATCGTCATTTGATCGAATGCTTAAAACGTCGAATTGTCAACAAGTCGAATGCTAAAAATATCGAATCGTCAAATGGTCGAATGTTCAAAAACGTCGAATCGTCAAATGGTCGAATGCTAAAAACGTCGAATTCTCAAATGATCGAATGCTAAACACATCGAATCGTCAAATGATCGAATTCTAAAAACATCGAATCAGCAAATGGTCGAATGTTCAAAACGTCGAATGGTCATTTCGTCGAATGCTCAAAACGTCGAATTGCCAACTGTTCGAATGCTAAAAACATCGAATCGGCAAATGGTCGAATGTTCAAAACGTCGAATCGTCATTTCGTCGAATGCTCATAACGTCGAATCGTCATTTCGTCGAATCCTCATAACGTCGAATCGTCAAATGGTCGAATGCTCAAAACGTTCGAATCGTCAAAAAGTCGAAAAATTTGTTTGATGTAAGTTAACATTAATTTAAACCAAGCAAATTTTTCGACTTTTTTGACGATTCGACGTTTTGAGCATTCGACGAAATGACCATTCGACGTTTTGAACATTCGACTATTTGCTGATTCGATGTTTTTAGCATTCGATCATTTGAGAATTCGACGTTTTTAGCATTCGACAATTTGACGATTCGACGTTTTGAACATACGACCATTTGCCGATTCGAATGTTTTTAGCATTCGACCAGTTGACAATTCGACGTTTTGAGCATTCGACGAAATGACCATTCGACGTTTTGAACATTCGACCATTTGCTGATTCGATGTTTTTAGCATTCGATCATTTGAGAATTCGACGTTTTTAGCATTCGACCATTTGACGATTCGATGTTTTGAACATTCGACCATTTGACGATTCGATGTTTTTAGCATTCGACCAGTTGACAATTCGACGTTTTAAGCATTCGACAAAATGACGATTCGACGATTTGGTATTCGACCATTTGAACATTCGACCACTTGGCGATTAGGGGAAAATCATGCGTCTCGTAATCTACATGTAAACAACTACGTAGATTACCTTAGGTAGTTTACGTTCCCAACCCTGCCCCCTACGGGTTACAGCGCTGACAGTGGTACATTTTTTAACTATTTGGTCACGTGATCTAAGGAGAAAAACATAAATATAACCTCAATGTTTTTGAAGTGAAATGACAGCAAGAATAAATTTTTATATGTTGTTCTGACAGTCGGCTGAGCCAAAAGTCATTTAAGAAGAAGAAGAAGAAATTTTTATATTAACATAATATTATTTACTCATGTTATTATTATTTTATACTAACTTTTCATTTATATTTCCAATTTCAGTCATAAAACTCGTTAAACTTTTAATATAACCCGATTCATTCAGCTGTGATCTCATAAATGTCATAAATAGAGATAGGAACTTTATACTTGAGCATATGTTAATTCCACATATTTATTTTAATATGAGATCTGATTAATATTTAACATGATTGATTTAAAGTTTGCGATGTTTATTATAAATTTTCGAAAGGGCTTCGCGTACTTTACTGAATCAACGAATTTTGAGAACATATGTATATAATTATGGTTAAGGGGAGATTCCACTGATTTTTTTTTTGAATACCGAAATTATTTTTTTTTAATTTTTGGTTAGTATGATTATCTAAAAATACGGGAAAAATAGTCTGAAGCGATAAGAATAGACTCGCTAGCAGGAGAGTAGAAATAACATCACCTTTCCACCTCGAAAATTCATGTTTTTTCATTAATTACCTAACTGCAATTTGTTTATTTTTAAATTTACATTTTTTCTTTTCGCACCGCTTGACAGAGTAGTTCTTAAGTAATAAGAAATGTCTACTGTTACATATCAAAGGTTATGTATATAACTTTAAGTTAAATTTTTGTATATTTGGTCCTTCAAACTTTAAACGCGTTTTTCTCGAAACTACACATTTTCAACTTGTTTACACTCTCATTTTTATAATTTTCAACGAAATAACTTGCAATTTGGACAGCATGCTCCTTGAATGTGTAGTTTTCGTGTAAACTAGGATATTTAAGATCCATTAATATTTATAAAAGTTATAAACAATTTAAGTTGCAAAATTATGGTCGAAAAATTAAAAAGTCTGCCATTTGGTTATTTTTCAATAAATTTTTTTTGTTCTAGTTTACACGATAGCCATAATGGTATAGATTAAGAAAATTTTTGACTTTTTTAGTTTAGATTAATTGTCGCAGAGAAAAAATGTAAACAACTTTTAGAAGGGACCACTTTCGGCAGCCATTTTCTAAGACTCGATTAAAAAAATAAATAAATAAAAAATGATTTTTATTACTGTAACACAAGTATTTTATTGTAAAAAAAGTTTAACTAAGAAATATTTATTTTACTACCTATAAAAAAATTTTTTAAGAAACCTTAATTTCTGTGGAATCTCCCCTTAAGGATCGCGACAATGATCCTTACCCTTCAAAGATCATTTTTATGCTAGGCTTTTTTACAAGAGATTTTTGAATGTGACAAGTTGAAAACGAGAAAGGAGGTTCAAAAGTTAAGAAGGAAGGGAAAAGGCTTCCTTGATTGGTTTATTTAAGGAAAAACCCAAAAAGGTGGAAATAACATAAAGTTTGCAATTTGATTGGTTTCCTTTAGGAAAAACACAAAGTGTAGCGTTAGTACAATCTTCATAATGTCAGGTATTGCCGTGACCCATATGAGCAAACCATAAGAAAATGGCTTTATTGGTTTTTACAGATGTTTATCTCAATTCGACGAGCGTAGTCCCTTTTTTACAGTCCTCATATTAAGTATCAATTGGTTTTCCTATTCCTTAATTATACCGAGCAATTGAGAATCCAAAAAAGGTAATGTAAGGGAGACCAAGGAAATGTTTATTTAGGAACGAAAGTGTATGTTAAGCTAAATTTTATGATTCTGTTGTAAAGTATAATGTTGTATTATTTTGTAACTAAATTATTTTTTAATATAAATAATTATTAAATCAAAGAAAATTATTAACAGTTTTCAGTAATAAGTTTCAAAAAATTTAGAATGATAAAAATACATTAGAGTAGCGCAGCAACAGCATAAAAGCATAAATTTAATAAATGTTATATATTGTTAAGACGCGCATTAATAATTGTTATTTAACAAAAATAATTGCAATTTGCAAAAGCATTGAAAACCACAATTTAGTCTTCAAAGCAGCATAATTCATTGAGAGCATTTATGAGGCATAATTTGTAAACTTCGGTCATAATTTAAAAAAAAAATTTTTTTATTTAATTTAAATAATTTTGATTTGATAAATTTGAAGTATTTGTGTAATATTGTATTTTAAAAAAATTTAATTATAAAAAATTGTTAGGGGAGAGTCACTACGGTTGGCTCACCTCAGGTTTCTCAGTTGTAACAAACTGGTGCCATTTACCATTGCATGTAAATACTTCTTAGTAATGGTAGAAAACTTTTCATGTCTCTTTCATTAAGTTCCAATGAAGTACGCGAGCAGTACAAACGTAAATGTGTGGTGAATTTTTTAAGCAAAACTTTTACTTAGTGTCGAAAAAGATTAATTAAACAAAATGGAAGATGCAAACAATAAAGTAAGATGATGAAATTTATTCATTAGAGAGTGCTTTAATACTTTGGTATGTTATTTGGTTTTTATATCGTGCGTTTATGTCTGTGTGCTAAAAAATAAAAACGACGCGAAACTTACGGTCGGCTCACTTTATATCGTGCATGTTGGGACGCATTATTTTAAAATTATGGTGCGTTCTGACATCGGAAATTCATTTGTTTAAGGTAGAGATGTGTGAAGAACGTCATTATACAGTGAAAAAAAAATATTTATGTTCGAAAAACGTTCGTAAAACATTTTAAAAAGTCTTATTTCACATCTCCTTCGATAACGTATTGTAAACGTTTCGCTTACTGAGAATGTTTTTAGATTAATTTTTATATAATTTTTTTATTTCCTTTTTCCATTTTCAAGTGCATTTCAGCATTCTTCTGTAATTTACGGGACATTTTTAGTAATATTCCTTCATTTCACATTGATTTTTTACGGTGAACCGACCGTAAAGACATTTTTTTTTTAAATGTTTATAACGTTTCCAATTTTTGCCCAAATATTTTCTGATGTACAGAAGAAACATTCCACTTTAGAAGATCTTTCCAACCATATGTCAGAAAACGTGAAATTCGGCCTAGAACGGAAGTTATGGGTACAAGTCAAAAAGTGAGCCGACCGTACTGACTCTCCCCTAAATTTATAAATATTGACAATAAAAGTCACAATCAACATTTAAAAACTAAACTGGCGGTAATACTTCGGTTCACAATAATTAGAGGGCAATATCCAATTTCAGGCAATCTTTTCCCCAATATTATTAAATGATACACTGAAAAAAATGATAATGTTAATTTTGACATACAAGTATGGTTAGGATGTATAGCTGAAACAGCAATACCGTATGGCAGTATCATATCTACCAATATATAATATGTCAGAATTGGCTATATTTATGGCAGTACCATAAATATATTTTTTTCAGTGTATAAAAAATTGTTAATATTTTGTTATTTCATAACTTTTCGTAAAATTTATGAGACTTATTTAGTAATATTAAGTGATCAAATTTCTTAAAGGCAAAGCATAATTGAAGCATAAATTAGCACTTTTAAGAGCATAATTGTAGCATAATTTCCATTTTTTCAAGCATAATTACACCATAATTACAAGTTTTTTAAGAGCATAAATCGCCTTGCTGAAAAGCATAAAGTTCCTGTCCCTAAATATTACACAAATACTTCAAAACTATCAAATAAAAATTATTTAAATTAAATAAAAAAATTTTTTTTTAATTATTACGGATTATGCTGCTGTAAAGACTAAATTATGCTTTTCAATGCTTATGAAAAGTGCAATTATTTTTGTTAAATAATAATTATTAATGCGCGTCTTAACAATATATACCTAACATTTTTTTAATTTATGCTTTTATGCTCAAGCTTAAAGTTCCTATCTCTCTCTATATATAGAAAGAGATAGAATTTTGGGGATAAAAAGAGATAAAATTTTTTATATCCCTCTTGAAATAGCCACTTTGCATACCCAAAATATTATACCTTTTTATCTCTAAATTTCTATCTCTTATGCCTATGTACTTTTATCTCTTTTTATTTTTCTTTGATGCAAATCTTTATCCTTTTTAATATATAAATAATTAATTATCCAATGTTATTAATAATACTAAAAACTTCATGAAGTATTACAATTTCAATTGAATTTATTAATTAAAAAAATAGTTTTAGAGTTTTCCTACTTCTATTTATAACCTATTTTCAACAAATCAAGTTATTTATTTATTTGTTATGAAATTATAATGTATTGTTTAAATCTATATTTCATTTCACATTATTAACCAACATTGTATACATATACTTAAAACTAAATTTAATAAATCTCGCACGCAGGAGGGCTCAAACCCTGAACCTTCGGGACGCAAGTCGAATACACATGTCATTCAGCCACGCCGGCTTGGAAGATATTTTTCTTAAACTACCTTTTAAATTTCGGGACTATATTGATCTCTTTTAATCTCTTACTCTATCACTCTTTATATCTCAGTTCATCTCTTTTTTAAAGTTTTAATTTCTCTTTATTTATCATGAAATCGTCATGTAGCTAATTCAACGTACTCTCTTAATTTGAATCAGTTAAAAACAGGGACTTACACGAACACGAAAAAACATGAAAAATCGTGTCGTGCCCGTGGCACGAGACATGGGCACGACACAAATTTTCGTGTTTTTTCGTGTTCGTGTAAGTCCCTGGTTAAAAATCATGGTTTTAACTGACAATCAGTGACTGAATTTTTGCTTCTGAATGAGTTAAAAACAACTGATTTTCAGTTAAAAAATAACTGATTTACAGTAAAAAAATAACTGAAAAATTAGTTAAGCTTGACTAATTGAATCAGTCAACAAAAAATTTACTGAGACATTAGTTATTTTTAACTAATTGTCAGTAGAAATATTACTATTTGAATTAGTGATTGAAAATAGAAATAGAATAGAAAAATAGAAATGAAAATAGAAATAGATTGCATTTGAGCTAAGGGAATAAAACTGATAAGTATATGTACTGACATAATTGTGATTAGAAAGCAAAAAAAGAGATTTGTATAAAGGTTAAAAGGAGCATAATAAATATAAAGAAATTATTGAGTTAAAAGAAGAAAAGACCTTTTTCAATAGAATTGGAAAGAAATAGACTGATATAGAATCAAGGGGATAAAAAAGATAAATAGAAATAGTTTTAAGTAAATAGTAGAAGGATAAAAGAGATAAAATAAAGTTTATTAGAAGAGTTTGCGAAAGAAGATGCGATAAAAAGAGATTGAAGGGATTAAATAAGGAAAAGCCTGGAATAAAGGAAGGTCATAAGCAGAGATCAGAATGTTCTTAGAATTAAGTAGCGATAAACAGGAAAGAAAATAGATAGGAAAAATATTGAAGAAGATAAGAAAAATGTTAAAAAAGATTGAGAAGTAGAGAATATAGAAAGCGATAGTAGTAATAAAAATGGGGATAGATTAAGAGATAAATCTATCTATCTCTATTTTCATTTTAGAAGTAAACAAATATTCAAAGAGATAGGATTTCTATCCCTTTATTTCCAGCAGGGAGATATAGAACTGGATAAGTATGAACTGAACTTGGAAAGGGTAGAAAAAGTTATCTTTGGGGATTGAAAAAGGATTCAATGAGATATAATAAAGGTTACTGAATAATAAAATAAGGTTTATTAAAAGAGATTGAATAAAAAAGGAAGATAAAAAGAGATTCCTGTCTGATAAAATTATCCACCAATTTCAGTAACGTCTTGAATATAAAAGAAGTTAGGCTGATTGGCTTAAAGTTCTTTGCCGCAGTATACCCTGGCCGACTGGCCTTCGGAATAAACCGACCCTCATATTTTTCCAAGACTCCAGTGTGTAACCAAGAGCTATATATTACGCTCTCGTAATTTTACACAGGGGTAGTCTAATACATTCCAATCCTTTTTGCAAAAGAACCGGATATATACCGTCTCCCCTGAAGCCTTAAATGATTTGAAAGTGCTTTTTTCCCAATCAATCCCTTCCGAAGTTACAATCTTGGCTACTAGTTTCCAGTGTTCCTTATAACTTCGGGCCCTACTTGGTCATACGCCATGGCTGTTCTCCGAACCTTCTATAAAGTCTATAAAGAGAGTTTACCTCCATCAGGTACTTTAGACACTTCTGTTTATCCTGGGTATTCTATTATTACCATCATGATCATTTTCGGTTTCAGCAACCCCAAAAACGTAGGAATATAAGGGTCTGTCTTCTGGATCACGAAATTGAAATTTTTTTGTGTGTTAGTGTATTTAATAATGTTCGAGTAGTTAAAGATTTGTTTTATTATTTATTTATTCTTTTTATCCTTTTAGGTCACGGAACTCTAACATGTAGCTAGGCGTATTGCGACTGCTTCTCGCACTTATTTTTATTTTAAAATATAATAATTGTTATTGAGAAAGAACAAAGATTGTTCAAAATAATTTTTTTTAATTTTTATAGGCTCTTTTGGACATGGTCATGGATTGCGATCTGAATAACTAATCAACCAATCATATAACATAAGAGTACATGCATATTTTAAGAAAACAAAAATACTTTTAGCTGGAATTATGTTCGGAATGAATTTCAAAAAGGATCATTAAAAACAATGATAACATAACTTAAAAATTGTGTTTTTATTTTCTTTTTAAATACTTTTGAAACTTAGGAAACTTATCAGATTATAGTAGATGCTTAGTCACAAAGTGGACAAAGAAGAATGTTGAAAATCGCAGTATAATTGAGAACTTTGTCTCTTAATTTCTAACGCGCAGGTAATCTTAAACATTATCTAATATTGATCTCGATTATTGACGCAGACATTAATATGAGACGATATGGAATGATAAAATTTGTATGATGACATGAAAGTCAATCGAGAACTTTATATTGATTCTGTTACTGACGTCCTGCACCTTAAAATCTTAAAATTATTATATAGTCAGCCAAGGCAGTCTCTTTATTTATTAATCATTAATTGTAATTCTTCAATAATCAGTCGACCTTTCGAGCAAATGTTCAAAAATGAAAAGGAAATGAATTATGAGTAATAAAATTATTTTTAAACTTTCAATAAGTATGCAAAACAAAGAAAAAGAGTTTAAAAAATAGTCACATTTTGAGAATTTTAAATACTCCAGTCGTCAAACAAGAAGGTTAATATAATAATCTAAACATATGCGTAAAACATTCAAAAGAGCTATACGAAAAATTAATGGTATAAATTTCTCCTATAGTTTTAGAATTAGGAAACAATCTTGGAACTAGATGCGGTTATCACAAAATGGATAAGAAATTAAATTTGAATATTTTGCAGCGAAGGCTATAAAACTTATTTTTAAGAACTAAAATAATCAAAAAGATTTTTTCTAATTATATTTTATAAAATATAATTCAATTTGTAATGTAATTTAACCAATGTTTCAAATTGTAAAAATAAACTAGAAGCTAGAATTAGTTAAAACTTTAATAAAAATCGCAGAAAATTTTGCAGACAATAATAAAGTTAAATAAATAAATAAATAATTCGACGTTTTGTAACCTAAAAATTCATAATTTAAGCTTCCAGTTGAGTTCCAAAATAATTTCAACACACGCACTCAAGCAAACACACGTTATTTTGTCAAAAAAAATGTGTCTGATAAATTAAATAATGCAACTATGTTTGTACTTTAAATTACTGTCAAAAATATGTATGTAAAGTGGAAAGTTGTATTTTTGAGCTTAAGTACTATGCACAAAAGACGCTCTACATTATAAACAAAATATTACATTTCGTAGTATAAAGGTTGTAAATGTTTTTTAATGGTCACTTTTCCATATCAAATTAAAGTTAAAAAGTAACCTAAGTGAAGATACATGTGTGTTAATGAATATCGAGAAAACATAATTATTCATTATTTTATTAAAAAAGATCTTTTTAAAATTTTAATATTTTCGCTTAGGTTTACTTTAACAATTTTTTAAGGATTCAAATAAAGAATGTCAATTGACAGTTAACATAGTTTAAATAATTGTAAATTTAAGCGACAGCAAAGATCGACTGTTCTCAGTTTATTGACATAAAAATACAATGAAAAATGACATTTCTTAGGTCATTTGGCACAGAGTATATTTCGTATATCATACTCCATCTACGAATTCCCTATCTTACCGATTTCGCACAGCGTATTTCTTTAGATTTTAAAACATGGGGGAGATAAAATAATTCAGCAAATGAACTTCAGTATGGAATAATATAAAAAAATGGTTTACACAAAATGTGAGATGTTAAATTTAATTCTTAATACTGCCAGGCTAAAAGTTGACGTACATGAACACATGCATGTTTTTGGCACCTGTATAATATACAAGTTAACATTCAAAGAACTTTCGACATATGTTACATGTACATATCACTTAAAATATTGATGAATCAACATGCAATGAACATGTGTACATATATGAAAATATACATATTATGTGCACCAAAAACACGCACTGTACAAGGTTTTGCGACAATCTGGTAGGGAAAACAGATATACCACAAAATATCACAGAGGGGAACTCTGACATTTCAAATAAGCACTAAAAACGACTCCGCTTCAAAGAATATTCATAAACTGTACCATTGTAATAAACGTTTCATTTCGAAATTCAAATATCTTTGTTTTAATTTAGGGTGAAGTTCATCTTCAAGAAGACATTAAGAATTTATATTAAATTATTCATTTAATATCTCAAACTAAATGATTTAATAAGTAAATAATAAAGTGCAAAAATTAATTAATAAATATCATAAATGAGCTGCTTTTGAATTTTTATAAATATGCTGAAAATATTACATCTTTATTAATATTTTTCTTCGTCTTCTTAATGTTATCAAACTGAATTTAGAAGGATGGACCAATGAAACTTTAACCCAGTGATGTACGTATAAGTTTTGCGTCTGTCATTATTCTTATTCCCTATTCATTTTAAACTCAAGGAGCACTATCAGGAGAAAGTATCTATAATTTCCTTTCTCGCTTTAATTACCAACTATTTATAGCATTTGATTTCAGCATTTCAAAAGAAAAATTGAACAGCGTTTGTTAAATTGAACAAAATTCTCTAGATTATTATTTATTAACATATAAATCTTGTTGAAAAAATGAAAGCAACGCACGCATATATTAGATGTTATATTCTAAATTAAGCTGAATCAAAATAAACTTTTTCAATCATATTTATTTATGGAATGAACCAATGAAAAGGACGTTTTTATAAATTAGAATTGCATATAGTAAAATAATAATCTTTAGAAAGAAATTCCACTGATAAGGGATCACAACATTTAAAAGTCCTAATGGCGCTTCTTCAATTCTAAATTAATAGGAAGATGGAAATGAGAACCTTTAAATAATGTCAACTTCGATGGGCTTAAATTTTACAAATTTATCCCTTAAATAAAGGATATAACAATTTCGAAATGTCATTTTCTTCTAATGTCAGTTGGAATGGTATAATATTCAAAGTTTTTTCATACTGAAGTGTTTTTCTTTTCAAGCGACAATATAAAGAATAGTTGGGTGTAGTAAACAGTTTAATTTTAAGAAAGTCGAAAAAAATTCTTATACAACGGAAGTCATTAAATTCTTAATTCTTTAGAATTCTCCGTTAAAATTAGGAATTTAACAACATTATTTGCAACCAACGAGGCAATTTTGTCGTCGTTTTATTTTTATTTATGTAATGATCCAGTAACTTTAGAAATAGGTTTAGATTGAAAATGTGCGTACATAAAAATTGCATCGTTGAGCAAAATACAGCACCACAATATTTAAATCAACTATCTAAAGATGTTTTTAAAAAATCAAAATATTATTGTAGGAACATTAATGTGTCAACTCATCAAATGTTAAAAAAGGTTATTCAAACTTGTAGCACGGTGTTCAAATAAAGTTTTTCTTTGAATTTTACTTCCTTAAAGAACACAGAATTAAAATTAATTTATTTTTAGGACAAAATTAAAAGTCCTATAAAGTGAAAAGTCTTCTTGCTTTTTGGAAACGTAATCTCTTTCGTCATTAGTTTTATATAATTAAAGTGACCTCGAACATAAATTTACATCCAAGTGATAATAGCTTTGATTTTTTAAATTTTGTGTAATAAAAAACGCTCACTATGATTAGTTTGGCAATGACTAAACTATTTGTTACAACACTTTCTCTTAATGAGAAGACAATGTTCAATTGATTGAACTTGTCTAATGTTAATTTTCTCCCGATAATCCACTGAGCTGCAGTGAGTCGTGTTCATGCAATTGTTTCTTTTATAAAAGTAAGATAAGTAATCGAAGGATTAGGAGCCATGTATGTATGACTTATATCGCACAAAATGTGATTAGGACGTTGCGGCGACAGCTACAGGAGGAGTGACAACCTCGGGCTCACCTGCTCCATCTGCAACTGTTGGATCAACAACT
Organism: Leptopilina drosophilae; assembly: GCA_032873175.1. Lineage (NCBI taxonomy): Eukaryota > Metazoa > Arthropoda > Insecta > Hymenoptera > Figitidae > Leptopilina > Leptopilina drosophilae. The sequence goes on from CM065484.1 coordinate 13,610,433, forward strand.
TTTTTTACTTTAATCGCTTCAGAAGATTCGTCAACCTCCGTCTCCCCGTTCTGTGAAGAACTAGCTTTCGACGTATTCGAATCTGACTTATTATTTTCTTCTACTCCATTACTATGTTCTTCTTTACCATTACTTGTGCCATTAAATTTGTTTTCATCCTCCTTTATCTTTTCAACTTCTGTAACTTCTTTCTCTTCTTCTTCTTCTTTCGATTTATCTAAGGGGTCCTCTTTCTTTTCATTCTGCTCTTCTTCTGGCTTGTCACTTCGCAGTTCTGGTTGATCCTTCTTTATCTCCGTTTCTGTTGCTGGTTCCTCTTTCTCTTCTGGTTTTGTAACTTCTCCGTTTTCTTTAACATCAACCTTCGAGGCTTTTGTTTCCAATTCCGTTCCTTTTTCTATTTCACATTTTTTCTCGGAATGTTCTTTTAATTCCTCAGTTGTTTCTTTCGTTTTAGGAGATTGATCTTTAACTTCATTCATGTTTACTTTTTCTTCAGTAACAGTCGTTTCTTTGGAGTTTATACTGATTTCGGGTGTCGTTTCAACTTTCAGTTCTTCTTTTTCGTCAGTTTTAGATTCAGGAGTAGGATTTATATTATGAGAGTCTTCTGCTTTCGAAGGTTCAATTTCTGATTTTTTTTCAGATGTAGATTCTTTTATAGATTCGTCAACAGATTTTTCCGTATCATTAACTTTCTGCAATTTTAAACTTTCGTCTGATTCATTCAATATTACTTCTTTACCCTGTTTCTCTTCTACATTAGTACATTCCTCCTTAGACTTTTCGCATGCGGTATTTGTCGGTTCCTTGGAATCTTCAGTAACAACTTTAGGTGTTTCTTCATTAGAAATTTCAGACACGGAACTTTTCTTTTCGCACTGTTCAACTTGAACTTTTATTTTATTTTCCTCTTGCAAAACCTTTTCAGCTTTTTTCTCAATTTTCGTTAAACTTTCTTCGGATATATCCATTGGTTCTTCGAGATTTTCACCGTCATTTGTAATATGAACTTGACATTTACTGTCAATTTCAGTCTCGGTTGGTTTACTTTTAGAAACTTCTTCAACTTCTGAATCCTTTATATCTTCAGCAGATTCAACTCTCTGGCGCTTATTCAGAGATTGGAAACACAATTCATCAAATGATTTTATTGTAGAAAAAGATGATTTGTCTTCATCATTAAGAGGAGCATTACCTTCACGAATCACAATAGTTGTCGACATTCCAGCTTCCTTGGCTGCTTTGGCCTCTGAAACATACATAAAATTATAAAACATTTCAGTTCAAACAAGTGCATGTATATAATTATAAATATTATTTCAGCCAATAATAAATAATATTTTCAAACTTTAAAAACCAACGTCTAAGAAGTTGAGTGGGGATTTAGGTCTAGATTTGTGCTAGATACATTAACTATAGATGTAAAAGTTGTTTGATTCTAATAAGATATTCTTGTACTTGTCATCCAGTAGCTTAGTGTAATTTTACACACATTTTATAAAATTTATTATTTTCTTAATTTCTTCAACAAGGCTCCTACAGAAATCCGAATTTAAAATTTCATACCTATTCCATGATGTCCCAATTTATAAATAAATTATTTAGATGTCATAAAAAATTGTTGAATGTAATATGGTTTTATTAAAAAAATTATAAAGAAAAAATTGAAACATTTAATTTTGAACCGAATTCTGCGCAATTTCGACGACTTTTGGCGTCCCATAAATATGACCAATTCTCACATACAGAACCGGCCAGAATTGTCAGTCCACTTACAAAATTCGTATTAAAAACATGCCTCTCGTTTTTGATAATATTTCAGTCAATCGTGCAGACCTTTTTAAAATCTCCAATATCTTTTAAACCACGTAATATTTTTTAAGCTACTTAGTCTACTTTTAAAGAAGAGATCTCAAGCTTTATTATATGTGAATTTGAATTTTTTTCTAACCTCGTTTAGAGCAATCCTGAACTTGAAGTTGGATAACAGAATTTTCAAAAATCAGAAAATTAGACGATATTTCTCACACTATAACTCAGTTTCTATTTAACGAATAGTTTTGAACTTTAGCTCATTTCACGCGAAATTTTATAAGCTTTCCAATGGTTATTTTTAAATTTTTCTAGACTTATTTTTAACTGAAATATTATCAAAAAACGAGAGGCATGTTTTTAATACGAATTTTGTAAGTGGACTGACAATTCTGGCCGGTACTGTACTGTATTATAAAAGCGTCTTTACATAAATCCAACTCCTCAATAATTGTAAAGAAATTCTACGGTGTAAAACACTTGTATGGGTCATTTCATTTAAATTGTCATAATCGTGTCCTTTGCCAATAAAAACTATTTGTTATAGTTTTTAATAAAATTTATTGTTTGATGTCGTGAAATACAATCTCTATTAACATTTTTTCAACTTACAAGCATGAAAAAATGCTATGTATAATAATGGCAGAACAAAATACAGGCAAAATGTCATGAGTGTCCCATGTCCAGGAGTGAAATATTAGTTTTCAAGTGCACGTATTTTCGTTATATTAATTTATCACAAGTAAATAAAAATTTTACAGTGAACTATAACATACGAAATGTGAAAGTTTTACGTTGTGGCAGAAACAAAAAGATTTTAATGTAATTAGAAAACTGTCATGAGTGTCCCGTCTTAAAAATTGGTAAATTAATATTTAATAGGGGAGAGTCACTACGATCGGGACACCTTTACGGTTGGGTCACCTCAGGTTTCTTAGTTGTAACAAACCGGTGCCATTTACCATTGCATGTAAATACTTGTTAGTAATGGTAGAAAATTTTTCATGTCACTTTCATTAAGTTCCAATGAAGTACGCGAGCAGTACAAACGTAAAACGTAAATGTGTGGTGAATTTTTTAAGCAAAACTTTTACTTAGTGTCGAAAAAGATTAATTAAACAAAATGGAAGATGCAAACAATAAAGTAAGATGATGAAATTTATTCATTAGAGAGTGCTTTAATACTTTGGTATGTTATTTGGTTTTTATATCGTGCGTTTATTTCTGTGTGCTAAAAAATAAAAACGACGCGAAACTTACGGTCGGATCACTTTACATCGTGCATGTTGGGACGCATTATTTTACAATTATGGTGCGTTCTGACATCGGAAATTCATTTGTTTAAGGCGGTGTCAAAGTCAATTGGATTTTTGCATTGAGCTTCAATGGAAAAATCGCATCGACTTTGACACCGCCTTAAGGTAGAGATGTGTGAAGAACGTCATTTTACAGTGAAAAAAATATATTCATGCGTTCGAAAAACGTTCGTAAAACATTTTAAAAAGTCTCATTCCACATCTCCTTCGATAACGTATTGTAAACGTTTCGTGTTCTTATAACGTTTTTAGATTCATTTTTATATGAATTTTATATTTCCTTTTTCCATTTTCAAGTGTATTTCAGCATTCTTGTGTAATTTACGGGACAATTTTAGTAATATTCCTTCATATCACATTGATTTTCTACGGTGACCCGACCGTAACGACATTTTTTCTTTTTTTAAATGTTTATAACTTTTCAAATTTTTGCCCAAACATTTTCTGATGTACAGAAGAAATTGAGTTGAAGAACGTAACGTTAAAACCTTAACGAAAATAAAAAGGTGATTATCAGAGTCCGTTTAAATTTGTTTCTATTTTAACTACTACAATTCGAAAGAGCGTCAAAAAAGGAGTCAGAAAATATTCTTGTCAGGACATTAAGGGCGGCGGAAAGGGACATAAAGTACAATTGAATTTGTAAATTCAATTTTTTCAATGTTTAACGATTGTTTTACTAATCTCCATTAAAATTTGTTCCCATTTTAACTATTACCGTTCGAAAGAGCGTCAGAAAAGGAGTCAGAAAATATTCTTGTTAGAACATTAAGGGAGGCGGAAAGGGACAAAAAGTATAATTGAATTTGTTAATTTAAGTTTTTCAAAGTTTAATGATCATTTTACTAGTTTCCATTAAAATTTGTTACCATTTTAACTACTACTATTCGAAAGAGCGTCAAAGAAGGAGTCAGAAAATATTCTTGTCTGAACATTAAGGGCGGCGGAAAGGGGCATAAAGTACAATTGAATTTGTAAATTCAATTTTTTCAATGTTTAACGATTGTTTTACTAATCTCCATTAAAATTTGTTCCCATTTTAACTATTACCATTCGAAAGAGCGTCAAAATAGGAGTCAGAAAATATTCTTGTCAGAACATTAAATGCGGAGGAAAGGGGCATAAAGTACAACTAAATTTGTAAATTCAATTTTTTCAATGTTTAATGATAGAACGTCCAACGTCCTTCCGGCAGGACCAAAAAGACTCAGGTGAGTCCGTCCGAAGTCGCTGAATAAAACTAACATGGATTGACATAAACAAAAAGTAATATATATGGTTGGAAAGGTGATGAAACAAGCTTTCAGCGCATAAGAGAAGTTAAGAAAACTACTTATATCAAGACTGAATATAAATCATGAATAAGCAATAGTAGAGTGGTTCATACACCTAGTCTCTACTGTAATGGTTATTATTTAGACTCAAATAAACACTGGGCTGCTTGTTCTGCCTGCAGCCAAAACTGGACAAAAAAATGCTCTACAAAAATTTGTAGACAGAATAGTTGTAGTTAAAATGGGAACAGATTTTATTGGAGAATATAGTAAAACGATCGTTGAACTTTGAAAAACTTAAATTAACAAATTCAATTATACTTTTTGTCCCTTTCCGCCTCCCTTAATGTTCTGACAAGAATATTTTCTGACTCCTATTTTGACGCTCTTTCGAATTGTAGTAGTTAAAATAGGAACAAATTTGAACGGACTGTGATAATCACCTTTTTATTTTCGTTGAGGTTTTAACGTTAGGTTAATGATTTTTTTGCTTATGTTAATGTTACATTATTTTTACATGTAAAGTGTAATTCCTTGCAAGATGGTGCAATCGTGTAATTAAATTTTATTTTTGAGACTGAAAATTAATTTTATTAATTTTATAATTTAGAATAATTTACTACATATTTATAATATATTTATATTATTTATATTATATTATTATATTATTATATTATATTATAATATATTATATATATATAATTATATATTATATAATAATAATTATAATAATTATAATAATAAATAATAATAATTATATAATAATAATATAATAATTATAATAATTATAATTATAATAATTATATATTATATTATTATATATTATTATATATTATTATATATTATTATTATATTATATTATTATATTATTATTATTATTATATTATTATTTTATATTTATATTTGTGTTAAAATTAAATTTATATTGATTCCTTTGTTTATGTTGTTATGTCGCTTATTTTACAATGTGGTGGGGGATTCCTTCCAAATGTGTGTAAAGTCGTAATTTTTTCCAAGGTGTGTGACGGAGGGTTAAATGAAATGACCCGTATAATCAAGATTGTAGGCTGAATATGGGTGTAAAAACAAATAAATAGATACATAGTGTATGTACAACTAAAGTCAATTTAATATATTAAAAAATCTTCAAACCTTTAACGACATCGGTGAGAAACAGTACTGATGAAGCAGGAATGTTTATCTTGTTCAGTATATTTCTGTAACTGTCAACTTCATTTTTTGTTCCCACTTCTGTGTCGAAGTAGCCACTTAAGAACTGAAAAGAAATATTACTTTGAAATGTTTTTAACATTAAGGGTTAACCTTCAAGTTAAATAGGTTAATCTTATACAGTAAAACAAATTTACATATCTGAAGGGCAGGCTGGGGTAAATCCGCTCACTTTTTCTCAGATCGGTAAAAATCTAGGAAATTAGTCTCTAAATCCAAGTTAATTTATATCACTTGGAAACTTATGATTTCTACTTAAAATACAAAAGAGTTTTTGATTTATCATTTTTAATTTTACTTAGAAAAAATTTTAATTCACATATACAAAATTTTATTTTTAAATGGATGCTATGATAAAGAATTGCACGCAACATGTATCGAGATTTGAAACTAAATACTGATCTCCGAATCAAAGTTTATGTGGATGAGGCAGCCATCTGTGACTGAAGGAGCTTCCATTCTGAATGTTGTCTCTTTAATTAAATTTGATAAAACAACAATATTTTTATAGATATTACTTACAGATCTTTTCTTTCTGTGCATAAGATTGAATTTCTACTGAAAAGTTTGTATTAAGGTAAATGTACATATTTCCGTGCTAGAACATAATTCCGTGCTATCATTTAATATTAATTAATGTAAAAAATTAATAAGATATTTTAGTAAAATAAAACCCATAATATTAATCTACTAAATAGCAAAATTTATTCTACAATTTTCCACTTGCTAAAATATTTTATCAATTCCTTATTTTAATTAATAAAAAAAATAGCACGGAATTAGGTTCTAGCACGGAAATATGTACATTTACCTTATTCTGAGTTACTAAACTTACAAAGTTTATTATTTTTTATATAATAATTTCTTTCAGCGTATAACGTTCGTAAGATATTATGAAATATCTAGTGTTCGGAGGGCAATGATTTTACGCACTCACATAATATATGGCTTAATAGCTTATAATAAAAGAAAAGGAGAAAAGATTACCTTTGTTAAGTCCTTATCTCTTGAATGACTGAAAAGTAATTTTTGTGCTTCAACACTACCGCTTGAATAAATGTATATTTTTCTGCCAGCATTTGCCCAGGATTCCAATGCTTTTGGTACATCATCAAAGACACTATAAACAACCAATATATTTACATGAATCGCATTGGAAAATACATATATACGGGATGTTTCACGATAAGCGGGCCACCGTGACGGCAAAAATTAAGTCTTTTTTGAAAAATTGCTTATACTACAAAATTATTGGTATATAATTTTAAAATTATATGGACAAAAAATTCTAAAATGCGTTGGAATTAGTTGAAAGTTTTTAGCCGCGGGTTTTTGGAGTCGCTGATACCATACTTGATATCTGCAAAAAAATTCAAAATTTTATTTTAAAATATGCTGCCTTGTATGAAATAGAAAGGCGTATTTTTTTTCCTTTTGGTTTTTTTTTGTAGGACTAAAACTAAAGTTAAGCTTACATCCTGCCGAGCGCAGGACCGATTATTGCACCGAAACGCTCAATTATATAGTGCAGACGTTGTAGATTAACGGTGAGTTCATTTTTTCCATAAGTTTTCATATGTTAAAACTTTAAACGAGTTTTTCTTGACATGATGTTTTTTAAAACGGTGGACAGTCTAGCTAAAACGCAGTTTTGATCGGATTGACCGATGTCAATAGTCCGATGACTACGTTTTTAGGGTTTCGTGGCCAAGGGCCAAAACCCTTATAGCGAGACTTCGGTGTCCGTCCGTAGTTTTTACGTCTTAAGTCTAACGTCTTAACAACCGTTGCCATGGCAACCGTTGCTATGGTAATGGTTGTCATAACAGCCGTTGCCATGGCAACCGTTGCTATGGTAATGGTTGTCATAACAGCCGTTGCCATGGCAACCATTGCTATGTTAATGTTTGCCATAACAACCGTTACTATGCACGGAGAGACTTTTAGTTACAAAAATTACTTTATTGTATTTCGATATTTCTAATAAAACGTAAGAATTTAGGGATAATCGAGGTACGTTGATGATACTTCTTATTATAATAATAAGTAGTGTTATTTTTTTATCTACTATTGTAATTTTTAGGGAACAGAAGTTAGTATAAAAGTTTAGAAAGAATATCATTTGATGTTAAGACAATTGCAAATACGAGAATATGGAACATATTTAAAATACATTCTGATATTTTTATTTGTAAACCCACTATTTTGAAAACTATTAAATGTAATAAAATTTTAGATACTGTATTATTTTTAATATTAACACGCTCTGAAATGGTAAGCAGTTTGAATTTTTACAAAATTTTATTAGAATATTTTCACGAAGGTTTCCGAACAGTTCCGTCCACAACCGAAGACAGTTAATGTTAGGCGTACACTCAACAAACAATACTCTTGAAAGTATTTTGTTTAAAACGTTTCAAAAGTTATTAGTGATTAAACAATTGAATTGTGTAATAATATTATGATAAATCATATATTAATTTATATACATATGTATTATATAAGTATACACGTGCCTAGTAACGCATTTTGTATACCCCTACATATATATGCTATATATATGTAGCGTCACCCAATCTTCACTTTTAGTATAAAGCTTTAGAAAAGATTCAAAAAACTTTAAGACTTATTACCAAAAGTGACGTTGACTATGTCTTTTCATAATCTTTATTAGAATTCTTCTAACTATATCTCGATTATCTCTAAATTCTTACGTTATATTAGAAATATCAAAATACGATAAAATAATGTTTCTAACTAAAAGTCTCTCCGTGTGGTAATGGTTGTCATAACAACTGTTGTTAGGGTAATGGTAATGGGTAATTTACATAGTTCTACAATTTTTGTATATTGCTAAAAATAAATTATTAAATTCTTAATTTGTTAAAGTTATGCTTTTTGATAATATATTTTAAATCACTCCTATTCCATATTTTCATTGAAAACATATGCGACATGAAAATACTCGAAAGTACTAAAAGAACCAATTACTTCATTAAAATTTTTAAACAATTAATTCAAAAAAAAAATTTCTAAATAAATTATTATTTATTTTTTTTTACTTATTCATTATCATTATCATCATTTTTGTCATTTTAGGCCACGAAACCCTATGATGTAGGCGCGTTGCGCCTGCTTCTCTGCCTGATTTTTTGATAGTTATTTACTAATGCTTTTAAGTACTGTTATTAATTTTCATTCGAACAAAATGGACAACATGTAATATTAAAGTAGCACAAAACACGTGCCAAACGCACGGAAAACCATTTTTCTATCTCTACACAGAACTCTCTTATTTTCTATTACAATCGAGCCAACGCTCCATATAAAGTCCTCTCTTTTTACTTCAAGCAACTGCTAAATACACAAAAATTAATATGTGCCCTAACGCGGTGAAAGAGACCTTACGTTCCAAAAAATTAATTTTGAGTTATTGATACCATTCTATCCAGATTTTTTCAATCGATATAATGGCATTAATAACTAAAAATTACACCGAAAAAAAAATATTCTTGTTTTAAGAGGACAATTCCCCTTCTAAAATCCTCTTACATTTTATTCTTAAATTAAGAATATTACTCTTCATTGGAGACTATTCCTCTACTTTTAAGAGGAATTACTCTTAAGTGGAAAATAATCCTCTTAAAATAAGAGGACGTTTTTTGGTCAATATACAAAAGGAAAATATGCATCAAAATAAGAGGAATCCTCTCAAAACAAGAATATTTTTTTTCGGTGTAATTTTTTGGGGCGTAAGGTCCCTTTCACCGCGTCAGGACACATATTTTTAAAATATCTTACGTACTCGAAAGCTAAATCTATCTTAGATTCAAAAAAACTTTGAATTTTTGCTTTAGATTAAACGGTCTAACCAGAATCTTGTTCACCTATTTCCTTTACAGAGAAACGAGACCAACTTCGGTGCCCTCTAGAAGGGGCGCATGAAAAGGCCCTAAACCAGATTTGTTAGAAATGTTATTTAATAGAATTTTATTACCTAGAATATCATTTTAGTAGAATGTATAATTGTTAGAATGATAGCTTGACTAAAAGAAAAGTAGAAAGAATTTTAATTTAGTAGAATATTTATTCGTCCGAATTATAATCTGGCAGAAAGTCAATTTGATCGAATTTCAATTTTCTAGAAATCTAATTTCACCGAATATCAATTTACGCGAATCGTTTTTTCGTAGAATAGTAATTTTACAGAAGCGTAATAAAATAAAATCTGAATATTGGCGAAAATCTTTTTGATAGAAATCTACTTTATCAGAATGTAAATGTGTTCGAATAATAATTTACTAGAAATTCAACTTATCCGAATATCAATTTGATAGAATTATTTCAGCGCGAATTTTAAAATTGACCAATCAGAAATTATCAAGAAAATTGTGATTGATCAATTTTAAAATTCGCGCCGAAATAATTCTATCAAATTGATATTCGGATAAGTTGAATTTCTAGTAAATTATTATTCGAACACATTTACATTCTGATAAAGTAGATTTATTAATAATTATTATTTTACAACAAATTTTGGTCCAAACTAATTTTTTCTGATGATTGAGCACCTGGATCGTAGAAGGGCACGTAAATTTTTCTCTGTCGAAATCGAAGTCCCCTATACATTTAAAATTCAATTTCTGAATTTTAATATTTTAAATACACATCCTTATAGAAAATTTCATTGCGCATCTTTTTGTTCTTATGAACATTTTTTCTATATATTACCGTTTTCAAAATAATTGAGAAAAATTTATTTTTTGAAAACTGCAAAAATGACATTTTTCACTTCAACTCGCGATAATTCGAATGATTTTACATATTTTTCAATGTACCAAAAAAGAAAATACGTCAAAACATATTCTAAAAAAGTTATTTTCTTTATAAACAAAATTGGTATTAATTTTTTTCTTTATAAAGATAAAAAACATAAAATACAATCTTCACGGCTTTCGTTCAACGGGCGAATTTTAAGTAACAAAGAACTTTCAGTGATAAAGTTGTTCATTATGGACCAAAGAAGTTTTCTGAAAAATCACAGGGTTAATAATTTATTAGTGTTGAAATGGTGAATGTTTTAAATTGATACTGTCGGAATGTGTAGCACGCGTCACTCGCCACAGGTGCTTAGGAGTCTTGGTGCTCAATTGTACAGCTGCACGGAGAAAAAGGGATTGTTACATCTACTAACCGGATTGTTAATATAGAACTAGCAAATCGGATTTGTTGTTGCAACAATTCTTTTTGTTCTCTTAACAAATTAATTGTTGGCTAACAATTCGGAATTGTTGTTGCGACAATTAATTTGTTAAGAGAACAAAAAGAATTGTTGCAACAACGAATCCGATTTGCTAGTTCTATATTAACAATCTGGTTAGTAGATGTAACAATCCCTTTTTCTCCGTGTGGGCCTTTCAGAATTTGTTGAAATCACTTTAATTATGGTTTCATTTGCTTTTAAAAATCACTTTTTGGTTTGAGGTTATGTCAAGCGATTGTCACTTCTAAATCAGAAAAATCTGGAAAAAGTCGATTAGCCGCATTTCTTCACAAAAAGTCGCACAATCCGAGCCCTGTAAAAAACTTTAGCTATATATGCGATCGTTGCGCGTTATACGAAAAGATTCACAGTTATTAACTTTCGACATGAAAATGGTTGTTTTTATACACACTAGATTGGTCTTTTTAAGTCTATACTCCCTGGTACTTATATATACTCATAATTTTTTAGTATAAGCAATTTTTTAAAAAGGTCTCAATTTTGACCATCGGGGTGGCCCGCTTAACGTGAAACCATGAAGTAGTATAAGGAAAACGAAAGACCATGTAAATTTTAATAAAAAAGGGCCAGATCTTAGTACCCGCTTATAAAAAACATAACCTATACTATTTGTTTATGTTTATCAAATCCTTGTGTGTCATATATGATTTTATGTAAAAAGATGAAGTTGGAAAAATCACCAGGGTTTGATAGTTTTACAAATTTAATTTTAAGACATGTTCACTGTGCTCTGTCTAGGTATATGAAAACTATGTATGATTCCTGTTTAAATAAAGGCTTTTTCCCAAAGGAGTGGAAGAAGGCGAAGGTTGTAGCGTTGTTAAAGAATGGAAGTAAACCAAGGTCTGACTCAAAATCTTACAGACCTATTAGTCTGTTAAGTGGTATAGGTCAAATCTTGGAGCGAATTGTGGTCGAGAGAATGTTAGTGTCAATGAAGGGTAAATGAAATGAGAGTCAATATGGTTTTAATAAGGGGAAATGTATTGAGGATGCTTAGTATAGGTTAAAAGAAATTATGTATGAGTCTAAAAGTAAGTATGTGATTGGTATATTTGTTGATTTTAGAGGTGCTTTGAGTCTTGTGCTTTGGGATATTGCGTTAGAACAATTGAGAAATGAAGCGTTATGTGCGAATGATGAGGTTGTGGGAAAATTATTTTAAGGATAGATTTGCAAGCATCACAAATGGAATGGACGAAGTGATGAGAGTATGTGAGAGAGGCTGTCCACAGAGGTCTATTTGTGGACCTTCTGTGTGGAATTTAGGAATGAATGAACTTCTAAATCTTCTAGAGAGCTTGGATATTAAAGTAAATGCGTTTGTCAATGATATGGTAGTGATTGCGACTGGTGAGACTAGAAATGCAGTGGAGGGTACAGCAAGTGATGTTATGAAACGTATCTATAAATGGGAAGTGAACGTTGGTGTGGATGTGAATGATAGGAAAACTGTGTGTATGATTTTGAAAGGGAGATTAAAAATGTTGAACAGACGTGTACATGTTGAATTGAGTTAAGAGCGTGCAAGAACCTTGAAGTTTTTCGAGAGTTTTTAATATTTGGGGGTTTTAATGGGTGTTGACTGTGTGTGTGTGAAATTACGTAGATGTCAGCGCGTAGTTGACAATTTACTCTTTATTCATATAAACATAATTATTTATAACAAAGAGTAATTGTAGAATGTTATCTTTTCCATTCCAATTTTACTACGCAAAAATAACAACTTTAACATGTTATCTTATAGATAACCTTAAATAGTTAACAATTTGTAAATATATTTATAATAACATTTTGTTGAAGTGTGCAATGCGTTAAATTATTAACAAAGTTTTGATAACAATATTTGAACCTTTTAAGAATTTAAAGATATCTTTTTTAGTATTCAAATTCGTTAAGCTCTTGTTAACAATTTCTATTACCAAAAAGTTAACTTGAAAACGGTAACTAAAAGTTACTAACATGGAGTATCCCTGGTTACTAAATTGATAAGTGTGCGACTATTTATATTGGAGTTATAATGTGCTTTCGAACCAACAAAAACAAAAGAAGAATTTGTATACGGGAAAAAAAAGTTCGCCGATTATCCGGAAACTTCGTTCATAACTCTTGGATACGACGGGTACACTGAAAAAAATGCCTAAATGATCTGGGCATCCATTATAGCATTAAGGTTACTTTAACTAGGAATCTTGATTATATTGACAAATTTAGTGCTGTAGTAACCAGGATTCCTAGTTAAAGTAACCAAAATTCTTAGTGGATGACTCTCGTAACTAGGAGCATAGCAGGGAGTAAGAGTAAGGAGACCGAACTGTGCTTCTACGTATAGAAGAGAAAAATGCACAAAAAGTGCCAGGCTCACTGCGTTCTAGTCAACTACCAACTAACTCGGTCATGCGCATTGAACTAAAGTTCAGTGTTGAGGTTGACCGTGGTGACAGATGAAAAGTGTGGTTATGTAAAAATAAATATCACGTAGTTTAAATAGTGTTTATTTTAAACGCATCTTTATTTATTTGTAATTGTGATATTATTTGGATATTCAAAATCATGTGTAAGTACATAATGTTTGTCATTAGAATATTAAGTGTGTCAATAAATTGAAATAATTATGAAAATGATAAGAAAGTTATTATTATAATCAGATGAAAAAAATATTCTCTCTACTTAATTATTATTTTTTAATTAAAGTGTCATATATTATTTCATATTTTCCAGTTGAAAGTGAGACAGCAGTGGTGAAAGACGGAGAATTTTTGTTTTCTTACATGCAATCAAAACTTGATGAAATAACATTACCTTCTAGACAATGGGGTTACAACACGACATCTTTTTTTAACAAAATATAAAAATATTTTATAACAACGAAGCATCAAACACGTGTATCTCGCTAAGAGAGACCGACCGGCTAAATATCTAAATGTAAACATCGTATCTCACTCGTACAATTGTTACGAGAAACAGAGACAGAACACGCCTAATACGCATGACCGAGTTAGTTGGTAGTTGACTAGAACGCAGTGAGCCTGGCACTTTTTGTGCATTTTTCTCTACCATTTCTGAAGCGCTTTCCACACAGAGTTCGGTCTCCTTACTCTTACTCCCTGGAGCATAGTCAAATCGCCTAGGAATTTTTTTCAGTGTAGTTCCCAGAGAACTAAACGTTGCCTTGTTTAAATATGTCATTTACTATTTCACCACTTCTCGGCAAACTGTTCTTGAAAAAGTTGGGAGTGTTAATACAGGACCTGAATCTCGAAATACTCAAAAACATAAAAAATTAAGAAAATACCAAGCTTTTAAATACAAAATTGTAAAAACACAATTTTATTTATCATAAATGAATTACAAAAAATAAAATTTTTAATGTTATTAGTAAATCAGAGGTTTAGGTCCTATATTAAGTCATCCGTTTTGAAAATAGGTTTGACTTCTTTATTGTAAATGATAACTCTTACCAGTCGATAAAGCGACCTCTAAAGAAGGAAGATACTTATACTTTTTCAAATTTAAAATTCTTTTTTTAAGACTTCTTAACACCTTCCGACACGATTTAGCACCCATGAACGAACCAAGGATTTTCGGAAACTATAGAGCTAAAAAAAGATACCCGTGTCTAGCTGTTTTTGGAGATCAATTCGTTTACGGTTTGTAGGGATAAAAGTAACCAACTGTCTTGCAAAAAACCGCTGACAAGTTATACCATTTTGTTATAATTTTGGTGCTCATTTCATTCATTTTCGTAAATTTCGATGTGTTCATTTCATGAACACTTTGCTTCCTCCTAGAGATGTTAATAACAATCAAGTATAAATTTAGAGTAAGAAATTTCAAAATAACAATTGCAATTAAAAATACATATACATATTACGTGGTGGCTGGAAGGGGATAAACAAAGTATCACGCTTTAAAAAATGTTCTATACTAAACTATAGAAAAAGTATCACGCAGGGGGGGGGGTCTAAAATATCTACATATCACGTAATACGTGAATGACCCCTATGATTAAATAATCTAAAATCATCGTTCTCCCTCGATTCAAGCGAACCATATTAAATTTTGAAATAAATTATATGAAATTTTGAAACGAAAAGTTTTTCAGTGTAACATTTGAGATTAAAAGTTGAAAAAATTGATCAAAATATAATTTGCATATACAAAATGCATCTTAGCAGCGCAAGTAACGCGAGAGGACGTATACTGACGTACAACCGCACTTTCTTAAAACTTCTATATCTGCTCAAGTTTTCAATGAATTAATTTCATATTTTGTAGAAAACTTGCTCACATAGTATTGAACAAATCTCTCACTGAAAGTTCTCTCAATTCTAAAATTTCCTGCAGACTCTTTGCCCTTGAAAGTAAGAAATCGTGATTTTTGACAGGCCTTCATTATTGTTAACAAATTATTAAACAGTTAATGATTTTTCAAATTTTTATTTCGTTTTCAACCTTTATAGAGACACGATGATTTATGTTTAAACTTAATTGAATTTGTTAATTTTTGTTTTTTATAATCGAAGATATTAATTTTACGAAAAAACGCAAAAGGAAAAAAGCAATTAAAGGGATATTAGACTCAATTAAGAGAATTAATTATGACGAATAATTAAATATTTAATATAAATAAACATTTAGTTACTTCAAAAAATTATTTTATTAATGCAAATAAATATTTATATTTCTATTAAAAGCCATGCATTATTATTGAATCAAATAATTTTCATTATTGATTCAAAGCAATATTTATTAGATTCAATTATTCCATTTATTTGACTTAACCTTCGTAGAACACATGGGGTCTTTTTGACCCCACGCTTTTTTACGAAAAGCTTTTTATCTTTCTTTAATATTTTTAATAAGGATTTTCAAGTAAACAGACTTATTTTACAGAGTTTAAACTACATTTAAAAAAATTATTTAGTTTTATTTAGATGAGCAGTTTAAAATTTGTTGAGCTTTGAAAAATAGTTTAAAAAAGAAGTGTGTTCTCCAAGGGTTAAGTAATTCGTATTTCGTACAAATAAATATTCACTTCATACAATCAAATAAAGTAATCAAATCTAATAAAAATTTATTGGATAATAGACAATTAAACCATTTAATTAAACCATTAAACTATTGAGTAAATTAATTTTTAGTTGATTCAATTAAATTTTTTTTCAATGCGTGCAACCGTATCGATAATTCCCGACGGTAGTGTATATTTTTTTACACGATCTTTTTTAGAATAGTATTTCAATCTAAAGATTTTTTCCATGATAATTTCTTTAAAGTATACTTAATTCTGCGTAAAATAAACATTTTTGAAAAAACATTAATACAAATTGAGAGAGCAACGTGAATTTTAAGATTATAGAATTTTTTCATTAAATTTACAAATACATCAAATTTGATGTGGATTTTACATCAGGTCGCTTTAAATTTTGTTTTTATTAAATTTAATTGATTAACTTAAAAGGTAAGCATGTCAAACTCAAAGTTAAAAAATAGTAACACAATAAAGACTATTTTGCGAATGTTCTGTTCTTAAAAATCAATCAAAATCGCTCAACACCTGTTGTTCGTGAGTTTTTGGGGGGTCTCTGATAACGAATCTAGTTAGAAATTTCAAAATTCAATATGGAGGACGCGCAGAGATGCCAATGACTGTCCCCAAACGGAACTGCGCTTGCGCGACAAAAATGCTCTGATTGAGAGATTAGAGCGCGTTTATTTGAAAACCTTTATATATTAAGCGTCTTAAATGGACACGTTTTAATCTACCAATCAGAGTACTTTTCGTAGCGCAAACGACTGTCCGTTTGGGGACAGTCATTGGCATCTCTGAGGACGCGTTTGTCAAAAATCACTGGATTTCATGTGTGTGGTATTCACTGCCTGCACTGAAAGAAACTTAGTTACAATATTTAATATTTTGGGGTCACTTTTTAGTACAGTGCCGCTCAATAACTTTTGCCCACCCTACAGCGATTGAAGGCTTTACAAAAAGTTTTGTATTTTGTTAACTATTAAAGTTACAAAGTTGAAAAAAATATCATTAGAAAACTCATTTCCTGACCTTTAACACTATATAAAATTAAAATTAAAAAAAAGATTTTTAATGAGTAAATAATGTTATTGCAAAACAAAATTTTACGTTTTTTTTTGTTTTTTTAAAGTGATACAGTTTCATTGGAAATCATCGCATTTTAATGACAAATATATCATTAGAAAGGTAGTTTTATCACCTTTAAAACCCACTTTTTAAAATTTTTTTACGATAATTTTTAAGAAAAATATGATCTTTTGTTTAAAAAATTAGCCATTTTTTTCAATTGTTGATAACTCAAAAACGGTTACTTTAGGAAAAAATTTTTGAGAACATGAATTGTTCTTTTTTGTGTATAGAATTGAAAAAAAATTATTAAAAATTTTTTTTTGAAAAAATTTTTTTAAACATTTTTTTAAAACATTTTTTGAAAAAAAATTTTAATTATTTTTATTTTATAGTTATTTTTTTTCAAAAAATGTTTAAAAAATTTTTTTTTTTTAAAAAATGTTTAAAAAAATTTTTTCAAAAAAAAATTTTTAATAATTTTTTTCAATTCTATACACAAAAAAGAACAATTCATGTTCTCAAAAATTTTTTCCTAAAGTAACCGTTTTTGAGTTATCAACAATTGAAAAAAATGGCTAATTTTTTAAACAAAAGATCATATTTTTCTTAAAAAATATCGTAAAAAAATTTTTAAAAGTGGGGTTTAAAGGTGATAAAACTACCTTTCTAATGATATATTTGTCATTAAAATGCGATGATTTCCAATGAAACTGTATCACTTTAAAAAAACAAAAAAAAACGTAAAATTTTGTTTTGCAATAACATTATTTACTCATTAAAAATCTTTTTTTTAATTTTAATTTTATATAGTGTTAAAGGTCAGGAAATGAGTTTTCTAATGATATTTTTTTCAACTTTGTAACTTTAATAGTTAACAAAATACAAAACTTTTTGTAAAGCCTTCAATCGCTGTAGGGTGGGCAAAAGTTATTGAGCGGCACTGTATATTTAGTTACAAGTGTAGGACATTTTGGTATAGTAAGGATTTTCGTTACTACTTTTAAGAATGCTTAGAAGTAAAATAAGAAAGTATAATATATTTGAAAATATGATTTAGTATTATCTTCACAAAATTCAAAATGTTTTTATTAAATATTTCAAACTCTGAAGTTCGAATTCTGTTTAATTCCATAACAGTTTCAAATTTTGATGAAGTTCATACGAAAATGGACGAAAAATGAAAAGAAAATAGAAAAAATTGACGAGAATCGTCGAATCTTGCCGAAATTAACCGACTCTCGAATATTACACAGCCTAGTCCTCGACGTTCAAATCTCCCTGCTTAGATTATCTCACGTGATTATTTTCAAATAAAAAATTCTAATTTTATTGCGTAATAATTTAAAATAAGTAGAACGCTTTTCTTTGAAAAGTATTAAAAAAGTAGAATTTAACGTTCAAAAAAGCATTGAAAACATCAACAATTGAAATTTTTCTCCGTGTAGTAAAGTATATGGGACATGTGGCCACCAAATAACATGACGTTGATGGGTTAATACAATGTTATTTAGTAAAATATAAAGTATTACGTACTGTCCCTTTATGTCACCAGATTCAAAAGCTTGTCGCCATATGTGACCCTGAAGTTGCTTTAATGCTCCAGTTTTGCGATCTTCATCCATTTGCCAAAGGATATTCTTTACAAGAGATTCTTTTTCCTCTTCGGGTGATGTGCCAGAAATTGGTTGAAATCCTGTGATCTTAGCTTTTTCATCTTTATTTGCCTACAAGAAAAATTTAATTTATATTTAGAATATTTATCTTTATTGATATTCTCAGAAATACTGAGAGGCTCGTGACCTAAGCTTCGAGAAAATTTAGGATAAATGATGATAGTTCTAGCTTCATTAAGAGGTTGGTATCACATCTTTTTTCAAAAAATTATTTTTTTAACTGCAGATTCTTGTAGCATATATATGTAGAAATCCTGTGGAAACTATTATTTTGGTTAAATAATAATAATAATAATAAATTTATTATTATATTTTCGATAATATATAGAAAAACGGGTTGACCGATGGTAAATTACAGTGGCGAGACTCTGTGGCTTGCGACCACCGGGGTTAAGCACCATTTAGTGCGGTTAGTACTTGGATGGGTGACCGCCTTGGTGTCCGCGAAAGCCCGGTGTTTTTCTCACTACTTTCGTGATTTATCAAGCGGGAAGTTTGACGTCAAGGTATAATGATGTGCACTGTCGATTATTGTCCGGTACACACCATTAGAACTTGACTGTCGATAAACCTGTTATACTCAGGAGAGGTTTTCTACAGTTTCCCTTTCCTCTGGCGAGAAAACCCATTAGGTGGGTAGTCCAGGCAAATGCGAGTATTCCTAATTTTCAAAGCCGTTCTGTAGGCGCAAAATTTAGTATAAGTTGTAGTTTGTAAGAAAATTCCCACGGAGACACTTGCAACGCTAGTATTAAGGCAAAAGACGAGTGAATAAATAAATAAAAATGTATAGAAAAACGGGGTACAATGTAAGAGATTCGCATTAATTTTAAGTGCCTAAATCGTGTCCAAAAATCGAAAAAGTAATAACATTTTTATTTACATTAATGAAATGTACATTTTTAAAAATAAGAATTATAATTTTGTTGGTTTTAAGTGTATCGGGAGTGTTTTGGTTGAATTAACCCTATAATACTAAGAGCTTTTTCAAAAAAGGGTGTGTTAAAGTACAAAAACATTTTGAAATTGTACTACAATTCACTTTAACTTGAACTCGTGAGTTTTCGAGGTCGCTGATTACACACGGAGAAAAATAGTTAGCTATTTCAGCTAATTTTTAGCTACCTTAGCTAACCTTAATTGCTATTATATGGATAGCAATTATTGTTAGCTAATGCAGCTAATAATTAGCTAAAATTGCTCATTTGATTAGCTAAAACAGCTAATTATTAGCTGTAATAGCCAAAAAAGTCACTATCCATATAATAGCAAACTCATTTTTCCCCGTGCACAATCTGACACTGATTTTCGTGCGGCCAATGTCGAAGCAGTTTCTAATATGTTTTTTCACGTTGATTAAGAAACTGTTGGCAAAGTTTGAGCACCTCTAGCGACGAAACGAAAGGAAGCTTTTACTCGGGCTTAAATTAAAGCCATGAAGGAGGATAAGGAGATGAAACGCCTGCAGTATATTGCAGAAAAAGTTGACACCAAAATGGGGGGTCAGAGTAGTGCGGTTTTTCTCTCCCTACTGGTTACAGCGTTCACAGTGGTAATTTTTTGAACTATCATGTCACGTGATCTAAGGAGAAAAACATAAATATAACCTCAATGTTTTTGTAGTGAAATGACAGCAAGAATGAATTTTAATATTAATATAATATTATTTACTCATAAATTTATTATTTTATACTAACTTTTCATTTTTATTTCCAATTTCAGTCATAAAACTCGTTCAAACTTTAAATATAACCCGATTCATTCAGCTGTCATCTCATAAATGTCATAAACAACCGTGTAGCAGACGATACATTATAACTCTGTTTTTTTCCTCGAGGGGCGCTCGAGACAGTAGGGAGATGAAAACTTCACTACTCTGACCCCCCTATTTGGAGGCCAATAAATATAGGCCGTTTCATCTCCTTATCCTACTTCATGATTAAAGCTTAATCTTTCGATTGCAACCCAAGAAAATTCCATTCCTATAACATAACCTATAGGTTCATAGTACTCAATTTTTTGAAAGGTAAAAAATGTTTTTGGTAAAGTTTAGATACCTCCAGTGAAAGGGGTCAAAAATATACAAAAAACTCTCTGTAATTAATAAACGGCTTCTGTTGTCAAATCTCTTTAGTTAGAATTGCGGCGAAGAAATTAAACTTATTTAAAACGGATGTAACATATTTTTTTAATATCTAGAAGTCAAAATATCACTTACAATAAATTTTACGCTACTAATTTTATACTTCTTAATTTTAAAAGTTTTTATTACAAAATTTAAGTTTCAATTTAAGTCTTGAAAAGAAATTTCATTATCTTGAATTTTCAGGAAAACTTCTAATCAAATTTTCAAGATTTAGTTTTTGCTATTCAAAAATTGACTACTATGCGGACTTTGAGGTTATGGCGCAGGAATGTGGTTTTCGGGGATTGTAGACGCAAAATGTATTTACGACTAATCATAAATAAGGATTAACTTTTTTCTGTGAGTAACAAGTTTGATAGAATTGCTCAAAATTTTGAGATGAACTCAATAAACGACTCAAAAAATCAGATAAAAGCAAAAAAATTTAATAACACTAAGATAGTTTATTTTTATGTATTTTTTGCTGCTGAATCCGAATTCGAAATCAGTATTGATAGAATTGCTCAAAATTTTGAGATAAATTTTAAAAATTGATGAAAAAGCGATTTAAAATGAAAAAAAGGAAATTTTTTGATATGGCACTACACTAATGTATTCTCATGTAGTTTTTACTTTAATTTCGGAGTCAGATTCTCAAAGTGGCTCAAAATTTTGAGTTTAATGAAAAGTGCTCAAAAACTTGAATATGAAAGAGTATACACTAGTGAAAATACAGTAATCTAGTATATACTATTAAGAAAAAGTTGAATTTCTTGACTTTAATTTGTTTTTCTTAGCAGATTTTCTTGACAATCACAAAATTTTGAGCCATTTTGAAAATTCTAACTGGATAGACTAACTGGATACTATATTACTGTAGAGTTATAAAAAACTTTTTTTATTATTTTAATTTGGTTTTTAAGTTGTTTTTTGAGTATCACTCAAAAAAAAGAACCAATTTGACAATTCTAACTTTGAATTCGGATTCAGCGGGCCGAAATACATGGGAACATATTATTGTAGTGTCTCGGACAAAAAACTTTTTTTTGGGTGCCTGTGTTACTTTTAATTACAAAAAGTATTATATAACCCAGATAAATTTGGCCAAAAATTTTAGCTGACATTTAATGTTATAATTGAGCCGCCGGATCGTAGAAGGGCACGTAAATTTTTCTCGGCCGAAATCGAAGTCCCCTGGACATCCAAAATTCGATTTTCGAATTTAAATATCTCATGTACATATCCTTATAGGAAATTTCATTACGCATCTTTTTTTCTTATGAAATTTTTTTGTATCTATTACCGTTTTCGAAATATAAGGGAAAAATTGTTTTTTTAAAAAACGAAATTTTAATTGTTTTTTTCACTTCAACTCGCGATTACTCAGTCAATTTTACGAAATTTTTAATGAAACAAAAACGAAATTACGCGTTATTTTATCCTACGAGTGACTAAAGAAGAAAAATGATGTTTTAATTATAAATAAAAAAGTTATTAATTTTTTATTAAGATATTGCAAAATTCGTAAACTGAAATTTTCACTAAGCGGGGAAGTTGAGCAAATTTTGAGCAACAAAAAACTTCCAGCGAGAAAGTTGTTCATTTGGGAAAAACAAGTTTTTCCCGAAAGTTACAGTTCAATTAAACAATTAGTTAACAAATGGCGAATGTTAAAAGTCGTTAACGGCTGAACGCCCAGCGCGCGTTTCTCACCCGTATTATGTATACACACAATAAAACTCTCCATCTTACTATTAGGTGAGAAACGCGCGCTGGGCGTTCAGCCGCCAACGACTTTTAACATTCGCCATTTGTTAACTAATTGTTTAATTGAACTGTAACTTTCGGAAAAAACTTGTTTAGACCTAAATGAACAACTTTCTCGCTGGAAGTTTTTTGTTGCTCAAAATTTGCTCAACTTCCCCGCTTAGTGAAAATTTCAGTTTACGAATTTTGCAATATCTTAATAAAAAATTAATAACTTTTTTATTTATAATTAAAACATCATTTTTCTTCTTTAGTCACTCGTAGGATAAAATAACGCGTAATTTCGTTTTTGTTTCATTAAAAATTTCGTAAAATTGACTGAGTAATCGCGAGTTGAAGTGAAAAAAACAATTAAAATTTCGTTTTTTAAAAAAACAATTTTTCCCTTATATTTCGAAAACGGTAATAGATACAAAAAAATTTCATAAGAAAAAAAGATGCGTAATGAAATTTCCTATAAGGATATGTACATGAGATATTTAAATTCGAAAATCGAATTTTGGATGTCCAGGGGACTTCGATTTCGGCCGAGAAAAATTTACGTGCCCTTCTACGATCCGGCGGCTCAATTCCGTACGAATTTTATAGTATCAGTAAAATTTTGTTTTCAAAATCCTTTTACATAGTGATTTTTTTATATAAAATGCTACCGGAAAATGGACATTTTGAAAAAAACAAAAATATTTAAGTTTTAGGTGACTCGCTTCAGATCTTTTTAAGATCTGAAGAAAAATAATTTTTTTGTTTCAATTTTTTTAGAGGTAAAAATTTTTTGACGTTGTTTCGAACTTATAATAATATGAAAATGGTAAAATAATTATAAAGTATTATATATAAACAAAAGATTTCTTTAAGTTTAAATAAGTAGATTGTATTCTCAGTGACCTCTTAATCCCTAAAAATGTTTGTTAATTTATTATTATCTAGGGTAGAGCGGTCCTAGTTGAGCATAGGGGTAAGTTGAGCAACCGAAATATATCTCAGGCTCTATAAATTGTCCACTAAATTTTTTCAATGCCAGAAAGAAGCAGGCACTTGCGCAGTTATGTTCCCTCCTGCGCCTGCTTCTTTCTGGCATTGAAAAAATTTAGTGGACAATTTATAGAGCCTGAAATATTTCGGTTGCTCAACTTACCCCTATGCTTATATACAATATATTTCTCAAGTAATAATTGAAAAAATTTTTGTTTGAAACATTTTAAAAATAAAATTAAAAATAAAAAATAAATTTACGGTTTAGTATCAAATTTTCTGGTTATTCCGTTGAAATATTTCAATTCCCGGTCAAGCGGACATGCTGAGATTTTCTAACGGCAAATTAACGGCCAATTACTGGGCCAATCATCAGATACTTTAATTTTCCAAAATTAGGCCTACTCTTGGCCCAATAATGGCACGTTCACGCAAAGTTGATCAATTTTTAATGAAAAAATATAATTGTCAGTGATATGATAAAGATCTACCCAGGAACAACCCAGTAATGACACATTAATGGCTAAAATGTTGCATCCACGATGGCAAATTATAATTGTCAATATTGGGACGTAGCTTGGCCCAATAATGGCACATTAATGCCTAAAATGTTATATCTATGGTAATTTATAAATTTTTTAGGTAATTTGTAGGAAATCAAATTTTTTTTTTGTAAATTTATAGGGTAACTTGTGGAAATTGATGTAGTAATTTATGGAAATTTATGTGGTAATATATGAAAATTTATGGAAATATATGTTATAATTTTATAAATTATTTAAAATCATTTATCGTACTTTATTAATATAATTATGAACTTTGGAAATCAATTCCCAGCAATTTACAGATATTTGCACGGTAATTTATGAAAATTCATAAAGTAATTAATGTTAAAATTACCAAAATTATAACAGTTAAACTAACTTTAATTTTATTTTGACACAATTATAAAATTTATTTTAATTGTACACATTTTTAAAACACAAATTCAATAAAATACAACCAGAAGCCTTCACCATGACGCAAAATGAATACAGCTGTTTTTTTAAATAAATTGTTAGCAATTTTTTAACGATTTTGCATTTCTGTCATTTGGGGCCGTCCATAAACCACGTAGCTCCATGTAGTACGCTATTACATGTATTAGCGCCATTTTTTCCTCTTGTCGTAGTCAATTACTTGACCCCCCCCATACTCTTCATGAGACTACATGGTTTATGGATGGCCCTATTATAGTCACTAAAATAATACGACTATATACAATGGCCGCCGTCAATCCACATGATTCTTTTTCAATAAATTAATAATTAATTATACGAAGAAAAGTGGATAACAAAAATCTTAAAATATCAATATTAGAAAAAAGATGCTAATAATGTTCATCATCATTGTGCTATTGCTTAATGTTTCAGAAGACAAAAAGTATAATCTACAAATGTGAGGTTATGTTTGAACAAGATGTATATATGTATTTCAGTCACAGATACACGGAAAAACTTTTTTCAAGTGTTATTATAAAATTTATTTAAGAACTCAGGATATGGGAAAAATTTACAACTTCTTTTAGAAAAGTTCAATATTCATTCAAGAATTTTCAAGTGTTTTTCTAATGGCTTGGAAATAATTGTTCTTGACGCTGCAACAGAGTACTTCAGTCACTGCGCGCTGAAAAAGTCTCGAACTATTTAAGAAAGAAGACGTAGCGTAACCAATAGGTATACAGCGCCACTTGACTTTAAACGCTTTAAATACGATCTAAAACTAAAGTATCGTAACGCGTCCCTGCAGCCGAGTGACATAAGGCGGAGAGATCTCAAGTTCGACTACTCACGCGGGCAAATTTTTTTTCGTTAATTTCACATTTTTCTATTCTTAAACCACGATGAAAGGGACCTTAGCTACTTAAAATTTTAGGTTATGTTTAGAGTAGTTTTAGCTTCATTTAAAATGTATTATTGATTATTTAACATCAAAAGCATATTTTTCTGAAAATATTGAATATAATAATGAACTAAATAATTATAGTTTGTAAAGAAAATTAGTCATTTTTATTTATTTTAACTTCCAATTTTAGTTCTGTCAAAAACAGCTAAGGTCCCTTTCACCGTGGAGCGTCACACACACACACACACACACACACACACACACACACACACACACACATATATATATATATATATATATATATATATATATATATATATATATATATATATATATATATATATATATATATATACTAAAATATTTTGTTTCAATTCAAATTAAAGTTTTTAATAATTACATTAATAATAATGATGAATTATTGTAATGCTACATAACCTTTTTCTTAATACAAATAAACTAAGGTTTTTCAAAATGTAACAATTGTAAAATATCTATAACTTTTCATAGAATAATAATGGATTGTTACTTAACAGGTTCGTTTTTCATGAAAAAGCAATATTTATAAAAATCAAGTATTCTATCAAAAGGAAAATCTATTAACAATTAATAAAAATAAAAAATTTAGTACTTTACTTATTTTTTTACTATAAATTAAATTAAAAGTTAACTTCATTAAAACAAAAATTTTTTAGATTGTTAATTATAATTGCAGTAAGTTTTTAATATTATGGACTTTTTAAAATTTCATTTAACACAAGTTTCTAAAAATCTTTTGTTAAATACAAAATTTCTTCATCCTATAAAGAATGCAGAAAAAAATATTGGAAAGGAATTTATTGTCGTTTCGTCGTTTGAAAACCACATGTTGGACCATGAATATGATCCTCTCTGAGGAGGAAAATTCAAGTCCCCTTACTAATTTTCAAATAACTTCGGTCCCTTTTTTAAATAGTTTTTAACATCGACCCTTTTCGTAAAATATCGGAAAATATAGAAGGCATTTCAACCAGTGTGAATCTTTCAAATTTTCTGTTATTTCGCAGTATCTCGTTTTCGTTTGAAGTCTTTGGTTCTAAAGCAAAGTGTCGTAGAAATGGATTATAAAAAGCTCCTTCAAAAATGTACACCGAAAAAAATGCCTAGGACACGTATACCAGGAATTGACTAGGTTTCCTAGTTACGAGGGGAACCCACTATAGAATCCTAGTCAAAGTAATAAAATCCAAGCATAGTTAAAGTGCCCAGGAAAATTAGTCAAATTGACTAGGATAATAATATTAGATTTACACTGTGCATCATAATTATTTGAAATTGCTAATCAAATTCTTATTATCAAATAAAAGAGAAAAACTAATTAAAATAAAAAAGAAAAAATTAGTTACTGTATTTGAACATATTTATATTTGACTTTGTATTTATATACCTTAGAATTAATTTAAACTTATGAAATAAATATTTGACGCTGTGGGGACGCGAACACCTGAACCTAACGAATACGCACTTCGAAACCCGGAACGATAACCACTACACTAAACACGACTTGGTATTTTCACTTTTTAATAGACACTAGATTTTCGAGTCAAAATACAATACTTAATCAGATGATGTTTTATATCTTTCAAGTACACAATTTTATCTACTTGTCAAAAACTATTAATTTTTAATTATTTATGTCAATTAAATGAAAATAAATTTTAATACACAAATTATTGCAATGATTAAAATAGTAAAAGTGTTGTTACCACGTGCTTAAAAATTTCCACGATTTATATTGAAACCTAACCAAAAAAGTCTGAAAGAATTGACTAATATAATTAAATAGTTTAATTTCTAAAACACCAACTATCTATATTTCCAAAGGTTCCGAGAAAACAGCCATTTTGATCTATGTGAAAACCCCATTTTATGTACAAAAAGTAGACACGAAATATAATAAACAATCGTTTTACGAAACCACGATAATTCACACGAAAGCATTACAGGTAAACACTGTCAAAACAGAAGCAGACGCATGCGCATTATGGAAATAGGCAAAATTACTAAATATCCTAGCCAATTTGACCAGGATTTACAGGGTTCTTTTTACAAGGCTTGGATTTGTTGAATCAACCAAGAGATCCTAACCACAATGGTTAGGAATCCTTATTACTTTTACTAGGTTACGATTAACTATAGGTTCATAGTTAATAATACCATCGACATTTTTTTCGGTGTAGATTTGAAAAATATATTGACAAATGAAGAAAAAATGTGTCTGGTTTGCTTAAATTTAATATAAATATGTTAGTCTAAGATGTATTTTATAAAGAAAGTAAATAAAATTTTTTGAAAATAAAAACATTTTTCTTAAAATTGTAGAATTTTTACACTTTGCTAAAAACAATTAAATTTTACATTTTTTTTACTTTTTTCAAGAAAAAAATATTTATAAGTAAGGTAAATGTACACAATTGCGTGCTAGTACATAATTCCGTGCTATTTTCTTAAATTAAGTAGAATAAGAAATTGACAAAATATTTCAACAAATGAAAAATTTTAGCATAAACTTTGCTATTTATTTAATCAATATTCTGTGTTTTAATTGCATCTGTTGAGTACTCAAATACAATTGTAGTCAATTCTGTTTATGTACTCAAAATAAAATATTTTGTCAGTCAATCGACGACTAAGCGTCGTGCAATAAGTTAGGTTAAAGTGACAGCTACGACTTGAGGTGATTTTCTTAAGGAAAAGAAAAGTGAAGTGTGAATATTTTTTAATTTATGCTTTCATTTTTTGATTAATTAAGGCCTATTTAAATGATATTTCCTATTGCTGAGTAATTTTTAAAAGTTTTTTTTACATAAAAACCACTTTTTTAAATACACGGAATTACGTTCGCTCTTCTCACACGAAGTACATTATTCCGTGTGACACACGTAAATATGGATTTACATTGCTTTATATTAAACGTGTTTTAATGAATCTAATAAGAATATTTAATATACTTACACTTTTTAATAAAAAATGAAATTCTAAACAAACAAATGAGGTAATTACGTGGTAGTATTTTACTATCCATTTATTAATTATAAACTGTTTTATAACTCTAATTTTACGAACGGAATTAGGTTCAAAACATTTTATATGCGTTCCTAATTCCGTGCTATAACCTTATTTGCCATAGCAGATTGATAGAGACGACATCCTCATCTACAATGTTCAAAATGTTATTAAAGAACTAAATTTTCATGTAATATTTAATAACCGCGAAGTATATTATGTTATTAATTTTATTAAGAATAATAATTATTGTCAAAAAGATTGATATTTTATATAAAAATGCATAAAAACGGAATATACCGCAATTATGGACAAGCTAGCACGGAATTACCTACATGACAAAATTTTGGCACGGAATTACGTTCAATTCAGTGTTTTAAAAAATTAATAATTTAGTTTTAAAACAGATAAAACCAATGGAAAACTGAGAATGATTAATTAACTTTTACGATGCAAATGTTTTCTTGCACTTTAAGTTATTTACTAAAATAACGTAAATAAAATTCTCAGCAAGGGCCTTAACATGCCGTAAATATGTACATTTACCTTAGGGTTGTTTTAACCAAATTATTTGTTTCCTAAAACCTAACTTCAAATGGTATTTCCTAACAAACAGTTTGGTTGTGTTTACCGAACTCCGTGGAACCAAACTAGTTTGGTCAGTCCATTGTCAACCATCCAGTTCGGTTGGCCAAAACGAATTTTTGTTTGTTTCAACCAAACCTTTTTTTCCGTGTAGCATTTCTTGATTTATTTCCATATCCTGAGTTCTTGACTAAGTTTCTGAATGACTCTTAGACAAAGTTTTTCCGTGTATTGACAATTAATATTTTTCTCAGTGCAATTGTTTTTGAATTCCCACATAGCACAATATCTTGCTGTAAGTTTGTGGTGTGGATTACACGTAT
The DNA here is from genome assembly GCA_032873175.1 of Leptopilina drosophilae. Classification (NCBI taxonomy): domain Eukaryota; kingdom Metazoa; phylum Arthropoda; class Insecta; order Hymenoptera; family Figitidae; genus Leptopilina; species Leptopilina drosophilae. The sequence continues at coordinate 13,639,829 of CM065484.1, forward strand.
AGTTTGTAAGGATAGTGCTGTATACTTGTGGTAAACTAAAGTAAAATTTAAATTTCCGCTATCACAGTAAGCTTACAAGTAAAGGTTATTGTAAGCTTATTAGTAAAGGTTACTGTAATGTCACAAGTAAAGGTTACACGGAAAAAAAAAGTCCATCAATCATTAATAGACTAGTATATTACTTTGAGACGGGACACAAAATCATTGAATGGATAACATACTTGGAGTCACAATATATAAAACTCGTTCACTAAAATTTAGAAAACTGTCTATTAAATTTTCCATGACTATCAAAAGCATTCAAAAAATTCAACTTATTCTTTCAGAATTATCCCTAATTTTAGACACTATTTGGTACAGAATAAACACATTTTTTCGTTGCACAGTTCCGATATTTTATTTACACTCTTAGACGCTTTAGACCAATACATTTTCGCACTTATAATAACTACACGTAGAAACGCACACTTATAACACTTTAAGTTTAGAAGCGAACTGTTCTTATATACCAAATAACAAAATTTTTCACAACTTGTGAGAAATGATTTTGCACTAATAACTACTTTTTAATTAGCGAGAAATATAAAAGAAAATATATTTTCATCGAGGTCAATTTCTAGACGCAATCAAACTGCAAATTATTAGTTAAGTTAAATATTCACATTACACATAATAGTATATAGGGATTTGTATAGCAGACAGCAAAAACACATGGACTATAGAGAAACCGGAAGAAATGCGCATCGGTACACTGCGCAACAATGCGCTGGTGAAGAGCACCGATTTAGACTACGAGTCAACTAACGTTTCACAAACTTTACTAATGATTCGTAAACATTCAAACATCCATTGATATAATAATTCACCATTAAATCTAAAACAATTGGTCACATACTGGCATTCTAATCATTCCATGACTCTTTTTTAATACTTCAATGATGTTTTTCAATTGTTAAGTGAAGTTAAGTAACCATCAACGGAAAAAGAGTCCCGTCTCAAAGTAATATACTAATCCATTAATGGTTGATGGACTTTTTTTTTCCGTGTATTGTAAGCTTAAATGGTAAGGTTGTGGTAAGGATACTATAAAGTTGTAAGGTTATGGTAAGGTTAAGGTAAGTTTACTAAGTAAAGTAAATCTTTACAAAACAATTTATACAATTAAGAAATAAATAAAAAAAAATTTTTTTAATTTCTGGTCCTGCTCCATTCTGGAAATCTAACAAGCCGTTGAAAATCTTGAAAACAAATTTTGGAGAACTTGGATTCGAACCCGGGATCAACGAGCATTAACCTACACTGAGAAAACTGGATAGTCAAATTTAGAGGGTTAGGTTTTGAGTGTTAAGCCTGATTCTCTGGATAGTTAACGTTTCCCTCCGAGTGAGTCAAATTAATAATCGGAGTGTCTATTTATCCCTCCGAGATTGTTACGAAAAACTTAACCTCAAATATAGTCTGTTTCTCCCTCCAGATAGTTAGTTGAATACTCCAGTTTTCTCCGTGTAACATCCTATCTAACTGAGCTAAGTAGAGAACTGACAAAGAAAAAATCAATTCTGCTTTTTAGGTGAACTAAGAAGATGACTAACTCTTTAAAAGCAAAATTGATTTTTTTCTTTGTCAGTTCTCTACTTAGCTCAGTTAGTTAGGATGTTAGGTTTATGCCGCAAACTTACAGCAAGATATTGTGATATGTGGGTAATTAGTTAATTAATTAATTAAGAAATATAATTTTTTTATTATTGTTTGCACTTTGCCAACATTGGGGGAGTAATGGCAGGCAATTTTGAGCCATTAATGTTTGAAGAATGTTGGTCAATACTCAAAAAAGATAAACATTGGGCGAAGAAACGACGTCCAACCGTATAGTTAACACCCCAAAAGTCAGCGCAAAGTCGGACCAATATTCTGTCGTACTAAGAAAAAACTTAGGTAAGCGACATTTTGACGAAAAATGAGTTTTTGATATCAATGGATTCACTGAAAAAACTGCATCTGATAGATATAGTTTAAATTATTCGTTGTAAAAAACTTGTTATTAAAATCTTAGAAACTCTAGAAAATAAAAAAATAAATGACAAAAACTTAAGGAAAGTGCTTTACGTAGTCTAAAAATCGTACGAGGCTTTGAGCTCGAATATAAGATAAGAAGGAAAAAGTCCGCTAAAGTCACTTACGCCCAGGCGGAAATTTCCAACCGGCGCGGATCCTAGCCAGTACTGACGCCGGTGTAACTGTACTGGCTCGGAACTGCCTGCCAACCGAATGTGAACGGGCATTCTACCGAATAGTGACTAGGCCAGGAGCGCGCTGGCAACAGGCTCGGAACTGGCATTCCTACCGGCCGGGAGAAGCCGTTCCGTGTATAATTCAACCGGCTGGGTCCTGGCACTCTACCGACTGCGGATTTTCAATTTAATAGCTGGCATTCTACCGCCTGACAACCGGATCGGATCCAAATGATAATTTTAACAAATATCAATTAAAAAAATAATAATTAATTGCAAAAGATAAAAATACTGATGACAAGTCATTGACAGTTCTCTTTACACATTTTTTTATTTTTTTATACACTTAAACGCAATTTTTTATTACTTAGACATTTGAAAAATCCTAACGCTTGGGGGTACGAACCTACGCCTAACCGAATATTTCCGCACCGAAATCTCGCACGCTAACCACTATGCTACGCTCGCATGGGACTCTCAAATCTTAAATACTCTCAAGTGTCACGAGCTGAAATAAAACTTGTAGAATTACTATGTGTCAATGCTACAACTATATTTTTATTATATAATATATTAAATAATTGTTTCTCAATATAATAATATTAGTAATTTTAATTAATATCTCAATAGTAATAAATTTATTATTATTGAGATATTATTAATTAACGTGAATATTAATATTAATAATTTATTATTAATTCTCAATAATATTAATACTAATTAATTCTCAATAATATTAATACTAATTAATAATATATAATATTAATTAATAATATCTCAATAATAATATAAATTTATTTATAATAATTGAGGGGCTGGATGCTATAAGGGGATACGCGTGGATTCTGACGAATAACTATTGTCCAGTAGGTCGATTTAAAAAAGTTTTTCAAATTGCAATTTTAATTATTGTTTCTTGTAGAGAATAAAATTCTACATCTTTTTTCTTCTATGAACATTTTTCTATATTTTTTACTTCTAAAGTTAATGAGAAAAAACTGCATTTTTAAAAATCGTAGAATTTTAATGTTTTTTAACTCGTGATATTTTGGTTAATTTTTATTATTTTTTGATAAAACAAAAACGAAATTAAACCTCAGAATGTTCCAAAACTAAATGAAGCATAGAAAAAAACAGTTTTTTAAAACAAAAAATAATAATAATTTTTTTTCAAAACAATGTAAAAAATATAGTTTTACACTTTCAAGCGCTTCGTTTATCTGAAAAATTTTAAGACCTGACAAACTTCCAGTGAGAAAGTTGTTCATTAATAAGTAAAGAAGTTTTCTGGAAAATTTTATTAACATTGGATAAAAACTTTAAAAGTTAGTAACATTTAAAGATCCGAGCGCATCCTAACCTTAAAGTTCCCATGTTTCGCACTGCAACTGAGTCATCGTGGTCGTCATCTCTATTTACACATTTTCATAACACAATGTCTATATATTATTTATATTAACCATTAAAATAAGTTAAAATTAAATATAAAATTTATTTATTAACAATTAAATTATTATTTGATTGAAACAGAAAAGTTTTTACTAAATACTGCCGTCCTAATAAAGAAAGTCGGTATTCGACATTTTTATGCAAAATGAGTTTTTTATATCACTGGATACGTGCACGGAGAGAAATTTCTGTTAATATTTACCGTGCTGACACCTTAAACTGTGTGCAAATTACATTCTGGTATAGTTTTTACAGTGCTGCCTCTATGATTTTGCATTACAAATTGTAGAGGCAGCACGGTAAAAACTGCCAGAATGCACTTTGAACACAGTTTCAGGTGGCAGCACGGTAAATATTAACAGAAATTTCTTTCCGTGTGACGGAAAAAGCAATCTAGCTATAGTAATATTATTCATAAATAACACTGGGTTACAAAAAAATAGTCATGTCGTGTTTATTAAAAGTTTAGGTGTCACTAAACAAGAATATACTAGAAAATATTTTTTTCATTCGGTCATTCCCATAAAAAACGAGATGAAAGTGTCAAAAAACCGCATTTTTAGCACTTTTTTAGGCAGTGTAACAAGAAAACGCAACATGATAAAAATCTCTACAAGAGCTTAAATAAAAGCTTAAACCTTAAACTTTAAGCCTCAGAACTAAAAAGTACTTTAATTATCACTGAAAACCTTGATAATTAAGAAGTCGCTATCTGAAATTATCAAAAAAGTAGGGATACGAAGCACTTAGTAAAAATCGATTTCCCAAACCGAATTCGCTTGTAACTTGTTACATGGGGTTTTTTAAAATGTTGTATTTTTAAAAATGAACTTTAAGATCGCAATCTGCAACATCGACAACCCCCTGGAAACAAGCTGCTAACGAATTCAGTAAATTTTTTTAAATTATCAACGCCATTTTGAATTTTTTAAATCTAAGTTCCAATTCATTATTAGAAACCTTAAAAAACCTTATGTAACGAATTACAAGTGAATTTGGTTCGGGAAATTGATTTTTACTAAGTGCTTCATATCCCTACTTTTTTGATAATTTCAGATAGCGACTTCTTAATTATCAAGGTTTTTAGTGATAATTATAGTACTTTTTAGTTCTGAGATTTAAAGTTGAAGGTTTAAGCTTTCATTTAAGCTCTTGTAAAGATTTCTATCATGTTGCGTTTTCTTGTTACACTGCCTTAAAAAGTGTTAAAAATGCGGTTTTTTGACACTTTCATCTCGTTTTTTATGGGAATGACCGAATGAAAAAAATATTTTCTAGTATATTCTTGTTTAGTGACACCTAAACTTTTAATAAACACGACATGACTATTTTTTTTTAACCCAGTGTAATAATAATTTTAGAAATAATTAGCCTTTAATTACTCTAGTATCGTGAAAAAAATTTTCGATATGTGCCTGCTCCAAAATTATGACGTAGTTACAAACTTTCCTTGAAACCAAGCCGTACTAGCTAGTACTTCCAGGAAATGTGGTCTGACTTGAATCGAAATCCTAATGCCTAGCAAGTACCGATTCTTGCGACCCTCTTTCCCTTTCGGAAGAGTCGGCACTTACATATGAGCGATTCCACGTCAAGTGATCAATTAAACATACAAATTTGGCAAAGTACATTTTGGAAAGTACATTTATAAATCTTAGTATGAATTTTTAGTTTAGTTTGTTTCAAATGCGAGTCAAAAAAGTCAAAAGAAGTCTTCTTTGATTTTTAATTATTTATGTAATAGGAAATATTTTTGTATACACTGCTGCTAATTAACGAACGGAAAATGGTAAAATGCTTAGAATCTGTTTGAGGTGATCTAAGCAAGGTTAAAGGTTAAAGGTTTAAGGCTGTATTTGTTTTTAAAATTTTTTATTTAACTGAAATAACTACTGTTTCTATTTACCCCATCTAGATCTGACTATAATGAAATGAAAGAGTTCCTACTCTATCATTTTACTCTGAGGCACTCACTACTTGCGGATTTAATTTTAGACTTAAAACTAGATTAAATAAAACAAAATAACATATTTTTGATAATTGAAAACCATGTTTAAAATTGGTTGTTCCCTAATTCGAATTCGATTGTCCCGTGGTTTTCTGATTTTTTTACCGAGAGAAAGATGCCTCAGCATTGTCTCTATGTCTACTTGCTCTTTTTGCATCTCAGTAACGAAAGCATGCAGACTCGGATGATTGTGTCCAGTAACAAAACTATAATCAGTAATTGCTCATTGTCTGATAATAATATCATTATATGATTTGTTGACACTTACCTAATAAATTTTGGAAAAATAAGTACATTGGAAAAAATGTACCTTGGAAAAGACTCCAAACCGAATTTTTCACTTATGAGTGAAATTTCACATATTGTAAGTGCATATGCACTTATTGAACAAGAGAACGACTTATAATTCAATGTTTCTTGTTAATTTAAAGAAGAACGATTATTTACAAAAACTAACATTGTTTGCAATTTCATGTTTATGCCTTGAAAAAATTGATGTCAGTTTTTTACATCTGCAACATCGGTTTTCGTTCACGAATGTTACAATCAAGTCTTATGGCAAATTGTTAAAGCAAAATATAAAACTTAAAAAAATTTCAATAAAAATTTGAATTGCATTACGAACTTTGCACAAAATTTTAATTTTGAGCTTTCTAAAAATTAATTAATTTGAATTACTTTTTAAGTAACTTTTTCTTTTGAATTAGTAAATTTGACTAAAAAAATAATTTTTACTAATTTATTAGTTACTAATTCAAATTAGTAATCATTTGTATTAATTCCAATGTCGAGATTTTTTGAGCATTTAACACAGCTCGACTCGGCTCGAACGAATTAAACTCGGCTCGGCACGAAAAACGTGAAGCTCGAAAATACTCGATCCAGCTTCGAACTTCGAACTTTTTACACACCTCTAACATTTACTAAAAATCAATTTTTGAAATTTCCAAATCGATTAATGTCTAATAGTTACGTTATTTATAAAATGAAAATTATTCTATTTATTTTATTTTTTTAATTAGTATTCCGATAAATATCACAATTAACAAATATAATTTTTGTAAATTTTTATCCCAAAAGAAAATAACTCCAATGAAAAAGTAAAAGATAATAATGAATAATATTATTAACCAAAGTTCAATTGGTTGAAAATCACCTTGCGGAATAACGATAAACGTTATTCTTTTAAATTTAATTAAAAATAATTGAATTTAACTTTGTAAGTTTATATAACATTTACTTACAATAGAATATGAAAGATATCAAATTGCTTTTTTAAGAACCATCAAAAAAATAATTCATTTTTAGTGAAATTTAATTTTTATAATTCCTTATTTCGAAATTAAAACTAATTTATAGAACATAAACAATTTTTATCCTGGAAGAATCAATATAAATTAATTTATACAAATTAACAAATTTTTCTTAACATACCTTAAAACCTAACATTTCTATTAATTAAGTAAAGGTAATTACCTGATCTTTCAGTTTCTCCAAATCTGTTTTGAACTCTTCTTTATCCCAATTTTCGTCCAAATACTTTTTTAAATTATTTCTTACATAAGGGAAAAGCTCTTCCTAAACATAAAATAAATTAATTTTTTATATTAATTAGGGTATTCCATAGAGTAAAGTCTTTTTAAAAAACAACTATTAATTACTTTAATAAGAATGAAAATAATAAATTAAACGTGTAATGCATTAATTTTTTAATATAAAGTGTGACGTCTATGCAAATTTATTCGAAGACAGATCTAACGGAAAAAGGTCTATTTGTCAAAATATCAAGGTCACTTTGAACTTAAGAAACGCAAAAATTATATAGAATTTTTTATTCAAGACACGTATTTCTTTCTCTTAAGTTCAAAAGTTACATTGAGATTATTCAAAAATTTAGTGGATAAATTAATTAAAACAAATTAAATTAAAATATTTGCAAATAATCATATATTATAAAAATAAAAATTTTGTAAAATGGTTTATCTTATTTAGAAAAATTGAAAAATAATTAAGCACAAAATTCTTTAACTTTTGATAAACAATAAGTTTGTTTACGATTCTCCTTATTAACAAAACCTAACCTACGTATACTAACAAGAGTAATATGTATTTTTTAATTTAATTTTTTTATACTGACTTTATTTAAAAAGTATATTTTTAAAAAATATTTATAAAACAAATAATTCTCAAATTGAAAATAAAAGCATTAGTTAGACATGCTTGTAAACTCTTAAGACTGACGTTTAAAGATTTGATTAAAAATAATAATGCGGTGGACGATTTCACACCCCGAATTGCAGAAATCGACCGAGAAGAGCCGGCATACTTGTTCTAACTTACACAAGAGTAGAAATCCGAAAAAACGAGATTTTAATCAATATACAGTAGGAAGATAATTTTCAAACTTTAGTAAGATATGTGAAAAATATTTCCAGAAAACAAAAATAATAAGAGGAAATTAATTTCGCCCGTAAAAGAAAAAAGCCGGCAAATTGCGAAAAAATCCGGCTTTTATCGATGAACTGTACACGGCCATGGTCTTTGTTACCTTTACGAAGCTTACGCTAGTCGTTGTGCCTTCAACGTCAAGCAATATTGTCGTTTCGGATTGTACAACTTCATCACTATTGTTGCTGCGTTTCTCTCCTGCCATTTCGACCACTACTTGCACTTCACTTCTTTTGGAAATGAGAATTGTATAGAATTTCGGCACGGTAATGAATGTCGACGCGTCTTGTTCCAGTCGAACCGGCGAGTGAAATAGGCGCGCGCAGCATCATCCATATAAACAAATGCCGCTTTTTTCGTCGTGTGTGTGAACGAAAATCTGAACGCGCCCAGTAAACCAGGGATGAATATGAATTATTTCTTCATATTTTTTACAAACAGTTAAAATTCTTCTTCATCAATAAAACACTCCGCTAATATAAATTGTTTTAAAATTATTAACTGCCTTAAAATATTTTTTTAACGTATAGTGTACTAATTTAAACTACAAAGTTATATTAACATTTTTTAATTTTTTAAATTTTTTATTATTTGTTATTTTTAAAATGTATTCTTTTTCAAAACACTTAAATTACAATCAGACATTATAAATATTTAAAAGGTTTGTAATATGAAAAAATGAGAAATTATTAAAGATTGTCTCAAATAATAATTTTTTTACGGCACTGGATTCTTCTCACAAACAACAGTTCTGTACTTGTATTAGTATGGGTACTGAAAATTCTAACCAATCCCAGAACTATGCCTTTAAGGTTATTTTAAACCTATAATATAAATTTCTATAAAAAAAATTACGTCTATGTTAAACTTGTAAATTTTACAAGATGGGCTTGTACTTATTTATGGATAAACGTGGCTCTCTTTCTAAGTAGCGCGTAATATTCCAGCAATATTACTATCAATATTAAAATATATTTATTAGCATTTAAAACCATAAATTTTCTAAAAATTAGAATTTTGATAATAATTATATACGTATAAGTATAAAATTTAATGATTATACATGCCGTTAAATAATTTAATTAACAAAAGTCTAATTTTTTATAAATTTTCAATTTATAAATAAAAGGTATATATTATAATTCCCATATATATGCTAACATTATTTATGAATTTGCTTTTTGTCACAATTTAATTAAAAAAATAAAATTAATTAATTAATAATGTTATTTACTTATAATTTGACTTATTTGTTATTAATATAAATAATTTATTCATTAATTTTAATGAAATTATGGGCTGCGGCCATAATTATCTATGGGCTGCGGCTGGAATCACCGTTACAAGGCCAAGAATCGCCCACCTGGGCCATTCCTGCTAGTGTTCACCTAGAACCTGGGAAGCTCACCTGGGACCCCTACTACTGGAAAATCCTATATAGGTACTTACAAGGAGTCCTATAAGGATCCCATGTAAATTCTTATAGGATTCTTTATAGGAACCTATGTACACGCATAGAAAGGGTTTGCTGTGGCAGGAAATTCTTCGCTGCCACAGCAAACCTTGTTCGTTGAAATAGGGACAGCGAAAAAGCTCGCTGTGAGATCAAATAAGTTCGCTATGACAGCAAACTCGCATAAATTTTTACTGATGTTTGCTGTCACAGGGAACATGTTTGCTGTCACAGCGAACATGTTCGCTGCCACTGCGAACTTTTTAGTTGTAGTAGCTAATTTTCAGAGATTTCACAGCAAACATTTGTTTACTGCTGCAGCTAATTCCTTTCTTTCCGTGTAAGTTCTTATGTAGGAAACTTCCTATAGATTCCTACATAGATTTCTTTAGGAAACTTTGTTTCTTTCTATAGGATTTCTATAGGTTTCTATATAAGATCATATGTAGTTTTCAATAAGGAAACCTATAAGAATTTATATAGTTTCCTATGTACGATCCTGCATAGGTAAAATTTTTTTTTTTTAATTTATATAATTTATTTATAGTTTAGAATTATTTAGACATCTTAACCCACATAGCACAATAATTTTCTGCAAATTTGTGGCAAGTTATCAAAGCCAAATTCGAAAACTTACCTGGCAAATTTGCAGCACACTTGCGACAAATGTCGCAAAATGTCCGTTTGGTGGCAAGTTTGCAGAGAAAATTTGTAGGAAACTTGCGTGACAAACTTGCAGATAATTTTGTAGAAAATTTGAGGAAAATTTGCAGCAAACTTTCAAAAAACCTAAAAATTTCAACAAAAAAAATCTTAAAGTAAATCCAATTAAATGAAAGTACTCACACTTCTTGAGATTGAAAGTATGTAATTTTCAATCTTTCGGTGTAAAGTTGGTGTTCGATTTTTAGCAGTGTAGAATTATTTAGACATCTTTACACTTCAGAGAAAACATTTAAGCCAATGAAATGTAAGTGTTCACACTGTGCGAGATTGAATAAATAACAACATTTCAATCTGTTTAGTGTAAAGTTAGAAGCATATTTTTAACAGTGTAAGCTATAAATAAATTTCCTAAAATAAATTATAAGGTAAAAGCACCAGTACTTGGACATTTTTAAACTAGTAGCTAATTCAAGAACGATTTTTACAAAGACGATATAGTTTACTTGCAAAAATTTTTCTAATTCGTTTGAATTATGATTAAGGGATTGTATTTTATAATAAATTAGTCAAAATTGTTATTTCACTTAATTTTTAATGTATTAAATAAATAATTGCTCCTTTGCCGCAATAGTTGGACATGACATTTTAGGGATCCTGTAGTTGGACATAAGAGAAATGCATGTAAATTTTTGTCCAACTACTGGTGCTAAATGGAGCTAGGTTAAAAAGCAGAAGGTAAAGTTGGACACTCGATTTTGAGTAGCTCGTGACATAAATCTTTTTTTGTTAAATTTTGGGCTTTAAAATAGAAAACTTGAATGTTATCCAAAAGTTAAAATTCAAAAGGATTATATATTATTCTTCTTATTTACATTGGAAGCAATGTCCAAGTCCTGGTACCTTATAAATTTAAAAAAAAAAATGTTTTTTTACCTATACAGAATCTTATAGGTTTCCTTATTGAAAACTACATATGATCTTATATAGAAACCTATAAAAAGAAACAAAGTTTCCTAAAGGAATCTATGTAGGAATCATATAGGAATTCATAAAGAATCCTATAGGAAGTTTCCTACATAAGAACTTTAGGTTCCTATAAAGAATCCTATACGAATTCACATGGGATCCTTATAGGATTTCCTCCCAGCGGGCACAAAGACAAAAAAACTGGACAAGTGCGAGTTGCACTCGCACTGATTTGACGGGTTCCGTACAAAAATATAAAAATAATACTTGTGATATTGTAACAACAATTGGTAGGATTTTTTTCACTTTTGTATTATTTTGGTAAGTTGAATTTTCGACACTAGGTTAAAAATAAATATCAAAGAAAAATAGAAGTATTACATATTTTATATTATTAGTAATAAGCGAAGAGGGACCAATTTTTTAAATTTGTTCCCAAATTGGTTCCTGTTCGCTTATTGCTAATAATATAAAATATTTAATACTTCTATTTTTCCTTGATATTTATTTTTAATCTAGTGTCGAAAATTCAACTTACCAAAATAATACAATAGTGAAAAAAATCCTACCAATTGTTGTTACAATATCACAAGTATTATTTTTATATTTTTGTACAGAACCCGTCAATTCAGGGCGAGTGCAACTCGCACTTGTCCAGTTTTTTTTAATTTTATTTAAAAATTTTTTTTAGATTTTTAAATATATTTTTTGTGATCAGACTGTAAAAATATACTAATAAACCAATTTTCAGCTCATTAGGTCAAAAAATGTGAAAATTAGAAAAAAAAAATTTTTTTTAATTTTATTTTTTCAGACTTTTTAATATATTTTTTGTGATCAGACTGTAAAAATATACTAATAAACCAAATTTCAGATCATTAGGTCAAAAAATGTGGAAATTAGAAAAAAAATTTTTTTTTTTAAATTTTTTAGTTTTTCCTTGACAACGCTATGGCCATTATGACATAGCAAGTTCTCTATATTTTTCACTTTTTGTGCATTTTTGGCCAAAAATCTTGTTATTTCCTTGACGACGCTATGGTCATCACCTCCAATCACATTCTCTATATTTTTCCTGTAATCTACGAGTGAAAATACGTATCTGTACCAAATTTGAGCTCTCTAGGTCAAATAGTTTAGCCGCTAGGAGGGGGACACGATTTGGTTACGGACACAAGAGTCTCACCAATAGGGTCCCGTCGGTACACCGAAGATGTACGGAACCCTAAAAACGTTCTTTGAACGTCTGTAGAACGTTTAATGTCTGCCAATTTAAGTTTTAAGAACATCCGAACTGAAAAAATGTTTCAGAACGTTCGGACATTCTTAGAACGTAAATTGGCAGACATTAAACGTTCTACACGGAGAGAAGAGTTACAGTTGTGACTAGTGATGCACGACGAGACTCTGTCCTTTCATAAATGAAAAGAGATGAAAATATCACATTCAATTGTTTTCATTGTTTTTCTCGCGAGATTCTCGGTTTTTCGAGACGAGACTCGCTCGAAGTGCATCACTAGTTGTAACAACTAAACACGTTTAGTAGCAGAAATACATGGAGAGCGATAGTAGCGCCCCTGGCGGTTTAGTTCCTGTTTAGTTGCTCTGACTGAACGTACAGTCGTTCCTACTGTTATATAGTAGATGCGACTGTTATTTTTGTCCGTCGAAAATTAACTAAACTGTTTAGTTATCAGAACTGAACCGACAGTCGCCTTCACTATTCTCTTCTCTCCGTGTACAGACGTTCAAAGAACGTTTTTTGCCTTTGTGCCCGCTGGGTTGTAAGTATACATATATAGGATTTTCCAGTAGGGGTCCCAGGTGGGCCCACCTCACTTTTCCACACGGAAAGATAAACATACATATTACATGAGCCAAAGTAGCAAACCAGTAATGGCCTACAGCATGTAAAGATTCAAGCTTTAATTTAAGACTATAATAAAGTTTCTAGGTTAAGGAGAAAAAAAATACTTAAATCCCTCAAAAGTATATTTTTGGGGGTTTTTACCCCACTTTTCTCAAAATCTTTTATATTTTTTTATCTTACGCATTTGGTTCTTAAGGCTATGTCCAAGTTGTAAAATGTAAACAAACCAAAAGGTAAACAAACCAAGAACTAAAATTATCATTTTTATACATCATTTTCTCTCACAAAAATTACCATTTGAAAACTTTTTTTTACAAAAATTATAAATTAGAGTGTCAAAGTTTCCAAAAAAATCATTTTTGAGTGTGATCAATATGGGCATATCTCTAGAACTTTTAAACTTTATGTATCCGCTTATTATTATATGTTAAAAATGATAAAAATAATTTTATAAATTATTGTCCATTTTAAATATACCTTGTGTTTAATAACATTTTTAATTTGGTAGGGGCGACAAAAAAAGTTAAAGTGTAGAAATTGACAGTTTCTTGTGTGTGACACCCAGCTTAAAATCCCCGTACAGGATCCTTAAAGGATCCTCCTGGGATCCTGAACAGGTCCTGTGCAGGATTCCATACAGGATCCCGTGCTGGTCCTGTACATGATCCCGTACGGAATTTTGGAACAGGGTTCCGATGCAGGACCTTAGTTATCAAAGATTTCTGTAAAAAATCTCGTACGGGATTTTGGAACAGGGTTCCTGTGCAGGTTCCGATGCAGGAACCTTAGTTATCAAAGATTTCTGTAAAGGTTCCTGTACAGGAACACTTGCAGGATCCTGTACAGGAAATTAAAAAAAAATTGTATGTTAAGCAACATTTGACATACATAGACTTCATATTTTAATATGTTAGGCTCGTATATCAATGTTGGACAGAAAAATGTATTGCGCATTCGAGAAACTCATAGAAAACTACTGCGCAGGAGTTAAAAATATAAATAAATTAATTGAGGAAACCGTGTAGGATTCTTTAAGGGTTCCTAACAGGATCCTTTACACTTAAGTACCTGCAGTTTACAAAACTACAAAGTTCCCTGTACAGGAACCTTTACAAATTTTTCTGTACAGGATCCTGCAAGTGTTCCTGTACAGAAATCTTTGATAATTAAGGTTCCTGCATCGGAACCTGCACAGGAACCCTGTTCCAAAATCCCGTACGGGATCCTGTATGGGATCCTGCGCAGGACCTGTACAGGATCCCAAGAAGATCCTTTAAGGATCCTGTACGGGGATTTTAAGCTGGGGCATGCATTGACTGTTTTTTTCAGTTTATGTGGTATAAATTTTTTAACGAGTCATTACCCAGCGAGCAAAAAGACAAAAAACGTTCTTTGAACGTCTGTAGAACGTTTAATGTCTGCCAATTTAAGTTTTAAGAACGTCCGAACGTTTCAAAAATGTTTCAGAACGTTCGGACATTCTTAGAACGTAAATTGGCAGACATTAAACGTTCTACAGACTTTCAAAGAACGTTTCTTGTCTTTGTGCCCGCTGGGTATATATTTTGTAAATTACATTAGAAGTAGTTCAACTAACCATATAACAGGATTACATTGTCTATACAATAAGAAGTAATTTAAATCCTTACAGGAATATGTGCCACTTATATATAAGGAATGCGATGACTTCAAACATTAAATTTCAAAACGAAACTCATAATAAGAACCTACATTTTTAAAGGGCACATGTTGAATTTGATTTCTAAACACTTTTAACTCTATGTAATCTCTTCACGCACATTATAAAAGTATACAAAAAAATTGTTAACCTCTACACTATTCATAGAAAAAAAATATTTAAGAAAGAATATGAGCTGATTCTAGCATACACATTGTTTCATGAAGAAGAAAGCTTTAAACTAACAAACTTGCTTAAACTTTATTATTTATAGTTTTCTAGGGTCTAATCTTACTATTCTTATGTTAGTTTAAAAAAATTGTATATGGCAAATCCAAAATGGCGGACAAAATTTTTTTTAAATTATCAGATTTTAATGTCTTTTGACATTTTAGGGTTTTCTGGCTTGCTGATTACGAATTTGAAATAATTTTAAAATTAAAATTTTTAATTAGAAAATCCAATATGGTGGATTTTGACACTTTTAAACCAGTTTAAAAATTTTCAAAAACTAAGTTCAGATTTGTAACACAGGTTAACAAAAATAGGCTTACTTTTTTATGAGATATCCAAGTGGTTTCCGATGTATTTTGGGCGCTGAACTCGATCCTGGGTCCCAAAATTGCCCATCATTTTCAGAAAAGTGGGGGTGAGGACACCAAAAAACGTGTTTTTGAGGGTTTTCAATATTTTTTTTCTCCTAAACCTGACGTGCTAGAAACTTCTACATAGACTTAAATTGAAGCTTGAATCGTGCACTACAAGACCCATATTCATAAGACAAAAAAATAAAAATTCTTTTCAAAAAATGAGGTCGAAGGCACCAAACACTTGTATTTTTAGAAATTCTTTAATTGACCTTTTTAAATCGCTTGGATTCGCTTGAAAATGGATTTTTCGAGGGCTTTTGGGGTCGCCGATTACGAATCCGATATTAGTTTTCAAAATTCCAAGATGGCAGATCCAAAATATCGGATGTCAAAATTAAGAATTGGTTGTATCCGCCATTTTGGATTTATGAAAACTGATATCGGATTAGTAATCAGGGACCCCAAAAGCCTTCGAATAACAATTTGTAAGCGAATCCCAGCGATTTCAAGAGGTCAATTAAAGCATTCTAAAAATACACATTTTTGGTGTTTTCGACTCCATTTTTTGAAAAAAAAATTATATTTTTTTGTCTTATGAATATGGGTCTAGTAGTGCACGTTTTTTGGGGTCTTCACCCCCACTTTTGTCATAATCCTGACGTGATGGGACATTTTGGGACCCGGGATCGTGTTCAGCATCCAAAAATACATCGGAAACTACTCCTATGTCTCATAAAAAAAGTAAGCCTTTTTTGTTGACCTGTGTATTTAGCTACTCCAAAAACCCCTGGACATATACAATTCTGTGAAAATCCATAACGTTTTTGAATTTTCGTCCGCCATATTGGATCCACCATTTTAAATTTTCAAAAGCAAATATCATATTTGTAATCAGCGACCCCAAAAACCTCTAGATACTGATTGATGTAAAAATCTGACTATGTGAGAAAGCTATGCAATTTGGATCATTTTCTTGGGGTTAAATTTATAGACGGGGGGGTTAACAATGTTTAAAAATGAGTATCGCAAGGGTTTTTCTATTATTTTATCAATACATAAGACAATAAAATTAGTTTCAAGAATGTGCCTTGAAAAAAGAAATTTTTTTTAGTATTAGTAATAACTAGTTAAAATGACCTGTAAAATAGCATTTTTGACGCGTCGCGAAAAATAAACTGTTTGAGTATATCAACCGCTTTTTTTCGTGGTTCCTATTTTTACAAATGAATATAAAATTACAATTTCTTTATGAAAATGGTAAATTCAAGTATTGAATTTGGTTACTACACCCAGCATAACTGAAATCATGTGAAAATAACTGCGTTTCAGAGTAAAACAAAATGTGTCTTTCTGCATAGTGTTGTCAATGCGTCCTTGGCACGGTCTGCGCGTAGAGCTTTAGAGTATTCACATCGTGAAAAATTAGTGTTTGACTATGTCAACCGCACAGACGATGAAGAAGTTTTTACCCTTTCTCCTTGTAATTTCAAGGAGGAAAGGAAAAAATTTCCCCTTCCACATGTTGAAGGTCCAATCGCTGATATGAGACTTCTTCATCGTCAGTGCGGTTGATATACTCAAACAGTTTATTTTTCGCAAAACGCGTCAAAAATGCTATTTTACAGGTCATTTTAATTAGTTATTTTACTAATTGCTATATGTTGATCACACTCAAAAATGATTTTTTTGGAAACTTTGACACTCTAATTTACATTTTTGTAAAAAAAAAAAGTTTTCAAATGGTAATTTTTGTGAGAGAAAAAGATGTATAAAAAAGATGATTTTAGTGCTTGGTTTGTTTACATTTTATAACTTGGACATAGCCTTAAAGTGCACGAATAAAGCTTTAATTTGAAATTTACCTTTTTTGGTTAAAATTGCGTCACCAAGATTTTGGGGAATTTTCCCCAAAAATTTTTTACAGTGTAGCACATCTGGTTTTTGTGAAAAAAATACTGAAAACCGTCAAAAACACGTTTTTTCAAAACACTTTTCTCAAAATCCTGACGTGATACGCAATTTTTGAGACCGGGATCGTATTCAGCGCACAAAAATACATGGGAAGTCACTCCGATATCTAACTCCAGGAAAGTTGATCAATTTTTAATGGCAAAATACAATTTTCAGTGATATCACCAAGGTCGACCCATGAACGGCCCAATAATAGCAAATTAATGGCTAAAATGTTATTGTATCTATGATTGCAAATTATAATTACAATTGTCAGTGATATCACGAAGGTCGACCCATGAACGGCCCAATAATAGCAAATTAATGGCTAAAATGTTATTGTATCTATGATTGCAAATTATAATTCCCCAGTAGCACATTATATTACAGCAATATTGAGAACATTGCCTCAACATTACAAACCATTGCCTCAATGTTGTCAATGTTACTGGAACATTTTGTGCTACTGGGGTGCTGATAATGGGACGTAGATCTGCTCAATAATGGCCCATTATCAGTATACATATTGTTTGTTTATTTTATTTGTATATTCTAATAACTGTTATTAAAAATAAACAATTAAAAAAAGCAGTGGTCAGAGTGTTAGGTTGTGGTGCGTCAGATTTTGGTATCGATCACCGAGAGTGGTAAGAATTTTTCAAATGTTTGAAATATTGCATTACATTCAAACGAATGAAACATGTAAATATTATAAATTAATTAGTTATTTAATTAAAAAATATTATTATTTTTTGTATTTTGCCAATATTGGGGGAGTAATGGCATTCAATATTGGGGCATTAATGTTCAGGTCACCCTTTGGCTTGATCACGTCGGCCTTCCAGTTGGACCAACTGTTGGCACCAAAGTTGGGCCGTCTATGGATGACAAAGTTGTGCCGACCGTGGGATCGAATGGTTGGGCATCCTTCGGTAACCACGGTCGGCCCAATTTTGGTAAAGTTTGTCTGGCCAACCAATGACAAATGTTAATAAAAAAAATGTTTATTATGGCGGTCCCATAATGAAACTTACCAGTTCATTTAACAGACAAATTTTGGCATCTTTTGGTATAAATAAAAAAGAAATTGAAAAACCCACATTTTTTAAATGACTATTTTTATTTTTCAAATTTGTCAAAAATAGTGCAAAAAATTTTTTGTTAATTATAATATTTTTTAGTTTAAAATATGAGTATTTTACGAACAATTTTTGATATTGAAAATTAAAATCGGATTATTAGAGTAGAAATTATGAATTTTTTTAAAAAAAAGTAGTAAAAAATTCAAAGTGTCATATCTCCGCCATTTTTTTATTTTTTCAAAAAATATTTGGGGACTGTTTTCCCATCGCCTAAGGAGTATATACACAAAGTATATCTGTGATGAGTTGACGTGAAGTTCACCATAAAGCAGACAATATCGTTGCATTAGCTTCGAGATCAGATAAACTAACGTCAGATCTGTCCATTCAATGGTTTAAGGAATGTCTTTTGCCCATTGCAGGCGAAAAATCTATCCTTTGTTTAGATTCTTGGACTGGACAAACTGAAAAAAAGTTTGAAGATTAATAAAGTTGAAGATTAATAATAAAGACATCAAAATTTTCACAATTCCTGCTGGAACTACTGGATTAATCCAGCAATAGATGTCCAGCTGAAGCTTGACGTTTATTGCTTCAGACGATGGAAGAATTTCTTGAGGCAATTTTCTGATTTGATCATTCTTTATAACTACGATGTGAATTTACATTTGCAAAATAGCATCCTAAAAATCCAGTCTCTAATTACTATAATTACTATATTACTATAATAACCAGATAAGTGCGAAACACTTGCAGATTTTTGTTTAAAAGGTTGTGAAGCTGGTTGTAAATTTTGTCAGAAAATTACAGTAATGAGATGTGGATGGTGCAATCAATCCATGTGCATACAACACATATTCTCGTCAATTTCTGACGAGAACTTGACACATTATTGCAAAGATTTCAGACCATGAAGTAAATTGTTGAGAATATTCTCTTTTATTTAAAACTTTATTTTAAAAAATTAAAAAACAAAAAATATTAAAAAGGTACAAAAATTACAAAAAAATACAATAAAAATTTTAAAAAAAGAAGGAAATAGTTCTCGCCACCTCCACGTTGGTTATTCCTGGATTTGGCAAAGCGCGAGAAACTCTGGAACTAAATCCGATTTATTCTTTATTTTATCGTCAGCCATTTTAGATCCGCCATTTTGAATTTTTAAAAACTAACACTGAATTCGTAATCAGCGACCCCGAAAACCCCCGAGTAACAAGTTTCAAGCAAATAAGATTGATTTTTCATTTTACCGTCCTGCATTTTGGATCCGCCATTTTGAATTTTGAAAAACTAACACCGCATTCGTAATCAGCGACCCCAAAAACCCCCGAGTAACAAGTTTCGTGACATTCTGGCAAGTTTTAACACAGACACTAATTTCTTCCCTTAAATTCAATTAAGGGTGTTTTCTACTCTTAAAACTCAAAACGGGCTGATATAAAAAAATACGTGTCAAATATTTTTCGATGTTTTACATGTGTGGCAAGTTTCAAAAAAATCGGCGTATGGCACTTGGGTAGTGGTACTTGTTAGAAGAATTTTTATTCGAAAATTTTTTTTTAAGTTTAAAATTATTGAAGTTATTTGTTTAAAACAAAGAATAATAACAAATAAAAGTTTGCAAAGCTTCGCTTCGCCTACAGTTTATTCCAAAAAAGTCCTCATTCTAAAATTACTAACATCTCGCACAAGTTACGAACGATATTTTTCATAACCAAAATTGTTGTTATGTTTATTGAAGTGACAGATATTTTGACAGGCTGAGGAAATTGACGTAAGCATTACTTATTTCTAATTATATATTAATTTTATTTTTCTGAATAATTAACGTCAGTTAATTATTATAATTATCAGAAAAATAAAATTAATATACAATTAGAAATAAGTAATGCTTCACTGTAAAAAGAAAGGTATTAATTTAGTACCAATTTTGGTACTAAATCGTAATTTGATTCTATTTTAGTACCGAAATCAGCTCTAATTTAGAACTTAAATTGTATAGTGTTACGTCAATTTCCTCAGCGTGTCAAAATATCTGTCACTTAAGTGAACATTAACAATAATTTTGGTTATGAAAAATCTTTTTCATAAAGCGGTGTTAAAAAGGGCACTTTCTTGCACCTTGTCATGAAAAATATCGTTCGTAATTGTGTGAGAAGTTGGTAATTTTTGAATGAAGACTTTTTTGGAATAAACTGTAGGCGAATCAAGAAGAAAAATTTATTAACACATAGTAGAAAAAAAATTACAAGTAAAACTATTTTTTTCACCGTTTTTAGGGTTTTACCGCTCAAAGTTCAAATGTAGCTACCCAAGTGCGAAAACCAACGCGGCCCAACATTGGCCCAGTATTGGCAAAGCTGACATCGAGACTTGGCAGACAATATTGGCCCATTATTGGCTGCCATTACTCCCCCAGTGTTGACAAAATTAAAAAAAATATATTTTTTATTTAATTAACTAATTAATTTATAATATTTATACGGCTTATTCCCTTAGTTAAACGCAAACTTACAAATATTTGAAAAATTTTTACCGTTCTCGGGTATCGATACCTAAACCTAATGCACCACAGCCTAACACTCTGACCACTATGCTACTCTGACGTGAAGTCGAGGAAGCAAAAGGGTTTTTATAAGCTACACTACACTGGCCGAAACTGTGCCATTATTGGGCCGAGCTATGTCCCTATATTGGCAATTATAATTTGCCATAATAGATGCAAAATGTTAGACATTAATGTGCCATTTCAGGGCCAAGCTACGCCCCAATTCTGGCAATTATAATTCGCCATCAAAGATATAAAATTTTTGCCATTACAGTGCCACTAATGTGCCATTATTAAGCCGATCTTCGTCACATCACTGGCAATTGAATTTTGACATTAAAGATTGATCAAATTTGCCAATACTGTACCGTTATTGAACCAAGCTACGCCCTAATACTGGCAATTAAAATTTTCCTTTAAGGATACAAAATTTTTGTCATTAAAGTGCCACTAATGTGCCTTTAATGGGCCGATCTTTGTCACATCATTGGCAATAAAATTGAATTTTGAAAAATTTTAATATGAAAATTCATACTAGGTTTTTAATGTTTAATTATTATCTAAAAATTTAACTAGAATCTATTTTGAAATCAATTTTCATTAGAAAATTCTACGAGAATTTAATTATTTTAATATTTTATTAAAATTTATTAAATAACTAAATGTTTCTTAAAATTTAATTATGAGAATTAAATTTAAAAATAACATTTATTTATTTAATAAATTTTCTTAATATTTTTGTAGTATATTCTCAATTTTCGTAAGGAAATAATTTGGCATTATTACTATTTCTTAATTACAATTGCTTTAAGAATTCAAAGATTTTTAAGAATAAAGAAAATAAGTGTTTATGAATTCTATTTGTCAATTAGAGAATTTAATTAAAAATAAAACTGAAAATTTTTGAATTTTTAGAAAATAAAGAAAAAGATTTTATGGAATAAAATGTTCTGTTACATTTATTTACGAATTGAATTGTAAAATTATTTAGAAAAAAACAAAAACCTTTTTTTTAATAAATATTTAATTAAACTTTTTCAAAAAATTAATTCTTCAAAATTACCAGTTGAAAATATAGAAAATTCAAATTTTCAAATATTTTAATTTGAATCTTTTTTAAACTTATTCAATTATTTAAATACAAAATAAATAATTTATTAAATAACTGAATGTTTTTTAAAATTGAATTCTCATAAAAAAATTTATCAAATTTAAATGCCATTAATGTACCTTTGATGGGCCGATCTTCATCTCATCACTGGCAATTGAATTTTTTCATTAAAAATTTATAAACTTTGACAATGATGTGCCGTTATTGGGCCAAGCTACACCCCAATACTGGCCATTATAATTTGCCATTAAAGATACAAAATGTTTGCCATTAATGTGCCAATAATGCGCCATTACTGGTCCGATGGTCGGCACATCACTGACAATTGACTTTTGCCATTAAAGATTGATCAAATTTGCCGTGAATGTGCCATTATAGGGCCGAGAGCTGGCCCAGTCTTAAAAGTTTTGAAAACCTGACCATCGGCGCCATCGTTGTCCCAGCAATGGGACGTTTTGAACACCAGTAATGGTCCAGTAACAACTGACAATTTTCGGCAGACATTACTGAACCAATGTTGGTCCGTTTTTGCAGTCTTGGCATTTCGCACTTGGGTAACTTTGTTAAAAAACAAAGTTGTTTGTTAAACAACAAAATAAAAAAATATTTGTCTCTTTATTTTTTATGTAAAATAACATATTTCATCGACAGGTAATTCTACGACTTGAAGTTAGTCGGCTTGCCTGATTTGAAATGGATTCAACCTAATTATTCTTAAAAATTTTATTAAAACTTGTTAAGAGAAGTCAATTATATAAAAGTGTTTTAATAAAATTCTTTAAAATAATTTAATTTTAAGAAATATGAATTATTCCATAAATTATTTATTTTTTGCATTCAAATAATTCTCGTAGAATTTTCTAATAAAAATCAATTTAATAAATGATTTTAAGTTAAAATTTTACATAGAATTTGAATATTTCAAAACTATTTTTTTTTTATTTTTGACCGATTTGGGTATTTTTTCTTTAATAATTTCATTGAAAAGCGGAGGTTTTTGTCCGATGAAATATGTTCAGTAATAGCTCTCTGCATTGTTCAGGGTTAAGACTGTAAGTATACAATAATGCTTGCATTACTGGGCGCATAGAAAGGGTTTGCTGTGGCAGCGAACATTTTGCTGCCACAGCAAACCTTGTTCGTTGAAATAGGGACAGCGAAAAAGTTCGCTGTGAGATCAAACAAGTTCGCCATGACAGCAAACTCGCATAAATTTTTATTAATGTTTGCTGCCACTGCAAACTTCTTAGCTGTGGTGGCTAATTTTCAGATTTCTCAGCAAACATCTGTTTACTGCTGGAGCTAATTTCTTTTTTTCCGTGATGTCACTGAAAAAAATTAGAATAACCTGTTTTGAAAATTTTACTTCTTTATATCTCCCTTTATATTTCCGCTTGTTTCACTTAAATCGGTTCATTCATTTAGGAGAAATAACATTTTGTTTAAAAAGTTGCAAAAAAAATTAATTTTGCAATAACTTTTATAAAAATAATTTTTTTTCTGTTCTTTGGTGGACACATTTCTAAGACCAAATAGAAATATTTTTTCAACATTTAGGTTTAAAAAAATACTTTTTGTTTTCTGTGAAAATTTCACAAATTCTGTCCCTTTTTAAAAATTTTCTAATTCTGAACGAAAGAATTTTTCGTCCCCTTTATATTCCCGCTTGGTTCACTTAAATTGGTTCTTTCATTTAGGAGAAATAACATTTTGTTTAAAAAGTTGCAAAAAAATTAATTCTGCAATTTTTCAACCCTCAAAAGAAATAATGGATGTTTTAAACCAATAAAAATAAAGTAGAAACTCCTCCTTTATAAGGAAAGCTATTTTTTATTTGTTGTTTTAGTTGTAATTTTTTTCTCCATTTTGTTGTGTAAGTTAACCAACAAATAGAAAAATTGATTTTGAAAGTAGGAGGAGTTTGTTAATTTTTTTTATTGGTCTAAGACATCTATTTTTTCTTTTGGGGGTTGGAATTATATGTTTGATTTTTCAAATATATCTTTTTTCTCCATTTTGTTTAAGGGGACATTCCAGTTCAAAACAGGCAAAAAGAAGGCTTTTTTAATAAATATTATTAAAATAAAGATGACATTTATTTAAAAAATTTCTTTTGCATATAATAAATAATTTATTCAAGAATTTGCAAAAATAAATTTTTCATTTTTAATTCAAAATGGCGACGATATAAGCTATTTTCGAAAATGTCCATTTTCGGTGGTAAGATCGATTCCAAACTTTCTAAAACAGATAAAACCAAAAACCTCCTTTTTTTAGAGTACTTTTTCCCCAAAATATGCAAAAAAGGTGTTTTTATTCAGAATTTCTCTGGTAAAAAAAAGTAAAAATTTAAAGTTTTTGTTCATAAGTTTCGACTTTTTTCTAAAAAATCATCGGATTTGCTTGAAAATCGTCACTCGGGGGTTTTTGAGGTCGCTAATTACGAATATGGAATCAGATTTTTAAAATTCAAAATGGCGGATCCAATATGGCGGACATTTTTTTCAAAATCAATGGATTTGCTTGAAAATCGTTACGGGGGGTTGGGGTCGCTGATTACGAATATGACATAATTTTTCCAAAATTAAAAATGTCGGATGCAATATGGTGGACGAAAAAAAAATTAAACGAAAAAAAAATTTTGAAAATTTGATATCTAATTTGTGATCAGCAACACTAAATACATTTTTGTTTGTCTTTTTTAAAAAATGCAAATGAAAAAACATTTAAATCATTAGATTGCTTATCCGCATACAAAAACATTTTTGACATGGTGAAGAATAAAAATGTATAACTTTTGTTTTACTTCGAATTTTGCAATAATATTTTAGGAGAGATTATTCTTGACACTATAAGAAATCCGAAAATAAAATAAAAAAAATCGATTTTTTTAACATTTTGAACTGGAATCAACAGTAAATCTATACCTAGTATACCTGAAAGCATGTGAAAATAACTGAGTTTCAGCCTAAAAAAAATGTGTCTTTCTGCATAGTGTTGTCAATGCGTCCTTGGCACGGTCTGCGCGTAGAGCTTTAGAGTTCACATCGCGAAAAATTAAAGTGTTTGACTATATCAACCGCACAGACGATGAAGAAGTTTTTACCCTTTCTCCTTGTAATTTCATGGAGGAAAAGGAAAAATTTCCCACAAAAAAAAATTTTCCACATGTTGAATGGTGTGTACCGGACAATAATCGACAGTGCACATCATTATACCTTGACGTCAAACCTCCCGCTTGATAAATCACGAAAGTAGTGAGAAAAACACCGGGCTATAGCGGGCACTCATCCAAGTACTAACCGCACTGAATGTTGCTTAACCCCGATGATCGCAAGCCACAGAGTCTCACCACTGTGATTTACCATCGGTGAATAATGTGATTTTAGTGCTTAGTTTGTTTACATTTCACAACTTGGACATGCCCTTAAAGGTCCCACGGTTTTTGGATAGTGATGCATTACGAGCGAATATCGTCTCGTGAGAACGAGAATCTCGCGAAAAATACAATGAAAACAATTGAATGTTATAGTTTCATCTCTTTCTTTTTATGAAAGGACAGAGTCTCGTTATGCATCACTATTTTTGGACTACGTTAGCGCCTTCTATCCGCGGTTTGTCGTGCTAAAAATCTGGCAACCCTGTAGGCAATTTTATGATTCTAATGGATGAGGTTTCGGATACTTGCTGTTTGGCTCAAATTAAATTTATCCACAAAAACTTTCTATAAAATTAGCTTTCAGATAATTAGCAATTCGCTTAGTTGCATTTTTCTTAAAAATTAATTTAGATTAATTTGCATTTCGATACTTTAAAGTATCGGTTAAAATTAATTCGAGATAATAATATTCGATTAAATAATAAATGGAACACTTTAAATTTCTAAAGAATAAAGAATATGTTATATTGCTTTTCGAATCAGTTACATTTAGGTTAGTTATAATTTCGGCTATAATAGATTTTGTTAAATTCATATTATGTTGAACCACGATTCGATAGAATAAAATTAGGTTTAATTAAATTTCGGCTTTTTAACTTTCGACAAAATAATAAATCGACCACTTTTAAATTCTGTCAATTATTGTTTAGTGAAAATAGAAATTATATCAAATATTAATTCGAAAAAATAATTTTCTTAAATTTTATATTCGTGTCACGCTCCGATGAAAGGTACCTAAGAAGCAAAAAATTTGAGGTTATGTTTTTAATTTTTCAAGTGAAAATACAGAAAGAAAATTAATTATTAATTAAAAATTATTAATCTTCAATTCTTCATTATATCCAAAATATTCAATAAAAATTGGTTTCAAATTCAAACAAATAAAAATAAACTTTTAATCAAGAAAAATTTAATACGACCCTACCCTATAATTCGATTGCTTCTGTACCTTTCTTCGGAGCGCGTCACATTCGATAAAAATAAATTTGTGAAGTTAGAGATTCTACGTTTGTGAATTTGATATAATAGTCATTATGCTCTTTTCATTCTGATACAAATGGATGCAACCCAAGAAGTAATCTCATAAGAAGTTAGTATTTTTTGTCTAATGAACCAGTAGCTGGCATGGAACGAACACATTGAAGTAATGGTTTCAATTGATAAATGGGAACATTGTTTGTCTGACCAGCTGGAGAGAGATCAATCAGCTACAGACTTGACTTAATTATTAATAACATCAGACAAAATAGACAATGTCCTAAATACCAGGGTTGGGAACGTAAACTACCTAAGGTAATCTACGTAGTTGTTTACATGTAGATTACTTGGTAATTTACGTCAAGAGTTTTCTACGTAATTTACTTTAATGTATTTTGTCACGTGATATAACCTGAAAAGCAAACTTTTCAAGAGATTATGTTATGTTTTTTTAGTCTTTTAATGGACATTTTCCAACCCTGCTAAATACCTATCCGAATTCCTATTGATAAAGTTCCATAACCCTATCAGTCAGACTGCCTCAACAGTCAAAAGACCAGAAAACAACTCTAGTTAAAAGGGAAATGAAATAAAAAAATGTTTTAAATAACCATGCTTAAGTACGCTATAATTGGTCTGATTAATCGAAGCCATAAGATGAAGAGGAAGAAGAAGCACGACTCCAAAACATGCTTTCATTACAACGCTGTTGCGTTTCATCGTCTAATTTTAAAATGGCGTCTCTTTTTTGCGAATAGTGATTTCTAGACTCATTTATGGTCTCATTAGTTTAGAATAAATTTTTTTCAAGTAATCAGAGCTTTTAAGAGAATAATATGAGTATTAAAATTTTAACCTTTAACAATTTGTTAAGTAGCCCAGGATAATTGTGAAAATATTTTATATTTTAATTATTGGATTTTATAAAATAATATCAAATTATGTCTTAAACAATAAAAATAGACTTAATAATGGAAACAAATTTAAAAATCTACTTAATGATCACAGAAAGTCAACAACTGTGTTATATAACACTTATAATTTGGTTTAATAGTAAAAACCTACCTACTATTATAATAGAAATTAAGAGTGTTTCAGTGTAAACCATATTCTACTATCCTCTATTATTTTTTAAAGTAATTGGTATTTTAATAGTTCTAACTTACAGTTGTATTACCAATTGATTAAATAATGTGTTGTTGTTCTTTTTGTCAACAATACAAATATTACATATTTTAATTTATGAACTTATGTTGATAGTTATTTTAAGGCAGGAGATTTATTAAGGAATTAATTATTCAAATTATATACATACAGGGAACTTAATTAAAATAATGATATCATTTAATTGAGTTATACTCACATTACTTTACTTACGTCATGTCTTTTTTTAAATTAGAAACTTTAATGTCACACACTTAAAATATAGTAATTCGTCGTTATGTTCTCAAAGAATACAATTCGTTCTATATTTTGAAAAAACAAAGACATTCTAAAGAATCGAGTTGTTTTCATTTTTGATTTGAATTGCTTAGAATTTATTTTTGAATTATTATTTAATAATGATCATTTCAAGTAAGAATGAAATATTCGTATAATTTATACTTTTAAAATTTCACAAGCAATCTGACTTTGATCCCAGTTTTCGTTTTCTGAAGAGCTAATGTGCATCCTAGCAAAAGAATGCTTGCACAATCGCTGCGGATTTAAAACTACGCAATCATTTATATTTTTACAAAAGTTCCCCATATCAGATGGTAAAATTAAAATATGAGGTTGTTTCTTCATAAAGGCGTAATTCTTCCAAAGATTAGTGTCAACGTTTACTTCTTCAGCCGGTGGATACAATGGGTAAAAACAAGCTTGTGATAAAATATGATTGGCTACACGGTGCAATTTACTCAGTTTAATTGAATTCCTGTAACAAAATAAGAGTTTTTCTATATTTTTTATCTTTATAAAATATCGGTAATATAATTACGTTTAAAATTAAATATAATAAATTAAATAATAAATTAATTAATTAAAATACCATATAAAAACATTGTGAGCTTTGGCGTTTATAAAGCTAGCGTTAGAAAAGGTGTCAATCCAGACTAAAACTAATGTGCCATAACATAGTGGTATTCACTTAATGAACTCCAAGAATGTCAATGTTTTGATGAGTAAGTAGTATATAAAATGCTTAAACTTAGTACAACTAGGTGTTTTTATTTCAACGTGTTGAGGTATATGGTTAAATAAAATGCATATGTAGTTTAAGTATCAAATATATAAAACATATATTTATTAAATGTAAATGGAAATTTACAAATTTGAGGTGTTCATAGAACCGATGTCGGCAACAGACTAACTCATACCTCAAAAAGGGCACTTAGGTACCTGAATTACTTGAATCTTACCAAAAGTGAACCTTGAGAAAAACACATTAAGTTTATTACACGTCATATTTTTGGAGATAATCCCTTAATACATTTTTTTCAGAAGTGGTAAAAACCCAGTTTTCTAATCCCTTATAACTATTTACTACACTATTGAAAAAGAATATTAAACGCAGATGGTGAGTTTTCGCTATCTCTACAACACAACGTACGTTTTAACTGTTATTATTAATGTGTAAGATTAATTTTTATTCTATTCTATAATTTGTTTTTGCATTTTTAGAATGTTGTAAACCGATTATTAAAGCAGTGAAACCCGTCGACACTCTACTTCCAAAGAGCAATTTTAAAAGTCGATTTTCTTGATGCGAAACCAATCCTAGAAGCTTTGCAAAATCCCGGTTATAAATTATATTTTAACTATCTATCACTTGCGTTTTTTCAAATTTATTCAAAATTGTCAAATATGTAATCGTGTTTTCTTATTCCCTGGTTTCTGTAGGGCGAAGTTTTTCGCAATATAATTTTATAAAACCAAAAGTCACATAAATAAGTTGAAAGTGTCAACGGCTGCTGTAATATTACAAATTAAAGATGGTTTGCGGTGCAATGATTTATCTTAAAAAAATAATAACAATAAGCATAATGTTAAAAATTATAATAACCATAATAATTTACATAATAAGGTTAGAAAGAATGGCATCAACCGGTACCAAAATCAAAGAAGGAAGACAACAAACAACAATTATCTTAAAAAGGGCTGAAGGTACCACATTCGCAGAAGTGTTGAAGAAAGTTAGCGAAGAGGCTGACCTGGATGTCAGTCAAACTAGGATTGTAGAAGCTTTACTTACTATAAAGGTAGTCCTCGTTATCAAAATTGGAAGAACTTGAAGTAAAGCGTCTTTTTCAAAAGAGGTGACCTAGCTAATTAGACCTTTACGTAAGGTCCAGGTGTCGGACTAAACAAGCAAGGAGTGAATCTCTCTGTCGTGGTCACCAGCCAGAAAGACGCTGATAAGCTGGAGAAAATCGGGCACATTAAGATTGGGTTCGTCTTTTGCAAGGTAAGAAGAAGACCTATGGTGACAAGGTTTCAAAGGTGCTTTGATTAAGGCCATATAGGTAAAAATTGTAAGAAGAGCTCATGTTGCTTATTATGCCAGGCGAAGTTCGTCGAAAAGGGGAATATATTAGAAATCACTGGACCAGAAGGCTGCAGAGTCTTCATAATAGCCCTAGAGGGAGCAAAAAAGGCTTGTTAAGGGCAAGGAGGAAATAAGGCCAGAACAAGATCGACACGCGAAAGTCGCGCCGGAGACTAAATGGGACTATTAATCTACGAAGTCTGAAGCCGTAAGGTAGTTACGCAGGTAAATACAGAAGATTCAGTATAAAATTTGTATTTAACATGGTATGGTCGATATGAGTACTTGGTGTCTAACTCCAAAGGCAATCGCAGGCATCACAGCTAGTCACCTTTTTCAAATTTGTCACCTATTTCACTTATTTTTATGCTTTGTCACCTTTTTATGCTCAAAGATACAACATTTCCTGCTAAATATTTTGAAATCTGTTCATAAAATTCAAATTTCATGTTTGAATACGGCGGGCTTTATTCATGATTCAGACATGTACCAATACGATGCAATCCTGTAGAATTAACTAATCAAAAAAGGTTTTCGAAAATTACAATTATCTGATTAGTTTAATCTATTCGACTATTTTGGGTATTCACAGAATTCAAGCTCCAGGCTCCACGGAGTTTCAAAAGATGCTCAACCAAGCATGAAAACATTGGTCATGAATGGCAACTAACGAGAAAATCTTGTGATTGAGAACCTTTTAAAACCCCGGGGCTTTCTGTGGATATTTCTGACTTTATAGTGAAAATATTCCATTATTTTCATCACCGAGATGCACGCTGTGAAAGTTATGAAAAAATACAAAAAGGATTCAATTTTCCACAACATGTGTTCTGTAAACACTCAAGTACAAGATGGCTTCCTTTTGGTCCGTCTGTGGAGAGAATGGAGGAGCAACTTCCTGCATTACAAAAGTATTTTTCAAAATATTTACCTAAAACTGAGACTAAGACAGTAATAAAACAAAACTAAAAAAAAAATAAATAAAAATAAAAAAATAAAAAACAATAAAAATATTGTAAAATAAAAATATAAATATTTGGACATCAAGAAATACCTTCAAAATGAACGTCTCCACGTTTTATTACAATCTGAATCATACGCCGCACAAATTTTCAACTCAAAATTTACTTTGGTTATGTAGAAAGAAGAGCCCCTCATTTGCATTCTTTATACACAATTAAAAAATCTTTTAATGTTACTATCAAGCTGTATCAAACAATCTGCTGTAAAATCAATTGTATTTGAGAAACAACAAATTCAAGAACTTATGGATAATTCAAATAATTTTCTTGACCCTCTTAAAGTCCACATTGGAGAAGAAGTTCAAAAGACTTTATCGACATTACCAAAGTTAACTTAATTGTCTTTTAAAGTCGAAGGTAAAGGATTTTACATCAGATGCATTTCACGTCAGAAATATCACGATTTGCAACGGGTACGCCAATTTTCGTGAAACTTCGTGAGATTATGTTTCAGGCCTCTCACTCAGTTTGGCAAAGTGAAATAATGTTAAAAGTAGCATAAAATGTTCAAAAAGGTGTCATATTTTTATTAACAAATATATATTGAAGTTTATGGATATGAAAAGAAGAAACATTAGTCATATTATCAAACCGTTTTTATTGCATAAAATAATTCAAAAATATGTGAAATTAAACAAATAAATGCTGTATTTACAACAGTTTTTCAATAGCAATATTTTTCTTTTTTACTTTAACTAGGCTAATAAGAACAAAATCAAATTGGTCATTTTTTTAATTTTAGGTTTAGCAATATTTTAAATATAATTTTTTTCGTTCATTTTGAGACTTGAAATTCTTAGCTTCTTCTATGAGAGTTGCTGAATTTTAATTTTTTCGACGAATCATCTTTGGTGGTGGTGCATTTTCTTTTTCTTGAGACATCTTTCGGTTTTACCTCATCAGAATTATGTGTTTTCTTTTTAAGTAGGGTCTTAACTCCTTTACGTCTCTTTACTTCAATTTCTTTCAACAAAATTGTTATATCTGCTTCTTTTCTTAATTTTTCTACAGATGTTAACATTTAATTTGCTACATGAGCGCATACTAAATCATTACTTTTCAAAGATTGTTCTAATTCTTTATTAGCTTTTCGAAACAAAGAATTTATACTGTTTTGTTTTATGTCCCTTTCCTGGCGAGCAGAATTCAATTTTAAATCAAGGTCTTTAATTTTTTCATTTTGCTTTTCAATTTCTTCCAAATTTTTCTTTTCTAGTTCCAATTGTTTCGCTTCTTTTTCTTTAGCTTCTGTTTCGGTTTTTGTTTTTTCGGTCTCGAGATATTGAAAATAATTTTTTCGAGCAAAGTTTGCTTTGGATAATAAATCTTGCGATGCGGGAAAAAGATGTAGCTTATTTTAAAAACATTTCGTTGCATCGAAAACTGCTAATCGTGCACTCTGTGTCCGCTCTTTCATAGCTGCTTTA
This sequence comes from Leptopilina drosophilae, assembly GCA_032873175.1. NCBI lineage: Eukaryota > Metazoa > Arthropoda > Insecta > Hymenoptera > Figitidae > Leptopilina > Leptopilina drosophilae. Next base: position 13,672,274 of record CM065484.1, read on the forward strand.
TCTTCGGTTGGAATCTTTGAGCTTTCGAAAAGCCACGTTCGACATCTCAGTTGCCATGGAAGAGAGTTATACAGATTTTCAAGATTTTGGAAACCGCCGGAAACTTTAAACTGCTATAGGAGTTATTTTTCGCACTAAAAACATGTTTTGCCCAATAATGGTCTATTCGTGTTGAATTTTCAAAATTTGGCAACTGTTCGATTTGCAATAACTTCCATTCGTCTGTAAGAAAAGATACCGAAACATCTTTGAGAGGTAACTTTTCAGAAATTTTTACTATAGCAGGTACACTACTTTTTCTTTAAATTCTGGAAGGTTGTAAACATCTCATATTATGATCCTAAAAATATTGTTTTTAAATGATAATCTACAATTTCTTGTTTCTTTTCAGAAAAATATCTTATGCCAATTTGCAATTCTTTTTTACTTGCCGCATTTGTTGTTTCATCAAACGAAATGGTGTACCTATTGCTTTGTTGAACGTCAGATATTAGAATTTCTTGAAAATGGGAAAATAGAGCGTCAGTTACAATGTAATTCACTTTCGTAGGGCCTAATGAAAAGTTTCGTGCAATGTTTGAGTTAGGAAACCTAGAACGCATAGTGTCACCCAATCCTTAACATAAGATTTTGCTGCCATATCGGAATAAAAGTTTTTTAGAGACCATAAAATTTCAGTTTTTGTTGTGAGATCCTGATCACTGCATAATTGTAACTGTTGGGTAGATGATGATTGGGTAGATGATTAACGGAATTAAGCTGTATTTTTAATTGTTTGGCATTGAATTTTTCTCTAACTTGAATTTGACGTTTTGACGTTTTTGAATGTTGGAGAATATTTTCACATCCTTTTAAAGCATGAGAAAAATTAGTAGAACAAATCATGACTTTTTTTAATAAACTTTTCTTACAAAGGTTTCATGAAATAATTGTCTCAAAATTGAGGTTATAAAACCCAGCTTAAAATCCCCGTACATGATCCTTAAAGGATCCTCCTGGGATCCTGTACAGGTCCTGCGCAGGATCCCATACAGGATCCCGTACGGGATTTTGGAACAGGGTTCCTGTGCAGGTTCCGATGCAGGAACCTTAGTTATCAAAGATTTATGTAAAGGTTCATGTACAGGAACACTTGCAGGATCCTGTACAGGAAATTTAAAAAAAATTTTTTATGTTAAACAACATTTGACATACATAGACTTCATATTTTAATATGTTAGGCTCGTATATGCGAGCCTAACATATTAAAATATGGACAGAAAAATGTATTGCGCATTCGAGAAACTCATAGAAAACTACTGCGCAGGAGTTAAAAATATAAATAAATTAATTGAGGAAACCGTGTAGGATTCTTTAAGGGTTTCTAACAGGATCCTTTACACTTAAGTACCTGCAGTTTACAAAACTACAAAGTTCCCTGTACAGGATCCTGCAAGTGTTCCTGTACAGAAACCTTTACAGAAATCTTTGATAACTAAGGTTCCTGCATCGGAACCTGCACGGGAACCCTGTCCCAAAATCCCGTACGGGATCCTCTACAGGACCAGTACGGGATCCTGCGCAGGACCTGTACAGGATCCCAAGAGGATCCTTTAAGGATCCTGTACGGGAATTTTAAGCTGGGTAGATAGTTTATTGCAATTAGAGTAAAGTTGTTATTTTCCATCAACATTAAATCATTTTAAAAATTTAAAAACCGTCGTTGGTTTTGGAATTAAAGACACAAAGTGTTTTTTTATTGACAATTTAAAAAATAATTTACCTCAATTTCTTATACTAACAAAAAAGTTATGCGGTTTTAAAGAAAAAAACTAAATAATTTAAATGTTGTATTTCTTCTATGTTTATGAACACTTTTCCAAAAAAGTTTCACTATTTTTTTATGTGGTATCCAAGAAAACAATAATATACAGTTTTATCCAAATCCCATACTAGAACGAAATTTCTATGATCACTTACCGTGGAAACGCTCAATTCTTTCAAAAAATATCTTAGTTTTCAAATTTAATCTAAGACAGATTCTCATAATAATTTTCTAAAGTAAATTATATTTTCCTTGCAATAACTCAAATTAACTATAAATCGTCTCCAAATACAAAAATTTTTTACATGGTTAAATTACAAATTATTATTATTCTATAATTTTTCTATAATTTGGAGAAATAGTTATATTTAATAAGAAAAATAAATGTACTCGCTCTTTTTTTTAGTCTAGTATGAACGACAAAAATTATTTTTTACTTTTTTAAAAAGAAAGAACAACTCAAAATCTATAGAATGATATAAGTAACTCAAAATTAATTTTTTGCAGCTAATGTCCCTTTCACCGTGGGGCGTCACATATTCGTAATCAGTGACCTAAGAAATCCCTAGATTAAAGTTAACAATAAATAAATAATTTGCATTTTATTGATTATTTGCAAAAAATCATAACTTTTGTTTAAGCTCAATATTTATTAATTAAATTTGGCCAATATTTTAATCAGACTATCACCTACAAGACTGCCAAGTTTTACTTCAATCAGTCAAGCCGTTTTTCCGAAATGCGCGAACAAGATTTGGAGAGTTACATAGAAACAAATTTTGTTTTGTCAAAAACCAAAATGTTGACCAAAAAGTTGCTCAGTGTTGTGAATGATAAATTTCTGAATTGAATTTATACTTACGAACTCAACTCTTCATTGCCAAGATGTTTAAGAATATCAACAGCAGTAATTCCTATCGTTAATCCATCGATGTCCAAAACACACGGATCTGGCATAGAGTGTAAGTTAGAATTTTGCAATGTTCTTGGTAAGTAATAATTCGGTGTAGGATAAATTGCTTCATGATGAGCATCTCGAGACGAAGGAATAATTACTACTTGGGTGCATTTCCTAAAAGATAATGTCAAATTAATAAAAATATAAAATGTAATCTTATGTATGGAAGGCGTATAATTTCTAAATTTTAATCAGTTTTGGTATACTCCAATAATACTAGTAGTAGTATTATTATACTAATATACTTCGTTCCACGAGAGAATGCTTTCTGACGCGCAGTTTTTTTTTCTTAAAGGGTGAAGAAAATTTTAAAAATGGTGTTTTCTGAATGTTGTATAACCATTGAAAATCATGCTTGCTAACTAAACACTTAAATTTTAAATCTCTGAAGACGAATTCTTTCTCAACACATGTTCTATCATCCCACGTTTGTGACGGTACTCATAAAAGAAAAAATAAAGGTTATAAATATTCAAATATTACAATTAATTAATTTTAATTAACAAGTTTGGAATCTATCAATTTTGCTGATTCTATTAATATTTAATTTTTTTTCTAAACATAAAATTTAAAAAATTTCATTTTCAATTATATTACAAAACAACTTCAAACTTTTTTATTTTTGAAAATTTATTAATCATTTAAAATAAATACACTTAAAACATTTAATTTTCACTTTTTATCCTATGTATTTTACAATAGAGAATATTCAAATTTATAGTTGGAAAAAAATTATATATCAATTGAATCGGCTGAATTAATAGACTACAAATATATTATTAAAAATTTATTTATTGTAATATTTAAATATTTTCGATATTTTAATGCCTCAATTTTCATCCTTTATTACCACTGTCATAAAAATGTGTCCTTCAAGACATGTGTTGGTCGAGAATTAAACTTAAGTCGAGAGATTTAAATTATGGAAAAAGGCTTGACCACAATTTTTTTTGGAAAATGGCCTGTCCAAACTACATTTGGCGAATAGTGACAATTTCTCTAATATCTGCGCGAAGTGGACAAAAAATTGGCTTTTTACGACAGCATTCTCTCGTGGTACAGGGTATATAGTATAGTATAATACTACACTGAGCAAAATTCCTAGTTCATACAACCAGATTTCCCTGGTGAAAAACGTCTTTGACTACGATTCAAGTTGTTCAAGCATGACTGAACATAGTTGTCTTGACGATAAAACCTGGTTAATATAACTTTAATTTCTGGTTATAGTAATCAGGATCGTCATTGACATTAGAATTGTAAATTTGAATGTAAATGCCTGTTATACAGGCATCATTATGTTATTAAATGTTAAATTAATAATTAATTATTATTGATTATTAATTATTATGTTATTATTCTAGCAGAAAGTATAAAAAAGTACTGCGCTTGCTCCCGACTACTGAAATTTAACAAAACTGGCTGGTTACTACAACCAGATTTTTATTTGCTTACAACTTTTCACTTAAGTTGTGCTAAACAAGAATTTGTAGGTAAAGACAAATTTCACCATGGATCACGGTTGTCACAACCAGGATTGTTTTATTTGGAAATTTTAGTTAATATAACTAAATTTCTGGTTACTGTAATCAGAAAATATGATACAGAGACAATGTGTTAAGAAAATTATCGAAACTCAGTTCGATTTATTCAGCAACATGTTAAGATAAATTTCGAAACTCCTTTCGACTATTTTCTAACTAAACGTGAGAAAAATTTCTTCAACCTATTCGATTTTTTTGACGAAATATTAAGATAATTTTCGAAATTTTGTTCGATATTTATAGCAACGTGTTCCGATATATTTTTGTGTTTTTTGTGCACTAATGTTAACTGTAACTACTTAATTAATGCAGATCCAATAAACAAATAAAAATTACAAATAGGTGAAAAATACAAATAGCACAATTTAATCAAGTATATACACTTATTACGTTTTTCTTTTATTACAAAAAATCTTTTAAATTATAAATGAGACTGGTAATTGAGCCGCCGGATCGTAGAAGGGCACGTAAATTTTTCTCGGCCGAAAAAATTTTTTTTTTCTAATTTCCATATTATTTGATCTATTAACTAAAAATGGGTTTATTAGTATATTTTTACAATCTGATCACAAAAAATATATTAAAAAATCTAAAAAAAAAAATTTTAAATAAAATTAAAAAAAAATTGGACAAGTGCGAGTTGAACTCGCACTGCAATGGCGGGTTCCGTATACAAATATTAAAACAATACTTGCAGCATTCATTGGTAAATGGTAGAATTAAAATAAACATTAAAAAAAATATTAAATTCATTTGATAAAAAAAAAATAATTAAAAACAATTAAAGTATTGTACATCTAATATTGTAAACAATAATAAGTAGAGGAACTAATTGTGCGAATTTTGTCTCTCTACTTATTATTGTTTACAATATTAGATACTTTAATTTTTTTAAATTATTTTTTTTATCAAATGAGTTTAATATATTTTTTTAATGTTTATTTTAATTCTACCATTTACCGATGAATGTTGCAAGTATTGTTTTAATATTTGTGTACGGAACCCGCCATTGCAGTGCGAGTTCAACTCGCACTTGTCCAATTTTTTTTCACTTCAACTCGCGATTAATCAGTCAATTTAACGAATTTCTTAATGAAACAAAAATGAAAATACGCGTTATTCTATCCTACGAGTGACTAAAATAGAAAAATGATGTTTTAATTATAAATAAAAAGTTATCAATTTTTTATTGAAATATTGCAAAATTCGTAAACTGAAATTTTCACTAAGCGGTTAAGTTGAGCAAATTTTAAGCAACAAAAAACTTCCATCGAGAAAGTTGATCATTAAGGTCTAAACAAGTTTTTCCGGAAGATACAGTTCAATTAAACAATTAGTTAACAAATGGCGAATGTTAAAAGTCGTTGGCGGCTGAATGCCCAGCGCGCGTTTCTCACCCGTATTATGTATACGCAGAATAAAACTCCAGCTTACTAAGGTGAGATACGCGCGCTGGGCGTTCAGTCGCCAACGACTTTTAACATTCGCCATTTGTTAACTAATTTTTTAATTGAACTGTAACTTTCGGTAAAAACTTGTTTAGACCTAAATGAACAACTTTCTCGCTGGAAGTTTTTGTTGCTCAAAATTTGCTCAACTTCCCCGCTTAGTGAAAATTTCAGTTTACGAATTTTGCAATATCTCAATAAAAAATTAATAACTTATTTATTTATAATTAAAATAACATTTTTCTTTTTTATTCACTCGTAGGATATAATTAGGCGTATTTTTGTTTTTGTTTCATTAAGAAATTCGAAAAATTGACTGAGTTATTGCAAGTTGAAGTGAAAAAACAATTAAAATTTCGTTTAAAAAAAACAGTTTTTCCCTTATATTTCGAAAATAGTAATAGATACTGATGGAAAAATCAAATGGTGAGACTTAACTTAACGTAAGGAACGATTTTATTTTAACTTGCCAGAAGCTAGGCTTTACAAGAAGTGATAGCAAAGTAGGAAATGGAGGAAGCGTAAGGCGTCTATTTTAGACGACATCTATAACTTGACTGGCGCCAATTAATTAATTATTTAAAAAAAATGAAATATCATATGTGTCTTTAGTTGACTCTCCAACACTCTGCCTCAATTAAAACACTGATTTTAAAAAAAGGTCTCTTTGATTTACAAAATTTTAAGTCTCAATTCACTAGCACATTTTTCGTGTTTCACTGCTGACAGAGCTTTGGTCAGGACGTCCGCTGTCATGTCCTCGGTGGGAAGGTACACCAACTTTATGGGATGCTCCTGGATTGCATTCCTGATAAAATGGTAGCGGATTCCTATATGTTTTGTTTTCGAGTGGAAAACAGGATTGAGCGCAAGTTTTCCGGCTGATTGATTGTCGTTGCCTCCTTTGCAGCTTCGCTGAGACTCATGTATTCCGCCTGAGTCGATGACAGTGCTACTGTCCTCTGTTTTCTGGAACACCAGGACACTGCTCCGCCGGAGACGATGAAGCTATAGCCGGTGTATGATGTTCGATCGATTGGACAATTTCCCCAATCTGCATCGGCATATCCGGTTACCTGTTGATCATCTCGTGAGTAGATGAGTTTAATGTCAGCTGTGTCTTTGAGGTAGCGCAGTATTCGTTTGGCTGCCTCCCAGTGACTCCGTCCGTGGTCGTTATTAAATTGGCTGAGTAGGTTCACCGCGTGGGCGATGTCGGGACGAGTTCCGATTGCTACGTATGAGAGAGCTCCGATCAATTCCCTGAATGGAATCGACATCATCTTCTCCGATGCTGATGGTTTCATTAACTTATTTCCGCAGACGAGAGGGGTCTTCACCGGTTTGCATTCGGACATGTTGAATCTGGATAAAATTTCATTAATATATCCGGTTTGACATTACGTTACCTTGTTTAATGTTTGTTGGATTTCAATTCCCAGACAGTAGTTGGCGGCTCCTAGATCTCTGATTTTCAAATGAGATGAGAGTCCCTTTTTGATGTCGTTCGCTCTCTTTTGATTTTCCGAGATGATTAGGATGTCGTCAACATATACAAGTAGGTATGTCGGAGTTTCTTTGATGTTGTCGATATAGAGACACGGGTCAGAATTTGTTGGATTTAGACGTATGGATTTTAATATCTCGTCCAATTTTGCGTGCCATCTGCGACCTGATTGTCGTAATCCGTAAATTGACTTTTGGAGCTTGCACACTTTGTTTCCAGTTTTTAGTGTTTCGAGCATTTTTCTTGTTTTTCGAAGAATAACTGCGTCCTTTTCAGTTTTCACTATTTCTTCGAGAGATTCCTCTAACAATTCTGAAACTTTCATGAAAAGGAGGGTGTCGATTTCTCCGTTGAGATAGGCGGCTGTTATATCTAGTTGATAGATTTTTAGATTTGATTTTGCTGCGAGAGCTGCCAACAAGTGAAGAGTTTCGAGCCTTGCAACCGGGGCGAAAGTGTCGATGAAATCAATACCCGGTCTTTGGAAGAATTCTTGGGTAACTATCCTCGCCTTTCTTCTATTGACTGTACCGTTCGGGTTGAATTTGTTTCAGAGCACTGTTCTGCACCCGATGATCTGTTGATTAACTGGTTTGTCTACGAGTTCCCAGGTGTCATTGCTTATCAGGCATCTGGTTTCCTGAAGGATAGCCGTCATCCATTCGTCGCGTTCGTTTCCAGTGATTGCGTCCTTAAGAAGCACTTCCGATACATTGAGGCTCAAAAGATTCGAGAAATTTTACGTCTCTGGATAAAATGACTTTTCTTTGCTCTGGTATCCAAATGCGATACGCTTTGGATTGGTCTGCGTAGCCCATGAAGGTTTCTTTTGTTCCCCTTGGATCAAACTTGCCTTTGGTGGAAGTTTTGTCCAGGATGAAGACGTTTTCCCCGAATGTTCGCAGGTGTGAGATGTCGGGTTTTTTCCCAGTCCATTTTTAAAATGGAGTTCCTTTCTCCATTCCCTTGGTGATGCAGCGATTCCGGATGTGGTTTGCGGCGGCTACGGCCCAGAAGGTGAGTAGTTTTCCCGATTGTGACAGCATGCAGCGAGCGGCTTTGACAAGCGTCCTGTTTTTCCGCTCTGCGACGCCATTCTGTTGCGGCGTGTGCGGCACGGTTAGGCGATGGTGAATTCCGAATTTTTTTAATACGACACTCAAACTTTTGTTCACGTATTCACGGCCGTTGTCCGATTGAACGGCTTTTATTTTGTGTCCCGTTTGGTTTTCCGACATGTTTTTGAATTCGGGGAATTTTTCAATCAGTTCGTCCTTTTTACGAAGAAAATAAACTTGGCACCACTGGTTGAAGTCATCGATGAATGTAACGAAGTAGAATTTTCCTCCGAGAGACTCGTTTCTCATCGGCCCACACAGGTCGGTGTGAATTAATTAGAGTGGCACTTTCGATACGCTTTTTCTTTTAGGAAAAGGAATACTCGTGAACTTTCCCGACGCGCAAGTTTCGCACTTACTTAAATCAGTTGATATGTCGAAATTAAAGCCAGTCACGTGTTCATTTTTGAGCATGTCGATCATGTCCTTTTTGTTTAAATGGCCGAGACGGTCGTGCCAATTTTCGGTATCACTTTTGGTGTTTTTCACTGTACTCACTATATCTGATTCACTCGGGCTTTTAGACAGATAGAACAAATCGCCAATATGGTTTGCCGTTATTTTAATTATTCCTTTCTCGTCTAGAATCGTACAAGAGTTTTTTTTAAATTTACTTCGTAGTCGTTGTCAACTATTTTTGAGACGGAGATTAAATTTAGTCTTAAATCGGGTGCGCATAGAGCATTTTTTAAATTCACTGAATTTTCTGAATTATTAATATCGAACTTCACATTTCCCTTCGCGATTACCGGCGTGGTTGCACTGCTCGCGAGTTTAACACTTGATTCTGTTTTGACTATGTCAGTGAAAACGCTTTTATCGTGTGACAGGTGTGAGCTGCATCCACTGTCAATACACCATAGGTCACTCGCGTTTTTCGATGTTTTTTCCGAAAAGAAGCCTAGGGATGATTCTGTTGCACTCGCGGATTTATTTTCGTATTTTTTTTATAAAACTGTTCGTGTTCCGGGGTTTCGAGTTCGTCGTTTCGTTTTTCGCTTTGTTGAATGAGTATCGATTTCGTTTTACGAACATGGCCGAATCATCTTTTATTTTAATTTTTAAATTTTCCGGATCCGGCAACTTGTCGCGGGACTCGATTGCGCAGCGAAAATTTTCGAAGCTGCTCGGAAGGCTGTAGAGTAGAATAATAGCGAGAAAGTCTCCGTTGATCTCGATTTCCATGGCCTGAAGTTTGTCGACTACGTCGAAAAATTCTCCGAGGTGTTGTTTCGCGTCGTCTCCTTCCGCCATTTTATGTTGAATGAGTCGTTTAAGGAGGGTGGCCTTTCTAGCCGGCCCTTTCTATGCATAGATTGTCTCGAGTTTGGTCCAGATTTCATTGGATGTGACACATCCTTTGCTCTGTTTTAATTTAGAAGGGCTTATGTAGAGTATGAGATCTGATCAGCCTCTTCTTCTGGAATTTAGGGTTGCGGTATCTCTCCTGAGAAATAGCTTCATGTATCATTTTTAATGAATAGAGCTTCAGCTTGTATCCTCCATGTGTCATAGTTGTGTCTCGACAACATTTCGATTCGTATGGGATTCATGCTTCCGCCGTTCGCCATTTTCGATCGAAGTGAGGTTATACGATGATACTTTTGATTACGGATGGAAACAACACTCCCGAACTTACTTTCGTAGTTATTGAATTAAAATTTCGCGGGGCCTGGGCCCATAACCTGATGGGAAAATTAAATGGTGAGACTTAATTTAACGTAAGGAACGATTTTATTTTAACTTGCCAGAAGCGAGGCTTTACAAGAAGTGATAGCAAAGTAGGAAAATGGAGGAAGCGTAAGGTGTCTATTTTAGGCGACATCTATAACTTGACTGGCGCCAATTAAACAATTATTTAAAAAAATTAAATATCATATGTGTCTTTAGTTGACTCTCCAACAGATACAAAAAAAATTTCATAAGAAAAAAAGATGCGCAATGAAATTTCCTATAAGGATATGTACATGAGATATTTAAATTTGAATGTCGAATTTTGGATGTCCAGAGGACTTCGATTTCGGCCGAGAAAAATTTACGTGCCCTTCTACGATCCGACGGCTCAATTATTATAATTAAATCATAATTATCTACTTAAAAATATTTCGTGTTTATATTTCAAAATTTCTATCTAAACGAATCTATAAAAAAACTAGAACCGAAAATCTTATAAAATAAACTCGTTTACAATGAGGAACCCTTAGAGATAGTCAATCGAAGACAAATCAGATGTGACAAACCTTTGGAAACTACGAAATACTTTAAGCATTTTTTTTATAACTTTGCTTGCAGGAAAAATTTTGTTAGTTATAATAATAAGTGTTTCACGCTCCGAGGAAAGGTTCCTAAGAAGCAAAAAATTTGAGGTTATGTTTTTAATTTTGCAAGTGAAAATACAGAAAGGAAATCAATTATTCATTAAAAATTATTTATCTTCAAGGCTTCATTATATCCAAAATATTCAATAAAAATTGGTTTCAAATTCAAATAATTAAAAATAAACTTTTAATCAAGAGAAATCTAAAACGACCCTATCCTATATTTTGTTTGCTTCTTAGGTACCTTTCTTCGGAGCGCGTCACAAGTAAAACTGCTTATTTTAATTATCTGTAAAATAAAAATTATTTATAAAAAACCAAAATTAATATAAAATAATAACTGTTTAACCAAAAATATAAAAATATATCTGTATTTATGACACCAAACTTTTAAAATACGCAGTGTCTATTTCGCCCGTTTACGGGCGAAATAAGAGCAATGAATTATTTCGCCCGCAATGAAAACTGAGTAAGTGGGGGAAACGGGCGAAATAAGAAGAATGAATTATTTCGCCCGTTTTTGATTTTTTAAATAATTTTTAACTGAAAAAAGGTTAACTTGTCACTTGCTTGTGTATATATGTGTGACGTCTTCGTAGAACAATGTAAGTCCCTGGGGCTAAAATGTCGGGACACGAGCCTGAGTGTCATGGCGCTGTTGTGGGTCACGTGATTAAATTTGAATGTGACGCCATAGGACGACGGCATGGTCACTCTTGTTCTTGCTCTCGTGTGATAACCAAGTAAAGTGTGAAAATTGTGTGTTGAATGTGAGGATCATCTAGACGTCTAATTATTTGTTTGATTTTACGATTGGACAAATTGGAATATCCGAAATTGTAATTTCGACGTCTCAAGTAAGTGATTTATTAAACAGTCACCACAATTAATGGTTATCTATTTATTGGGTTCACCCATTTTACCCCCCCCCCCTGTGTCAAAGTTAATTTAACGTTTAGAGTCTGAAATCTATATTAAAATCAATTATTAATATTAATTGATGTCAACCTTCTGTTGACTGGCGTCCGCGGCTTATTTTAATTGTTTAGAACCCACACGACTTTGAACCCGGTTGCGTGTGGTGTGGAATTTTATAACCTTAACTTAGTTTATTCAATTATAAAAGATTCCTGTTTCAATAGTAAACATTTTTTTAATTATAATATTTTTGTAAATATAGCACAACAAATGTTATATATTATTACAGAAGATAAGTATTAATTTTTCTAATATTATATGAATTCTAAATAGCAAATTTTTTACTGTATGAATGTTCGATGTTGTATATGTGCAACTACATAATTTTTATAAAATATTTAAATTTACGCCTCTTAATTTCATTTGTAATATAATAATTTTAATAATTATAATCGTATTAAAATTAAAAGTTTTATAAATCTTCATTATTTGAATACATTTTTATTATAAAGAAAAGAAATAATCGTAGTGTATTAAAACATTTTAAACAATTGTTTATTTAAAAAAGGATATAATCTAATATTATAGTAATACAATAAATTAAAAAAATTGCTTTTATTAATGCAAATTATTTTTTATATTTAAAGCAGAATGTCTCGAAGTTGGTGAAACTTTTGCTACCTTTCGTGATCTCAAAAAGAGATTGCAGAAGCATGAGAGGGAAACATTCTCAGCTTTTAAAGTTCGCAATTGTGTCACAAGAAGCCGAGGAGAGAAAATTTTAAAGAACAAAGTTTTGAAGAAGGGCCTAGATTATTACTCTATTAAATATGTGTGTAAACACGGAGGGAGAAATAATCAACATTCGAAGTCAGGACAGCGAGAATCCAAGTAAGTGAAAAACCGTTAACTTTTATTTACAAACAATTTTAAAACGATATTTTTTCATAATGAATTTTTTAAATTAATAGTTAATTAAATAACAATTTTAAATTATTAGGGTAGGGTGGGTCATTACTATTCTTGTTTGGATTTTTGAGTCTACAAAATTTATTTTAAAAAATAATAAGTAGAACCGTTTGAAAGCTTGACTTCTTAGCTACAAGTTTGCCATGTATTATTTTGCGGTAGCTCAATTCTGTTCCGAACTACAGCGATTTTACGAAAAAAAAAATTTTTTGATGTCGAAGAAAACGGAAGGCGTAACTATTCTTTCAGCTATTAATGATATAATACTAAAAAAATACAATAAATATTGTTTTTATTATCCAAATTATATCAAATTTTTATCTGTAGTTGGTGAACTCCACGTCAACTCATCACAGATATTTTCTAGACTAATTGGGATTTGGTTAATATTTTGTGTATATGCTCCTTAGGCGATATGAAAAAGTTCCCCCAAACATTTTTTGAAAAAAATAAAAAAATGGCGGAGATATGACACTTTGAATTTTTTAGTACTTTTTAAAAAAAAAATTCATAACTTCTATTCTAATAATCCAATTTTAATTTTCAATATCAGAAATTGTTCGTAAAATACCATATTTTAAACTAAAAAATATTATAATTAACAAAAAATATTTTTGCTCTATTTTTGTCAAATTTGAAAAATAAAAATCGCCATTTAAAAATATGGGGTTTTCAATTTCTTTTTTATTTTTACCAAAAGATGGCAAAATTTGTCTGTGAAATGATCTGGTAAGTTTCATTGTGGGACCGCCATGGGTTTTTAAAAAAGAAATAAATTTAATGTGATGCATGATACAAATTTATACGTCCTTTCAGGAAATGTAAAAAAAACAAATGACCATCACAAGTAATATGAATTCATTGCTAATTGTTCCCTGTCTTTCTAAAGTTTTTTTTCCATGCATCACATTAAATTTATTTCTTTTTCAAAAACCCATGGCGGTCCCACAATGAAATTTACCAGATTTTTAACAGACAAATTTTGGCATCTTTTGGTATAAATAAAAAAGAAATTGAAAACCCTATATTTTTTAAATGACGATTTTTATTTTTCAAATTTGACAAAAATAGAGTAAAAATATTTTTTGTTAATTATAATATTTTTTAGTTTAAAATATGGTATTTTACGAACAATTTCTGATATTGAAAATTAAAATTGGATTATTAGAATAGAAGTTATGAATTTTTTTTTAAAAAGTACTAAAAAATTCAAAGTGTCATATCTCCGCCATTTTTTTATTTTTTTCAAAAAATGTTTGGGGAACTTTTTTCCCATCGCCTAAAGAGCATATACACAAAATATTAACCAAATCCCAATTAGTCTAGAAAATATCTGTGATGAGTTGACGTGGAGTTCACCAGTTATACAATATATTAACCCTCCTGCGTACCGTGACGAGTATACTCGTCCAAACTAAGTTGTTACCAAATGCGCGAGGACGAGTATACTCGTCCAAATATTTTCTCTCATAACTTTTAAACAAATTAACTTTAACACATGAGACAAAGTCCAACTTACAGTGCAAGGTTCATAGTTAATGATACATACATAATAAAGTTTCCAATTAAAGTATTTGTTAATAAACAAAGTATTAAATATTTGTTATAAACAGTACAGGATAGGTCACAAAATAAAAGTTGCAAATACATACTTCTCTTAAAAAAATTGTTTGATTTTAATGAAACTTGTTACTCGGGGGTTTTTGGGGTCGCTGATTACGAATCTGATGTCAGATTTAAAAAATTCAAAATGGCGGATCCAATATGGCAGATGAGTTTTTCAAAAATTCATCCAAATTTCTTGAAAATTTATAATCGGGGGTTTTTGAGGCCGCTGATTACGAATCTAAGGTCAGATTTAAAAAATTCAAAATGGCGGATCCAATATGGCGGATGAATTTTTAAAAAATTGTTTGATTTTAATGAAACTTGGTATCTCGGGGTTTTTGTGGTAGCTGATTACGAATCTAAGGTCAAATTAGAAAAATTCAAAATGGCGGATCCAATATGGCGGATGAGTTTTTCAAAAATTCATCCAAATTTCTTGAAAATTTATAATCGGGGGTTTTTGAGGTCGCTGATTACGAATCTAAGGTCAGATTTAAAAAATTCAAAATGGCGGATCCAATATGGCGGATGAATTTTTAAAAAATTGTTTGATTTTAATGAAACTTGGTATCTAGGGGTTTTTGGGGTTGCTGATTACGAATCTAAGGTCAAAGTAGAAAAATTCAAAATGGCGGATCCAATATGGCAGATGAGTTTTTCAAAAATTCATCCAAATTTCTTGAAAATTTATAATCGGGGGTTTTTGAGGCCGCTGATTACGAATCTAAGGTGAGATTTAAAAAATTCAAAATGGCGGATGAATTTTTAAAAAATTGTTTGATTTTAATGAAACTTGGTATGTAGGGGTTTTTGAGGTCGCTGATTACGAATCTAAGGTCAGATTTAAAAAATTCAAAATGGCGGATCCAATATGGCGGATGAATTTTTAAAAAATTGTTTGATTTTAATGAAACTTGGTATCTAGGGGTTTTTGGGGTTGCTGATTACGAATCTAAGGTCAAAGTAGAAAAATTCAAAATGGCGGATCCAATATGGCAGATGAGTTTTTCAAAAATTCATCCAAATTTCTTGAAAATTTATAATCGGGGGTTTTTGAGGCCGCTGATTACGAATCTAAGGTGAGATTTAAAAAATTCAAAATGGCGGATGAATTTTTAAAAAATTGTTTGATTTTAATGAAACTTGGTATGTAGGGGTTTTTGGGGTCGCTGATTTCAAATCTAAGGTCAGATTTTCAAAACTCAAAATGGCGGATCCAAAATAACGGACGAATTTTTACAAAATTGTTTGATTTTAATAAAACTTGGTATCTAAGGGTTTATTACATTATTATTTATTACATTATTCATAAATTCAATGGTATCATTTTGAGGTTCCTAAACGATTAGGATATTTTATACGTATAAAATAGTCGAGAACTTTATACATATGTAACGAAAAACTTGAAAAAGACACACTCTCTTATATTATGGCGAGTAGCGATGTCGATTGTGAGAAAGACATCCACCTAGCGGCTCTTTTAGAAGCTCAAAATTGAGCGGCAATTTCAAATTCTTTTCACACAAGAGTTACATAAATTAATTAGAAATATAACATCTAGGAACATGCAGTTTTTTTTAATTTTGCAATTAATTTATCTGAGCAATATAAGGATATTTTATAAATTTAACAATTCTTTGTTTGTTTAAACAAATAATTGTTGTTATGTACTAACTTTTTACAAAAAATATCTAGAAACATGCAGCTTTTTTCTAATTTTGCAATTAATTAAGCTGAGTAATATTACATAAAGATTCTTCATAAATTGAACGATTCTTTAATTGTTTAAATAAATAATGTTGTTATTTACTAACTTTTTACAAAAAACATCTAGTAGCATGCAATTTTTTTCTAATTTTACAATTAATTAAGCTGAGTAATATTACATGAAGATTCTTCATAATTTGATCGATTCTTTAATTGTTTAAACAAATAATGTTGTTATTTACTAACTTTTTACAAAAAACATCTAGAAGCATGCAATTTTTTTCTAATTTTACAATTAATTAAGCTGAGTAATATTACATAAAGATTCTTCATAAATTGAACGATTCTTTAATTGTTTAAATAAATAATGTTGTTATTTACTAACTTTTTACAAAAAACATCTAGAAGCATGCAATTTTTTTCTAATTTTACAATTAACTAAGCTGAGTAATATTACATGAAGATTCTTCATAAATTGAACAATTCTTTAATTGTTTAAACAAATAATGTTGTTATTTACTAACTTTTTACAAAAAACATCTAGAAGCATGCAATTTTTTCTAAATTTTATAATTTGAAAAAAACATGTTTCTAAAGTCTTTTGTGCAAGGAGTTAATCAACATTTATAATTATTTGTTTAAATATGTGTTAAATTGTTATATTCATAAAACATCATTATGTAGTACTACTCAGCTTAGGAAGTCTAAAAAATGCATATTGTGACATGTAACAGAGACGTAGTTTATGAAGGACTCATAAAATGCCGACATATGTATGAATAAAAAATCTAAAAAATTTCTGAATCTGGCGGCCATATTGGCTCTAATCTTCTGTATTTTTAAAATCTAATCTCAGCTTCGTAATTAGTGACCTTAAAAAACTCTAGACACCAAGTTTTATTAAAACTTTTTAATAAAATAAAACAATTTTTTAAAAATTTGTCCGCCATATTGGATCCGCCATTTTGAATTTTTCTACTTTGACCTTAGATTCGTAATCAGCGACCTCAAAAACCCCCGATTATAAATTTTCAAGAAATTTGGATGAATTTTTGAAAAACTCATCCGCCATATTGGATCCGCCATTTTGAATTTTTTAAATCTGACATCAGATTCGTAATCAGCGACCCCAAAAACCCCCGAGTAACAAGTTTCATTAAAATCAAACAATTTTTTCAAAATTCATCCGCCATTTTGAATTTTTTAAATCAGACCTCAGATTCGTAATCAGCGACCCCAAAAACCCCTAGGTACCAAATTGTAGAAAAATCCAACAGTGTGAAAAATTTGTGCATTTGGAAACAATTTTATGGGTGAAAATAGGTACGCAGGAGGGTTAAAAACTACTACCAACAGTAATAAAATTTATTATTGTATAAAATATATCAAGAAATAAGAAAACATAAAATGTTTTAAAAAAATTTTCTTATATGTCCATTTCTTCGTCGCTTAAAACACAATTGACGCAAGCCCAGTTTAACTCAATTCTTGAACATGTAACGTGTGCCTAAAAACCTAAAAACAAACACACAAAAAACATACACTGGGTTTTTTTGACGTTAACACTCTGAGCGCTCTGAAAGTACGAAACGTGGTTGGTTTAGGGGAATTCTGAATGTTGATTGGCTAAACTTCAGAATTCATAGTTTCATGCTCTGGTTTCCACACTCTGTATAGCTCGGACTTTTGATACCGAGCTATACAGAGTGTGGAAACCAGAGCATGAAACTATGAATTATATTTCACTTCCTTGTTCGAAGATATAACTTGTAGTACCGCAACTTGTTGCCAGGTGACGCCACATGTTTAGAGATAGATCAGAAAGAAAAGTACCGCTCCTCTCTGTCTATCTCTTAGCTCCGAGTTCCCGCGTTCTTCATTCGTTTCTTGGCGCTGGTTGACGCTACACGTTACAACGATGAGCTCTCGACAAGAACAAAGGCAACTTTTTCAAGACGAATTATCGTCACTGGAGGACAGAATGAACATTGTGTTTTCCCAGTTGGAAGAATTGGACCAAGGTGAAGAAGAGGTCCCGAACACTCAATCACAAGGGGAAGGTAATTATTAAACTGTTTCTTTGTTTCCTTTGTATTTCCTTTGTTTCAGATTTTCACACACGAGGCTCCTCCCCCCCTCCTCACATTCGAGCTGCAATACTGGCTGAGTTTTAATCCTTGAGTTAAAACCGAATGCCCATTATTACACCGATTCTTGATCTTTGAGTCATGAACAAGGGTGAATTATTAAACTTCTCCTAAAGGAAAGTATTTTATAATTACAGGTCCTGAACCAACTGATGGGATGATGGCGCCATCTGAGATAAATGAGGAGGAATTTGATCAGGAGGAAGAAACCATTAAATTTCTGGGCATCAATCCAGAAAAATCGTCAGATAATCTAAAGCTCAACGAAGATGTTGCATCGAGAATTAAAGTTTGGTTAATCAAAGGACTCGTTGGGAAAGAGGAAAAAGATAATATATTGGCATCAATCCCGAGAAAAGGAACTATTAATCTCGAGCCTCCAGCTCTTAACGAAGAGGTATTGGTCGATATATTACCGAAGTCTCTTACCAGAGACAATTACTTTAAGGAATACCAAAACCTCACCTGTGCTGCCTTGTCCAACGTAGCAACTATTTTTGACAACATCCTACATGATCTGGAAGAACCGCTCGAGAGGGATGAAATATTGGAAAAGCTTTCAGGCGTTATAAAATTACTCAGCCATCTTTTCTCGTCTCTAACATCAGCAAGGAAGGCCTTTCTACTCGGAAAATACGATGAAAGAGTCCAGAAGATTTTGAAATCCATAGAGCCAACGACGTTTCTTTTTGGCGATAATATTAAAGCTGTCATCGACACCTCTAAAGCGATGGAGAAGGTCTCTAAGGACCTTAAACAAAAAGTGGCTCAACCCGTCAGAAAAAATAACTATTTAAACTGGAAGAACCCCTCAACCAGGAAGGAGGTGAGTCGAGGGGGCTCAAGGAATTTTCCGAGACCAGGCACCTCCAGACCAAAGTATCCACCAGCCAGAGCACGGCCTTATCCAGCCAGAGGCACGTATCACCAATCGCAACCACAACAAGATCGTCGATAGTCTCCGAAATGGTAAGTTCAGCCGCTAGACTAAATAACTTTTATTCCAATTGGACAAAAATTACAAATGACAGCTTCGTTTTAAATACTATACAAGGTTATAAAATTAACCTAGAACAAGAAGTATTTCAAGACAGACTCCCTCGTAAAATTGAACCAAGCATGGATTTAGATCTAGCATTACAGAAATTAATCCTAAAAGGAGCTGTCGAAAAATGTAAACATTCACAAAAACAATTTCTCTCATCTTTTTTTCTAACCCCAAAATCAGACGGTTCCCTTAGATTCATACTTAACCTCAAAAAATTCAACTTTTTCGTTAAGCAGGAACATTTTAAATTAGAAGACCTAAGAACGGCCATTAATTTACTAAATAAAGAAGATTTTATGTGTAGACTAGATTTGACCGATGCGTATTTAACAGTAACTATAAATAATGATGACAGAAAATATCTCAGATTCGAATATAGAGATCAGCTCTATCAGTTCAAAGCTTTACCCTTCGGATTATCCGCAGCTCCATTTGTTTTCACAAAACTAGGTAAACCGATAGTCAATTGGCTCAGAACGAAGGGAATTAAGGTCGTAGTATATCTAGATGACTTCCTAATTTTCGGATCTACAGCGTCAGAATGTTTACACAACACAAAACAAGCAATCTCCTTATTAGAATTCTTAGGTTTCTTAATTAACTGGGAGAAAAGCGAGCTTAATCCCACAAAATCTTGCCAATTTCTGGGAATGATTATCAATTCCGACGAAATGACAGTAGAACTTCCGACTAAGAAACGAGTTAGCATTCGCGAGACGCTAGACAAAATCTTAAAGAAAGAGAAGTTAAGCTTCCTTGACTTAGAAAAATGCATAGGGGTTTTAGTCGCAGCCTGTCCGGCAATAGCGTACGGCTGGCTTAATTACAAGGAGCTAGAAATTTTAAAACAAAGAGAACTAAATACACAGAATTTTAACCCGAATAAAGAAGTCATTTTATCGGAAAATGCTATCAGGGATCTTAAATGGTGGCGTTCGCAAATTGACACAGCGAAAAATAAAATTAGATCGTGCTCCTTCGATTTGGAAATTTTCTCCGACGCTTCCAGCACAGGTTGGGGCGCTACCTGTGGCGAGCTTAAAGCAAACGGACCCTGGAACGAACAAGAGAGAACGAAACCTATTAATTACCTAGAACTCAAGGCTGCCTTTTTAGCCCTTAAATGCTTCGCGGTCAGGGCTGTTAATAAACAAATTCTCCTCAGGATAGACAATGTAACCGCTCTAGCATATATCAATAAAATGGGGGGTACAAGATCCAGAGATCTAAATGAAATCACGCGGCAAATTTGGGAATGGTGCAGAAGTAGGGGGATTTGGTTATTTGCAGAATACGTAGCTTCCAAAGAAAACCCGGCGGACGAGGGTTCTAGAGTTTGTAATTTAGACACCGAATGGCAGCTGGCAGATTTTGCTTTTCATAAAATC
Source organism: Leptopilina drosophilae (assembly GCA_032873175.1). Taxonomy (NCBI): domain Eukaryota; kingdom Metazoa; phylum Arthropoda; class Insecta; order Hymenoptera; family Figitidae; genus Leptopilina; species Leptopilina drosophilae. Next base: position 13,692,756 of record CM065484.1, read on the forward strand.
GTGAATAAATTTGGATTCCCTTCAATAGACCTTTTTGCATCGCGAATTAACACTAAATGCAAAAAATACTGTTCCTGGGAAAGGGATCCGGACGCGTTCGCGATAAATGCATTGACGATTAACTGGAGGAACGATTTTTGGTTCGCATTTCCTCCCTTTTCACTTATTACTAGAGTCCTAAAGAAGATACGAGATGAAGGCTCCAGGGGAATCTTAGTAGTTCCACTATGGTCGGTTCAACCCTGGTTCCCAGAATTTAAAAAGCTTCTTGTATCAGAAATGATTATCTTCGATCCTTCAACAAACTTATTGCTCTCTCCTTGCAGGAAAATAATACATCCCCTGTCGAGGAATCTTTCCCTGGCGTGCGGGATTGTATCCGGCAGGCCTTCCAGGAAAAGGGACTGGACGACAGCACAATTAAAATCATGAACAATTCGATTACCTCAAGCACGGCCAAACAGTACAATACTGCGTTGAAATATTGGTGGCAATTCTGCATTTCTCAAAATTTAAATCCTTTCGTCGGCGAGGAGAAATCTGTACTGAAGTGCCTATCGAAGAAATTCTCCGAGGGAGCGGCGTACGGTACATTGAACACCATGAGATCTGCCATTTCCCTAATCATCTCGAAAGACATCTCGAAAAGTTCTATGCTCTCACGATTTTTTAAAGGTGTATTTAATTTAAGGCCTGCAACCCCAAGATATAACTCAACCTGGGACGTTGACGTCGTTTTGAGAACCCTAGAAAATTGGGGGCCTTCCGAACAGTTAAATCTCCAAAGACTTACATTAAAACTTACGATGCTCTTGGCTCTAGGGTCGGCCTTCAGGGTACAGAGTCTAGCCCTAATTAATTTTAATCTGATTAAAATCAGCGATAAAGGAGTCGAAATCAGAGTTCAAGACCGAATTAAAACATCGAGACCAGGTGCTCAACAGCCATACGCCTTTTTTTCAATGTTCGAAAACGAATCTCTCTGTTTAGCAAGAACAATATTATTATACATATCGAGAACCAAGGACTTTAGAGTCAATAAAACCTATCTACTGCTGTCTTTTAAACCACCACATCAAGAGGTGGGATCACAAACGTTAAGTAGATGGCTGAAAATAGTATTAGAGGAGGCTGGAATCGCGGAAGAATTTAAAGCCCACAGCACTCGCCATGCCTCGACGTCAAAGGCCTTAGTCAAGGGATTAAATATCCAGTCGATTAAAGAGACCGCAGGCTGGTCTAAAAATTCGTCGGTGTTTGCGAAATTCTACAATCGACCGATTAAATGTAACGACAAAAACTTCGCCAAAGTTGTATTATCTTCATTTTAAGTGTTCGATTTATCTATTTTTATAAATAAAAAAAAAAAAAAAAAAAAAAAAAAATTCTATGTTTAAATTTTAGTCATGTTCTCCAGAGGCTAATAACGTTTATTACATATTATATAAGTATAAGTTTTCGACTGTCGCCTGTGTTCTTAATCTTAAAAATAATAAAAGCTCGATTTGTTTTTCATAATAAAATTCGTATTTTTCAGAGTTCAACTCTAAACTTCTACAAGTTATATCTTCGAACAAGGAAGTGAAATATAATTAATGATTAAACAAACTTACTTGTGAAGTTCAATCATAATTATATGAACGACTTGTTCGAAGATATATTTCCCTCCCTGTTTCCCTACCCTTTAGTATCACCAACTCAAATTTTTTCTCTAAACTAAATGAAGAACGCGGGAACTCGGAGCTAAGAGATAGACAGAGAGGAGCGGTACTTTTCTTTCTGATCTATCTCTAAACATGTGGCGTCACCTGGCAACAAGTTGCGGTACTACAAGTTATATCTTCGAACAAGTCGTTCATATAATTATGATTGAACTTCACAAGTAAGTTTGTTTAATCATTAATTCTGAAGTTTAGCCAATCAACATTCAGAATTCCCCTAGACCAACCAACCACGTTTCGTACTTTCAGAGCACTCAGAGTGTCAACGTCGAAAACACCCACTGTTTTGTAGTTTTCGCTGTCATCAGTGAAATAATAGTTACGCCCCACCCGACCATTTTTTGAAAAAACAGTTGTAAAATTTTTGAACAATAGAATATCGAAAATCCATTATGATATACGTGTTCAGCACTAAATTTGACTTTAGAAAACACTTACCCGAAATTTTTTCCCACCGTTTCTCACTATTAATAATGGCAGACTAAATGAGTGAAAACAAGTAAGCGAGTGTGTCAAAATCACATTTGGGTACCTGACTCCTATGATAAATGGCGCCACAAGCTCAAATTTGGCATACAATGTTTATTTCACATGACAAGTATACACTGTAAAAAAAACTTTAATCGGATGAATAGTTTTCTCTCCAGGACTAAAGAATAGATACGCCCCGCAAATAGTAATGCCCCACCCTACCCTATTTATTATTAATTTAATATTTAAATGAATTTAATTTTTATAATTCCATCTTATTATTAAAATAAAAATCTATTAAAAATAAAAGTAATAAAGTGAAATAATAATATTAAAAAGTAAAGTAATAATAACAATTTTATCATTTCTATCAGAACTTTCCAGTTGAGCTGTGAGGCATATGTAAAGGTAGTCGCTAATAAGGATGGAAATTCTTTAGTTATAAAGAATTTAAATTTAACTCACAACCATTCAACATCAAAGGTATGCTCTAAAATATTTATATAACTTAAACAGCAAGAAATAACATAATATTGCAAAAAAAATTTGTTATTATTGATTTATATATGTTTTAATATTTATTATTTTATTCATTAATTTACATATTTATAATTATTTTATTAATTGATTGTAATATTAATAACTATTTCAATAATTCATTTTAAAATTTGAAAATTAGCGTTTCGAGCGTATGAAAGCTTAATCACATTTTTTTTAAGTCAGGGGAATCAGGGAAAACCTGGAAATTTTATTAACAGTTGTTTAAAACAATTTAATTTTTTAAATTGATTTCGTTATAAAAATTAAAAGAATTCATTTATTTTCATGCAGATTCTTTACAATAATGATTTTTTAAATAATTTAATAATAATAAGAAATTTAAAAAACACTTTGAAAAATTGTATAATTTTGAAGAAGTATCTATCAAATTTTAAACATAATTAAATTTTTCTTCACAGAAATTTTTTGTTTAAATATTAAAAAATCAAATTTCAAGAAACATTTAATTATTCGTATGTTTTGTAGAATATTGAAAATTTATATACTTTTCAGGCTCTATATGACTGCTTACCAGAAAATAGAAGGTTGAATAGTGAGGAAAAAGAATTGGCTATTCAAGAATTCAAGCTAAACGCAAATAAGAAAAAAGTTAAGCAGCAGTTACAAACCTTAACAGGCAAGAAAGTCCTGTCTAAAGATTCGTGTAATTTGATTCCCCGAACAAAGGATGGAAATGACTTAATGAAAGACATTTCCATGCTCCAAAATGACTATGGTAAACTTTAATTAATTTACTGTTATACCTTTTTTGTAATATTAGCAGGATGTCCGCAAGTCAGAAAAAAACTGTAAATCACGAAGAAGTCATGAAATTTTTAAAAATTCTATAAAAGTGAAAAGTTTTTATAAAAGAAACCACAAATTAAAAATTTTTTTTCACTAAAGTAAAAAAAAGTTTACTATTTTAATTTGTTTTTAAAAAATCACTTTTAATTTCTATTTTTATAGATATTAATACTATTTTCTATATTTTAATGTATTTAAAATGATTAATTTGATAATAAACAACAATCACTGATTTAAATATACTATGTAAATAAGTTTTAAAAAGTTATCGAATTAATATAAATTTTGTGAAATTCTAAGGAAAATAATTAAATAATTTCATTGGAAATTTTGTAACAAATAGAATTATAAAAATATTTTGAAATAATTGAAATTGTTGTTTCAATATTGAGAGAAAGTTAGCAGATTTATTTATATTCGAAATCGAAGAAATTTAATGTTGATGAGAGAAAAAACAGCCAAAATTATGACAATGTCGAGAATTTTATGAAACGAAAATAGTTGATACTTTGGTTAATTATTATGTTAATAAAAACAGCTAATTATAATAGTGCATTCATATTTTTAATATTTTTTTAATTATCTCATGTTTTCCTTCATAAACATACATAAATAAAAAATTAATTACAGAGGTTTAAAAATAAAATTTTGCGGCTGCCTTGGACTACGTTTCTAAGAAAAATACTTTTGTTCAATGTAATTACAGTTTCTTATATACATTTCAGGTGCGGATTGTGAACTTTTAATAAAAGAGGATGATATCTTCGAAGGGATAATGTTTATCACCAATGATATGAAGAAATATATGGCTGCTTATCCCAAATTTATCGGTGTAGATGCAACATATAAGTTGCTCGATGAGCACCCCTTTATCTCATTGTCGTTGAAGATTCGCAGGGCCAGACTCAAATCGTAGCTGAATGCATTTTAATGCACGAAACGCACGAGAATCTTAGGTTGTTTGTAGATACATTTAAATAAAATCCATCCTGGGAAAAAATGAAAACTATTATGGCGGATAAAGACATTTCTGAAAATAACCAAAGGGCAAAGAGACACAGCAAAATCCACCATTCAACAAATGCTGTATTCCAATAATGATGAGGAATATTTTTCTCTGTATAATCGTTTAAAAAAGGAAACACCAAAAGCAGTTATCAATTATTTTGACAAAAACTGGCACACTATTAGAGATGAATGGACTCTAACTAGTAATTTCATGAACATTGTAACGATTCTATCGCTTTCTTTTAAAATTGGCGCTGTCACCTCTTGTCAGTGTCGATAAAGTAAATTGTAGCCCAGTAGGTGCTGTGACGAATTGGCCATAATACTAACTGATATTTTGAAAAATAAAATTTTTTGACTAAGGTCAAGAGCGTGGATGTTTCTTCTCATCAGAGAGACGCGAGACGCGCTTGTAAACGGTTATATCACGAACAATGTATGGAAGTGTGCTAGAGTTAAGAAAATATCTATTGTAATGAACGAATTGAAATTGTGTTACTCCAATAAATAAAGAGATTAGTTATATAACTCATCCAACAGAGCTTGTAACTCGAAGGATTAATAAACCACCACCAAAAAGCAGAGTTACGGTGAGTCTGTTTTCCTCTTCTTCCGACTGCAGTAAATATGCCATTTTGGATATGCTCAGCACATGGTCTTCATTTCTCTTATTTCTAGTGATAAGGTAATTTCACTCGTCTAATTGTTCGATCCTAGTGAGCAGAACCCAAGTCTTTTAGCAATCAAGTGAAATGTAATATTTGACTCTTAAATTATTATAAGTCTCGCGAAAGATCGCCACAACATGTCATTCATGAACACTACGAACAACCGCTTAGAGTCCCTGAATGGAAAAATTAAGTCTACTGCTACAAAGTTCGCTACTTTGGAGCAATTTATAATAGATTTTTTATACTTATTTCAACAAGAAATAGTGAGCATGATGTGGTAGCTGCATATTCTTATTTAAAAACTAAAGCTGTACCTTTTGGAGAAGGTAGCCCGGAATTCTTTTATAACAAAATTCTCACAAATTATGGGTTTCAATTTGTGCGTAAGGAGCTAGAACAGAGATTCGACTACAAAATTACTGGCTTATCCTCAGACACTGCAACTTTATTTGTACAACGTGATGGCAGTAAGCAAATTCGAAATGTCACTCACAATAAATGTGATTGCAACGACAGCCTATCAATGGGTTTACCTTGTAGGTCTGTAAAAAATTTTAATATTAAATTCGAAAAGATTTTTTTATATTTATAGGCAGGGTTGCCACGCAACCTGGAAATCTGGAAATGTCAGAAAATTTTTATCCAAATTCAGGAAAATTGTTCTTTTCGAATTGTACTTATTCTTTAAATCTAATTTTTCTTAAATATTTCAAAATTAATTTAATTTTAAAAGAACTTCGCTTACCATTTTCATATTAATTGACCTTGCAAATATTTTTATCTGAAATTTTGTAAAAAATCAATTTTAAAAAAATTTAATTAGTGATTTTAAAAAACCAAGATTTAAAAAAAAATTGTTTGGAAATTAGTTAATTTTTTTATTATATATTTAATTAATTCTAAAATTAATTAAATTAAATTAATTAATTTAATTATTTAATTTTTTTTATTTATTCTAAAAAGAATTAAATTATTTTCAAAATTTTTATTGAAATTCGTTTGTAACAATATAATTTTTTACTAAATAATTTTAATAAAACTCTTCGTAGAAATTTAATTAATTTCAAAAATTTGTCAAAATTCAATTATTTTCAATGTTTACTATTGTAATACAATTTCACAAAAGAATTCGATTATTCAAAACGAATGTTAATAAAATTAGTCTCAAGAATTAAATTATTTTTAAATTTTTTAAATAATTTTTTTTTTAATTTTCAGTGATGTTTAAATGAAATAATTTGATTTTTGAAAAGAATTATATTTTTTTTACAATAATTGATTTATTCAGACGAATGTTATTAAAACTTCTTTTTAAATAATCAAATTCTTTTGTTAAAATCTTTTAAAATAGTAGACACTGAAAATAATTAAATTTTTACAAATTATTTTGTAACAAAAAAAATTTATAATTTTTTTAAATAATTCAGTTCTTTGAAGAATAAATAAAAAAATAATTGAATTTTTGAAAATCCTAATTTTAATGTTTTTGAATAAGTTTTATTAATTAATAATAAATGTATTCTTAAACATCTAGAAATATAATATTTTTAACCTTGATGAAAAGTCAGGGAAAATTGTCAGGGGTAAAAGTCGGGGAATTTGAAAAGAGGAAAAGCGTGACAACCCTGATAGGTTATTCTCGGTTATGACTGAATTATATCCTAGAAAAGTCATGGAATTTTATTTAACAGTTCTGAACATCGTGATTTAATTCTTTCAATTAAATTCCCACGTTAAAAGATTCTACGGAAAACGCTCTACGGAAATTCCGTAAAGAATTCCGTACGGAATTTCCGTAGAGCGCTTTCCGTAGAATCGTCTCACGTGGGTTAAACATTTTTTTATTACTTTGTTTTATAATAATTTTTATATCTTTAGGCACATTTTTGCTGTTAGAGAGCATTTGGATTACTCCTTAATGGGTGCCAATCTGTGTTTGGAACGTTAGACGCAGAATTATTATATGCTGCATGAACGTGTCTTCCAAAATCAAAAAGAACTGCCAGAACCATCAGTTGAAATTACAGCACAAAAATCTACCACTAACAGGTAAGCAACCCTATCTCACGGACGCAAATTAAAAATAGGAAAAGAAGAACTCCTAGGAATAAGTTCGTTAATCTCGGAATCTTCTACTCCCAAATTTTGGGAATACATCGAGTTTTTTGAAGAAGTATTTATTTTACTTATATCAGTGAAATTTTTATAAATCCTCAAAATTGAAGTTAAAAGAATATGAAATGTGTATTTTTCGGCAAGTTTGCATGGAAAATATGCAGCAAACTTGCCGAAAAATATTGTGCTATGTGGGATAAAACATTGACGAAAATTTTGATGATTTAAAATTTCACTGCTTAATCTTGTGAATGTAATATATTACAGTACAATGCAGGGTAGTTACATACTCTCTAAATCTGAATTAGTGCGGATTCGTTTACCAATTTGAATTAGTAAGATTTTGTACTAATTTTTAGTAGTTTTCACTAATTCCTAGCAGAAAATTACTAATTCAATTAGTAGAGCGTATTTTTTACTATTTCAAATTAGTAAATTTTCTACTAATAATTAGTAAAAAAAACTACTAAAAATCAGTAAAAATAGTTACTAATTCAATTGGTAAACGAATCCGCACTATTTCATTAGTAGAAAACTACTAATTCAGATTTAGAGAGAATCAGTAAAGTCAGGAAAATGGCAGGAAAATTGATAAAAAAAAACTTAAAAACTTAAAACTTGTGACCATCCTGCAATTTGTTTATTTTTAAATTAAACAAGTTAAAAATTTTCAGGTTAAAAAACGCATCCTCTACAAGCAACCTCTTCATTTGTTATCTTTACAAGATTTAACCAAATCTGACGAAACGCCTATTCCGAAAGATACGGCTTCATTTTCTGAAGAAGCATTTGATACTGAAAAGACGTTACTTTCTGAAAACGTACTTCTTTCCGAAACAACAATTTCTGAAAACGCGTCTATTTTCGAAAACTCGCCACTTTTGATAATTGCGCCTCCTTCAGAAAATAATGTTGTTTTCGGAAAAAGTACCCCTTTCTGAAATTGCGTCATTTTCGGAAAATGCGCCTCTTCTTGAAAATGAGTCGAATCTCGAGGAATGCGTTTTATTGGATTTGGTTTGCGATGTTGTCAATGTATCAAAACTTGATGACAATAAAAAAATCTTGTAAAATGGTACAAATTGAAGAGGTTTCTGAAAGACATACTAATGTACTTCCAAAAAATCGATTGGAGTGAAGTACGGAATATTAAAATGCCTCCAGCGCAAAAAATGAAAGGGCGGCCTAAAAATTCATTGACAACAACGCCTATTGGACTTACGAAACCAAAAAAAAATTTGAAACAGACTCTTACTTTTGAGAGAAAAAGTTTAGAGTCAAAAACAAGACAAATTTTGCAATGGTTCGTAGGTCCATTAGTAGCAGAAAAAGCTATTTTGGGCCAGCAAGTTGATGAATCGGAGGTCGAAGTTCAACTGGCCAACATACCATCTGCCATTTTGGACGAGGAGGTAAACTTGATGATAATAAAAGAATGTTTTTCCGAGGATGCATGTGTGGGGATTGGCCAATAGATCTCGCATCTACGGTCAATTCCCATATAGATCTCTCACAAGTGCAATACGGGCTAGACTTGTAGCATATATACAAGTTCCAAATTTGCTTCCCCCGTCTAGGGCAGGTCTCCTACTACGTAGCCTTACTGATGAGTCCAAGTAGTGGGGACCGGGACGAAACGATATTAAGTAGTCTTCATACCACACTTACATGGTGATATATTTTTATCCCCATACATGGGCGACTGTTACCGACATCTGTAGGTTAAAAGCAAAAGAAAATGTTTGGTACTGTGGTCACTGTCGTAGAGATATAGAAGAGGAACCAGTCCAGAATAAGCTATTAAAAAAGATTGAAAACAATGAAGGCTCTATAAGATGCGATAGCTGTTTGGATTGGTTCCATCAAATATGCGTTAATTTGATAAAGCTTCCCAGATCGAAAAACTGGTTTTGCAAAAATTGCAAAGCTATTTAAAACTTCTTTATATTGACTTACAGATTTTTATTTCAGAACTACATATATAAATGTATAAATAGATTTTTATTTATAGAACAAAAAATATTTACACTTGAATGTTTAAATATTTAAAATATATTTATAAAAAATTGAAATTAAAATTAAATTTTTGAAGTTCAAGAATCTTTAAGGTCCGTTATATTTTATATATAAGACAAATAAAACTAAAACATTAGGACAAATTGTTACGTATAAAAGTGTACAACTTTTAATTTTAAGTTCACAAAAAATGTTTATAAATAAATAAAATGTGAACAAAAATTAATAACTTTTTATTATATCGTTTGTAAAATTAATGTCATCAATGAGAAGTACACTGACAAAACATTATACTCGTTTCAAGTAAAAAATAATTTTAAGTGATTTTGTTTCATTGAAATTAGTCTGTAAGCTTAATTCCAATATATAGAAAATATTTACTGCTTTGATTCGAAAATAATTTTTGTTTGAATAATTATGTTTAATTTAAACATATTTTCTGTTTTGGTTTAAGCAAGAAATATGTTTAAAAATTTTATGTTTCATTCAAACTTAAAAGATGATTATAAATAATTTAAAATCAACTATAAATTATGTTCGAATTAAATATATTATTTCTACAAATGATCCAAAAAATATGTTTGAATTAAACTTAAATTTGCTTGACTGTATAGCAAAGATGTTTTAAGTTTCATTTGAACAAAACACGTTTAAATCAAATAAATCGTTTTCTCAGTGTATGATTTATCAACTTTTGAAAATGTGCTTCTCTTATTTGAATTTGGCGCGTGCGCAAATGCGCAACGAAAACTAATCTATCCTATATTCACACTCCTTGTATACGTCAAATATATACACAAGCAAGTGACAAGTTAACCTTTTTTCTCCTAAAAATTATTTAGAAAATCAAAAACGGGCGAAATAATTTATTCTTCTTATTTCGCCCGTTTCCCTACTTACTCAGTTTTCATTGCGGGCGAAATAATTCATTGCTCTTATTTCGCCCGTAAACAGGCGAAATAGACACTGCGTTTAAAATAATATTCATAATGAAGATGATTTGTTTTTAATAGAAAACATAGTTTGTTTAACAAAAACTTAATTGCAAAAGAGGCCTATGGAATCCATAAATATAAAATTTTTAAATGTTCAAATTTAAATATCTTTTTAAGTTTAGTGTGATTAATTATTCATTTTATATTAAAAAATAAAGAATTAGTTCTTAATAAACAAATAAGCATACGATATTTGAAGCTCTATATTTAAAAAAAAACTTATGAATTGTATAAGAAATTTATCATACTTGGGTTGAAAAATATCTAAAAATTTTTTGAAGATTGTAATTTGTAACAAAATTACTATTTGTAACAAAATTAGCAAATTTTCTAAAATATTTTGCAATATTTCATAACTGGTAAAGAAAAAATTCGAAATCAGTAAGAAAAATTTTTAACTTTTTACGAAATTTATTTAATCTTACTCACATTTCAAAAAATTACGAAATAGTTTCGAATTTATTCTACATTTTTAGAAAAATTTCTTATTTTGTGTAGCAAAATTATTTTGTCAACGTTTTTCAAATTATTTCTAACTGCCTGGTGAGAAAATTTTTTACAGTGTAGCTTTTACTGGTTGTATTCTGGGTCCTGATAAAGAAAGCCGGCATTCGACATTTTTATGCAAAATGAGTTTTTATATCACTGGATAGGTACAAAAAACAAAACTGGCACAGATGGCGCGCAGAAAGAATGTATAAGCAATTTTGACACACCATGTACAGCTGACGTCCCAAAAATTTTTCCGTGTATAGACTGTAAAAACGGGCCTGAGACAGTGACGTCACTCAGCCGTAAGTGCACATACCGACTCTGCGGTAGTATTTCCAAGATTTCAAACTCAATTTTAGGCAGTAATCGATATTTTGTTTATAAATAATGAAAATTTCTGAAATCTTTTAGTGCCATTAAATAGAGCATACCAAAATTAGTTAATATCAATTGCAATTATTTAATAAGTTTTAATTAAAAGGCTGCTCTTATAACAAACGCGTTTCTTTAAATATCTTGAAATCGCTCTGAATGCAAGTACCGACTTTCTTCATCAGGACGGCAGTATTAACCTGGGTCCATTTCTCTCAAAGTAGTACAATACCTTAGAATGTATTTAAAGAGGAAAACGTATAGTAGGACCATGGCCTGGAAAGGTGGTGTAACCTGAGAAATTGATTTGCATTGGAATTTACTTACTTTTTATGTCTACAACAGATTTTTTGCATATTTTTACTATTAATTTGAATTTAGTAACACTAATTACATAAAAATTGAATACATAAAAGAAGTTAAAAATGGCAGATGTTTTTTTCGATACAGAAGACTTAATTTGGATCCACCATTTTTAACTTTTATGTTTTCCATTTTTATGTAATTAGTGTCACTGAATTCAAATGAATAATAAAAGCACGCGAAAAATCTGTTTTAGGCATACCAAGTAAGAAAATTCCCATTGAAATCAATTTTGCAGACTTCAGCACTTTTCCAGGCGTTTAAAAAATACCAGCACTAAACTTTTAATTTAACTTTCTCTTTAGATACATCCTAATGAATAGAACCTACCTGTGTTATCTAAGTTTAATTTGGACTTACAAACTGGATAAAATAAAAGTTATTTTATTTCATATAGATTTTTCTTTCACATAGAATAAAAATAGTATTTTACACAATAAGTGTCAAAGGTGCTCATTTAGAGTAAAACGCTCTTCAGAATAAGTCCAATAAACATGCGTACCAAATTGAATTCATTAATTGAGGAGCAAGTTTTCCAATTCTGATAAATACAAATTTTGTCATTTTGAGAAATTTAAACAAATGACAATTCTCACATAACCATTAAAAATAATTTTAATGTAGAAAAAATGTAATAAATTCTTTATTTTTAAATATTTTTCTATTTCAAAAGCTTTGTTTGTAATTAAAATTTATTGTAATAAAGGAATTTCAAGGTTTTGGTAATTTTTTCTTATAAAAAATTAAAATTAAAAATTATCAAGGTTAGGCAAAAATATATTTTAAATTGAAAATTCTTTGGTAAAAAATTTTTTTCTTATATTGAACAGTGATCAATCTATTTCTAAGGATTTTAAAATTCTAAATATGTGTTTATCTCAATTTTTTTGAAAAATGGATTTATCAACTTTTGAAAAATTGCTCCTCAATTAAACCTTTATTTATAAAAAAAATTTTATTCTTACTCGTTTAAGCTTTCCATGACGGTACTGATCATCTTTTCGAATAAATCTTGATGGGTTCCAAACTGAGAAACATTTTCGATCTGCGGATGTGTATATTCAACAAATGGTCCAATTAGAATAAGAACATGTGGCTCTTCCTCTTTTATCCGCTCCAAAAGATTCATTAAAGGTTCATAATTCAAATTATCAATAGAAGTGAACGGTCCAGCAGCAACCGTTATTATAATGTCATTTTCTAACTTGGGGGCATCTGCAGGTGGAGCATAACCACCTGAAAAAACACTACTTACTTCAAGTAAGTGTCCTGACATATTGACGCCTTCTACTGCTATTATTTGTCCCGGAAAAACAGAATATTCCGAAACTTGGCTTAAATTAATAGGCACAATACTTGATTTGATTCTCATTTCTCCAATTTCATCGCGATAAAAGCATATACCTTCCAATTCTGTGGATACTTTATTTAATTTTCCATACATGTCGCAACGAATCCTTCCCCAAGTAACAAAATTTGTTTGGGAAACTGTTTTTACATCTGGTGTACACAGCAGTTTATTTTCTTTAATTTTTTCCCATCCTTTACATATTTCCTTTCCTAATTTCATGTAACTAACAGCTCGTTGGATAGCTCCATCGGAAATCACATCAAACATATACATAGCATCGGTTGACATATGGGCTTGAAAGTCAGATATTTTTATGGATACTTTAAATTGTTTTTGTATCTTCCATAACGTACGCTTTTCACCAAAAATTACGGTAACTTTCCCAGGTCCAGTCCTTGAATTGTATCGACTTGGTGTACTTCTATGTAAAATACAAATTGTTTATTATTAACCCATTAACGCCCAACTCGTGAAAATTTTTTGGTCATTTTCAAGCTACGTAATTATAAATAAAACGGTAGACAATTTAAACCAGAGATACATTTTCTGAAGGTTTTGGATGTGCTCTTTTCGATTCCGGTGTCAAAAATAAATTTCAACCAAACCAAAATTAAATATGGCGGTTTTAATGTCAAGAAACACAAAACCAATTTCATTTTTTCAAGTTTGACATTTTTTTCACCTCGAAAAAGTGTAAGAATAAAATTCTATTTTCAACCATCGGTGCATCAAAATTATACACTTTCAAGAAACGTAAAGTAGAATTTACAATTTCAAGATGGCGGACCAATATGGCGTCAAATCTAAAGTATAATTTGAAAATTTTTGGCAACATTGGTCAAATTGTGCAAAAGTCAATGGATTCGTCTAATATTTGTTACTCGAGGGTTTTTGGGGTAACTGATTACGAATATAAACTTCATTTTCAAAAATTCAAAATGGCGGATCCAACATGGCTGACGAGTTTTACAAAATTTCATCGAATTCACATGAAACTTTGTTACTCAGGGGTTTTCGGGGTTTTACTTAGGGGTTTTCGGTGTCGCTGATTTCGAATATAAACTTAATTTTGAAAAATTAAAAATGGCGGACGAGTTATACAAAAATTCATCGAATTCACTTGAAACTTGTTTCTTTTGGCTTTTCAGGGTCGCTGTTTACGAATATAAACATTATTTTTAAACATTCAAAATGGCTTATTTAATATGTAGAACGAGTTTTACAACAATACGAAATCAACAACCCCGAAAACCCCCGAGTAACAAGTTTCAAGTGAATTTGATCAATGTTAAAAAGTCCGCCATATTAATTCCGCCATTTTTTATTTTTGAAAATGAAGTGTATATTCGTAATCAGCGACCCCAAAAACCCCCAAGTAACAAGTTTCAAGTGAATTTGATCAATTTTCAAAAGTCCGCCATTTTGAATATCTGAATTCAGATTCGTAGTCGGCGACCCCGAAAACCCTCGAGTAACAAAGTTTTATGTGAATTCGATCAAATTTTGTAAAACTCGTCAGCCATATTGGAACCACCATTTTGAATTTTTGAAAATGAAGTTTATATTCGTAATCAGCGACTCCAAAAACCCCCGAGTAACAAAATTTAGGCGAATCCATTGACTTTTTGACTTTTGGACAAAACCATATTGGTCCGCAATCTTAAAATTTTAAATTCTACTTTACGTTTCTTGAAAATGTATAATTTTTATGCACCGATGGTTGAAAATAGAATTTTATTCTTACACTTTTTCGAAGTGAAAAAAATGTCAAACTTGAAAAAATGAAATTTTTTTGGGTTTCATGACATTAAAACCGCCATATTTAATTTTGGTTTGGACGAAATTTATTTTTGACACCGGAATTGGAAGAGCACATCCAAACCCTGACCCCCTATAAAAATTTCTAGATTTGGCCCTGATGGGGCATTCCGCGCCAAATCGGAGATTATTTTGCTTTTGCATCCAAATTTTATTCAAATATTTTCTTTCTTTTAGTACTGGTTGAAATGAGCTATCATTATTTTTTTCAAATTTTTACATCAAGCGACTGAAGAGATACAGAATTTAAAAATATCACGTTTTTTACGTAAATTTTATTTTCAAAAACTTATAACTCGGCTAAAAATTGATCAAATTGGACGCTCTTATAACAAAAATTTTTGTTTTCACGAATAGTTTTTAATAAAAATATGAAAACATTTTTTTACAAATAATTTACGATAAAATTAAACAAATGTTTAAATAAAATTTTATTTTTTACAATGTATGTATCGATCAATTTTTTTCAAAATTTTTTGTAAGAAACTAGCGATCAGACAAGGATTAAAAATTGTTAATTTCGTGCTAGTTTCTTACAAAAAATTTTGAAAAAATTGATAGATACATAACATTGTAAAAAATGAAATTTTATTTAAAAAATTTAAATATTTTATAGTAAATTATTTTAGAAATTTTTTTTCATATCTGCATCTCTTAAGTCGCTTTATACAAAAAATGGCAACCACTAAAAATGGTACATTTTTAATTGTTTAATAACTTGCACAAAAGTTAACAAAATTTCGATATTCTCCAAAAATATGCCTCTCAGGACCCTAAAGATGTGTTCCAAATTTGGATCCGATCGGATAAATACTTTATGAAAATTAAATTTGTTAATTAAAACATGGTTTTTTTCAATAGAATTTCTAAATTTTTGCCCGGATGAAAAATCAATTTTTTGGGGGTTCTCTTTATGAAATGCCAATCTATAAATCACAATTTGTAGCAAATTAAAATTTAACAAAAAAACTGGATTTTTTTTGGGGAGGGGGGCAATTTTTCGCTTATAAATATATTATCACTGCATCGACAATTTTTACTTTAACAATTTTGAATAAATGCCATTTGCTTACTTATTCTTTTTCTGAAAATTTTGCAAAAAAATTATTGTTCCATGTCAAAAGGGGGGAGGGGGGAGATAATTATTTTATTTAAAAAAATTCTCGAAGGTGGGGCTCCCGAATAGAAGTATCTTAATGGATAATACTTAAAGTAATAACAGGAAAGGGGACCATAAATTAGTCTTAAAAATATCTGCTTCGAGGATCCACTACACTGTAAAAAGAAGGCATCTTATTTAAGATATTATTGTAGTCACTTTTAAGTTACTTCGAAAAAGTTATGAAAAACATCTTAAAATGCATTGGTTTCTAAGTAGGCCAGTCGTTGGGTCGAAAAAGTGCAAATAAATGCAACCTGAAATGTTTTTGCAGTTTATTGTACTTTGGAGGCTCTCCATAAGAGCCCCACAGTTTGCTCTCGATTATCAGTTGCGAAAATAGTGTAAACAATCGTGAAAGTTTGGAAAACGAGGTTTTTCGATGACCGACGATTCGGGTTACATTTTAGAGGAAAAAGTTGTTATTGAAAGTTGTAGAGCTTAGAAATAGTTTTCCAATGACTGGTCGTACGTTAAAAAATATTAATTAGTTTAGTTGCAAATGAATTTAAACCATTAAAAATAGCACTTTTTTAATTGTTTAATTACTTTGTTAATAATTATCGAATTTGTTTATAATTCACCAGGACTATTCTCCTTGCGAAGCTGAATAAATCCCAAAAAAATTCAACTCGATCGGACAAGTAGTTTATGCATAATTCCATCTGTTAACTAAAAACATGTAATTTTGCAACGAAATTTCTACACTTTTGGACTTGCGAATTTCTTTTTTTTTAAGTACTTTTGAGGAGTCAAACTTTCATCCCATTTAAATGGAAAAAACTATATATGTATTTTTACTTGATATAAATGAAAAATGAAAGCATAAAATATAACAATCAATTTGTTTTCATAAAATACATGTATTAAACTGTGGGTGGTGCAAATTTCATTTAAAAATATTAATAATTAACTAGTCAGGAAATTTTTGAAATAAAAAAACTAACTCTCCCTTCCTTGAACCTAGGTCGGATTTTTTTTTGGAAAAGATTTGTGAAAACACATGAAATTTAATGCCGTTTAGACCAAATTGATAAAGTGAAAATTGGCTGAGTTATTCCATTTGCTTATGACAAAAAAACGTACCCTTTTTTAATCTCCATTATTGTGCATTTAAATAAAAAATATCGAATTTCCGTTTAAGTGGGATGAAAGTTTGACTTCTCAAAAGTACTTAAAAAAAAAGAAATTCGCAAGTCCAAAAGTGTAGAAATTTCGTTGCAAAATTACATGTTTTTAGTTAACAGATGGAATTATGCATAAACTACTTGTCCGATCGAGTTGAATTTTTTTGGGATTTATTCAGCTTCGCAAGGAGAATAGTCCTGGTGAATTATAAACAAATTCGATAATTATTAACAAAGTAATTAAACAATTAAAAAAGTGCTATTTTTAATGGTTTAAATTCATTTGCAACTAAACTAATTAATATTTTTTAACGTACGACCAGTCATTGGAAAACTATTTCCAAGCTCTATAACTTTCAATAACAACTTTTTTCTCTAAAATGTAAAATGTAACACTGAATTAGCAACGAACATTCAATAGTAATCAATGAATGTTTGACAGAAATTCGAGAACTGTAGTATAAGCTATAAATCGACGGCTCCCGTTGATATGATCTTGTTTCAATTGTCAAAATAATAAAATCGTCTTTGGAGCTCAATTCAATATGATCTCTATTCAATTGTCAATTTAATATAATCTCGCAAAAGTTTTCGAGTCATTAAATCTTAATTCAGAGTAATTTTAATTTCAGTTAAGAAATAAAATATTAATTCGTTTTTATTATTATTTAATGTTTTATAATGATTAACCCATTAACGCCTGAATGCACTGAATTTTTAGTCTGACTTCAATCTTGAATATCTTCTAATAAACATATTATTTTCTCTTCGATAAATAATTTTTTTTGGATTAAAGTGTCCTCTATCCAAATATGATATTAAAAAATTAATAAAAAATTGTTTAACAATATTTTTTTGCATATAATTAAAAAATTGCATGATGTTTTAAAGTTTTATTATTACAAATTCTTAACTTTTTAAGTCAAAAAATTATTTTGACATCTAATATTACCATAAATCGTGCACTCGATTGTTATACTTCAAAAAATATATTGACTTTTTAAATTTAAACATTTGATTTTTCAAAATGGCGCTTAAAAACTAAATTTTTTTTAAAATTTGAAATTTGATGCTCGATATACATTTTTTTTAAACTGTGGCTTGAAAATGTTTACTCGGGAGTTTTCGGGGTCGCTGATTACGAATTTGATATTAGTTTTTCAAAATTGAAAATGGCGGATCCAATATGGCGGACGAAAATTTCAAAAATTGGTTGGATTCTTATACAAATCCGCACACAGGGGTTTTTGGGGTCGCTGAATACGAATCTGATATTAGTTTTCGAAAATTCAAAATGGCGGATTCAATATGGCAAACAAAAATTTCAAAATTTGATTGGATTCTTTTATAAATCAGTATTCGGAGGTTTTTGGGATCGCTCGTCGTGAATCTGATATTATTTTTCAAAAATTCAAAGTAGCGGATGTAATATGGTGGACAAAATTTTGAAAATTCTGTGGGATTTTTTTTAAATCCTTACTCAGGGATTTTTCGGCGTCGCTGATTAATTATAAAAAGGTTTTTAGTTTTTTAAAAATCAAAATGGCGGATCTAATATTATGCAATTATTATGCTAATAATTATTACATTTTATTATATTTATTTAATAAAATATTTAAATTATAAAAAATAATGAAAAAATTATAAAAGTGAATATAACAATAAAAATTAATAACTATTTATTAGTAACAAGGATTTTTTTAATGTTAATGACGACAAATTAATTGTTTGATATTAATTAAATTTTTTCTCCACTCTTTTACATGTAAAGTTTTTATCATTTTGAAAAATTCGCACATTTTCCGTTATAATTCTCTTTTCTTCCGCCAGGTGGTAGAGATGTATTTCTCCAGCTATGTAAATGCGTTATGAAATACAAATGAGTAGGAATCTGTTGTTCTTCAAATAATACGAATTTTTCGTTTTTTCAACGGTAAGTGGAATTTTTATTTCCTAATATTAGATCCGCCATTTTGATTTTTAAAAAGCTAATATCAAATTCGTAATGAGCGACCCCAAAAACCCCCGAATACGGATTTGTAAAAAAATCCAACCAAATTTTGAAATTTTTGTCCGCCATATTGGATCCGCCATTTTGAATTTTGAAAAACTAATATCAAATTCGTAATCAGCGACCCCGAAAACCTCCGAGTAAACATTTTCAAGCCAAAGTTTTAAAAAATGTGTATCGAGCATCAAATTTCAAATTTTTTAAAAAAAATTTAGTTTTTAGGCGCCATTATGAAAAATCAAATGATTAAATTTAAAAAGTCAATATATTTTTTGAAACTATAACAATTGAGTGCACGATTTATGGTAATATTAGATGTTAAAAAAATTTTTTGACTTAAAAATTTAAGAATTTGTAATAAAAAACATTTAAAAAATCATGCAATTTTTTAACTATATGCAAAAAAATATTGTTAAACAATTTTTTATTGATTTTCTAATATCATATTCGGATAGAGGACACTTTAATGCAAAAAAAATTATTTTTTGAAAAGATAATAATAAGTTTATTAGAAAATACTTAAGTTTGAAGTCAGACTAAAAATTCAGTGCATTCAGGCGTTAATGGGTTAAATAATGCTTAATAAAATAAAATATAGAAAAATAAATTAAAATTATTAAAAATATCAGAAAAATAATAAATTATCAACTTTAAAATATTAATTCGTTTGGGTAAGACTCCATCAGAAAATATGCGATTTGCATGGGGTCTTTGGATTAGGCTGTAATTTGGTGAAATTGTAGTATTGGATACTAGAAACAAGTGTGCCAAAAATTTTTTAAAAATTTTGAAATTTGTTGAAGTTACGCCATTTTGAATTTTTTTGTCATAATTTTTTTAAATCTTAATATTTCCGAAAGTTTTCGATGAAATTGAATAAAATTTGGAAGGCTTATACTTGACATCATGTTTCTTCTGACTATCACATAACAAAAAACAAAAAAAGTCAAAAAAAAATTTTTGAAACCGTTTTGTCCGAGCGGGACCGATTTTTGAGTTTTCTTATTAATTAATAAAATATTCCTTATAGTTTCACCTTTCATTTAAAAAAAGAAAATCGATGGAAACTCAAATAGTTTTCGAGATATTGCAATTTTTCTGGAAGGGCGACTAGGTTTCAGTGTCAGCGATGTGTAAGTGCCCGGGAATCCTAATTCTTACACTTTACTGTTCAAAATTGTCCAGAACCTACAAATTTTATCCGATTTTGATGTTCTTGGTCTTAAATGAAAGGAGATAAATTTTCTAAGAGTTTCCTCGCAACCGTTGTTTCAATTATTAATTGTTTATATATTTTTTTGTTACTCCAAGTAAACAATTTACAAGAATTTTGAAAAAAATCGTGTTTATTTTTCCATTTCACATGATCGAAATCAATTTAAATTAGTCTATTATGACCACCCGATAAATAATAATGCATAATTCAATTTATTTAAATAATTTCGTTAATTGACAAATAGATAACTCTGGTCCTTCTTAAAAAAAATTGTATTTCTTGCAGATAAATTTATGTTTATTTAAGTAATTTATATCTATTTTGTTACAAAATAATTTTAAAGTTAATAATTATCATTGTTATTATCCATTACATTTATATAAAATATAAATTAAAAATTAATTAATCAGTTTTTTATTACTTATTTATATCTTTATTTATATAAGCATAAATTTGCCTCTAAAAATTAAATTTATTTTAATAATTGTTAATAAAAATGATAATTATTAACTTTAAAATTATTTTGTAACAAAATAGACATAAAATACTTAAATAAACATAAATTTATCTGCAAAAAATACAATT
The DNA here is from genome assembly GCA_032873175.1 of Leptopilina drosophilae. Lineage (NCBI taxonomy): Eukaryota > Metazoa > Arthropoda > Insecta > Hymenoptera > Figitidae > Leptopilina > Leptopilina drosophilae. Next base: position 13,713,594 of record CM065484.1, read on the forward strand.
TTTTTAAGGAGGACCAGAGTTATCTATTTATTAATTAATACAATGTACCAAAAAAATACGTCAAAAGAGTTTCTACGAATGTTAAAAAAGGAAAAATGTTATTTTCTTTGTAAATAAAATTGTTATTAATTTTTTTCTTTATTAATGTAAAAAACATAAAATACAATCTTCACGGCTCTCGTTTAACCGGCGAATTTTAAGTAACAAAGAACTTTCAGTGAGAAAGTTGTTCATCATGGACAAAAGAAGTTTTCTGGAAAATCACAGGGTTAATAATTTATTAGTGTTGAAATGGTGAATGTTTAAAGTTGATACCGTCCGAATGTGTAGCACGCGTCACTCGCCACAGGTGCTTGGGAGGCTTGGGAGTGTCGTTTTACAGGTTATGGCCATCGCGCGTGCCAGACGTTCGGACGGTATCAACTTTAAACATTGACCATTTCAACACTAATTAATTATTAACCCTGTGATTTTCCAGAAAACTTCTTTGGTCCATAGTGAACAACTTTCTCACTGAAAGTTCTTTGTTACTTAAAATTCGCCCGTTAAACGAGAGCCGTGAAGATTGCATTTTATGTTTTTTACATTAATAAAGAAAAAAATTAATAACACTTTTCCTTTTTTAACATTCGTAGAAAATCTTTAGACGTATTTTCTTTTTTGGTACATTGAAAAATATTTAAAATCATCTGAATTATCGCGAGTTGAAGTGTAAAATGTCATTAAATTTGCAGTTTTCAAAAAATCAATTTTTCTTAAATATTTCGAAAATGGTAATAGATAGAAAACAATTTCATAAGAAAAAAAGATGCGCAATGAAATTTTCTATAAGGATGTGTATTAAAAATATTAAAATTCAGAAATTAAATTTTAAGTGTCTAGGGGACTTCGATTTCGGCCGAGAAAAATTTACGTGCCCTTCTACGATCCAGGTGCTCAAATATGTTATGAATTGCACCTTTTTAACATAAGGTGAAAATGATATGATTTTATAAACGGAAAACTGAAATTTATAATTTAACAATTATTTAACTTTTATACAATAAACGAAACGCATGAATCTTCCACAAATCCTATTTAACAGAATGACAATTAACTGAAATTAAAATCACCAGTTGCCATAAGGGGCCATTCAAAAAATACGTAACGCTATTTTTTGGAAATTTGGACACCCCCTCCTCTTACGTAACGCAATGTTATATACATTAGCGCCATTTTTCTTCTTACCGTAACAAATTGCTTAACCCCCACCCTTTCCCGAAAATGCGCTACGTATTTTTTGAACGACCCCTAAGCTATATTTATTATAGAATTATTATTTAATCTAATTTTTGTTTTATCGATGAATATTAGAATTCCAGAATTCCAAAGTGGGATAACCTTCAAATCTTCTAAACATCGGTCAGAAAATTGTCTATAACTTTCTTCAGGTTTAGTCTATCAAAAAATTGTACATTAACAAATGTTGCGTGATGTTTGATACATCGTATAATACAAGTTAGGACACAAAATATAATCGGAACTGAAAAATATTTTAAAATGAAGAAAAGTGCATTTCATCGCCCCCACCTCATCTACTACCAACAAAACCTACTATCAAAGTTTTAATTTCTAAAAAGTTATGATTTATAATACTGCCGTACTGAGGACACACTTATTTAATAAACAATTCTGTGAAATTTGAATTTTCTGTATCAATCAACTCGGAATGAAGAACTGTATTTAACTGTGTTAATACATAAGAAGAAAAGGTATAATTATTATCAACAATTTGAAAAAAGATTTTAGGTTATTGCTGAAAACACAATGAAGATCAATTCAAATCATTTCTGCTATATTTTCCCTGTAATCTACGCGTGAAAATACATACATGTACCAATTTTTAACTCTCTGCACGGAAAAATTTTGTTCAAGAGTTATTACGAAATTTATTCAAGAACTCAGTCTTTAGTCACTGCTCGCTGAAAAAATCTCGAACTATTTAAGAAAGAAGACGTAGCGTAACCAATAGGTATACAGTGCCACTTGGCTTTAAACGCTTTAAATTTTTTACATTTTTCTACTCTTGAACCAGTTCAGGATTTTTTCATGAAAATTCAAGAAATAGTCCAGAAATATACTACAGTTATATTTCTGGAACCGCTTAAAATAATATTTCAATCTATGGTTTTGTAGCATTTCTTGTTTTATTTCCATATTGAATAAGTTCTTGAATAAGTTTCCAAATAACTCTTGAACAAAGTTTTTCCGTGTATCTTTAACATTATAATGAAATTGGTTTTCTTAAAAATGATTTAAACAAATTAACTAATGTATTTAAAGTGTGTAATTTACTTACGGAGAAAAAGTTTCTATAGCGAAAACCTTATTGTCGGGTCCAGAACTTCCAAAATGCGGACTTCTTTGCCTCTTCGAATGCTTAAAAAATTACATTATATATAGTAAAGGATAAACAAACGTTTATTGCGTTAATTTTAAAAATAATGATTACACTTTTTCACGAAACACTTCTAACAATATAAATGCAGATGAAGTGTTCCAAAATGAGCTGCCATAAACGAGTGTGTATCTAGTCACGGATTTAAATAAAACGTGCACCAAATTCATACTCGTCTATGAAAATGACACCTAAAAAAAACTTATCAAAAACATTTAAAACTAAAATATAATTTAAAAATCTAAGATGAATATTTAAAATTAAAGTCGGATAAATGCCTCACTCGGCGGACACTGCTGGCCAAGTATGGGATTTTTCGGCACGTTAGATAATTTGAGCGGGAGAGTTTAATGTTGAGGACTTCCCACGTGGAAAAGTTCCCGGAGTCTCCCGGGAGATTCTCGGGAGCAACTCCCGGGAGTCTCTTGGAGTAGTTTCCGGGAGTAACTCCTGGGAGTCTCTCGGGAATTTTTTAAGAAGATTCCAAGGAACAATTCGGGGAGATTCCCGGGGATTTTTTTTGGAAGATTCCTAGCAACATTTCCGGGAGTAATTTTGTGAATTTTTGTAAAAATTCACTTAAGAATGCCAAAAATTGTATAAATATATTATATTTGCATACCTTTCATATTTATTTAATAAAATAATATCTTGTAACGTTTCAACAAGGTTAAGAAATAAACTTACATTTAAATTTAAAGGGTAGAAAAATTGTGTTTGTACACGAAAAAACGTGTTACCTGGAACAGCGAAAGTATTAATGGAAATAACTAAAAATTTTGCTTATTTAATAGAGTTATAACTGTGCCATGAAAAGCTCCTTTTTGATAATACTTTTAGACACAATAGGGGAGATATAATATGTGTTTCCAAACAACAAAAAAAACATGGATTTGTTACTCGAGTATTATATCTGTATATGTATTATAAAAACATTTAATTAACATTTAATTTAATTTAATTTAATTAATAATTAACATTATGTATCTAATTCAACTTTTTTACAATCTTTAGTAAAAACATTGCATTTTTTGCTGAACATTGTAAAAAAGTTGAATCAAAAGTGTGATTAAACAAAATAAACGCGATTATCCAACTTTGACCATCTATCCAACACTGACCAATCTCCCCTACTGTGTCTAAAAGTATTATTAAAAAGGATATAATAAAAATGTTTTCCTAAACAAAAAAAGCTTTTCATGGCACAATTATAACTCTATTAAATAAGCAAAATTTTTAGTTATTTAAATTTATACTTTCGCTATTCCAGGTAACACGTTTTTTCGTGTACAAACACAATTTTTCTATCCTTTAAATTTAAATGTAAGTTTATTTCTTAAACTTGTTGAGACGTTACAAGATATTATTTTATTAAATAAATATGAAGGGTATGTAAATATAATATATTTGTACAATTTTTGGCATTCTTAAGTGAATTTTTGCAAAAATTCACAAAATTACTCTCGGAAATGTTGCTGGGAATCTTCCCAAAAAATCCCCGGGAATCTCCCCGAATTGTTCCTGGGAATCTTCTGAAAAAATTCCCGGGAGTTACTCCCGGAAACTACTCCAAGAGACTCCCGGGCGTTGCTCCCGAGAATCTCCCGGGAGACTCCGGGAACTTTTCCACGTGGGTTGGTTGTGTAATATTCGAGATTTCGAATTTATACATCCAAGACTTGGCGTCGTAAATACGGATACTTCTAATAAAAATCGACTATACTGAAAAATGTAATTGAACCAAGTAAATGCATCTACTTGGCACAATTTACTTGAATTAATCCCATGTTTATTTGAAGAAAGAAATTCATTTTTTGTGTCAAGTAATTATTAGCATTGAACAAAATTCTTGAATTAACAATTCAGTATTTGGCGGAACTAAATATATTTGTTATGTTAGTTTCTTGACATATATTATACCTCCTACAATGATAAATTCACTTTCTTTAATTAAATATGTTATTGTTTGAACCAAATATTTTACTTATCCGAAGTACAAAAAAGGATTGAGTCAAGAATATTATGTTCTTAAGCGAAATAATAAAGTGTTGTCTGGAGAATTTATGTTTCTTGAATCAAATCATTTTATTTATTTGCTTTGAAACTTTTTTTACATGACACAATGCCGGTGTTCTTGATCCAAGAAAATATTTCTCTCTAAATGGATATGCAACTAAAATAGCAGTTTTTGAAAACTGTCCATTGAGGCTAGGATGGCATTGTGGTAGCGTGATGGCTTCTGATGCATGCAACACGAATTCAATTCCTCCGGCAGTGAAAAATTTTCTTTTAGGGTATCTTTTTTGTATTTGTGTTAAGTATTAATTAAATGTAAATATATGTAAAATAACAATGATTTAAATAAAAAATATAAAAGTTAATTAATTTAATAATAAAAATGTTTGACCTAAGTATTAGAAATGATGGGATGGGGTAAGGGGGGAGGGATAATTCAAGTAAATAATTTACTTACTATATTGAGAAAATATTTTTTTGATTGAAATCTATTAATTTTCTTGGTAAAAGAATATATTTTTTTAATTTGATACATAAATGATCTTGAATTAATATATTCTGCATTTCTTACATGCTACTTAATTTTTTGATCGAATCCCATATTTTCTTGGATCAATGTTATTTCCCAAATATACTGTGGCACGAAAATTGTTTTCTTGAATCAATACTATAATATCCTTGGCCGTATTCAATCCCACGATTTGCTTCAACCAAGAAAAATTTTCCTGGTTCAATACTTTTTTTCAATCTACAGACTTCAAATAGGAGGGAATTTGGAGAGCTGGGGTTGTTAGATATTTATAAACCCGAAAAGGATGAAGAATAATAAAAAAAATGTAAATTTTAATTTTGTAAGTTTCGTTTACATTTTCTAAAGGATGTAAGGTAATTAAATTTTTTTGGCATTACAAAAAATTTAATTTACTTTTTTTCTCTTTATTTTTTCTTGACTATCTTCAGGTATCCCTGGGAGCTTTTTCTTTAAAAAATACTAATTTTACAATAACAAATTAGACGATACTTTATATAGATAAAAACACTCTTTTGCTTCCAAGCGCTACAAAAAAATTAAAAAATAAAAATCCTCCAGGGTTAACTCAAGAAATGCATTTTGATTTTGATGTTTTACATGATTCTGTTACAAATTACAGAGTACACCACAAAAGAGATTTTTTGAAGGTGCTAAGTTCTAAATAGTTTGACATGAAAATTTGGAAAAATATTGTTCAAATGTTGCAGTATTATATAAAATAAATACACTCTCTCTATATATGCATTTATTTCACCAAATTTTAGGGAAAATTCATAAGAAGAATTGAATTTTTAAATATTAAAATATAACGGTTGTTTTCTACATTCACTCGGTGAATTCAACCCTTTATTTTCACAAGATCTTTTTGTGGACGCTTAATCAAACAAAAGGAAATGCAAATTTTTTACTAACTTTTGTTTTTTTGGGAGTGTTAATTTTCTTATAGTTCATATTTTGAGTAACACGAAAATTTAACACTATAGTAATGTATGAAAAGTATTTGACACTGAAAAAATTATGGGAGTTTTCGTTAAGTTTTTTGCGCATACATGGATACCTTAGTACTTTCATTCTTCTTTTTGTTATTAATTGCATTTTAAAATACAATTTAAAAATAAGAATGATTGATAATTTAAGAACTAATTATTTTAATCACACTTAAAAAGGAGAGAAGAATTTCATATGTTGATTTTTCTGAAGTGTGCTTAATGAGTGTGGATCTAGTCACAACTTGATTGACTGTGCACTAGACCATCACCCACTTGGCACAAGCAGAAAGCTTCTGGGTTATTGTATTGATGTTCTTTTTAGTTGAAAGTTCTTCAGCGTGGTGTTTATTATTATTCCTATTTTAATATTGTCTATTAATTATTCGTCTTAATTTTAACAAGAAAAAACTTTTGGAGTAAATATTTTGTATGATTGTACAATTTTAATTTTTCGAAAGACATAATCTTAAACTTGAATATAAATGCAATTCTTCACGATTTATTTTTGTTTAAAATATCTTAGATTAAGCGCATTAAGCTTATACGGTCTGTATATTGAATAAAAAAGAGATGTTTTAAAGGTAGATTTAGAAAGCTCCACAGTGAGCTAGAATAGCTAGTTTCTGGCCGAAGTAAATAATTCTTAAAATGTGTAGAATTTATGACAACCATTTATGCTGTCTATTATTTTTAGGATCGTTGATTACCAATAAGAAGTCAAATTTAAAAAATTGAAAATAGCTTAAATAGATAAAAGCATAAAAAATAAATCTGCCATTTTCTTGGATCAAGAACATATGCTCTCCAACCAAGTATACTATGTCAAGAAAATCATTTTCTTGAGCCAATCGCATAATTGAATTGACCCTATGCAATCCCGATATTTACTTGAACCAATTCAAATTTTCTTGATTCAATTAAATTTTTTTTTCAGTGTAAATTGAGAATTTTAGAAATTTTAGGATAGAATGTTCGACAAGTAAATATGAAATGTTTATCCTTCTCAATAGACTGCTTTGAATTTCAGAAGCGCATTAAAAAGAATACAACTTTTGACAAACAATAATTTTGAAAAACCTAATCTTTCCAATTGTCTGTAGGAGTTCCTCTAGTTATTGTCTTAAAATAAAACGCAGTGACAGTTATGTTTCGCGTCGTGTGAATTTCTTGTAATTTGAGTGCTAAACTATTAAAATTAAATATTAAAACTAGTGAAAATATGGTTAAAAAACGCAAAGTGCTTTCGATAGAATATAAAATGTTCTTATAATATGCAAAAATTTAACATGTAAACTTTTACCGTTTCTTCAATAAAAATTCACAAAAAGACCTTTTTCACCCGTTAGACCCTACCCCCCTTAAGTATGTATGTCCAAAGTCTTACGACAGTTCCGAGGGAGGGTAAAGGGCTCCAAAAAGAAGGGTTACGGGTTTTAGTGGGAAGCACTAAAATCACATTTTTTAAACAACCTTTTCTCTCACAAAAATTAACATTTTTACACTTTCTTAACGGAAATGATAAATTAGAGTGTCAAAGTTTCCAATGAAATAATTTTAGACTAGGAGGAATAAAATGCAATTACTAAAATAACTAATTAAAATGACCTGTAAAATAGCATTTTTCACACGTCGCGAAAAATAAACTGTTTGAGTATATCAACCGCACGGACGATGAAGAAGTTTTTACCCTTCCCCTTGTAATTTCAAGAAGGAAAGGGGAAAATTTCCCCTTTCACATGTGGAATGTCCAATCGCTGATATGAGACTTCTTCATCGTCAGTGCGGTTGATATACTCAAACAGTTTATTTTTCGCAACGTGTCAAAAATGCTATTTCAGGTCATTTTAATTAGCTATTTTAGTAATTGCTTTTTATTCCTCCTAGTCAAGAATTATTTCATTGGAAACTTTGACATTCTAATTTATCATTTCCGTTAAGAAAGTGTAAAAATGTTAATTGTTGTGAGAGAAAAGGCTGTATGAAAAATGTGATTTTAGTGCTTCATCTGCTTACATTTTGCTTTGTTTACATTTCACAACTTGGACTTGCCCTTAAATGAATTAGAAAAAACTAAAGCCCGAGAAAGACTGATATTACAGCTAGTAATATAACAATATAACTTCTAATATCTTATTACTTATTAAGAACTTATTATTTATTTATTTTTTTATTAAGAGCTAATTTATTATTTTTTAATATAGTCAAAATGAATAATTAATGCCACTAAAGTTAAAAAGTATTTGAGTTTAATTATATAAAAATGTTAAATAAATGGATTTATATAGTCTTCCCATGTTATTAAGCTTTTGTTGAACAAACAATTTTTTTATTAATAACAAATCATTTTCACTATAAATTTTATTTGAAAATGGTGAGTGTTAAAATTTAGAAATAATTTTATATAAGTATAGTTCAACAGTTTTTATTTTATAATAGTTTTAGTGCAAAATAAAATGTATGTGTATATGACTTTTCTTTTGGAAAATTAAATATTAAACAATCCAGTTTATTTTCCTCTTTTAACAATAGAATTTAAACATGACGCTTTAAAATTAAGTAAAATTATTTAAATAACTTTTTAATTAACAAAATTTTATAAAAACATTAACATTTTTTTCGTTTTTTATCCTGAATTTTCAAAAAATTAGTTAAGTTAAGTTAAATGAAAAATTTGACAAATAGTCCAAAGTTGAATGGGTTAGGGTTCAACTTCGTACTATTTGTCAATTTTGAGATATAAAGAGTTTAATATTTCAAACAGAAATTTCTCTACGAAATTGGCAGAAATTAAAAAAAAATAAAAATAGTAATAGAAAGCTCATGAAATTCTCTTACGAATCGGTGAATAATAATATATTATAAATAAGTAAATTTTTATATAATAAAATTCATAAGAAAATCGGTCTCCTTGCGATTGTTTTTTGTCGGTGGATCGGTTTAAAATAAAATTCCTTATTTATATCTTAGTTATAGAACAGTGTTTTTGCAAAATTATTGTAAAATGTGACTGAATAACATGAAATACTCAATTTGAAGAGTTTATAATTAATCCATTCAAAAATGTCAAATTTGGAAATATTCGATTTTTAAAATTTTTCGACAAATTGAATATTTCTTGTTTTAAATATGTAAATTCATAATCCTGACTTGTTCAATCCTAACATCTGACAGCACTTTATCCTAGTGAGAACTTTATTTTAAATTAATTAAAAATTCAATTTTTGAAAAACTTTATTAACTATTAATGAAAAATAATGTATTTAATAATTTTTTTTAAATGAACATTTAACACAAGAATTGATTTATTTAAATAGAATAATTCTTATAAATGCATGGAATAGTGTATCTTCAAAAATTTTAATTATATTTAAAGATAATTTTTAAAGTTAAAAAAGTAAAACTTTTTAAAAATAAAATTTTTAAAAAATTTTTCAATTTTACAAAATTTTTAATTGTTTAAATTTTTTTAAAATTATTTTAGGGCATTTCAGATTAACCAAAACTTTAATGTGGAATATTATACATAAATTATTAAATATTGCCAATGTTGGTGCATTGGTTCAGTTATTCAAATTTTCAATAATTTTAACAAAAAATTCTTGTCAGTTACTATCTAGAAGTACAATTTACTGTTAATAAATTAAATGGTAATGTAAAGGAGAATTTCTATTTTAAAGAAATTGTCATATCATAATAATTATTGTGCTCCAGCGTATTCTCTATAAAACATTTTTGAATATTTTAATGTTTAACATGAGGTTTAAGTAGAAAAAAGTTAAACAATACTTGATTCATACGTGAAGAAATTTTTTCTATTTCAATTTACTATATGAATAACTGTACACAAAAAAAATGTTAATATTTATTTTTTGAAAACTTCAAAAATTAAAAGCTACCTAAATGACAAAATAATATTTTAAAATCATAAAAGTTAAAAAAACTATTGCAATTTTTATTTTCTTATAACTAAAAAGAATTGTAATATAAGCCAATATTATTAGTATAGATCGCTGGTGATCTATTTAGAAGTTAAAGCAACAAGTGAATTGTTTAACACGAGGGTAATTTAATTCAGCATCTTAAATAATGATCAGTTCAAAGTTCCAAAAAATCTTAGGTCAGTTATCTGTCACAAAAAGAGTACTTAGCCTTCACAATGAACTTTAAACATTAAAATGAAATATATGATAACCAAAAGATTGAGTGTATTAAAGCGTCTTTAGAAACTATTAAAGAGCAGCAACAAGTTGCTTTGAGAGGATTCGATTTATTATTAAGATTAACCATGACACACCACAACTTCACAGTCCAATTACGGCAAAAATTATAATACATTCAACAGTAAACAAGAAACATTTTTCCTGAAGTGAGAAACAATTTTTCTTTTATTAAGAAAATCCAATGAGAATATACATAACATGATAGCGCGCGCGCGCAACATTGACGCTACTTGAAACTGAAATCGACGCCGTTGATAAATGCAATCGAAATCAACTCAACAGAGAATTGTAAAAAAACACGTGACTTCCGGGCTACACATATTCACAGAATTTTACCATTCAGTTAAATAAACACGATTTCGATACGTTAATTGCAGAATAACAATCACTAAATCCAAAAGATTCATTAGTACTATTAAATGAGAAACACACTGAAAAATGCTTTGTTCACGACGTGAAAGAATAAGATAGGCACGGAGCGTGTCCTTGAAAACTGAAATTATGCCCTTTGAAAGAAATCTGACTGGGTTTCTAGAGAGGGAGCAAATCCCCACTGCACATTTGTGGTTGGTCGGGTTTCATCAAGTCGATCTTTCTTTCTGTTGTGTGCCCTTTCTCTCATGTCTTCTCCCCTCCAGAATATCAAAGTTTCTCCACGATCTTTCGGGACTTTGTAGGAGAGTACAGGACCGTACATGTCTATGCACTCCTTTTCAAAGAAATATGTAACACAATTATCTTCCCGAAGCTGTTTCATTTGTTACATTCGAAATAAAATGTACAGTTTTTAAAAATACCAACTTGTCTACAAACTTATAAAAAGACTTGAAGAAAGTTTCATTATTTATTTTTGAGAGTATATAATTTTTTTAAAATTATTATTTTTTGTTGACTAGAAAGTCCTTCTAAACTATTATTCTATTTAAAATTAACCTCTGCTCACATTATTAACGAACGTTGAACACGAAACATTTGAAACTAAAGTCTAAAAATCTCATGTCTAAGTATCGGTATACGCTCATGCATCCGAAAATACTTTCGCAAAAATTATCGGTAATCCAAAGGATAGAATCATGGACGTTAAGGACGTGAGTCGTATACATACATCTCACAACCAATGCTACCAGACTGGAAGATTTTTCTTCAAATCTAAAGAAAATTAAAGCAATCTGCGTTATTTGAAGAATTTGAAGAAATATAGTAAAAACTTGAAGCTTCTTAGAAAAAATTTGTCAAGGATGTGAATATATATAAAGCAATAATAAAAATAATAAATTATAATTTTTTTCTTCACATTCTTATGATTATAATAATAATAATTACTTAGGTAAATGTTACGCACGAAACGTGGCGTTCCATTTATTATTTTCCAAATCAAATAATTACAAATATAAAAATTAATTTTTGACTAATTTTAAAATCAACATTTAAAAAATTCACTTATTAAGTAGACAGTTAATTATTATTGTTTATTGTTTTCAAAATGTTTTAAGTAAATTCTTGACAAGAATTAAGTTATTATTAAAAATATTAAGAAAACACTCGTTGGAAGAATTCAATTATTTTTATAAACACTAAAATTCATCTCAGCAATTCAAATATTTTCAAAACAATTTAATTAAAATTATAAGAAAAAATTTAATTATTAAAAAAAAATTTAATACAATTTTTCGGAAGAATTTGATTATTTTTATGAATAATAATGTTTTTTTCAAGAATTCAATTATTTTCAATATAATTTTAATTAAATTTTCTCGAAAAAATTCAATTACTTAAAAACAAATTTTGATAAAACCTTTTAAATGACTTTAATTTTTTTTCAAATTTTTGGAAGAAGACTTTAAAAGAATTTAATAATTCTTTTAGTACATTAATTTAAAAATGTATTACATTTAAAAAGAAATTCATTGAAAAAGTTAAAAAGAAAAATTGATTACAGACTAAAAACTTATGTTTGAAGTCATTTTTGACTGTCTACAAATTATTAACTACTATCTTATATACAACAGAACTATATTAATAACATGATTTTTCCAATTTATATCCTCCAGTAGCAAGAAATTAAAAACAAGTGTTTATTTAATTACAGTCCTAAGAAATATTTGCATTAGATATAAAGACAATTACTTATTTTATAAAAACTAGGATTAAAATTTTTTCAATGAATGTTTTCACTAATATCTGACTTTAGAAGACCATATTTCTAAAAATTTTAGAGCGAATGCACTGCATTCTTTATTTCTCAGCAAATGTTATACATTTTCAGTTTATCATAGATTCTTTTGAGTTTGTATAAACTGGAAAGGAGTGATATTTAAAAATAAATCTAATACCAATTTTTCAGTGTTTCGTCAAGTTTGATCTGTTAAAGTCAATGCAAGATTTCAACACTAAAGACCTGTTTTCGGACACTTTTGTAAATGACTGAAACCGGCATGGCAGATTAACCTTTTTAAAAAAATACAAAAATTAAGGTTCTTCAAAAACGGCCTAACCGATTTTTTCATTTTATGCCCAAAATTATAAGAGACATCTTAGAAACAAAAGAGAAAAAAATCGTGAGGTGCAAGCACTTTTGGGTTGAAATTAGTTGAGACCCACCGTGTTATTTTTGAATTGTCACACAGAGAAAAAAGGGTAATTAAATTTATCCTGAGTAAAGTAAAAGTAGATAAATGTTATTTGTAGATTATATTATTTTTAATTATGTAGTGTTTCTTATACAAAGATAATTAGTTTTACACTCTAGTAATGTTTAATACTACATTTTTTTGGTTTCATTAAATTATTAAAAATAAAGTAAATGTAAAATACTTGTAAACAATTAGAGATTTTGAACTCAAAATTCGCTTTTTTGACAGACTTCTGGAGGGGGAAAAATAAAAAACTAAATTTTCTCAAAAACTACTTGATGCATTTTAGTGAACTTTGAATATGTTGAAAAAATAATTAAAGAGTTTCCAAAATTAATTTTCAATTTTTTTTTTAAATGATAAAAATCTTTTTTTTTAAGGATGTTCTATCGCTTGACGTAGCTAGTCAAAACAGTGAACAATATTTAATGATTTGATTTACTTGGTAACGTAAAGAGTTTGTCAATGCCGAATTATTTCTAATGGAACGGTCACAGCCAGCCCTATCCGTCTCACTCAAAATGCTTGGAAAATATATGACCACCACTTGCGTAGTTCTAGCATTTACCGCCAGTTGGCATTGCTGCGCTTCTGCCCTGGTTTATCACAGTATTGTATACAAAACTTATTTATTTATTTATATTTTTAAATTATTTGATATTTTTAATGGTCAATATTAATATTGAAGATACAAAAATACATTTATAAAAAGTTAATTATTTTTCTGGAAGAAGAAATAAAGTGTAAAATTTATAAACGTTAAATTCTGCACAAGACTGTCATTCTTTGTTTTGTTCTGTTTTTATATCTTTTATATGGACTACAAGTGTTTGTGTTTATTTTAGTTTGGTTTATTTTTTTATAATAGGTTCATTTTTATTTAAGTGTTTTTACAAACAATTAAATTATACCTCAAATATAAGTGCAACAATTGTCATCGTCCCATATAGTTCAAATCTGTATTTTAGGTTATGTGCGAAATAAAATATGAGTAAAATACTAAATGAATATTAGTGAATTTTTGTGCAAGTTGTTTAAAAAAACTATATATTTAATTAAAATTTTAAACTGCATATATATATTTATTTATTTGAATAAAGTGTTGAGATTATTTCAAGTGTGTAGTAAACATATTTTAATATATTTAATCATTAATGTGAATATTGTTGTTTTAAAATAATTTAATAATATTAGTTGATATTATAATATTGCGTAAAAAATTTTCTTAAATTAAAGATAACAAATTTTTTACAAAATACTTGAATTAATAATTATAAATAAGTAATCTGTCAGAAAGATGTAATATGTGAAATATCACACTGACAATAATTATTACTTCATATTCTTAAAAATTTTAATAACAAAATTTACTTTTATTTTGTAATTACTTTTGTCAATTTTATTACAGTTATTCATTAAAATTTGTTCTTAAAATATTGCCATTCAAATACAACACAATGTGATATTTTTCTATACTTAATTAAAATTTGAAAATATGGAGTGTGATCCCTTTACAAAATTTATGCTTTATTTTTAGGAAAATTTAATTTCTAATTGTGTTGTAGTTTACTGTTCTAAAATAAGTATTTTTGAAAAAAGTACTAGTATTTGTTTAATTAATTTATAATAATTATAAATTAATTAGTAAAGCTGTAAGTATATGCGATTCATTACTTTTGTTTATCTTCTCGAAATGTAATTAATTTTATTTTAAGGCCTGTTAAATTCTTATTATATTATTTAATTATTGTATTATTGAATTTATAATGTAAAATTACTACTTTCTGTGTCAAAATCTTTTTATTTAAATAATTATGTTGTATGTTTATCATTAATATTTACGAAAAGACGGGCAGAAGCGCAGTGCCGCCGTCCGGTGGTAGAAGTTAGAACTAGTCAAGTAGTGGTCATATATTTTCCTACACGTCCTATAGAAAATTGAGATAGTCGGACGGGGCTGGTCACAGCTCGGCTGCCTGGCTGCCTGCCTGCAGGTCGTTATGGCAATACATAAGAGTAAGAGAGTCAGACAATTTAAATTATTCGTCTCCTCTCTCTTACTCTCGTGGCGGCTGCCTGCGCAGGCAGCCGAGGTGTGACCATGCCATTACAGCTGTGATGAATATTATCATTTAAATTTCGCGCTCAAATTTAATGTGCACAGTGCATGCAACGTTGCCAAACGTTATAATTATTATTTACATTATCAGAAGAAACGTAAATATATTTACAAATTCATTTATTGTAAATCTCACAGATACCAATTGACAATTTTTTTACCAGGTATATAATTATTGAAAATCGGTATTGTATTTAAAAAATTTTGATCAATATCTATTAATTTAATACTTTGCATTATGTAAATATAAGGTCTGTTCTCGTTGCCTGCACTAAAGGAGCATTCAGACATCTGCAGACTGCCTGCCTGCGCAGGCAGAAGATTGTTCACACCTTATAGCGAATTCGGTTATCTGCTCTAGAGTGCTCTAAGAGTGCTCTCCGAAGGATTAACCTGTTCGATTTAACAGATTTGCTATAGTTAAAGCATATAAGGAGTACTCCCGAACAGAGCAAGAGCACTCCGAGATCACTCTAGAGCAGATAACCGAATTCACTATTAAGGAGCATTCAGACCTCTGCAGACTGCCTGCCTGTGCAGCCAGAAGATTGTTCACACCTCACTTTTCCCGTTGAAAAATGCGGGAAGATTTGAATTTTAATAGATATTTAAATCTTCCCTCATTTTTCAACGAGAAAAGTGAGGTGTGAACAATCTTCTGGCTGCACAGGCAGGCAGTCTGCAGAGGTCTGAATGCTCCTTTACTTTTCCCGTTGAAAAATGAGGGAAGATTTGAATTTTAATAGATATTTAAATCTTCCCTCATTTTTCAAAGGGAAAAGTGAGGTGTGAACGATCTTCTGCCTGCACAGGCAGGCAGTCTGCGGAGGTCTGAATGCTCCTTAAGTGTAATTTTTATACCACCTCAGGAGTAGGTGCAGAAAGTGTAGCGAAATGTATGATAAAATTGCGTCACATCCGACAAAGAGAACAGCATAGTGCAGGTTAGGTGTTAGAGTGTAAGAAGTGCAGGCAACGAGAACAGACCTATATATGTCAAACTATTAAATTCCCATAAAACTCAATGTTAAATGTTGAAAATCAAAAATGTTTATAACTTTCTCCATAGGTATCTATAGCGGTCTGAAAAATTTAACTAGACCTTTATATTAACTTTATTTAGCTGTACAAACAATCGAAATAAAAGTTACTCCAATGTCATAATTTCGTTCTTTATAAGTCAAATAAAAATTTAAATTCCACTTTTGGTAGAAGCCTAAGGAATTTAATTATCACCGTGACACACACTGAAATCATGTTAGGCATAATCTTTTTAAAAAGTATAACAGTTGAGAGAGTAAAATGAGAAAATTAATAAAAATGTCACACTCCAATAAAACTAAAAAATTTTTTTAATTTAAGAATGAAAATTTTTTGGAATTTTTTTAAAAACAAATTTGAAAAATTTTGCTGGAATCTCTTTAACTATCCTTTTTACAAATCCTAAGCTTATTAAAATGCATCAAGGAGTTTTTGAGAAAAATGCGTTTTTTATTTTTGCACCTTCATAACTCACACAAAACTCAAAATTTTAGTTAAAAATTTCAGAAAGTTATTCTTAGGTGGGTAGGAATGTATGGAAAAAATATTCGCATACTTTTTTAAAAACTTATCCAGCTATACCCTTTAATGTGAAATTTCCCATATGTATATTATGAGCTTTACTGTACGTGACAAATAGCATGACAATGGTTTGACATTTTACTCAAAAACTATAGTTGTAAAAAATTTGGAAAAAATATATGTTGAAAGAGACATTGTAAGGAACTTTTTTTATTAAAACTAATCCTCAAAACATTTAAAAAAATAGGTGAGGGGGCAGTTTTTGCACACTGGTCCTTTTTATGACAAAGTATTGAGAATTGAGTAAGTGAAAGAGAATCTTTTCAGGCAGGCGCCTCCAAGAAAAAGGTGTTTAGCAATGTACGCTGTAACTCGCAACAAAATCGTTTTACATAAGAAAATCAAAATGCATTCGTTAATGGAGATGTTTCTTGAGGTAACTTTAGAATGATTTTTATTTTTCAACTTTTCGTAGCACTTGGAAGCAAAAAATACTTTCTCTTATAAAAAAGGCTAATTTGTTATTGTAAAACTACATTGCAAAAAGAAGCATCTTAATTTAAAATACTTTTAAAAACTTATCTTATTTTAGATATCAGTAAAATACTTTAGAAAACATATTATTTTAAGATGTAAGATACCTTTCTTCCATCTTACATCTTATTTTAAGACGTCAAAAAGAGACCTATTTTTACAGTGTAGTAATTATTAAAAAAGAAAAAGCTTCCAGGAGTACCTGACGAATTATGTCAAAAAGTATTGTACCAAAGAAGGAGGGCACCTAAGGTGTGTATTAAGCCATTTGTAATTTTTATTGAAATGATCGAAATGCACATTTCTATAAATAAGAATAATGGTCATTTTGATGTTTATATTGTATATTTTGAACAATAAATTGTTTTTTTTAAATTAAAGAACAACTTTTTTACTATTAAAAAATTTACTGCTCGTGCCCTCAATGCCATACTTTCCCTGCAGTTCGGACAAAAAATTATGTTCACAACATGGGCGAATATAGGCCTTAAAGTGTATATTTCAAGCTTTAATTTGAGACCTTGTGGAAGTCTCTAGAACGTCAGGTTAAATAAAGAGAATAAAAATATTGAAAAACCTTCAAAAACTCGTTTTTGGGCTCTTTATCCACCATTTTTTGAAACATTCTTATTTTTATTATATTGCGCATATGGGTCTTTAAGTGCACATTTCAAGCTTTAAAAAAAAGTTCTAGAAAATTTGTTACACTCTAATTATGTAACAAATATAATACAATCATAATATTACAGTTACAGCACACTGTTATAGCACCATTATGTAATGCTTTTGAAACTAAGTTACAGAACCCTATTACTTTTTTGTTACATATTACTTACATAAGTACACTATAACATTTGTTATATAACAATGTTACCACCTTTTTATAGAACAAATATAGAACATGTCAACTGAGAACCCATTAAACTTATCAGGCCCATTCAGAAACTTTTTGTAAAACCTTCTTAGTATTCCCAGGTATGTTTTAAAAAAATTAAAAATTTTATCATAGAGTCAATTGGGGTAAATGTAAACGGAATATCTATGTTTCACCAAAATCATTAGTTTTTTTTGTTAAAACGTAAAATGGACGGATTTTTTTGCATAAACTTGTTACTTTACATCCCTAGAAAAATTTTATGAAATACAAAAAAATATTGATGCACCTGAATCGCCTAAAACTGACTGTTTACATTTACTCGGATATTTTGAAATTTTTCTAAAATTCGGGGTAAATGTAAACACCACTGTAGTTAAGCGAGGTTAAAGAAACAAGTTATTTCAAGTATACTACACGGAGAGAAAAACCAAGCTTTTATACACGGAAAAACTTTGTATACTAATTCCTGTTAAACTCGCAATGTATTTTTAGTAAACTGACTACTAAAGTGGGGAAAAAGTGGTCACTAGACGAGATTTATAATTTAATAGAAGTTTTTGTAATACTATATGATCTCTTTGTTTGCAATATTTAGTAGTCAAGTTATGAGAAACTCGCCTATGATATACGAAAGAAAGTAGATGTAGAAAAAGTGAATGCCAAAATTTTTATTTTCTATATTCAAAAGAATGATATTTTCTTCGCGCCGCGTTTACAATTTAGTAGTCAAACGATCAAAACTGCACGCACACAAACGAGCACCGCTGTTCGTGTAGTCACACATAACCACTCAATCTCATATACATGCGTGCTCAAGTCAAATGGCTGCTGTCATTCCACCTGGTTCTCTTTTAATAATTTAATAATTCATTATACAAAGAAAAGTGGATATTAAGAATCTTAATGCATTAGATATTAAAAAAAGGATGCTAATGCATATCATCTAGATGTTGTGGTTTAACATCTCAGATGTTAAAAAGTATAATTTGTAAATGTGAGGTTATGTGTCAACAAGTCTTCCGGATTTTCCAATATCGATCTGTCGATATACTACTTGAATTTCAACACTGCAAGATATATTTCACAATTTTATTTAGGAGGATTTTTCTAAATTTCTCTATGCTTATATAATTATTTTTAATAACGGAGAAAATTGTAATTGCCGCATTAATGTGAATTTTTTTAATAATAATAAATTGAAATGTTTCTTTTAAATACATATAATGAAAACTTATTCTGATTTCATAGTTTTTAACTTAAAATTATTTAATTTAATCTTTTTTTATATGTTTCACAATATATGCAAGAAATAAACTTTTAAGTTAATAAAAAATATTTATTCTAAATCTTAGCTATAAATTTCTACAAAGAATAAAAATTTAATCAAAAGGATAAATAATTTTAGGAAATAATAATGATAATTCTGTTAATTTCAAAAATTGACCTTATTAATTTTAAATATAATTGATTTTGTGAATTTTATTTAACAAACAAATATTATTTAATACAGCATTTAACAAATTTTCTCCCAAGTGTCAATACAATGTTTTGGATTAGTATATAAGAACAGTGACTTACTTTCTTGATATGAATTGTATATGCGTTCCGTCGATTAAAGTGTGCGTTACTTTATCAGTATGTTAGGCATTAGATTAGGTTGCGTTCAAATAAGTTATCAATCGTCATAGGTAAAATAGATTTCTACCTGACTCATTAGAATGAGATGGCGACAGTCTGCTCCTGTCACTGACATTCAACATTGTTTTTTAGTGAAATCATGAATTTTAAATTTTCATCAACTGACTACTAAATTTTAAAAGTCTGGTTTTGTTCCGTGTTTTAATAGTCAGACTACGAAATATTGATACCGTCGCAGTTTTTCCCCACTTTAGTAGTCAATTTACTAAAAACACGTAATGAGTTTATCACAAACTAGTATACAAAGTTTCTCCGTGTAGTATGAACAGTCATACTTATTTCGTAAAAGAATTAACATGCGCAATGGGCGTAAATTTCTGCAGTATTTTTATAAAATTTGTACGATATGAGTATGAACTTTCTACCTTTAAATGCATGGGACATCAGCACACTACGATTGCAAGAATTCATGCTTTTTCGGTATGAGATTCATGCAACTGTAGTATGAGGCCACGCCCCTTAAGCAGGAACGTCCATACAAAATGAGCATAGAGACGCATGCTTATTCCCGAAATCTTTTTTGACCAAATAGTTATTTGATATAA
Organism: Leptopilina drosophilae; assembly: GCA_032873175.1. NCBI lineage: Eukaryota > Metazoa > Arthropoda > Insecta > Hymenoptera > Figitidae > Leptopilina > Leptopilina drosophilae. Next base: position 13,733,757 of record CM065484.1, read on the forward strand.
AACTACTTAACTTAAAATTCACATAATATGCACATTATTTGACATAAATTTCATGGCAGGGCTGATAAAAATCATGATTTTTTAAAAAAAAATCAAAAAAATCATATTTTTTTAATTTAAATCGAATTTTTTTTATTTAAATCATGTATTAATACTATTTTTTAAATATTTATTTTTTTAATATTAGGAATTAAAAAATTAATAATAGGGTGCATGCAAAATTTCATTTTTAGAATTTCCTGATTTTTCCTGACTAATTTTTCATTTTTCCTGATTAACAAATTTTTAAATTATTATTTAATACTCTGCATTACTAATTAAAATTTTAATAATGCAATTCAATTCAATTCATATTTATTCTGCATATAAAAATACATTTTTGTGGCAGAAGAGTTCCGCTTAACTTTACACTTAAAAAAAATCTTATAAAAATTTATTAATGCTTTTTAAGTAACAATTTTATTTAAAAAAAAAAACATAAGACATTTAAAAAATGTTTGTTTAATTATTAAATATTATACAAAAAAGTCTAAATACAAAACTAAGTTTATCAAAGTTTTTTAATTTGTGGTTTCCTTCGATTAAAATTTCCTGACTTTTAAAGAATTTTTAAAAATTCCCTGTATTTTTCTGACCAACTAAATCTCTGATTAATAATTGTTTTTATAATTTGTGGCTACCCTTAATAAAAAATACATATATAAATTCTTGTTACAATAAAATTTGTTTTAAAAAAGTTTAGGAAATCTTAACAAAATACTGATATTTAATGCTTCTTTGACTCAAATATAAAATACAGATTTTTTATCTTTCAATAACTTTCGCCAAATAAACAAAAAATAATTATTATTATTTTCTGATATTCATTATATTATCTTTATAGGATATTCTTTTTTACTTTTATTTAATTAAAAACTTTTAACATAAATTCTAATTTTGTATCCTTTTCGGTTTCTAATGCATTTCGCAGTTTGATTTAAATCATGATTTAAATGTCAAGATTAAAATTAAGATTAAAATCATGATTTAAATCAACTTGATTTAAATCATTGCAGCCCTGTTTCATGGCACACAAAAACCATTTAACATAAATATCATTTGTCATAGAATTCATCAAACAGAAATATTATGTTACATAAAACTCAGATAACTTAATTCCCATTTGACATAAAAATTATGTAACATAAATTTCTATTGACATAAAAATCATTTAACATAAATTTCTTTTGACATAAAATTCATTTAACGTAAATATTATTTGTAATAAAATTCAATTGACATTAATTTCATTTGGCATAAATGTCATTTAACATAATTCTCATTTGACATAAATATCATTAGACATAAAATTAGCTTGAAATAAATTTCATTTGACGTGAATATCATTTAACATAATTATTATTTAACGTAAAATTAAATTTATATAAATTTCATTTAGCATCAACTCCATTTAACATAATTCTCATTTGGCATAACATTTACTTGACAAAAATTTCATTTGGTATAAATCCCATTTAACAAAATTTTCATTTGACATAAAAATCATTTCACACAAAAAACATTTTACATAACATTATCGGCGCGAATTTTAAAAGCAACCAATTAGATAATTTCAACAACATTGTGATTCGCCAATTTTGAAATACGTGCCTATATTTCCATGTCAAATGATCTATATGTAAAATAAAATCTATGACAACTGAATTTTATGTCAAATGAAAATTATGTGTAATGAGTTATCCGTCAAATGAAATTTATATCAAGTGAACTTTATGTCAAATGAAAATGATGTAAAATGGGATTTATACCAAATGAAATTTATGTCAAGTTTTATGTAACATAATATTTCTGTTTACTGAAATCTATGAGAAATGATATTTATGTTAAATGGTTTTTGTATGCAATGAAATTTATGTCAAATAATGTGCATGTTATGTGAATTTTAAGTTAAGAAGTTTTATATCAAATACCTATTTGGTCAAAAAAGATTTCGGGAATAAGCATGCATCTCTGAGCATAGACGGCTTCATACTAAAAACGCTTGGTTTTTCTCTCCGTGTACCGTCGAGAATTACCGGTACGATTGACTTGCTGGCAGTGAAAAGTTAGCGCTGACTTTAAATCCAGATATTTAATTGTAGGGAAAAGATAGAGATTTAGGGCGCATGATTATTCCCCAAATTTCAATTTCCTAAAATAAAAAACATGGAAATTTTTATCATCGAAACTTCATTTCGCATAATTTTCAGATTTCGAAATTTCATTTAACATAATTTTTAATTTCTGTGTAAGAAATCGTCTGAAATCTCTATCTTTTGCCTACAATTAAATATCTTGATTTAAAGTCAGCGCTGACTTTTCACTTCCAACACGTCAATCGTACCGATAATTCCCGACGGTAGTGTATACTACTGTTTTAAGGGATGGAAAAACTGAAAAAAGTTCTTCGTAGATGTATAGAAAAATCAACCAGTTGACTGATAATGTATCATATAAATAAACAATCAACCATTACAAAATTAGTAATGCAAAACTAAAATAACTTGAACAAACTTTAATAGATTTTCATTCAACTTTTTAAAAAAAGTTTTTAAGGTTGCTGAATAAGAATCTAAAATCGAATTTTTAAATTTCAAAATGGCAGATCCAAAAATTTATTATTTTTTTTAAATGTAGTTGAAGTTCTGTTTACGTTTACCCCGAGTTTTCGAATTCTCGGGGTAAATGTAAACACTTAATTATTTATTTACTAAATTAACGAAAATCAAAAATTAAAGTCAACTTTTGTTAAGGCATTAATAACACTGTAAAAAATCCTAAGGATATTACCCAGACAAGGGGAAAAGTGACGCTTTAAATAAGGTTATGTTGCCACATTAAATGCGGCACTTTTCCCCTTGGCTGTAAAATAGCCACATTTAATGTGGGTAATATTCTTTGGATTTTTTACAGTGAAGGAAGAATGAAAAATTTTAGTGTGGTTTATTAATTTTTTTTTTGTGCAAATGCGAGACAAAATACTGGAACAGTAAAATTTTGATTTTCAATCTTTTTTTGCATTAAAAGATAACTCACACTTTGGCATTGTCAATTGGCATAATAAAATATTGGCAATATTCAGATCATCTCGTAGATGAGCTGAGGTAAAAATATTGACGTCGAACTTATTTTTGAATTTGTAAATTTATCAGAAAAATTTACTGTTTACATTTACCCCAAATGACCGTACCAAAAGTTAAAAAACAAATCTTTTTTTTAGAAAGAAATAGAAAAAAATAATTTTGGACGATTTTAAGAGGTCGTCTGAAATCTCACATAGAATCAGGGTTGGAAAATTACACGTCATTTTTGGTTTCTGATGTAGATTATGTAGAATAAGTAATTTACGTAGACAATGTAGAAAACCCATGTAATTTACATTTTCAAGATGGCAGCCATTAAAAGACTAAAAAACATAACATAATCTCTTGAAAAGTTTGCTTTTCAGGTTATATCACGTGACAAAACACATTAAAGTAAATTACGTAGAAAACTCTTGACGTAAATTACTAAGTAATCTACATGTGATTGTTCACATACGTAGATTACCTTAGGCAGTTTACGTTCCCAACCCTGTCATAGAATTGCCTAAATATAGTATAGATAACCAGCGAACTAGTACTGTACCAGGTACTGCACTGTAGCATGAAGTACTATAAGGAGACCAAATGACAATGCAAATTTTGTATTGAAAGTGGGACAGATGATTCTGTGTTGTGTTGTTGAAGAGTGAGGACGTTTTATTTGCCTTCTCTTCATACTTATGTATATAGTTACTTAAAAGTTTAATTTGTGAATTAAATTCACAATAAAATTGTTTTGTGTGTCTCTTGGTGGCTGAACATTTGTTTTATGGCAAAATTTTGAGTATAAAGAGAACAATAATAATAAAAAGTATATGACATGTATATGACATGTGCTCCTACTCCTATGTAGCATGTGCTCTTTTCGTTCCATAAAGTGGTTAACATTGAGTAAAGCTGGTTCCTAATATTAAATTAAAATGGAATTGAGGATCGAGAACTGATTAGTGAAGAATACGATTTTTTTTTACAAGAATCTGGAAGTGAACAACAACTTAAATTAACCGAATCTAAGGAAACATATAAATCATAAGAATTTTAATTTGACTCTCAACAATCTAAACAAATGAATCAACAGATTGAAGGTCGTAAATATAAACACTTAAAATAAACACTTTACTGATATCTTTCAACTATAACTAACAGTCACTTTCTTCTAAATTCCTTCCCAAATAAAATAAATAAATTAGCTTTACGAATTTTATTTAATTCATATTTAATGCTTTTTTCTTTTTTTTCTCCTGCTCTACTTGAGTATAATTAAGAATGAGATAAATATACATGTAGATTTGGTGAAATTTAATTTTTGTAATTAATGACGTAAATAGTAAATAATCTGAAATTGGATTCCGGGACATTTTCTCTCTATTGTAATATTAAACTCAAATGAACTGTTTCTATCGATATAAGAAAAAAAATTATAAAACAATAAAATCGATGTTATTGGCTGATCTGCTTTGAATTGGTCCTGGCTTCATATATAACTTTAACTTAATCTTGGAAATGATATTCTCATTCTTTATTAACGAGATGAGAGCCTGGATCAGTTTAGAGTAGGGGCCTTAAATTTAAGAGGTCTGGTGTGTCATGAAACTTTACTCGCTTGTAATCTTTAGCTATCTTTTCTCCAATATGATTTATGTGGATTGAAATAATTGATTTTACCTTTGAGTCGCTAATGCATTAACATTTTCTAGGAAAATGGATCGGTTTCTTGATAAAGGGAAATCTCTGGGGACTATCCGGAAGGTGACAGAGCAGCTCTTATCTGGGTCGGGGTCGAGGCAGAATAAATGACCGTGGTTCTTCCGGGAGTATAGTGCTGGATGAACAAGTTTCAAAATCACTTGGAAATACGGTTGAACGTTTAAGACAACGTCTGGATGTTCCTGGGGGTCCTGGGGGTCTCCCTACGGCCACTGATGATGGGGATAACGCTGTTAAATCTACAAGTAGCATTAATCGAGTTAATAATAAAAGAAATAGGGATGATTTAACTCGGCCTTTTTCGTCTCAAGATGATTCCTCTGGTGTGCAGATGGGCTATCAATCTAAAAAAAACAACAAAGGAATGAGTCACCAACTCTACATCTGTCAGAAGCATCTTCGAAATCCCCTACTTTTAGTAGAATTATCTCTAAGATTTTAGATAGAATCCAGAATAGACTCGGGACCCAAACCCAAGATGGATTGGTTTGGTTTCGTTCTCCTCCTGCTCCAGAGCAACAGAGATATGATTCATTTTCAATCCCCTCATTTGTTGTATTAATTGAAAGTTTGCTCCCAGGCCGTAATATAGGAAAGTTGGATCCTTTTGTTATTACAGATGCAATTGCCCCAGTCGTTCCTCAAGAAAAGAGGAAAATATACAGGAGTGGAAACAATCAATTGAAAGTCTTTTGTGATGAGTGGGTAGATGCAAATAAATTGTCAGACTCTCAGAAAATGAGAAGATTAAACATGCAAGTAATTATTCCAGAATTTTTTATTAGGAAGAAGGGTTTTGTGTCTTCGTTCTCAATAGATCGTACAGTTCAAAGAATTGTCGAGGGACTTAATCTTGAAGATAGGGAAATCATCTTTTCAATCAAGAAATGTCTCAATCCTGATAGAACATTATCTACACCAGTTGAATTCGTTTTCGAGACAGTTGTTATTCCCAAAGATATTGAGATCGAGGGTTTTGCGGTTAACATTACTCTTGTAATTCCGAGACCATCTCGATGCTTTCGGTGCCAGAGATTTTGCCACGTTGCTGCACAATGCAGCTCATCAAAGGCATATTGTGAATTCTGTTCGGAAGGACATCGCACCATTTTATGCCCTAGAGATAATAACAGGAAGAAATATAAGAATTGTGGGGGAGAACATTTAGCTTCATCAACGTATTATCCTATATACAAAATGGAATTCGAGGTCTCTAAAATGAGATATCTTGAGAATGTAGAAAGAGTGGAAGCAATAGAAATTCTGAGAAAAGTGTGTCCTGAGTTACTCTATAATTCTTCTAGTAATCCGGGGTCGCCTAGTGATAATGATAATGAGATAAATAATAATGAACTAGAACTTGAATTGGATGGTGTCGATGATCCTCAAAAGGATAAAAATATACCTTACATTGATACTAATCAAGCTAGTACTTCATTTTCTAAGGGTAAAGAACAAAGTAGTGAAAAAATCATTCTAATATACCATTTCCTTTGTCTGAATCGGTTCTGACTGACGGTTCCGACCTTTCACATGAGGTAAATTTAATGGAGGGTGGTTTGAACACAATAGGAAGAGCTTCTTCGGCTTTGGATATAAATGATCATAGTATTAGGGATATTCCCACTTCGGATTGGCAGAAGACGATAGCTTCTCAAGTGCAGTTCGAGGCTATGTCTATAAGTGATAATCATAACGGCTTTTCTCATGAGATTAATGACCCTAAATCTGGAGAACAGAATCCGGTTACTTGCTTTGATGCATCTGGCCAGTTAGCAAAGGAGGTTCTAATTGACTCTGGAAGGGGTACAACGGAATCGTATTATGATGATGGTTAGGTTCAGTTATGTTGGATCTCCCTTAATTAAATAAATAATGAAACAAATAAATTATTTATTTATTTACTAAAATTTGCTATTTTTGTTTATCTTCTTTTTTTAGTTTTATTTTATTTTTTTTGCTTATTCTAAGTTTTGTCTTTGTGAGAAATAGTGAGAAAATTTACAGATCAGCTCTGTTTCTTCTATTGATTTTCTCTATTTATTATTTCCCTTTCTACTGTGAGACAACTTCTGTCAAATATAGTATATAATTAACTTTTGTTTATAATCGTTTATAATTATTAATTGTTAATCTTAGTGTATTATGGTTTAAAATAAACTTTGAGATAGATTCTAATTTATTTCTGCTTGGATTGATATAGTTGGTAGGGATATATAGAGTTAAGTGATTCATGAAGCCTTAATCAATTGAATCCTTGTTTTTTAAAGAATATATAATCCTATTTTAGAAATATAAATTCTAATTTGATTGAGCTTGTGTTTGACTCACTTTGGTTAAAATAATGATTAAAAATATTAAACTTAATAATTACCGCGTTTGAGTTAAATGGTAGATATAAGGAATTTTTTGATGTTGTAGCTATAAATATTCAAACTGAATCTGTTAAGATGGACTTTGTGTCATTGTATGCTCCTCCGGGAATTGGAACTCCACCTGCTTGTTGGATGGAATTAATGCAGGATTTAAATACTTGCTCTTCTTTAATTATATGTGGGGACTTCAATGCACACGCTATGTCTTGGGGTGCATTTATGGATTCTCCTAGAGGTTTGCATATTTTGAATATAATGGACTCATATAATTTGGTTAATTTGAACGATTCTTTTCCAACCCACGAGGACTTCACTGGAAGAACTCAAAATAACTTGGACCTTGTACTGGTTTCAGCGAATTTATCGTGTCTTGCTAACACTGAAGTTACTGGGGAATCATTTGGTTCTGATCATCTTTTAGTTAGCGTAAATATTGAAGTCTCTCATAAATATGTTAAGACTCTAAATAAAAGATTAAAGTTTACTAAAGTAAACTGGGGTAAATTTGCAATAGGAATGGCTGAAACAGCGGATAAGTTAAACATACAACTCAATCAGGGTGTTAAACCCATAACAGTGTATGATAGGTTGGTTGAAAAAATCAAATCAGCTTTACTAGATAACGCCGCTTATTATCCTTCAGATTATAACGGAAAGAGAAAGTCACAGCCCCTCTGGTGGGATGACGAATGTATTGAAATCCTTAAGAAGCGTAGTGTTGCGAGACGAGAATATTTATTAAGTTAGGACAACGCTTCGAGAGAAAATTACAGATTGGTGGACAATGAGGTAAAGAAATGTCTGAGAAAGAAAAAGTCTCAGTCTTTTAAAAGTTTTTGTGAAAACATAGACCCTTCTATGGGATTAGCAAAAATTTGGAAGACTGTTAGATCTTTCTCGAACAGAAATTCACCTCTTGCTTCTAACATTTGTAATGATCCTGAATCTGAAATATTTCAAACTCTTCAAGAGGATTTGGTTAAACCGGATATAGTAGCATTCACATTGCCTGTTAAACAAGAAATTGACGAAAATGATCCCCTGAATCATTCTTTCTCAGAGGATGAGTTTTCTTCTGCTCTTTCCCTGTGTAAAAAGGACACTTCTCCAGGTCTTGATGATATCACTTATTTTACGATTAAAAAACTACCTAAGGAGGCTCGCAATCTTATCCTGAATCTGTATAATAGGTTTTATCTTAATTCAAGTTATCCTCCACAGTAGAGAGATACAAGGGTAATTTTTGTTCCAAAACCAGGTGGTAAGGGTTTCAGACCCATATCCTTGACCTCTAACCTTTGTAAACTTTTCGAGCGACTGGTTCACAGACGACTGGAGTATTTGTCAGAAAGTAAAAATTGGATTCCTGATTTTTAGTACGGATTTCGTAAGGGACGTTCTTCCTCGGACTGTGTCGCATTATTAGTTATGGATATTTCTGAAGGTTTTTTGGAAACAGGGGTACATTGGTTCTAGCCTTGGATCTGAAAGGAGCCTTTAGCAATTTATTACTTCAGGCAATCTATGATCAGCTCTCTGAATTATCAGTATCGGATAGAATTCTGAATTTTGTTTCGTTTCTGGCATCAAAAAAATCTGTTTTTTGGCTCTATTGATGACGGTTTCAGAATATCTGGAGTAGGAGTTCCCTAAGGTGGAGTCCTTTCGCCCTTGCTGTTTAACATCGCTCTCATTAAAATTAAATCAAAACTACCAATAGGGACTAGAATTGCTATGTGTACAGATGATATGCTGATTTATGTTAAATTCTGTAAAATTAATTCTGCTATAGAAACATTAAAGAAAACAATCAACTCATTAAGCCCATGGCTTCTAGAACTTGGTCTGTCGATTTCCATTCCAAAAACACAAGTTTGTGTTTTTTCCCGTTTTCAGAAAAAATATAATGGTTTGTTCTTAACAGTGGGTGAATTTCGAATCCCAATTCAAGAAACGATTTTGTACTTGGGCATTCTTTTGGATCGCAAGTTCTCCTGGGAAAGCCATATAAGACGCGTGGCTCAAATGGCTGAAAAATCTGTGAATGTTCTCAGAGCAATTACAAGAATCACCTGAGGTGCTAACCCTAATACTCTAACTATGATCTATAGGGGTCTTGTTCGGGCTCACTTGGAGTGGGGATGTCAATTCTTTATGGAGGTCTCAGTTTCTCATTTGAATATCCTTGATAGAATTCAGAATTCTGCGATGAGAAAAATTCTGGGTTGTATGAGTACTACTCCAAGAAATTTCATGCTAGCAGAACTAAACGAACCTCCCTTACAGTTAAGACGTGCTATGCTTTCAGAAAGGTTTTTAATAAAAAATTATTCTTGGAAGGAAAACCCGCTAAATTCCAAAATAAAAATGCTTTATGGGAAAGTTAAAAGAACCAAAAAACGCGTAAATATCAATCAAGATTTCCACTGATCTCAGCCTATTCGCGAGTTGTCAATTTGTCTCAAGATCCTTTGAGAACAAATAAACCAAAAATGCTAGACTAATCTTGGTAAGAATTAACTTGTCCTATTAAAGTAGATCTTATATCTTACAATGAGATAAAGAGTAGCTCTGATCCCAATTCTAAATTCAATTCCCTTCTGGCAGAAGAATATTCAGACTATACTGTATATTATACAGATGGATCGTCAAATTCTGAGAAAGGTAGGTCTAGTTGTTCTTTTGTACTTCCGTTGATTCTGGAATGTGGGATTCGATTAAACGATTTCTCCACCGTTGCTACGTGCGAGGCGTATGCAATTCTTTCCGCTCTGAAACATGTCTATCTGAGCGAAGATAGTAAGGTGTTGATAGTCTCAGATTCAAAGGGTGTTCTGGCTGGTATTAAAGACAGATTAGTTGGTTCGGATGTACACCAGTTGACTCACGGGATCATTCGTTTAATTGAAAAAATTGAAAATAAAAACATTAATTTGTCATTCCTCTGGATTCCCTCACATTGTGGAATTGAGGGCAATGATATTGCTGATAGGTTGGCGAAAAGTGCCTTGCAATTTGAATTCGGAAGATATAATGGTCTACCGTGTAGCGACCTTTCTGAACTATCAATTAAAGAACTAAAATCGTGGCATAAATATAATTGGCCTCATTGTACTAAATCTCCCTCAAGAAATTTATATTTTCAAAAAATTGGGGTTAAAACACCTCGACCTTGGTTCAAGAAAATATCTCTTCCCCGCAGATATATTAATCTGGTTACAAGATTGAGATGTGGTCATATTTGCTCTCATGATCACTTTGGGTTGGCAGATTGATATAAGGTGTCCCTGCGGTGTGGGTTTAAAAAATCTTACTCATTATTTAAGAGATTTCTCTGTCCTTACATCTGGCAGGGCTGAACTATTTAACTTCTTAAATTCGAAAATAGTGAATTTCAATCCGGACATGCCGGATCTCTCGGATTTAATTTTCAACCCGCATCAACAAGTAGTTCGAAGCTTGGGAAAATTCTTTGAGAGAGGAAATGTCATAATATAATTTATCTTACTTTCTTGGATATATTTATGTATATATAAACGTGTGTAAAAATCATTCATTTAATATAAAGATTTGAATTCGAATTCTCATCTCCTCAGGCTTACCAACCACCCTTCCCTAAAGTAACTAACCTAAACCCTAAAGTGCCAAGCAACATCTGCAGAACTTGTGAAAAAGCTGAACTCACACTGTTCAGTGAAAATTGACCTTTCATACTCTGCTCTTTGTGTGTGATAACTAAATTATACGAACGGAACATTTAGCCTCTCATTGGCTCAATCACGAACTTAATTCCTAATACAGCCTATCCAAGTGATAATATACATATACGCGAATTGTATTGGCTATTTGTCCTACTCAAGGGACCAGAGGCCATTAAAACCAAAAGAAAGAAAAGTGGGACAGATTTCGGTACCTGAATAGTGGGTGAAAAATACCGAAAGGAACACCAGCGCTGCATTTGGTTAAATTGTTGACTATCCCGGTAAGAAGCGTGAAATAGAAAAGAATTCAATTTTCAGAAAATATGCTTGAAAACGAGAATTTTGAATTATTCTGAATACGCGAATTTACCTTGAAGGCAACCATTAAAATTTTAGAAAGATCAATTTTCCTCTATTGCTTACGTCGATTTGCGGGTAGAAAAGAATACAAATTTTCTACATTTTTTAATGCGCAAAGTTTTATGGTATTAAAAGTTCTTGAAAAAAATATGGAGTTCTATTCTTTTGAATTGACTGGATTGACTTCTAACGATTCTAGGTAGTCAATTCCAAAGAATAGAATGTTTGACGAGTAAATATGAAATGTTTATTCTTCTCAATAGACTGCTTCGAATTTCAGAAGCGCATTAAAAGGAATACAACTTTTGAAAAACAATAATTCTGAAAAACCTAATCTTTCCAATTGTCTGTAGGAGCTCCTCTAGTTAATGTCTTAAAATAAAACGCAGTGACAGTTATGTTTCGCGTCGTGTGAATTTCTTGTAATTTGAGTGCTAAACTATTAAAATTAAATATTAAAACTAGTGAAAATGTGGTTAAAAATGCAAAGTGCTTACGATAAAATATAAAATGTTCCTACTAAAAGGAATTTTCATGAGTTCAATGTTTAACGTCAAGTTTTGAAATAGAAATTTCTACTGATTTGCTATAGAGCTCCGAGGTAAATTCGCCTATTAAGAAGAATACAACTTTTTGAATTCTTTTCAATTCTACGCTTATCTTACCGGGATGAGAAGCACAAAACATAACCTATATTATTTGTTTATGTTTCACTAATTTATGTGTGTCATACATGTTTTCATGTGTTCCTCATATTTTTTGAATATTATCAAAGTTAAAGAATTATAGTGTTATTTTCAGTGTTATAATTCTATCAATTGTGAATGAACTGTGTTTTCCATTTTTCCCATGCGCAGCGCTAGTGTTCCTTTTGGTATTTTTCACCTACTAAGCGGGTATCGAAATCTGGCCCATTTATAATGTATTTTGTTCGGTCTCCTTATACTACTTCATGGCCACAAGTTTGGCACAAACCATCTTTAAAATTTCGCGCCGAAATTAGCAGACGAGCTGTAGTATTTAACCAGCGTTGTTGCCACGTTTACGAATTCGCCTCTCATTTACAGCAAATGTTTCAATCATTTTTTAAGTACATTAAAAAAGCATTCACAAATTACGTAACATTATAAAGGAAGGAGGGAAGCGATAATGTACACCCAAAGAAATTGTATACTTGCCTCAGAACCAACTAGACTTTTTATTTGTTTCAAATAAATTTTATTTGGTTTTAATAAAATTTTATTTAACTCAAATATATTTTTTATTTATGTCCAATAAAAATTTTATTTAAAACAAATAAAAAGTCTAGTTGGTTCTGAGACAAATATACGTTTATTTAAGTCAAATAAAATATATTTGGTTTAAATAATATTTTTCTCTGGGTGTATGCAACAACTTGTTACAAGGGGGAGGGGAGGTGTAAATTTTCCAAAAAACCGTTACTTAATTTGTCAAAATCATTCGCGCCCATATAGCACAACATAACATAGTAAGATTGTGGTAAGCTTATTTGTAAGGTTACGAAGTAAACCTGAAGTGAACTTATGGTAAACTAAAAAGTTCCGCCATGATAGTAACGTTACACATAAAGGTTATAGTAAGGTTAAATGTAAAGATTGTAGTAAGGTTACAATTAAAAGTTGTAGTAAAGTTACACGTAAAGGTTGTAGTAAGGTTACACCGTAAGGTTGACGTAAGCTTAAATGGTATGGCTATGGTAAGGTTATAGCCCAAGAGAAACGACACTGTTTGGTTTAAATGACGTGAAATTAGTAAATGGATCAATCCAATATATTTCAACTAAGTTGGTCGCGACCTATTTTTAAAAAAAATTTGTTTTGAAATATGGTAAAAAGTAATGTTTGGAGAACATATTTCTGCTATTAATTTTAAAAAATATTTAATAGTTTATTCAAAAATTAATTTTTTGTCTTTAGAGGTTTAGAAAACTGTCAAATTTAAGCACATTTTCACAATAGATTTAAACTGTTTAGAATAAGATAAAATTTAATTTAATTTCTACTATAATATTAAAGAATAATTCAATTTTTATTCGTCACTAATAAAAGTGATTCTAATAAAGAGATAAATAAAGAAAACTTAAATTAAATCAGAAGACAAAAGTTTAGATTTTACTATATTTTAAGAGCTTCGTTTAAAACAATATTTGTAATTTTTTATAGGGAATCTTACCTTTTTGGATGTATTATTTATTGAAATTTTAAGATTTCTTGGTCTTATCTTTTAAATTGCAGCTGAAACGTAGAAATTTTCGATTAAAAAGTCACTCATTTGGAGGTTTTGTCTATTTTCAAATACTCATATCTCCGTTGGAGAAAAATGAAAAAATCTCATTTTTTTGCCACAATTAAATCAATTTTTCCTTTATTCTCTTCTAAATTTTGACGTTGGTCCCGAAGATAGTTTTTTAAATAAACGCTATTTAAAATTTGTGTTTTAATTCTGCTTTCAACAGGTTAAATTCTCACTTGTTTTCAAACTGAAGTTAGCCTTTATATTGTCCATTTATATTTTCAAAAAAATTCAAAGTTTAATTTCAAATTTATACTTAAAAAATTATGGAAATAAGTTTTTTACTTAAATACCCTCCACTTTTAAATAATAAAACACAAAATATTAATTTTTTTATTAAAACAAAGTATTTATTAATTCATTGAAATTGTAATTTCAAATAGGTTAAAAAAATTTTGAATTATTTTTTTTCTGTATTCAAATTCTTTTCTTCTTTCAATTAAAATTACATGTAAACATCGATTTTTAAAAAAGGGAAAATTATTTATTAATTAACATTTAATTATTCAAATTCAAAACGTTTATATTTTTTCTCTTTTTCTCTATATTAATTTCGAATAGACACAGTCATATGCAATTCGACAAAGGCTACTTTTTTAACGCTTTAGTAAGATTCAATTTTTTTATATGTTATTTCTTCCTCTATTCCTCTGCGCTTTTTATGTAAAACTTTTTGTAACACTCTGAGGGAGATCTTGCGCCAACTTGCTCGGTTTCTTAGCTTTGCATTCTCTCTAATACTAAATTCCTCATATATACAATTAATTGTTCAAAATTTTTTATTTAAATTTATCTTTGTAACTTTTAACAACTAAACTTTCTTATGCATCTATTGAGTATGAGAGTTAAAAGTATTATAACTATTTTTTTCAAAATACTGGTGCTATTTATAGAGATATTTGTATTGATCACAGACTGTACTGATATTTTCTTTAGTTCTTAATTTCAATAATAATCAATTAATTGATTTCATGAGTTTTTACAGGGTTCGTTAAAATAAATATCTATAGAGCACAGCATTTTTTTAAGTCGACAATGAATTATCTGCAGGCATGAATTCACATTTAAAATAAATTTACAACTATCACATAAAATAAAAGGAGTATTAATTTCAATAATAGTTTTTATGCTTTTCATTTATTTTATGTGGCAGTTGTCAAATTTTGCTGTATAGTCAAATTTTGCCTGTAGATCAATTCATTGTCGACTTACAAAATACAGTGCTCTATTGGTATTTATTTCAACGAACCCTGTAAAAATCCAACAAACCAATTAACTAAATCAATAAGAGATTTTACTGAAAATGACCAATTTTTATTAAAATTAAGAACTGAAGAAAATATCAGTACAATCTGTGATGGACACGAATACAAATATCTCCAAAAATATCACCAGTATTTTGGAAAAAATTGTTGCAATCCTTTCGATTCTCATACTCAACCTGTAACAAAAGCTTTAAGAGAAGTAACATTATCATTTTCAAATAGTATTGATTTTATTAAATTAATACCCGGTAAAAGCTTATGTGCCAGATGTAGGAATAAAATTTATTCTAAAGTAAGTGAAAAAACATTTGAATTACAAAATTCAAATGATCATGTGTACGAACTATCAGACAAAAGTGGCCAAGATGAAATGTTAATATCATTGGGAATAAGTTTACCTAAAATACGAAAAATGAATTTAGATAAAAGAAATAGGGTTATTGAAAAAGCAATAAACAATGCATCATTATCAATGAGGGAATCATTAAATGAATCTTTTCAAATAGAAACGTCGAACCCAGACTCAGAAGAATGCTTACTGTCTAAAAGTTACAAAGATTTAATAGAAAATTTAAAAGCGAAATTTAAATTGTGTAGTAAAATGGAAGAAAGAATAAAGATATTAAGCTTAACACCTCAATTTTGGACAATTAATCGTATATGCAAGGAATTTAATATCAGTGAATACGAAGCTAAGAAAGCCAGAAAGTTGACGCAAGATCTCGGTGTGTTACCAGAAGTTTTACATAAACAACGTGGTGGAATAGAGGAAGCAATAAAATCTAAAGCAATTGAATTTTACCAAAACGATGAAAACAGTAGACTTTGTCCGGGTGCAAAAGACTATGTATCTATTCGAAATGAATTTGGAGAAAAAGAGAAAAAACAGAAGCGTTTAATTTTACTGAATTTGAAGGAGTTATATATTCGATTTAAAGAAATAGAGCCAAATGGAAAAATAGGGGTTTCCAAATTTGCAGAATTGAGACCAAAATGGTGTATACTCGCTGGACCGAGCAATACACATTCTGTATGCGTCTGCGTGCAGCATGAAAATGTTAAATTAATGTTGACCGCGATCAAAGAAAAAACTTCCATTCAAGATTTATTAAAATTGGGCGTATGTGATGTCGAAAATGAAAAATGTATGATTGGTAATTGTGAAACTTGTCCTGGATTTGAAGATGTTTATAGTGTAATAGAATCGTCAATGAGTAATGAAGAGGTATTTAAGTATAAACAATGGATAACAGTAGATAGGGCCGATTTGGTAACTGTTTGTCAATCTCGCTTAGAGTTCATCGAGTTGTTAATAAAACAACTTTATTCATTAAAGCAACACGAGTATGTATCGAAATCTCAATCGTCGTATCTCAAGTGGCTGAAAGAAAATCTTCAGAAAAATCATATCATTGTTCTTTTAGATTTTGCACAAAATTATTCTTTTCTTATTCAAGATGAAATTCAATCACGACACTGGGTAAACGATCAAGCGACTTTACATCCTTTCGTAATATATTATAAGGAAGAAAACATAATCAAAACCGAAAGTTTTTGTATCTTGTCGGATTGCAAAGATCACTCAACCACCGCCGTTTATACGTTTCAGACAAAATTTTTAAATATTTTAAAAACAAAATTCCCCAATTTACAGTATGTTCCCTATTTCTCTGACGGAGCCGCTAGCCAATATAAAAATAGGAAAAATTTCATCAATTTAGCATTTCATAAAGAAGATTTCAATATTGAAGCTTCATGGAACTTTTTTGGAACATCCCACGGTAAAAGTCCATGCGATGGGGTGGGTGGGACTGTTAAACGTCTCGTGAGAAAAGCAAGCTTGCAAATGACGAACGGGAAATGCATTTCAAATGTCGAAGAAATGTTCGAGTTTTGTAATAATAACATTCGTGGCATTTATTTTATTAAAACCGATGAAAAAGAAGTGAAAAAAGCGAAAGACATCTAAATCGAAGATATAATTCAGCTCGTACAATACCAGGAACAAGAAACAATCACAGTTCCACACCTTTATCAGATTCTATTCTTCGAATGAAAAGAGTTTCAAAATCATCTTTGTATCAAGACATTTTAGTTAAAAACTAATTTTTTCGTTTGAATTTGAACAATTAAATGTTAATTAATAAATAATTTTCCCTTTTTTAAAAATCGATGTTTACATGTAATTTTAATTGAAAGAAGAAAAGAATTTGAATACAGAAAAAAAATAATTCAAAATTTTTTTAACCTATTTGAAATTACAATTTCAATGAATTAATAAATACTTTGTTTTAATAAAAAAATTAATATTTTGTGTTTTATTATTTAAAAGTGGAGGGTATTTAAGTAAAAAACTTATTTCCATAATTTTTTAAGTATAAATTTGAAATTAAACTTTGAATTTTTTTGAAAATATAAATGGACAATATAAAGGCTAACTTCAGTTTGAAAACAAGTGAGAATTTAACCTGTTGAAAGCAGAATTAAAACACAAATTTTAAATAGCGTTTATTTAAAAAACTATCTTCGGGACCAACGTCAAAATTTAGAAGAGAATAAAGGAAAAATTGATTTAATTGTGGCAAAAAAATGAGATTTTTTCATTTTTCTCCAACGGAGATATGAGTATTTGAAAATAGACAAAACCTCCAAATGAGTGACTTTTTAATCGAAAATTTCTACGTTTCAGCTGCAATTTAAAAGATAAGACCAAGAAATCTTAAAATTTCAATAAATAATACATCCAAAAAGGTAAGATTCCCTATAAAAAATTACAAATATTGTTTTAAACGAAGCTCTCAAAATATAGTAAAATCTAAACTTTTGTCTTCTGATTTAATTTAAGTTTTCTTTATTTATTTCTTTATTAGAATCACTTTTATTAGTGACGAATAAAAATTGAATTATTCTTTAATATTATAGTAGAAATTAAATTAAATTTTATCTTATTCTAAACAGTTTAAATCTATTGTGAAAATGTGCTTAAATTTGACAGTTTTCTAAACCTCTAAAGACAAAAAATTAATTTTTGAATAAACTATTAAATATTTTTTAAAATTAATAGCAGAAATATGTTCTCCAAACATTACTTTTTACCATATTTCAAAACAAATTTTTTTTAAAAATAGGTCGCGACCAACTTAGTTGAAATATATTGGATTGACCCAAATAGCCGTTTTTGATTATCGAGAAATTTAATAGATCGTCAAACACCGTTAATAAAAATTTATTTTGTCCTAAACATTTTTTAATGTTTTAAATAATTACTTGTTATCTAATTTTTAATTTTCTTAAAATTACTTTACAAATATTTTGGGTAATTTTTAAATAAATAAATTATAATAATTATAATTTTCAAGTAAAAATTTTTCAAATTCAAAAAACATTGAAAATCTCAAAACCTAAATTTTTTATTGTGATAATCTTGTTCCCTGTTGTCTAGACTATAGACGTATTGATTTGTAGTAGTTGTAAGTATTGTACACACTTTAAAAATAATGTTTTATAAGGAACGCCATTTCGGTGTTTTTGGCAGTCTGGGCCTCGGCGCTGCTACGCTCTGCCAGTGAAGTGGATAAATGCAAAATATTTTTAAACCTCACAATAAGTAGTTACCCCTTGCGTCATACATTACATTACAACACTAATTTAAAAATAAAAAATGCTTAACTCTTTAACTGCCGGCAAAAATACTAAATGTGCCCAAAATGCCAAAAATTAAAAGTAATTAATATAAATTTGTCTAAAACTAGTTACTAGGGGGTTTTCCAGGATCGCTGATTACGAATCTGATTTCGGTTTTTCAAAATTCAAAATGGCGGAGGACTTCCTTAAAAATTGATCAAAATTACCTGAAATTTGTTGCTCGGGGATTTTCGGGGTCGCTGATTACGAATCTGATTTCGGTTTTTCAATTTACCCCCAAGCTGACATCAGCTTAGGCAGTGCATCCTGGGGACGCATCCCACATAGCACAATAATTTTCTACAAATTTGCGGCAAATTATCAAAGCCAAATTGTCCGTTTGTTGTCAAGTTTGCGAGGGGAAATTCACTTGAGAAGCCAGAAATCGCTAGTAGCAGTCATTGTAACATTCTCATATTGATTTCAAAAACTTCTTGAGATTTCTACGCGACTACCTGTGATTTCTAGGCACTGCCGGCTCGGCTATTGGTGACTGCTTACATACTCGCGCGCAATATATTGAAATGTAGCTTCGGATGAGCATGAGCTAGATGATAATCGGGTTTTAGAAATCACACAAAAAATTCACATTTAAATAAATAATGTATGGGGATTTTAATTTTTCATAATTTATTGAATATTAATTGTCATTAGAATACACAGTAAAAACAAAGTCTTAATTTTAAGAAAGGCTGATTTTAAACTTTGCCTTAATTTAAGCTACTTCTTTAAATTAAGTCAAAAAAGGATTTGAATGAAAGCACTTAGAGTCTTCAACGAATAAATATCCATTATTATGGATGAAATTAAACATGCAGGTCTTAAAAGAGGTCTAAAATTTGCTGAGAAATGGAAAAATCTTATAATCTGAAAAGAATAAACTTGTCCAACGGATTTTCAGACTTCGAGATCTGAAAGTTAAAGTAACGTCTGTCTTCTTAATATGGCGTCATCTATTTACCGAAGTGAAGTGTCTGTTAAAATTTGCTGTCGACAATAAGTGTTTTACGAAAATAATAAGTGCATATATTGTTTAATTTTGGGAACAAATACAAGTGAAAATAAAAAGTAATATTCCCAATAATTTTAACAAGTGTTTTAATTAGTTATGTCTCAAGATCAACCCGTTATTGAAATAATTACTTATATATATAGTGCTTATTATAAGTTTTTAATCCCTATTGATTCATGAAAATATTAATTAAAATAAATAATTTATATTGTTAAAAAATTCAAATATTCTCCAAGTGTTGTAAAAGAAATTTTTTTTTATGTGTAAAGTCATGAAAGTAAAGTTAGTTGTGTTAAATGAATTTATTGTTGTGAAATTTTCACCTCCTGCTATATAATATATATTTTATGAATTCAGGTACGACTATAGTTTATTTGAAAACGATTTTGAGACTGAATTTCAGCCCATATAGAGATTCATGAAATAATCAGCTCAATCAACAGTTAAAATTCAGCCTATCTGTCGTCTAATAGTTACTTTTCAGCACACGTAGCTGCTTATTTCCAGAATTGTGCTTAGATTGTTTTAAAGTTTATTTCCCATACTGAAATTAATCGCATTTGGTCTACTTTCATTTACATCTAGAAAGAAGGCAAATCTTGAGATTAAAGGAAGACTTTGTTTTTACTGTGTAAACGTTAAGAATTGAATTAATAAAAATTATTTGGTACAAAATAAAAATGAAGCATTAACTGCTCTTTTAAATAAATTTGAAATTAAGATTAAAAAAAGATTAATACGTATGAATTTTTTTCTATATTAAAAATATTAAAAAATGCAGTGATTTCTAAAAATCAAAGATGCTATATTTTTACAAACAAAAATGTTTTTATGCATTTTCTAAACAGTTTATCTAAAATTGTGATAATAAGAGATTGTAAAAGTACTGATTATTTATTTATGTTTATCGAGAAAAGTAATGGATATAATGTAACGTTCTTTCTTTAACGAAATTTATTAAAAAATATTGTCAATTTTTTTTCTACTTACGATTGATTAATATTTCATTGTAAACATAAAACATAACCTTTAACGAAAACACGAGATCATTTGTCAATAAACACTTCGGGCACACTCGGGCTCATACGGCAGTTATCGGCTGACAAGCCAACTGCTCTGTGAGTATAGACTTCGGTCGATACTCCCTACGATTTCGATTGAGAATTCCAATGATTTCTATAGACTCACAGTAAAAACAAAGTCTTCCTTTAATCTCAAGATTTGCCTTCTTTCTAGATGTAAATGAAAGTAGACCAAATGCGATTAATTTCAGTATGGGAAATAAACTTTAAAACAATCTAAGCACAATTCTGGAAATAAGCAGCTACGTGTGCTGAAAAGTAACTATTAGACGACAGATAGGCTGAATTTTAACTGTTGATTGAGCTGATTATTTCATGAATCTCTATATGGGCTGAAATTCAGTCTCAAAATCGTTTTCAAATAAACTATAGTCGTACCTGAATTCATAAAATATATATTATATAGCAGGAGGTGAAAATTTCACAACAATAAATTCATTTAACACAACTAACTTTACTTTCATGACTTTACACATAAAAAAAAATTTCTTTTACAACACTTGGAGAATATTTGAATTTTTTAACAATATAAATTATTTATTTTAATTAATATTTTCATGAATCAATAGGGATTAAAAACTTATAATAAGCACTATATATATAAGTAATTATTTCAATAACGGGTTGATCTTGAGACATAACTAATTAAAACACTTGTTAAAATTATTGGGAATATTACTTTTTATTTTCACTTGTATTTGTTCCCAAAATTAAACAATATATGCACTTATTATTTTCGTAAAACACTTATTGTCGACAGCAAATTTTAACAGACACTTCACTTCGGTAAATAGATGACGCCATATTAAGAAGACAGACGTTACTTTAACTTTCAGATCTCGAAGTCTGAAAATCCGTTGGACAAGTTTATTCTTTTCAGATTATAAGATTTTTCCATTTCTCAGCAAATTTTAGACCTCTTTTAAGACCTGCATGTTTAATTTCATCCATAATAATGGATATTTATTCGTTGAAGACTCTAAGTGCTTTCATTCAAATCCTTTTTTGACTTAATTTAAAGAAGTAGCTTAAATTAAGGCAAAGTTTAAAATCAGCCTTTCTTAAAATTAAGACTTTGTTTTTACTGTGCTGCTAAAATTTCTTGAATATTTTCTGACTTCGAAAACAAGGAAATCGTGATTTCTATTGTGAATTTCCTCTCGAGTTTGCAAAGCAAATTTACAGAAAATTTGCATGGCAAAAAAAATGTTATGTGCATGTACAGTAGTTTTCTATGACATCTTGAGCTGCGCACTACATTTATGTCACCTTCCCTGTAAGGGGAGGCAACATTTATAAAAATACATACATTTTGAAAACAAAAAGATTTTTTTTGAAATTTTTAGGTTTTTTGAAAGTTTGCTGCAAATTTTCCTTAAGTTTTCTACAAAATTTTCTCCGCAAATTTGCCACCAAACGGACATTTTGGTATTTGCCGCAAATTTGCCAGGTAAGTTTTCGAATTTGGCTTTGATAATTTGCCGCAAATTTGCAGGAAATTATTGTGCTATGTGGGATGTTATTTATAAACATACATACTAACTGATGGTGATGATAAAGATTATAAGATGGTCACAAAAGTTAATCTGAGAGACTTAAAAATCACCTTTTACATTCATATATTTCGAATAGTACATATATTTCGAATAGAATAGTTTTCAATATTGTGTCATTATTTTAAAATAATAATTATTTTTAAGTTATATTACTTGTTTTTTCAAAAAGTTGTTCGTCATATTGAATCCGACATTTTGAATTTTGAAACAAATAACAAATTTCATGTGATTTGGATCAATTTTTAAACCGAAAACCTTCCAAATAATTAACTTTAAGCGATTTTAGACATTTTTAAAATAAAAATGCATTGCTTTGACAATGGTAAAGGTTTTTAAAAATTTGCTAAATATGCTGTTTTTAACGATTTTTAACTTTCTTTATTATTTATTTAAATTCAAAACAGAAACGTGCATCGTATTCAGCATAACGTTGCATCTTGAGCAAACAAGAATAGTTTGGCGAATGTCAGCAATGACATCCTTACTTTTTAGAAAATTTTTTCGAAAAGATAACTAAAAATCAATATTTAAAGTAAATAAGCAAATATTATTAAGTATTTAAAAAAATTAATTTCATTTAATTTAAAAAAATGTTGGCCCCTCGTTTACATAGAAAACTATACTATCCATATTAGGGCCCAAAAATCTGTTTTTATTTTTTAAAGTATGAAGTACCCTTTCAATTATCTTGGAAAAAATATAGGGGAGAGGACCCCAAGGTGGTCAGGGCCCTAAGGTGGTCACCCTAAGAAAATTTTTGTATATTAGTTAGTATCTTAAAATGTTTTCTGTTACTGTTATTATTTGAGAAGACAAAGATTTTAGCAATGTTTTGAGGTAAATAGTCGTATGAGTCTCTTTGTAACGTGAACGTTGTAAAATTTCTGTTTTTAAATGATCGAGAAATTTTTTTCTCAGGGTGTTAAAATCATCGAAATTAACCATTTTTAATTAGTAAAAATCGTTATAATTATCTTTATATATCGTACAATAATATTCCAAATGAATATAATTAATATTGTGCTTTAAAAAATTTTTTCATTAACGTTTAAAAAATTGTGTCTCAGCCCTAAGGTGGACACTTTCTTGGCCACAAGGTTGTAACTTTTGATTTTTTTATGAAAATGTGTTTATACGCTATATTTATCAACATTTATCACTGTGAATGTGAATTTTATCAATTTTTAAGTTTTATGATGAATAATAATGAAATAGAATTATTTTCAAAATTTTACGTGTCTAATGCATACACAAAAAGTATCATTTTTGCACAAAAAGTATCATTTTTGCACAAAAAGTATCATTTTTGACGAAAGGATAAAGTGCAAAAAAAATATGTAATATGTTTCTGTGATTCTGAAAAATAATTAATATTAAATAAACAACTTAATAATACGTTTTTTTAAGTTTTTTAATAACTTTTTTAGTGAATTTTCGTATAGTGACCACCATGGGGCCACTTTTTTAAAAGTCGAATTTTCAACTTTTTTTAAAAAGTGACATAACTTTTTTTTATTAATGAAATGAAAAAAACTTTATGATAGGAAGTTACGTAATAAGACAAAGCTTCAAACGCTGTATTATTGACCTTTATATATAATTCCATTTGAAATCTACAGTCGTTCAAAGCAGGAATATCAATATCGACTTTTTAACTTTAAGAGCGTCTTCGGGGTTAAAGACTACAAATATGGACCCATTTAAAAAAATAAACACAATAAAAAGAGATTTAATTTTCTTGAAAATTGCTCTTCTGAGTTTTTCAGAGTCGTTTATTACGTAATTAGAGTCAGTTTTTCTAAAATTTAAAATGATGTTTTTAATATGAATGATATTTTTAAATTAAAATAACAAAGGTATCGTTCATAAACTACGTAGTTCTATTTTTATCACTTATTGACCCCCTTCTCCGCTAAACTTGCTAAGTGGTTTATAGAAAATGCCAAAGGAAAATGAAACATAAAATTATTAATTTAGCACTACATACTTTAGCATTTTCTTCAGTTTACTATGTTTCTATGAAATAATAAAAAATAATTTCACATTCGTAATCAGTAAGCTCAAAAATTTTTTAAATTTAAATTATCCAATTAATCTCATAGTCAACAGCAATAAAAAATATGTGTTAAGAATGTAATCCTTAAAGTCATCGTAACTTTAAGAAAAAACAACTTTATGAAATATTTAATAGGAATAAAAAAAGCATTTTACAAAAGAAATACTAGGTTTAGTCCACAATAGACAAATTGTCTTGAGCAATGCATACCCTCTGCAGAGCTCCACAATAGTAGTTGTGAGGGTATGCATTGCTTAAAGAAAACTTGTCTATTGTGGACTCTACCTTAATATGATATGAAAATGAAATATAAAAATTTGAACTTTTGAACCCCCTTGAGATTCAGTTTATCAAGAGTCGTTTGTATAAAGTATATAAAATAGTTAGTCCTCAGAGCTATTATATCATATATTGATTGAATGCTCATGTAATAGCGAAGAAAGACTGAAATTTATCTGCTGAAGTACGGACAAACCGTCTATAATATTAGATTTTTTTAAAAATGTTAGATGCTTCCAATGTGGATTTATTGAAAGATGTATGTAAATATATGTTAAAAGTATTGTTTAAAAATTGTAATATGAATAAAAGAAAAAAAAATTATTATATTGAATTAATTATGTAATGCAGCAACTTCTTTGTATTGGCTCTGATGTCATCAAACAAATAAAGATATAATATAAAATAGTTTACTTACTGTTGGTGTTACTGGAGGTTTATATCCATAAAGATGTAAAATTTCATCATTATCTCTATTTATTATTAATTTGTAAGAATTTATTGCTAAAAAATATTTTTGTCAAATAATCTCAGATATCACGTTTTTTATATAATTCCAGTGTATGTTCGGCGAGTGAAAATTATTAAGCGGATATTATAAAATTCTTGTTTTAGTTCCCATTTTTTTCATAGCTTTGAAATTATTTTTCTATAATATTTTTTTATTATTATTAGAGTATGTCTACTTATAGAATATTTATATTTTTAAAAACATTTTTGCAGCAATAATAAGTAGTTTTTAGTACAACATGTTAATTTTAAGATTGTCAAACTAAACTTGTACACCAATGGATTATAGAGGGTATTTTTAGTAAAAACATCCAAGACTATATTTATTATGAGAATGTAAAAATATATGAGGCATTCTTCGTCAGCGTTACCCCCCTACTCTACAAAAATGGTTTGCATGTAAATTGCTGGTCATAGGCTTAAAAGTTAGCTTATAGAGTGTACTTTCAAATGCCGAGTGGCACTTTTCAAAATTTTAAATTGGGGGTTAAATATGGGGGTTAATTTCTCAAAAGTCGATCTAATTTGACTGAAACTTCTTACTCAAAAGTTCTTGAGGTCACTAATTATGAACTTGACAAAATGAAATAAAATTCGGATGAAAATTTGTTATTTGAGGGTTTTTGATGTCACTGATGATGAATCTGAAGTCAATTTCCAAAAAATTTCAATATTGGTATGAATATGGTAGACTATTTGAAAAAATTTGAATTATTTAAAAAAAGGTCTCTGTGATTCACAAGGTTGACACTGTTATCTTATACAAAATGATGCTATTCCTTAAAAATTCGACTGCATTTAATTTCAATTGACATGATGTCTTATCCCCCAGAAATTATCCTGCAAATAAATTCACTTTTATGAAGATCGATAATTTTCGAAACGGTTTTTTCTGTTAGTTTTTTTAACATCTCTTGATT
This sequence comes from Leptopilina drosophilae, assembly GCA_032873175.1. Taxonomy (NCBI): domain Eukaryota; kingdom Metazoa; phylum Arthropoda; class Insecta; order Hymenoptera; family Figitidae; genus Leptopilina; species Leptopilina drosophilae. The sequence goes on from CM065484.1 coordinate 13,759,699, forward strand.
TTGATTCTCATAAAATTCCTTCCAAAGATTTTAATTGTTTTGATTTTTTAGTAAATTGTTTCGAGTTTATTAAATTTCTCGCCTTGTCATTTTTATTTTCTTCTGATAACACTTCCGTTTTTAATTGTGATCTTCAATTTCCCACAAATTTTCGAACCCGCCGTGACAGTATAGGAAATCCCAGTTTTAATTTTTTTCTCAATAAACGTAACCCATTACCTTTGTGTCCATGTTGGATTCAGGGGTTACAATATCGATCAAAATGGGTATTTTTAGTGAATTTTGATATTTTCATTACAAAACTACACTGCACTATAAACAACGATCATTCAATTTCATGAATAATTTCACTGTTGAGTGAAATTATTCGAGAAATTAGATGATTTATAGCAAGATGGTAAATCTTATTTGAAGAAGATCGGTTTTTAATTCATAAACTTTGTTAAACAATAAGAAATGGGAATTATTTTTTTAAAATTTGATTATTCACTTAGTTTTGTTTCATATTTATTCAACTTCATTTTATTAGTATTTCATTGACAGATGAATGTTCCGTTAAATAAAACTTGACATTAGTGTATTTTGATTAAATAAAAAATACAAATCAATCTTTTTCAAATAATAAGATTTAATATCTTGCATTGAGTGGATTTATTTGAATAATTATTTGCGGTGCATTGCAGTTTTGAAAGTAAAATGTCGAAATTAACCAAAAATACACACTTTGATCGATGTTGTAACCCCTATGTTCAAGATGGACACAAAGGCAAAGGACTACGTCTTTTATCAAAAAATTTGATGCTGAAATTTCCTGATCTTCCGATGGGTTCGAAAATTTGTTTTGATTGTAGGAACTTGAAAATCCCGATTAGAAATGAAAGTGTTTTATTAGAAGAGAATGAAAACGACGATGCGACAAATTCGTTGGACACCTTTCCTACCTTGTCTGTTAATGTTGATAATTTGAGAGTGAAATCGAAAAGAGAAGTGGAACTCGAAGAGATGCTCGATGAGCTGAAAAAAATTTTTCAAGTTTAGGGTTAAATGATCCAATGAGACTACAAATTTTAACTCTTGCTGTTTTGTCTTGGAGTGCCAAAAAAATTTCTGAAGAATTTGGTTGCTCGAAACAATTTGCTAAGAAATCAAAGGAATTGAAAGCTTCTAAAGGAATTTTGGGAGAACCAATATCAAGAGCTGGAAAAAAACTATCGAATGAAACAGTTACAAAAATTGTCGATTTTTATGAGAGTGACTCTATTAGCCGGATAATGCCTGGGGTAAAAGACGTTGTGTCAATCAAAATTGATGGTAAGCGAGTTCTCAAACAGACAAGACTGTTACTTTTAGATTTGAATGATCTTTATTCAACATTAACAAAATCGCATCCAGAGTTTTCTGTGAGTTTTAGCAAATTTGCGCAATTACGACCAAAATACTGTGTACTTATGGGAAATCGTGGAACGCATGCCGTATGTCTTTGTACTCACCACCAAAATTGCTATTTAATGTTAGATGCCTTTGACATTGAGAATCTAAGTAAGGATTCAGGGATCCCAATGAAAAATTACAAAGACTGTATGTCACAAATCATTTGTAAGAACGCAACTTCTGAATGTAACCTTGATGAGTGTGGACGTTGTCCAGGCACTAAGGACTTGTCAAACCATTTAGTGAAGTGTTTCGAAGATAATAATATCTTTCAAGTGATATTCAGTCAATGGACAGGAACTGATAGGTGCACTTTGAACACACACGTACTTGCTTCTGAAGAATTTATTGAAGAGTTATGTCACAAACTCTTAGATTTAAAATCGCACTCTTTCATTGCAAAGCAGCAAGCTCAATACTTTGAACATCGAAAAACTAATCTTAGTGATAATCAAGTGTTGGTAACTTCGAATTTTTCAGAAAATTATAAGTATGTGATACAGGATGCAGTGCAGGCTTTTCATTATAATAACGATCAGTGTACCATCTTTACTGTAGTATGCTATTTCAAACAGGACTCTAAATTAGAACACAAAAGTTTTGTTTTCCTATCCGATAGCACTCAACACGACACTTCTGCTGTTTACACTATTCAAGGTCATTTAATTCCGGAAATAAAGAAACTTTTGGAAGTGAAAAAAATAATTTATTTCAGTGATGGTGCTAAACAACATTTTAAAAACAGATTCCAAATTATTAATCTAGTAAACCATGAAGAAGACTATGGTATTAAAGCCGAGTGGCATTATCACGCAACAGCCCACGGAAAAAATGCTTGCGATGGCATTGGTGCCATTTTTAAAAGAGAAGCTGCAAGAGCTAGTCTTCTAGTAAAACCTACAGAAGCTATCACAGATGCAGTGAGGCTTTACGATTGGGCTAAAAAGCATTTTAAAACAATATCTGTTTTCTTTTATTCCAAAATGGAATACGAAAAAGTCAAACGAAAATTGAACAGAAGATTTAATGCCGCTTCAGCAGTTCCTCAAATACAAAAAAGCCATTCTTTCGTACCTTCAAACAAGAAGACTTTATTATTAAAAGGTACTCAAATGCTGAAACTGGTACCACCTTTTCTTATTAAAAATTAAATTTAATTGAAAATTCATAACCAGCTTCTTGTTCATTATAATGGATTTCTGTTAGTATAAAAAACAAAAAAAATTTGAAAAAGTTAAAAAAATGTAATGTGGGCATCATTTTGTATAAGATGACAGTGTCAACCTTGTGAAACACAGAGACCTTTTTTTTAATAATTCAAATTTTTTCAAATAGTCCACTATATTCATACCAATATTGACAATTTTAGGAAATTGACTTCAGATCCATCATCAGTGACTTCAAAAACCCTCAAATAACAAATTTTCATCCGAATTTTATTTCATTTTGTCAAGTTCATAATTAGTGACCTCAAGAACTTTTGAGCAAGAAGTTTCAGTCAAATTAGATCGACTTTTGAGAAATTTACCCCCATATTTAACCCCCAATTTAAAATTTTGAAAAGTGCCTCTCGGCATTTGAAAGTACACTCTATAAGCTAACTTTTAAGCCTATGACCAGCAATTTACATGCAAACCATTTTTGGAGAATAGGGGGGTAACGCTGACGAAGAATGCCTCATATGTTTTGATTATTTTTTCTCTTGTACAGGTTTGCGGTAGTAAATTACTTTTTCGAGGTGTGATGACACTTATAATAATTTGTAGAAGAAGCAACTTTACTGATTACAGACAAAACTCCAAAATTTGGGTGTTGAAAACACTTAAAAAATTTAATTTGTTCAATTTGTGCAAAAACATAGTTATAACAATTTTAATAAAGAGGTTCAAAATGTTAAGAAAAAATATTGAAAATATCAAATTGTGTTTTTATTCTTTCAAATTTCACTTAGAAAGTTTGATAAATTCAATTTAATATTAAATTACCGAGTGATAAAAAAACTTACAAAATCTTATCATTTTAAGTACTTCAAGTTATATTTATATAAAAACAAAAACTTGTTGAGAAAAATCTTCATCATACGACTGACGGAGAGCTAAATGTATCTTTATTCTTTTATTACCGAAAATAAATAAAAAAAGGTGCAAATTGTTGAGGGCTCATATCTTGAGAATCTACTCACTGTAAGTTGCTTTAATTCTCTTCACTGCATGCAAAGAATAACTTGTGCATTTAAATATAGTTTATCTTTAATTTAATATAAACTTAACACACTTTAATTTAAGATAACTTTATACTGCTTTTTACCGACTGATAATCTACACTGGGTTATAACGTGCTATCTGGTACACGGAAAAACCTTTAAGCAGCCTGCTCACCCGAAACTTATGCGTCAGTGCCACCATTAAACTTGTTCATCTGCACTCCCAAACTAGGTGACCCACGTGCCCAGTTATTATTTTCTAAACTTTTTGGGAAGTTTGTCTATCGAAAACGGTAACGCTACGCACTCAGTGGCGGGCGATCAGACTTTCCATGCAGTGAGAAGTGAAATACTGTGACAGTGGGGAGACAGACTTCTCAAAGGTTTTTCCGTGTACGTATTTACCGTAATTACATTTGTTAATTATACATTTACAGTTTGCACAATAATTTTAGAAAAATTTAGTACATATATGTGACGTGCCGCGACAAAAGGGACCTTAGCTGTTTTTGACAGAACTAAGATTAGAAGTATAAATAAATAAAAATGACCAATTTTCTTTACAAACTATTAATATTTAATTCATTATTATGTTCAATATTTTCAGAAAATATGCTTTTGATGTTAAATAATCAATAATAAATTTTTAATGAAGTTAAAAGTACTCTAAACATAACCTAAAATTCTAAGCAGCTAAGGTCAGTTTTGTCGCGGCACGTCACATATTACTCCTCACAATATAGTTTTAGCCTCATAATAAAGGATACACATCAGCTGATAATATTGAATCGTTGACAACTTGTTTTGAAGGAGATTTTTCTTTAATGTGCTCACTTCTTTCCAATTGTTGAATGCCATTAAGTGTAAGATCAATATTTCCAAATTTTGAAATACTGAATGCTACCCACATTTCTACAATTTGCTCCTCATCCTTACTGAATTCATGACATAATTCTATACCTACAAAGATTATTATTATTAAATTTATAAAAGATAAATTAATAAATATGATCTGCAAAACAAATAACAGAAGTAGAAAATAATGTAAAAGAAATAAAATTTAGTACAAAAATATAACAAAAATTATTAGCATTTGTTAAGAATGTTGAAATTTTATTATTACACATTTATATAAGCATTTAAAATAATAAATCAAATATTATTTCAAAGTTCATCATTAAGGTTACCTAAATATCCGATTATTATTAACAAATAATAAGGATATGGGATTATAAAATTAAATAAAAACTGACGCAATATGACGAATTTTCGATAAACTTTCAGTTTTTGTTTACCGTATTCTTCAATTTTCTTCGTAAGTAAAAATTATATCGAAAATAAAAACGCCATTTTGCCCATTTGGTAATTGTTTACTTATGCGGCTTTTCACAATTTTGCAAATTTTTTGTTAATTCTTTTTGGAAAAGCTTTCATTTAGCTAGAAAATGAAAAATTCATTGAGGGAAGACGAAAAAGTTCATAACTGGAAGTCAGGGATGGGAAACAAAATTAAAATTTTTGTTTTTTGCATATAACTTTCTCAAAACTAATAGTATCAAAAATTTCCTTTATAAGAGTTAAAGATCATGTCAAAAAACATCTTTTTTATTTTACACAATTTCTTTGTAAATTGAGTGTTTTTCGAGAAAATTCAAAAATCCGTAATAATGATGTACGGAAGAATAAGGTGCCTCAAGGAGAGACCAGAACAAACGCGGGCAGAGCCCGACGAAACTTGTTTCCTTTCCTTTTCTAATGCAGAAAGAGAGTCAAATTGACATTCTAGTTGGTACAGGGCCGCCAAGCCACAATGTATTGTATAGAAACGTTGTGTTTCGGAACCGGTCTACCGTCGCGCTACTGTCGCACTCTATACACACAAAGCTTATGTACGTGTTGATGACGTATCATACTGCTATGACGTGTCATGCAGGACGCTTCGTTCTAACCTATAAAGATTTTTTCTAAATTTTTGTGAATTTTGTTAGAATTTTTAAGTTTAAGATTAATGTTTAAAACTGTTATTAATGATTTAAAACAGGCCTGGGCAGAACACTGCTCCGGTTGCTCCGCGTAAGGGGAATGTCCCCCCACTCTCAGGCGCGCGCCTCCTTTCTCTTTCTTTCCCCTCCATACCTTTTCATATTCGTGTACGCACGTGGGCCTTAACTAAATCGCTCTAAGGATCCGTAAACATTATTCTTTTAAATTTATTTAATATATTTAAAAAAACTCATTTTTCACAATTTTTTTTTATTTTATAGTTTTCAAAATGTTGAAAAGAAAAAATGACAATATTAAAGATTGGGAAGAAAATTTTTTATTTCAAAAAATAGATGTTTTTGTATGTCTGGTCTGTAAAAATAAAATATATAGTGAAAGAAAATATAATTTGCAGAGACATTATGATAAAAATCATAAATCAGACTACGAAAATTGTGATAAAAAAATGAGATTGGAAAAAATTGCAGAATTAAAAAGCGAAATTTCTTTGACTTCAAATAAAACAAACGAGCCATCTTTTAGTAAAAATAAATCTTCTTACACTGAAAATGTGTCGATTTCATCGACAGGAGAAGTAAATAACAAGTTAAAACGAGAACAAATACTAGCTTCTTATGAAGTAGCTTTAGAAATTGCCAATCAAAAACAAAGCTTCTCACAAGGGGTTTTTGTAAAAACATGCGCAATAAAAATGGCAAATGTTCGGCTATTGTGACAGACGGGGCTCCAGCAATGGTAGATAAAAATGAAGGTTTTTGTGGGGACTTGATAAAAAATGAAATTCATTGCATTACAATACATTGCGTAATTCATCAATTAGCTCTTTGTGGAAAAATTGTAAAATTTTCTCATGCAATGAATTTAGTCATGTCAATTATTAATCTTCTTCGTGGTGGTAAGAAAGCTCTAACACACAGAAAATTAAAAAAAATTTTAATTGAAAATGATGCAGAATTCAAAGATTTGCCTCTGTATTGTGAGTCGCGTTGGCTAAGTGCAGGGAAAAGTTTAAAACATTTTTTTCATGTTCGGAATGATATTCTGCAATTTTTTAATCAAGGTGTAGTGAATAAGGATACTACAGAATTTGAAAAAGAGCTCACCGATAAGAATAATTTGAGTGAGATAGCTTTTTTTACTGATTTTACCGAACATTTAAATAAATTAAATCTGAATTTGCAAGGTAAAGACAAAACTGTGTGTGATCTATTTCATTTTATAAGTGGCTTCGAAATACAACTGGGCTTATTCAAGTTAGAATTATCCAAAGAATAATTTCACAATTTTCGATGCTGCCAAGAAATAAAAAATGAGTTCAATGATGTTGATTTTAGCGAATTCATTGATATTATAAACGAAGTTCAATTGGAATTTGTTTCTCGTTTCCAAGAATTATTAAATTTCAAAGAAGATATTTTACTTTTTAAGAACCCTTTACTTGTGGCAATCGAAAACCAGAAAGCTCATTTTCGTTTGGAACTTTGCAATTTACATGTGGACCCAAATTTTTCTTTAAAAAAGAGACTGGCATAGAATTTTTTAAACAACTACCGAACAATTTGTATCCAAATTTACGAAATTTTGCATTAAAAATTTAAATAAAAAAAAATAATAAATTAAAAAAATTTTTTTTTCTCATGTGATGAGAATGTAAAAAGAAAATTAAAAAAATGAAGTGATAACAAAAAGTAAAAGCAATGCAAATAAAAAATGTTAGATCAAGATAAAAATGTTAAATTTAAATTATAAAAAAAAATTAAAAACTAAAAAATAAAAACAATTAAAAAAAGAAAATTAAAAAAAATGATAACAAAAAGCAAAAGCAATACAAATAAAAAACTGTAAAAGATTACGGTATTATTAAGATATATTTACATGTGGATTCAAACTTTGTTAATTTCTCAAATTAAAATTAAATTAAAAATAATTTACGTAAATAGGGTAAACGCACCAATTGTCGAGGGTGAACCTATTCTCGAGTCAACAAATTCTGTTTTTGACTTAAACATGGAATTTCAATTTAAATGTAAAAAATACTTAATATTATGGTTTTTAAGTATTATAAATGTTAAAGATAGTATATTAATATTATAATTACAAATAAATTAAACAATTCAGGCAATATTTTTGGTTATTACCATGGTAACATCGACAAATGGATCAGGCTCGGCAATTGGTGCACTTACCCTATATTAAAAATATATTAAATAAATTAAAAAGAATAATGTTGACGGCTGCTTAGAGCGATTTAGTTTAGACCCACGTGCGCTCACGAATATGAAAAGGTATAGAGAGGAAAGAAAGAGAAACGAGGCGCGCGCCAAAGAGTGGGGGGGTAATTCCCCTCACCGGAACAGTGTTCTGCCCAGGCCTTAAACATATTTTAAAAATAGAAAACTAATTTATTTTGGTCTAACTTTAAAAAAATGTCAGTATTTTTAATTTTTGAGGTTAGAAAAAGCGCCATTAAAAACTTTAAGTTTTTCAGCTTCTGGATTGCGCGTACACGTAGAATACGTAACCGGTTATAATAATCTTACGGAATAGCAATATAACCGGTAATTCTAAAATAACTGATTATTCTAGAATAACCGATTATTCTAAAATAACCGGTTATTTTGAAATAACCGAAAAACGGTTAACCGTTTGCTGAAAATTTTCATAACCGGTTAACCGCACAGGCCTATTTATAATTGCGAGACTGTTAAAAAATTTTAAATAAGTTTAATATCTATTCTTTTTCTTTATGTGGCACAATAAAAGTTCCCAATCATTAACCTTGTAAAAACTGGTTTATTAATAAAAAAACCGTTCTTTTTAGAAAAGGGCCCATTTTGTCGATTTTTTATATTTTCTAATTAAGGGCAGAGGGGGGGTGGAATTAAAAATGTTTTAAATATTGGTTTTTCGTCTCTATGATGCCCTGGACTATAAACAATTCTTATCTGATTAACTTCCCAGAAGAACCAGAGATATAACAATTAATTAATATTGCAATATATTTAATTCAGTTTTTCGCGAAATGAGGGTTTTTGTATTCTAAAATTTGAAATTCTGTAACTCAGCGAATTTTGAATCAAATAAGTTGTAAAACCACTCAAAATTTTCCAAATTTATCCAAGAATACGCCCATATAGATAAATCCAATAGTGCTAAAATAGGCCCTTTTCATGTGGACGTGGACATATGAGCGGCAGGATTCTAGAAGGGCACGTAAATTTTTCTCAGATGATATCCAAATCCCCTAGACACTCAAAATTCAACTTTTTGATTTAAATATTTTAAATATACATCCTTATAAAAAATGTCATTGTGCATCTTTTTTTCTGGTTATTACAGTTTTCTAAATATTTGGGAAAAACTGGTTTTTCTAAAACTGAAAATTTAAGGAGGTTCTCCATATCTGGAATTGGCCTGACTAGTCGAAGCCACAAAAAAAAAGAAGAAGAAGGAGGAGGTTCTCCGGCTCCAGTGGTGCTCAGTTGCGCGCAACAAATTTTATACGAATCGACTACTCCTGCCACCTAAGTAGTAGTTGAGAACGATTTTGTGCTTTCTCTCTCTTTCTCAAACGAGTGACAGCAGTTGTCTCTCTTACCGCTTGACGCGTAATGAAAAATCAACCTGACTTTTCTACTTAAAAGTGCTCTATTAAAAAATTAAGCAAGGCTAACCCTCTTGAAACTGTTTCATATTATTCTATTCATTTGACTCTACAATATACTAGTTTTTTAAAAAAATTGTAAGAAAAGTTTGTCAGCAATTAAATAAATTGTCACATTTTCAAATGCTTCATGTGGAATCCTATGCAAATGTTGAAACTTTAAACCTAAATATTTACGTTTTTAGCATGGTAAAGGGTGTTGAGGTTTTTGCCACTTATAAAGTATACAAAAATTGATATTCTTCCAAAATTTGGTAAAATTTCGAAGAAAATTGACTTGCCGGAGAACCTCCTTAATGACATTTTTTACTTCAACTGGCGATATTTTGGACAATTAAAAATTTTTTTAATGAAACAAAGAGGAAAATATGTCGTAAGTCTTTCTTATTAACATTTTTCTTTATTAAGGGGATCCCACTTACCGACAATGTAGATCTTAAATGGTTAAAAATCTGCAACGACCGTTTCTTGGAAAATATAAGATATTATGACATTACAAATTTGGGTAATTCATTTTTTAACATAAATACACAGGATGAGTATTTTGTTTCTTGTATTTATTTAGAAAACTGTATTTTTAGAAAGTTAAATATGAACAGTTTCAAACATCCCAAACGGCAATACTTTACGAAAAAATTTTTTTTTATTTATTTCTGAATAGCTCAGTCTCATCCTTTGTATTTTCCTACAAAATTAAATTTTTCCAAATGGAAAAATGATTAATAAAAGTAAATCTGTTTCGATTTTTAATTTCAGACTAATCAGATTTCCATAGTGTTGGTCACCGCAAAACTCTGTTTTTTCGAAGGACTTTACTTTAACGGTACATAACTTTGGAACTTCTTAATATTTTTCACTTCTTTTTTTTATTAATTTAAATCTAAATGATGTACTTTTAGAAAAAAATCGATTTTTAAAAAAAGTTAAATGGTTTACAAGAAAAAAATTCTTGAAAAAATGTCAATTTTTTGACGTTACAACTGCGATTGCCCCCTTAATAAAGAATAAAACTAATAACAATTTTGATTATAAAGAAAATAACTTTTGTCCAACGCCTTCGGGGAAATGGAGTCATTGTGCACTAGGCACCAGTGGAGAAATGTACCTTATATCTCCACTGGCCGTTTGTCCAGTGGAGAAATGAGCGGTGAAAAGAGTAAAGGCACATTATGTGTGGTTATTTCGGTTCCATATCACTATAAATAAATCATAAAAATCTATTCTAATTTGCTTTAACTTTGTTAAATTTTGTCCTAAATAAGTAATTTATAACTAAAAATTAAAATTTTGAAAAATTAATTGTATTATTAATATGTTAAGTTCTGACAATAAATGAATAAAATTATTATAATTAGTATGAAAAATTAATAGAAAGTGTTTTTCAGTTGTTGGACAAAGTAATATGTGCAATTCGTGGCGAACAGCGATTTTCGCTCGCATGATTGCTGCTCTCGCTGCGCTCGAGCAGCAAACTTCAAGCTCGCGAGAAATCGCCCTTGTTCTCCACTCGTTGCACAATATACTATATTTGAAACGAAAATTATGAAATACTTGAAACTCATTTATTTGTTCATTTATTTATTTCACTTAAATATTTCATTTATTTAATACAAATAAAAAATATTTCGACAAATAAATGTGTTATTTGGATCAGCCCGAGTTCTCACCAAGTCTCAGTGGCTGTGTGGCTTAAATAGGTGCGTTTATAGGCTTGCGGTCAGCGTTATGGGCGGCGGGACGTGAGTTCGATGCCACATGCGAGCGAATATTTTTCATTCTTCGTTTTAAGCGTTATATAAAATAATAAAATTGTTGTGTTGTGAATAAAAACTGTGTGAACATGTTTATAAATAATGTTGAAAGTCTGTTAAAAAATCAGTTAATATGTATAATATAATAAATAAATGTAGTATAATATATTAATAAATGTAAAAAAAACTAAATATTTAAAAAAAATTTTTGTATTAAATATAGAATAAAATAATTTTCATATTTGATTCAAATAATTATTTATTAGCTTGAAATATTACATTTATTTGATTTGAATAATTTAAATAATTGATTCAATTAATTATTTATTGGTTTGGAATATTCCATTTATTTGAATTGAATAATTTGTATTTCATTCAAATAAATAGTTATTTGATGCGATAAAATCAAATATTTAGGTCAAATAAATATGTATTTGGTTCAAATACACATTTATTGGATTATAACCAAATAAATGATTTATTTGGATCAAATAATTTTTATTTGATTCAAATAAATTTTTTTTTTAGTGTACTATCTAATAATTATTATCAATAATGGAAATAATTTCATTTCCGAAGCCTTTTCAACATATCTTCAATAGGATTTCTATTTGAAAATTAAACTTTTAAGGTTTTTTCGAACTCAGAAATTTTTTAAAAATAGTATCAGAAAGTACAATATTTTCTTGTGATTATATGCAATTTAAAAATTTTTAGACCTCACACGGAAAGAAATTTGGTAAAATAATGTCAGTTGAGAAACCGATAGTTTTAAGATCAATAGGCCAATAGAATTTAACCATCTAACGCGAGTAATATTAATATGAAAACATGAAAATATTCTGAAAGAGATTCAGATTGAAAAAAAGCAAAAGCCAGTTGTAAAATTTCCATCTATTTGATGTGAAAAATGCTCGTAGGCCTTATTACAGTTTCATCTCAAGTCACCTGTTACTATTCCATCGGCCACCACTAATTTTCAGGCTAAGTTTGTACAACACAAACTAACTTTTATATACCTGTATGACACACATTACACACAAGCAATACATTTGCTGACGGTGAGGTACGAACGCGAACGTTCGTGTGTATGTGTTGATGCAGGTATATAAAGGTTAGTTTGTGTTGTACAAACTCAGCCTGAAAATTAGTAGTGGCCGATGGAATAGTAACAGGTGACATGAGATGAAACTGTAATAAGGCCTACGAGCATTTTTCACATCAAATAGATGGAAATTTTACAACTGGCTTTTGCTTTATTTCCATCTGAATCTCTTTTAGAATATTTTTTTTATATTAATATTACTCGCGTTAGATTCAAAAAAAATGTTTAAACTTTGTCTTATTTTAGGTTATAATTCCTTCTGCTATTTAATTTGCCCATATATTATTTGTGAAAAAGAGACTAATTGTTGCTTTTATAAATAATCAAATTTTACTTATTGACTTGAGTAAAAATTCACTTTGAATGTATTAAATTTACAAAAATGTAAGCCATCGGAAAATTCTTTTACAATGTACAATAAATAAAGTTGTCTGGTAGGTATAGTAAACTCCTTTCAGGTTAAGATTATTTTTTTTGTTTATTATTAAAAATGGTGACACAACAAACCAGTTATAAGAATTCAAAAAAATTTTGTAACATATACATTCAAGCACAGAAAAGATTATGAAAATATCAAGTATCTTATATCTTAGATTGTAACTAAGTAGATCAATTCTCTTAAAAATAAAAGCAATATAATTTTTATTAAAAACTTACATTTTTTGAGAGCATCATCACTTTCTATATTACATCCCACATTATGAAATTGTTCTTTTAATGTTTCTTCTGTTATCATTGTTCTTCCTTTAGTTTAACAAATACAAAAACAACTTTTTTCTTCCTCTGTAATTGACTTATTTCATTATAAACCTTATAAACTGACAACTGCTACACATACATTACTTCCTTCCCGCCAAAACAAGTAAAGGTGCATATACACCTTTGTTTTGCAAACTCCCAATATTTTTTTAAGGCCTTTCTCCACTAGGATCCCAAAAATTACGTCAGGGTGCAGTTCCACGCCCCCGCCAGTTTTTGAGACGCATGATTTTCCCCTAATCGCCAAGTGGTCGAATGTTCAAATGGTCGAATACCAAATCGTCGAATCGTCATTTTGTCGAATGCTTAAAACGTCGAATTGTCAACTGGTCGAATGCTAAAAACATCGAATCGTCAAATGGTCGAATGTTCAAAACATCGAATCGTCAAATGGTCGAATGCTAAAAACGTCGAATTCTCAAATGATCGAATGCTAAAAACATCGAATCAGCAAATGGTCGAATGTTCAAAACGTCGAATGGTCATTTCGTCGAATGCTCAAAACGTCGAATTGTCAACTGGTCGAATGCTAAAAACATCGAATCGGCAAATGGTCGAATGTTCAAAACGTCGAATCGTCAAATGGTCGAATGCTAAAAACGTCGAATTCTCAAATGATCGAATGCTAAAAACATCGAATCAGCAAATGGTCGAATGTTCAAAACGTCGAATGGTCATTTCGTCGAATGCTCAAAACGTCGAATCGTCAAAAAGTCGAAAAATTTGCTTGGTTTAAATTAATGTTAACTTACATCAAACAAATTTTTCGACTTTTTGACGATTCGACGTTTTGAGCATTCGACCATTTGACGATTCGACGTTATGAGGATTCGACGAAATGACGATTCGACGTTATGAGCATTCGACGAAATGACGATTCGACGTTTTGAACATTCGACCATTTGCCGATTCGATGTTTTTAGCATTCGAACAGTTGGCAATTCGACGTTTTGAGCATTCGACGAAATGACCATTCGACGTTTTGAACATTCGACCATTTGCTGATTCGATGTTTTTAGAATTCGATCATTTGACGATTCGATGTGTTTAGCATTCGATCATTTGAGAATTCGACGTTTTTAGCATTCGACCATTTGAACATTCGACCACTTGGTGATCAGGGGAAAATCATGCGTCTCCAGTTTTTGTTGAGCTAAGTATTTATGGAGAGTCCACAATAGGTGCAAAAGACAAGGTGGAAGTACACTCAGATGCATTAATGATGTCCTTCCGGTTTGACGGTAATTTGCAAAGGCATATGATTTCTGTCAAAATGTTTTCAGTTCATGACATATGAAAACTTTCGTATGTTACGAACTAAGGAATATTTGATAGAAATGACACAACTTTCCAAATTTCCTTTAAACCGGAAGGATAGCATTAATGCATCTGAGTGTACAAGTTTTTTTTGTTGATTTAATGGTTTTTGCAAAGCAGATAGCCAAAACACTGGGTGTTTCTGACATTCGCTCTCTGAGCGCTCTGAAACTACGAAACATGATTGGTTGGATTAGGGGAATTGTGGATTTTGATTGGCTACAACTCTAACTCGACAGTTTCGTACTCTGCTCTCACGCTCCGTATATCTCCATGGAGCGAAAAAGCAGAGCACGAAACTGTCGAGTTAGAGTTGTATAGGGATGCACGATACCTCAAAAAAGAATCGATTCTTTTCAAAAAGTATCGAGGAATCGAGTACAATACTAATAGCGTTCTTTTTTAATATAAAATAATAATAAATAATAGTATTGAAACATAATAACAAAATGATATTATTATTAATTTAAAATCTTAAGTAATTGTAAAGAATGAAAGCATTTTTAAATAAGTATATTATAATAAAATTTCTTTACAAGATTTCAATCCGTATAGGTTATGATGTGTTGCAAAAGATTTAATTTGATGAAAAAAGTTCACACTACAATTACTAATTAAAATATAAATGTTATTTTTTATAATACATTATCATATAATATATTTTAACAATTTCTTACCATCATTTACAGTTTTCATCCTTTACATTTATTAATTAAGTGGAAAAAAGCACTCAAAATAAAAAAAAGTTAAAATCTTTAAAATTAAAAACACATTACTCGATTCTCCCACAAATAAGAATCGAAAAAAGTATCGATTCTCAAGATGGAATCGGTGCGATTCCAAACAGCATCGAGTAGAATCGTCCATCCCTAGAGTTGTAGCCAACCAAAATCCACAATTCCCCTAATCCAACCAATCAGGTTTCGTAGTGTCATGAGACGCGGTAGCCTTCTGCGCAGACTACTTTTAATTTACCTCCTGGTGGTAATTCAGCATAAATATTAAACACTGATTTGTTTATACATATATGAATCAATAAAATGAATATATATTTTTTAATTACCACCTGTAGGTAATATGCGCAGAAGGCTACTGCGGCTCATGACTTATCAGCCTCTTTCTGAAAACCAAACCATTACGTACCCCCAATACCGGAGTTATGGCACGGTCACACCTCAGCTGCCTGCCTGCCTGCGCAGGCAGCCGCCACGGGAGTAGGAGAGAGGAGACGAATAATTTAAATTGTCTGACCCTCTTACTCTTATGTATTGCCATGACGACCTGCAGGCAGGCAGGCAGGCAGCCGAGGTGTGACCGTGCCATTAGACCTCCTCTTTCAAGTCTTCTTGGTTAAAACCATGCAAAATAGTTGCGCGCGCAACGTTTTCTCGCCTGAGGGGCTTTCTACAACAGCTTTTTTTCATCGACAAGAGCAAAATAGAGACGCATGATTTTCCCATAAGGTTAAGTCCACAATAGGCACTTTTCTTAAAGCGATGCATACCCTCTACATCGATTTCTATTGTTCGAACAATGGAAACCGATGTAGAGGGTATGTATCGCTTTAAGAAAAGTGCCTATTGTGGACTCAACCTAATCGCCAAGTGGTCGAATGTTCAAATGGTCGAGTACCAAATCGTCGAATCGTCATTTGGTCGAATGCTCAAAACATCGAATTCTAAAATGATCGAATGCTAAAAACATCGAATCGTCAATTGATCGAATGCTCAAAACGTCGAATTGTCAATTAAGCGAATGTTCAAAACGTCGAATCGTCATTTCGTCGAATGCTCATAACGTCGAATCGTCAAATGGTCGAATGCTAAAAACGTCGAATCCGCATGTGGTCGAATGCTCAAAACGTCGAATCGTCAAAAAGTCGAAAAATTTGTTTGATGTAAGTTAACATTAACTTAAACCAAGCAAATTTTTCGACTTTTTGACGATTCGACGTTTTGAGCGGTCGACCATTTGACAATTAGACGTTTTTAACATTCGACGAAATGACGATTCGACCACTTGGCGATTAGGGGAAAATCATGCGTCTCCAAAATGCAACGGTTCCAACTTCAGTCTGCATTGTTGCGTTAAAGTTGCTTCTACAATAACTTTTTTTCCATCGACATGAGCGAGAAAACGTTGCGCGCGCAACTATTTTGCATGGTTTTAACAGTGTATTTTGTTCATGTCGATGAAAAAAAGTTGTTGTAGAAGCAGCCTGATGCTCTTGTCATTGTGACAGGAGGCCTTCAGGTTGGTTCCAGAAGGCTGCTTCTACAACAGCTTTTTTTTCATCGAAATCAGTGTATAAACGTTGCGCGCGCAACGTTTTCACACTATTTTACATGGTGCATTTTGCTCTTGTCGATAAAAAAAAGCTGTTGTAGAAAGCCCCGAATGGACTTGACGCAAACGCAACCCCATTTCATTAGCATTGGGACGCGTCGCGTCTACGTTGCGTTTTGGCTCATTCTGGAACCAACCTCAGAGTGCAGTCCCATGCTGGTAGAATAGTGGAGTAGTGTAATAGATTTGACCTATCAAAATAAGTGTTAAAAAATCCAGTCGTCTGATTGGTCAAAACTGTTCCACTATTCTACTAATCTACCACCATGGGACTGCACTCTAATGGAACGGTCACAGCTCGGCTGCCTGCCTGCAGGTCGTTATGGCAATACATAAGAGTAAGAGAGTCAGACAGTTTAAATTATTCGTCTCCTCTCTCTTACTCTTGTGGCGGCTGCCTGCGCAGGCAGGCAGGCAGCCGAGGTGTGACCATGCCATCAGAGTGCAGTCCCATGCAGTGTTGGGAAGTCACACGTCACTCGAGGTTTTTGACGTAGAATACCTGGTTTTCTACATATGTAAAATACGTATTTAACCCCCTTCCCAAAAAATACATTGTGTATAAAATTTTTGAAGTAAAATACGAGGTATATTACTGTAAAAAACCACGTAATGGTATTTTACGCGCCCAACACTGGTCCCATGCTCGTAGAATAGTGGATTAGTGTAATAGATTTGACCAATTAAAATAAGTGTTTAAAAAATCCAGTCATCTGATTGGTCGAAACTGTTCCACTATTCTACCACCCAAGAAGACTAGAAACTCCAACTCCGGTAATGGGAGTACATGCCGAATACGTAAGAATACGGTTTCACGAAAGAGACGGAGTAAACTGTACAAGTCCTGAGACGCGGTAGCCTTCTGCGCTGACTACTTTTAACTTACCTCCTGGTGGTAATTCAGCATAAATATTTAACACTGATTTGTCTACAACAGCTTTTTTTCATCGACAAGAGCAAAATGCACCATGCAAAATAGTTGCGCGCGTAACGTTTTCACACTGATTTCGATGAAAAAAAGCTGTTGTAGAAGCAGCCTAAAGCTGCGGTTATGGCATGGTCACACCTCGGCTGCCTGCCTGCCTGCGCAGGCAGCCGCCACGAGAGTAAGAGAGAGGAGACGAATAATTTAAATTGTCTGACTCTCTTACTCTTATGTATTGCCATGACGACCTGCAGGCAGGCAGCCTGCAGGTTGTAACGTAACAAGAGTAAGAGAGTCAGTAACTTCAAACTTCTCCCTTACTCTCGTTGCTCCAGCCTGCAGAGGTGTAACCGCAGCTTTATACAATATGCTTATTCCTATTCTATGTTTAATATATTTTTCATGGTCCTTTTCTCAGCCATTTTGGTTGGTTGTAGACGATAATTTTAGTTTCATCTAAAAAATATAAAGTTTAGAAGGTATGGATTTCTAATTTATAAATTTTTTGAAGTTTTGTAAACAAATTTTTTTATAGTTTTTGATTTATTTCATTATTGAGATCTTAGAGGTTAACTGTATTTGCTTTTTAACTATTAAGTGAATTGGTGAACTACATTATTTTGACAAACACGTGGCTTTGGAAATGTTTATTGTTCATATGTTAATAAATCACTTTAGTTTGTAATAGTTACAAGTTATATTGCATTACAACATAATTTCATAATTGTTTAATAAATATTGCTCGTTAATAAATTACCTAATATAATATTTATTTTGAGGTATTGACTTTAAGTAAATTCTTTTATAGTTGTAACACATACTTCCGTGCAAAGCTAACCACTCTCATGTTGGTTCTCTAAAGTAACCGACTGCTTTTTTCATAACCTCACCAACACTCTCTTCAACTTGTTTTCCATTTAAAAAATAAATTATTTACAATGTAATATAAAAAAATAAGCCTTATCAATAGTGACTGATTATAATTTGTGTTAAGATTTTCTTGCAAATAGTAACCTTTAAATTTGCATGGAAGTATCCAACAGTATTAGTTTATTGTGAACATTTGAAATAATATTTTTTGTTTAATGATTTATTTTATTATATATTGCAAGTTTACGAGATCAATTGTTATTTTAGATAGATAAAAGTTATCATTTTTATATAACAACAAAATCCTTATAATATTTTGGAATTATTTGTTGTGATTTAAATGAATGTCGAATTACACGCTTCTTGTAATTCTCCAAACGTCGATCATCATATATGAAAATCAGCAAAATATCCATTTTTATATTACAATTTCACAACACATTAGTAAATTAAAAATTTCTTGTTATTTTATTTTTAACACATAATTTAATACTAAAGCTTTTTGATCTGTACATTTTAAAAGTTACTAATTTATTTTGCAATTTATTCCTCAATCTAAAAGTGTTAATTAGTTATAAAAAAATTTTTTAATTTAAATATTCATTCTATTGAAATTATTGTTCTCATTTTTAGATGCCTTCTGTGACTTTAAAAGACGTCGATCAACATGAGTTTGTCAAAACATTTGCCAGCTTCTTGAAAAAGTAAGTAACTAATACTCAAAATTCATTTTATTTAAATATCTTTATACGAAGTGGCTATTTCGCCCGTCAGTGAAAATAGGTATATGATTACTAATTAAAAATATTTGTAAATTTTTCTTTCCTTTTTTATTTGGAGGAGAAAGGAATCATCTACCTTAAATTTTTTAGAATTAAATATCACTTACTAATAAAAAACATATTTCCAACCCAAGGTGGATGACTCCTTGCTCCTCCAAATAAAAAAGAAAAAAAAATTACAAATATTTTTAACTAGTAAATCATATACCTATTTTCACTAACGGGCGAAATAAACTATTTCTCTTATTTCGCCCGTTTTTTAATTAGTATGCACTTTTTTGACAGGCGAAATAAACTATCTTTCTTATTTCGTCCGTTGACTGGCGAAATAGCCACTTCGATCTTTATATTATATTGGAATAGTTAATCGACGCTTTCGGTTCACGTTACATAGCTTTCTGTTCCATTTTATTGAAAAGTTGAAATAATATAATTCTTATTCACGATTGTCTGGAATATAATTCCAGGCATGACAGTCCCCTTTTCTCCTCTTTTTTTCAATTTTATCACCTTAACCCCTTTTTACCGTTTTCTAATTAAAAATAAAAAAAAAATATTGAAATACATTTCTAAGTGTAATCATAAAATTTAGACTCAATAATTTTTGAATTCAGTGCGGTTTATTTTTTATTTCGATTTTTCATCCTAGAACATAATAATATATTAATATCTTTTTTACTGTTTGTCATTTAAATAATATAATAACGTATAAAAATGCAGTGCTCTATACACAAACAACAATAGTTACGAAGATGTTAAAACAAATTACACATGACGTGTGATGATTTAAAGTTATTTATATTTGGAATTAGTATTTTTTATTAAAAACAATAAATAATTTTTGATATATTTCAATTTATATTCATAAGTTGTTAGTTAAACATTACCATGAACACTATTACTTATAAATTTAAAACGTTTAACCATTAATAGAAATTTAATATTATTTTTATTGTAAAACGACTTTATAAATAAAATAACTTTTAAAACATACAAGATGCCATTTTATCCTTTGTCACATTCACTGAGTTAGTAGAAAAATGTACACTTCGAATTTTGGTTGAGAAAAAGGGACACCTTGATTTTTAGTTGAAGAAAAGGACACCTCGAAAATATTAATTTTACATGAATTTTGTTTGGTGATCAAATGTGTAATTTAATTGTTTTATGAGATTTTAACATCAAAATTTGTAGTATTGCATTACACGTAGTATCCCCAAACAAAAATTAATTTAAAATGAATATATTCGAGTCGTCCTTTCCTTCAATTAAAAGCGGGGTATCATCCTTTTCAACCAAAATTCGAAAAGTATTTTTTTTTCCACTAACCCAACGAATAATCTACATATTTTAAACTATTTTTTAAGACGTCTTAGAAATTTTTTTAAAAGGTCGAAGGTCTATAAAAATAAAAACAAAACTTTCCTTTTTATTTTTTTTAGTGAAAGTTTATACAATTTTATAATAATTAAAAATAACCAAATTAAGGATAATTAAATTTACTATTAAAAATTGTTATAATTTTATTTCATGCACTTTAATAGAAATGGCAGCATTTTAAAAATGTGGTTTATTTCCATCAAAAAATAATTTTCTACACCGTTAAAATTCAATTTTTTAAACAAACACTCCGTTTTGAAAATATGCTTATTTGTTTAAAAGAAAATTTTAACTTTTTTTAAAAACAAAAAAATATATTTTTCAAAATCATTTTTTTAATAAAATAAACCTTATTACATTAGAAAATATTCATTTTAAAAAATTCTATAGTTACGTGACAACAAATTTGAATATCAAAATTGTATAAACAAACAAATTTAGTGCTTATAATTGAAATGAATATGGCATTTCTAAATTTTAGTTTCTTTTAGTCAATATCTTCCTTTAAACAATTTTTAAATTAATACATTGTAGAAACCCAAAAATGTTATGAAACTGAAGTTATCAACTTTTATGCCATGAAAATTTTTTCTTTTACTAATTGTTTTTTAATGTGAGAAGCCCTTTAAAAAATTGCAAGTGCATCCATATTAAAAATAAACACTGATTTCCTTGCCTTAGATCCTCTCACAATTTTTTTAAATGACTTTTCACATTAAAATAAATAATTACTAAAAGAAAAAATTGCTTATGCGAGCTGAGGAGATAATAATAATCGTAGGTAACTTCACTTTCATAAAATGTTATTAAGATGTTTAAAATACTTGTTTAATTGTGAAAAATTCTGAACTAAACTAAATTTTTAAATTTAAAGAGAGTTGCTCCTAAGATTTGCTCCTCACCTTTCTTCGGAGCGTATCTAAAATAATCTCTCAAATTTTAACTAAAATTTTTGTTATTAATAAAATTAAAAATTAATAACTTATTTTATTAACAATTTACTTAAAGAATATTATATTTTTTGTCGTAATTAGCTAAAAACATACCAAAACAATTTTATTTTTGGGTCTGGAATTTTTTAAAAAATGGTCTGGAAAACCTGGAAAAGTCATGGAATTTTAAAATCGTTGTTTTGTGGCAACCCTGTATCTTTCCTTGTAAATTAGTATTTGTTATTCGAGAAAATTGTAATACTACACCATAAGAAAAAAAAATCTTCATTTTAGCGGATTCCTTTTAACTGAATGCATATTTTCCTTTATATAATATTGTGTCAAAAGTAATAGTCTTCTCATGATGATTCCCATCTCCCATATTATTTGACAATTGTGGCAATAAACTGACAAGAAAATTAATTTCTAATGGGCGATTCCACGCCACTTCGACAGTGTTTTGGAGTAAGTAACTGGATTTTAATGAAACTCTGGGATTTTAATCTGTATATAAAAATAAATATTTTCACCAAAAATCAAGTCAAAATATTCGCTACTTTTTGAGATAGCAAAATTTTGAAAAAATTTTGAAATCGTTGTATCTTCCATATAACTTTATAAAAACTAAAAATTTTTTTTTGTAAAAATTCAGGATGAAAAAACGAACAAAAAATGTTCAGAATGTTTTTATAAAATTTTGTTAATTAACAAAGTTATTTAAATAATATTACGTAACTTTCAAGCGGCCGGATCAAATTCTATTGTTTACAGTGGAAAATTAACTTGATTATCTAATATTTCATTTTTCAGAAGAAAATTCATATACCACCAAGAACTTTTTAAATTATTTAACATTTCATTTTGCACTCAAACAATATCACTCACAACAAACAGACGACTTACGCTGCGCGCGCATCTTTCGTTTGATTTAGTGGAAGACATTTTTTCTAAGACCAGATAAAAGATGCGCGCGCAGCATAAGTCGTCTGTTTGTTGTGAGTAATACTGTTTGAGTGCAAAATAAAATGTTAAATAATTTAAAAATTTCTTGGTCGTATATGAATTTTCTTCTGCAAAATGAAATATTAAATAATCAAGTTAATTTTCCACTTTAAACAATAGAATTTGATCTGGCCGCTTAAAAGTTAAGTAAAATTATTTAAATAACTTTGTTAATTAAAAAAATTTTATAAAAACATTTAAAACATTTTTTGTTCGTTTTTTCATCCTGAATTTTTACAAAAAAAATTTTTTAGTTTTTATAAAGTTATATGGAAGATACAACGATTTCAAAATTTTTTCTAAATTTTGCTATCTCAAAAAGTAGAGAATATTTTGACTTGATTTTTGGTGAAAATATTTCTTTTTATATACAGATTAAAATCCCAGAGTTTCATTAAAATCCATTTGCTTACTCCAAAACACTTTCGAAGTGACGTGGAATCGCCCAATGTGCCAAATTAAATGTTTTTAATAAAATAAATATAATTACTGATTATTAATTAATAAATTTATTTATTTATTTCACTTTAATAATTGAATGTTTTTGATATCAGAATTAAAAATAATTGTTTTATTATTTACCACCAAAAAATAAAAATATTCTACATTCAAGTGAAATACTTTTGTTTTGAAAAGATATTAGAAGAGGATTTTTCCTCCGAATATATTATTTTTTTAGGTGTAAAATTAACATTTTTTAAATGTCCATTGATTATTTATAGACTGCATTTCTTTGGATAAAAATTTAGAAATTTAAATATACTAATACATGGGTAATATAAATTTTATTGTTGTTTGGTATAATTTTGTCCATTTTTTACTTTTTTGGGGGATGAAAAGTACTGTGATGCCTGTAATTCCTTTTATAAGTTTCGCATATTATAAATCTTTTTTAACTTTTTGTGTAACAAAAGTCAGATAATCATGACAAAGAACTACATTACATTAATAGATATAGGAACTTTATGCTTGAGCATAAAAGCATAAATTTAAAAAATGTTATATATTGTTAAGATTCTCATTAATAACTACTATTTAACAAAAATATTTGCAATTTGGAAAATAATTTATTTATAAAAAATTAATAAATTTATAAATATTGACGATAAAAGTCACAATCCACATTTAAAAACTGGCGGTAATAAAATTAATTTACTCGGTATGTTTCGTAATTTGTCGTAAAACTTCAGATCACAATAATTAGAGGGCAATGCTGAATTACTGTTTTGTCTTTAGTTCAGCGATTCTTTAAATGATGTTTAAATAATACTTTTAAAATGTTAAATTATAAAATATTTTTAGTATCTTTGATACTGATTGTAATGTGTAATACTAGCACTATAAAAGCCCCGAATTTAATTTGGTTTTATGAAAGTATTAAACTTTTTGAATTGACTACAATTTTTTATTTTACAAATATCCAATTTCAGGCATTTTTTTCCCCAATATTATTAAATGATGTGAAAATGTTTTAATATTTTGTTATTTCATAATTTCTTGTAAAATTTATGAGATTTATTTAGTAATATTAAGTTTAAGTTAAAATTTCTAAAAGGCAAAGCATAATTGAAGCATAAATTAGCACTTTTAAGAGCATAATTGTAGTATAATTTCTATTTTTTCAAGCATAATTAAAGCATAATTACAAGTTTTTTAAGAGCATAAATGGCCTTGCTGAAAAGCATAAAGTTCCTGTCCCTACTTATTCATGTTCATGTACATTAAAGTACAAAAAAAATAATCAAGCTAGAGATGCAGTGTTTATTGCGATACAGAGATAACATCTTTTTATTTAACCACTTTGGCGGCATGGCGTTCCAATTGGTGTTCCATGAGTAAGTGGCAGAAGCGGCAAAAAAATACGAAAATGGCGTTCCTGTTTAAACTTGATTCCTAAACTCTGTAAACAAATTAAGTTTACCAAACCAAATGTTATTTATTATTTGAGATGAATGAAAATGAATAGGACAAGAAAAAATTATTTTTTAGAGATCTTAAATGGTTTTAAAAAGGTTTTAATGTAGCCAATTTTTAATACTTTTTACGAATGGCGTTCCAATATTCACCCAAAATAGTTCACAATTTTGAATCCGCCTATTTGAATTTTCGAAAATCCATTTAAGATTCATAATCTCAAATAATAAATAACATTTGGTTTGGTAAACTTAATTTGTTTACAGAATTTAGGAATTAAGTTTAAATAGGAACGCCATTTACGCATTTTTTTGCCGCTTCTGTCATCTACTCAAGCGACGCCAATTGGAACGCCATGCCGCTGAAGTGGTTAAGAATCACTGAAAAAGTAAAAATCATTTTTATAGCCTAAATTATAAACTAAAATTATAAAAATATTTCAACTTTTAACTTACCAGGTCACATTTGAAATAGAAATCTGATTTTACTTTTTTCGATTGTCCGGATAAGTGCCTGCATTTTTTAATCTGGATAATAGACTCTCTACTGTATTTGTTACTCTCATTTGATATTAATTAATTATTAAATATATTAGTAAGCATATTTGTGTCTCAAGAAAACAAAAATAATTAAAAAATTTTTTAGGACAGGAAAAGTCAAGTGCCCGGAATGGGTTGATATTGTTAAATCAGCACGCTTTAAGGAATTGGCACCATATGATCAAGACTGGTTTTACATTCGGTGTGCTGCTGTAGTGCGTCACATATATATTCGCAGCCCAATTGGTGTAGGTGCTGTGACAAAGATTTTTGGAGGTCGTAAACGAAATGGAACACACCCGAGTCATTTCTGTCGATCGGCTGGAGGAGTTGCCAGGAAAGTTTTACAAACTTTAGAGTCACTTAAATTAATTGAAAAATCAACATCAGGTGGTCGTGTACTAACTAGTGCAGGGCGTAGAGATCTTGATCGTATTGCTGCACAAATTAAAGCTAAAAGTAAGAAACAAATGAAGTTACAAGAAACACTTGTTTTATAAGTTGTATTTTACAATAAATACATTTAAAAAAATTATGTTTTTTTAATTTATCTTTAGAATTTGTTATTATTTTTTTGAAAATTGAATAGTGACTTTCGATAAAGGCTCAACTCGGTTTATTGGAATTTTACGGAAGAGACAAAAAACTGTTTATTTTAAACAGCTTTGATTAAAAGAGTCCAGCTTTTTTTCGTAGGAACTACACGGAGAGAAAAAGCAAGCCTTTTTAGTATGAGCAGGGTTCACGCTAGAAATCTACGCTTAAAGCAAGAATTCAACTGTTTCTGATATGAGAGTATTTCATAGTTCAAGAGCGTGTCAAACATACTCTCATAGAAAGAAACTGATACTCGAAAAGCTGCAGCGCCACGCGAGAAACGTAAGAAACACAAGCCTACTACGATTGCAAGAGTTTCATGCTTTTTCGGTATGAGACTCCTGGAACGGACGATTAAGACATACTGAAAAAGTATGAAACTCTTGCAATCGGAGTACTTTTGTGTCACCTACGTTTTCCGCGTAACGCTTCTTACTGTGAGAGTATGAATGTCACAACGTTTAAGCATGGAATACTCTTATGATAAAATGCCATAAACTTTTACTTCAATAGTAGAATTTTCGTACTGAAATAGCGCCAAAAATGCATTAAACCTGCGCCTCTTCATACTATAAACGCTTGTTTTTTCTCTCCGTGTAGATGCTATTTTATATGAGAAAATGATAAAAGAATTGAGGAGCTGGATTCTAGAACAGTGAGCAGTGAGCGCCTCTGAGCCACTCATTACCACCTGACTGGTATTAGCGCTTGCGTTCCGAGTGAAGAGCCTGTTCTAGAATCCAGCTCCTTAATTGTTCTTATTAACAGTGATTTTATAAAACTGGCACCCAGTTATTTTTTTATGAAGTTGCACTTTGCGCCCAGTTATCAGGAATTTAATTTTCCAAAATATCATATTTGTTTAAAACAAATAAATATTTAACTTTAAATTTTAATTTATAAAAGTAAATGGCTGCCAGTTTCAGCTTCATGTGATTTTGAGAAAATTGATATTATACTTGTCAGAGTTGAGCCCTTTCGAAATTCATTCAATCTTATGATTTTTCGATAAATTATCTCCCTTAAAAGTTATTTAAAATTGAAGTTTAACGCTGTGTAAATTTTTGTATTTTTACAGCATAATTATTATTGACTGCATCCATATTAATGCTAAATATTTTCACAATGAGATATGTTATTCTACTCGAAAAAAAAAGAAATACGTTTTTTAATTTTTGATATATCTGGGCAATTCCACGCCACTTCGACAGTGTATTGGAGTAAGCAAATGGATTTTAATGAAACTCTGGGATTTTAATCTGTATATAAAAATAAATATTTTCACCAAAAATCAAGTGAAAATATTCGCTACTTTTTGAGATTGCAAAATTTTGAAAAAATTTTGAAATCGTTATATCTCCCAAATAACTTTATGAAAACTAAAATTTTTTTTTTATATTAAATAATCAAGTTAATTTTCCACTTTAAACAATAGAATTTGATCTGGCCGCTTAAAAGTTAAGTAAAATTATTTAAATAACTTTGTTAATTAAAAAAATTTTATAAAAACATTTAAAACATTTTTTGTTCGTTTTTTCATCCTGAATTTTTACAAAAAAAAATTTTAGTTTTCATAAAGTTATATGGGAGATATAACGATTTCAAAATTTTTCTATCTCAAAAAGTAGCGAATATTTTCACTTTATTTTTGGTGAAAATATTTCTTTTTATATTCAGATTAAAATCCCAGAGTTTCATTAAAATCCATTTGCTTACTCCAAAACACTGTCGAAGTGGCGTAGAATCGCCCATCTACCTATATTTTTAACCTAATGTCGAAAATTCAACTTACCAAAATAATACAAAAGTGAAAAAAATCCTACTTGAGACAAGAAGAGACAGTATTTTTTTAATTATCGCTAAAACGATGCAAAACGAGAGAGGTGTCACGAGAGACGAGAACTTTTTTTTAAATGGCAAAGTTGCATTTAATAGTTTTTTTTAAACAAAATATAAGAAATTATAAATATTTAATATAAATTATATTTTTGTACACTGAAAAAAATCTTTATGGTATTATTAACTATAAACCGAGGGTTAATATTAACCTATTAAAGTATTCAGCTCTGTGTCTTTTGTGATTCATGATTATTATTTCGTAAAACGATTTTTATATTCGTTAAACGTAGTTATTTTTTGTGCAAAAAATATCTTTTCTGCGTATTTCACATTTGCCGCTTTCATCGAGTAAATCGAAACAGATAATTAAAATTAAGGTATTAGAGGAGAGTCACTACGGTCGGGTCACCTCAGGTTTCTCAGTTGTAACAAACTGGTGCCATTTACTATTGCATGTAAATACTTCTTAGTAATGGTAGAAAACTTTTCATGTCACTTTCATTAAGTTCCAATGAAGCACGCGAGCAGTATAAACGTAAAACGTAAATGTGTGGTGAATTTTTTAAGCAAAACTTTTGCTTAGTGTCGAAAAAGATTAATTAAACAAAATGGAAGATGCAAACAATAAAGTAAGATGATGAAATTTATTCATTAGAGAGTGCTTTAATACTTTGGTATGTTATTTGGTTTTTATATATCGTGCGTTTATTTCTGTGTGCTAAAAAAATAAAAACGGCGCGAAACTTACGGTCGGGTCACTTTATATCGTGCATGTTGGGACGCATTATTTTACAATTATGGTGCGTTCTGACATCGGAAATTCATTTGTTTAAGGTAGAGATGTGTGAAGAACGTCATTTTACAGTGAAAAAAAATATTCGTGTTCGAAAAACGTTCGTAAAACATTTTAAAAAGTCTTATTTCACATCTCCTTCGATAACGTATTGTAAACGTTTCGTTTACTGAGAATGTTTTTAGATTAATTTTTATATAATTTTTTTATTTCCATTTTCAAGTGCATTTCAGCATTCTTCTGTAATTTACGGGCCAATTTTAGAAATATTCCTTCATTTCACATTGATTTTCTATGGTGAACCGACCGTAAAGACCTGATCCGACCGTAACGACATTTTTTTTTTTAATGTTTATAACTTTTCCAATTTTTGCCCAAATATTTTCTGATGTACAGAAGAAACATTCCACTTTAGAAGATCTTTCCAACCATATGTTAGAAAACGTGAAATTCGGCCTAGAACAGAAGTTATGGGTACAATTAAAAAGTGACCCGACCGTGCTGACTCTTCCCTATATATTTGATAATTTAATTCGTTCAAACTTTATAGCTAATCTAAAAAGTCTGAAATTTCTCACAAGTGGAATCAAAATTGTTTAGTATTTTAATAACTGTGCTTAAGTGTTGCACCGTTATAATAATGCTTGCATTTTAATGTTATAATTTATTGTTTGTTAATTTTGTATTAATTACTAATAATATACAAATGTCATAAATAAATAAAAATTAATAATTCTTGACGAGCAAGTAAAATTGTATTTTTAAATAAATAAAATATCTGATTAAATATTATATTGTGACTGGAAATTCTAATATCTGATAAAAAATTTAGTACAACACGTTCGTGTGTAGTGTAGTGGTAAGCGTTCCGGGTTTTAATGTGCGTATGCGTCGTTAGTGTTAGGTGTTCGCGTCCTACCGTGTTAAATATTTATTTCATAAGTTTGTGTTAATTCTAAAACGTATACATATAAGGTGAATTATGAATGTGTTTTAAACAATATTATTTATTTTTTTATTTAATTTTTACTTTTTGTTTCTTATCGGATAATAGAAATTCTATTAAGAATCCTAGTTAATTTGACTATTTTTCTTATCCACCAGGCAAACTAGTCAATTCCTGATATACTGATATCCTGAAAGACTATTGTTTCACCTTAATCGTCAAGTCATTTTTTCGTAATGTACAAACACGTCAAATTTTTTACAATACTTCTATAAGGCCGTGTTCACAACAGAAGTTTTAGTAAACAACCACTGAAAGTAAAATACTTGTTGGTTCGTTACGCTTGCCTTGAATTTGTTTACTTTTACATAACCTCCAATTTTTGAAAATTTTGCAGGCTTCGCACTAATTTCTGCTTTTTTAGAATTAACACTACTTTAAATTCGCTAATACTAGAAATCAAAAAACTATTCTCAAAAATTATAATCGAACTCCTTTCAACGATTCAAATATTTAAAAAAAAATATTCAAAAGTATTGTCAAAATCTTGTAATTTCATAAGATTTTGCAAAAGAATTCAATTATTTAAAAAAATAGTTGATAAAACTCATTCAAAATTTAATTATTGTGTATATTATTGATACAATTCTTAACAATAATTTAAATACTTTCACTAATAATAACATTTTTCATGGAAATTCAATTACTTTAAAAAAATTTTTTGATAAAATTCTAAGCAGGAATTTAATTACTTACATAAATAATAAAACTCTACGAAGAATTTCAATTATTTTTAATACTATTTCAAATTATTTAATTCAAAATTCAATTATTTTCACAAATAAAGCCTTGGCTCAAAAATTCAATTATTTAAAATAAAATTTTCATAATATTTATTATATTAAGAAAAAATTAATTATTTATAACAATGTTTATAAAATTCTTTTGAAGAATTGTTTTCAAAAAGAACAAAATTATTCACAAAAATTTAATTCTTTTTAAATATTTTAATAAAATTCTTGGCAATAATTCAATTGTTTACATAAATAATAAATTTCTTCTCAGAAATTCAATTATTTTCATAA
The DNA here is from genome assembly GCA_032873175.1 of Leptopilina drosophilae. Classification (NCBI taxonomy): domain Eukaryota; kingdom Metazoa; phylum Arthropoda; class Insecta; order Hymenoptera; family Figitidae; genus Leptopilina; species Leptopilina drosophilae. The sequence goes on from CM065484.1 coordinate 13,789,883, forward strand.
ATAATAAAATTCATCGCAGGACTTCAATGATTTGTAATATAATTTTATAGGAATTGCTCAAAAACTGTAATTATTCTTAAAAAAATTAATTTCAATTCCTCAAAAAAATCAATTGTTTAAAAATATGTTTTTTTAAATTCTTTGGAAGATCAAATATTCACAAAAATATTATAATTTTTCACAGGAATTCAATTATTTTCTAATATTTTAATAAAATTGTTCGAAAGAAATCAATGATTTTAAATATACAATTATAATTTAATTTGTTCGAAATAAATGAATTATTCTTTTAGAATATATATATATATATATATATATATATATATATATATATATATATATATATATATATATATATATATATATGAGGCATTTTACGTGTAATGTCCTAAGTTGAAATTTCAACTTCTTGAAAAAAAATTGAAACTCGGGGAATTTGTTGTTCTATCAAGTAGAAATGTGCCCCAACAAATATTTTTGACTTTTTCGAAAATTTGAAGGGGGTAGAGGGGGGCCAATTTGACCAATTTTGCTAACACCGGCTACTTTGTGAGTTTTTTTAAACATACTTTTAATGGGAAAAATTTTTTAGAATATGTTTCGGAAAGGTTTTTTCGTCCTCTTTTCAATGGTGAATTTTATTTTTTTATATTTTAAAAATTTATCCCAATTTTTGATAATTAATATTAAAATTTCAATTTTCCAAAAAAGGGTCCGTTTTATTTGAAAATAAATTAATGCAAACGAAAACTGAGGTTTTTTCCTATGCGCATGTAAATTTTCAGAATGCCCTTTTTTTTGTTTTTGAGTTATTAAATTTCAAAGAATAAATTGCTGCGCGCTGCGTCGCGGTGGCACTGAGCCGCGTGGTACCTAACAGAGAAAAAATTCCAAAACGCCGGGAATTGAACCCACGACCCTAAAATTCGCAAACCAATAACCTAACCACCCTACCACGCTCGCACGCTACAATGACTTCCTTGATACTTGAGGACATTTATGTTCACATTAATTATTAATTTACAATAAATAATGTTTCTATCGGTTATTAAAACTTGTTACTCGGGGGTTTTTGGAGTTGCTGATAACGAATCTAAAGTCATTTTTTAAAAATTCAAAATGGCGGATCCAATATGGCGGTCAAAATTCAAATTTGATCAGATTCACTTAAAACTTGTTACTCGGAGGTTTTTGAGGTCGATGTTTACGAATCTGAAGTCATTTTTTAAAAATTCAAAATGGCGGATCCAATATGGCGGTCAAAATTCAAATTTGATCAGATTCACTTAAAACTTGTTACTCGGGGGTTTTTGAGGTCGATGATTACGAATTTGAAATCACTTTTAAGAAATTCTTGCTTTACACTAATCTATAATGTAACACGTGAGTAACAAGTTTTTGACAATTTGATAAAATTTTAATTTTGTTCACCATAATCCAATTCTGATTGGATCCGCCATTTATAATTCCTAAAAAGTGACTTCAAATTCGTAATCATTGGCCTTAAAAACCCCCGAGTAACAAGTTTTAAGTGAATCTGATCAAATTTGAATTTTGACCGCCATATTGGATCCGCCATTTTGAATTTTTAAAAAATGACTTCAGATTCGTAAACATCGACCTCAAAAACCCCCGAGTAACAAGTTTTAAGTGAATCTGATCAAATTTGAATTTTGATCGCCATATTGGATCCGCCATTTTGAATTTTTAAAAAATGACTTCAGATTCGTAATCAGCGACCCCAAAAACCCCCGGGTAACAAGTTTTATGCGAATCTAATCAAATTTGAATTTTGACCGCCATATTGGATCCGCCATTTTGAATTTTTAAAAAATGACTTCAGATTCGTAATCAGCGACCCCAAAAACGCCCGAGTAACAAGTTTTATGCGAATCTAATCAAATTTGAATTTTGACCGCCATATTGGATCCGCCATTTTGAAATGTTTAAAAAAAACTTCAGATTCGTAATCAGCGACCCTTATTCCTCTGACTGGGACGGTTGTAAGGGATTTACTTCGAGTGTCACATTAATAAAAAAATTATGTAAATAAACTAAAATTTTGCAAGGAGCTGTTTTTAAAATTTTTTAAATATAAATTTATAATAATAAATAACTAATTAAAAATTATAAAATAATATAATGTAATAATAATATTATAGTTTAATAAAATGAGATTAATAATTTGATTTTATAATACTACACGCAAAATAATATAAAATAATTAATTAAACTTCTAATATTAGGGACCGTATTTGCTCTGTTTGGGACCCTTATAAGGGAATTACTTCGCGTACCACATTATATACGAAAATCTGTAAATCGGTCTCATCAATCGGGCCGTATTAGAACCTGATAGGGAAAACGATATAATTTTTTGTTGGGGAAAACTGTTACGGGCCACAAAAAAGCCCTATTATTGTCAGGGACTATAATGGCAATTTCTACACGGGCAAAAAGATTCTAAATAAAAAATCAATTCTTATTAAGATAATAAAATTCTTCGCAAGAATTCAATCAATTTTAATAAAATATCTCAAAGAAATTCAATTCTTTTTAGAAATGATAAAACTTTTGGTAATATTTCAATTTTCAAAACATTTTTTTAAAAAGTTAAATTATTTCCATATTTAATAAAAATGTCACAAGAATTCAATTGTTTACAAAATAATTGGAATTAATTTTATAAAAAATCAATGTAGGATGCGATATTTAAATTTCAGTTGTAACCCGCGCTTTTACTACGCCATCTACAGGTCAGAGACAATTAATAAATAGTCTCGTGCTGTACGCCGAATGTAACACTACTTCTCATTTTTACTTATCGTTAATAAACTGTTCAAATTTAATTTTAATGCAAGTGTCAGTTTTATTCATGTCGCTGAAGAATTTCTTTCCTATAAATTTGGGGGCCCCTCCGGGATTGACGAGCGGAAGAGTGAATTGAATAGCACGAGAAAAAGACGAATATAAATATGTAAAGACGCCAACGACGAGCTGTGATTTTTTAAAGACGCATTCAGCATTTATTCATTACCGAGACGAACCAGATGGTGGCAGGCCCAAATTTCCAAGACGAGCATACGAAGACGAGTAGCTGATTAAACCAAAGACGAAATTAAAGACGAGGATCAACTACAAATTTGGACTTTGCATAAAGACGAGAGGCAGCCATATTGACGCCGAGCATCAAGGACAGGTTCATTGGATGGTAAAGAAGTTTGTTTCCCGTTGTCGATAAAGATGAAAATGATGCGATCATCGAGAGGTAGGATTGTCAGTCAGATGTAAACAAACGACGAAAACAATTGTTTTGTAAACAACAAGGTAAATATTGTTATTATTTGTAAAAGACGACAAGTAATTATTTTACGGGTTTTATAGTTTATCGACAAATATAGGTGTAAAATTTTATGATTAAAAAAGTTGTAAACAAGTGTGTTTAAGTGTAAATAAAAACAAAATGGAAAATCTGTCACAAATTGAGACTATAAGGCAACGAATAAAGACGGCATCCCGCAAGTCGATAGGTGCACTATATAAATTAATTTTCGAAGAAGACGGTGACAGGGGAAATAGAAATAAACTTCGTGAGTTTAAAGGGTTCGAATTCGAAATAGGCTCGCAAGAATATCGACATAAATTAGAGTTCGCGGCTCGATTCACAGTGGGGGATTTAATTTCGATCTGCAATATTCTAGGATTAGATTATGCCGGTGACAAAGAAAATCTAAGACAAATTATCTTACAATCTTTAGTAGACATTAACTTACTGATACGTAACGGTGACGATAGCGAGACCGCGGATGAAGACGAAGATCAAATTGACGAAAACGGGGAAAATCGTCACAGTGCAGATGACGAACAGGACGGTGACGGTGCACAGAATAATCATGCAGTAACTAATCGAACCAGACCACGTAAAAATGAAAATGTCACATTTTCGGTCGGATTTAGAGACGTTGAGGAAACGATAAGAAATTTCAACGGTGAAGACGAATTTCAAATAGAAAGATGGGTGGCCGATTTCGAAGACGCGTCGCTACTATTTGGGTGGTCAGATATTCAAAAAGTAATATTCGCGAAAAAATCGTTGAAGGGATTGGCTAAACTATTTATTCAAAGTGAATCAGGTTTAAATTCTTGGACAAAGGTTAAGACAGCTCTTGTCAATGAATTTGCAACTAAAATAAATAGCGCGCAATTGCACGCATCACTTTCGGAGCGAAAAATAAAAGAATCGGAAAGCGTTCAGGAATATTTTCTGATTATGAGGGAATTAGCGTCGCGCGGTAATATAGAGATTGAAGCCGTATTTGACTATGTTATTAAAGGAATTAATGACAGCGTAAATAATAAATTGATTTTATACGGGGCAAAATCAGTAAGCGAGTTCAAGGACAAATTAAAGACTTACGAAAAAATTCGAGGAAAAGAAAAAGGGGCACAAACTCCTATCAGAGACAAACGACGCACTTTTGAGACTAGTGATAAACCGGACAAAAATAAAACAGTAGATATACGTTGTTATAACTGCGGAATAAAAGGTCATCGATCCAAAGATTGTAAAAATAAAAAATTAGGAGTGAAATGCTTTAAATGTAACGACTACGGACATATCGCTCAAAATTGTAAAAAAGAGAGTTCCGTTAATGATTCTAAAACAAATGTTGCTATGGTCGAGTCATCAGTTAAACAAGAAGCTCTTGTTGAAATAAAAATCGAAAACGAAAAAATTCAGACAATGGTTGATACTGGTAGTCCGATCAGTTTAATGAGAGAAGATATATATTCTAAATTTAAAACGTTTGAATTACATAATGTTTGTCGTCAAATTTTAGGTTTCGGAGATGGAAAGTCGATTACGAAGGGATGTTTCGAAGCCAATGTTATGATTTGCGATCAGGAATATAAACTTTTGGACGTCCTTTAGACGTCTTTTCTTATGTCGTTTAGACGTCTTCTGGACGTCTTTTGGACCAGACATAAAACGCCTTTTAGACGTCTTTTAGTTTTCTTTTTGATGACTCAGAGACATTACCATCATTGTCCCCAAATTGTCCGCGGACAAAAAGGGACATCTTTTAGACGTCCCTGTGCCCACTGGGATGTTGTCGTATATAATAAAATGTTATTCTTTACTTGAAAACAAACAAAAACTCTTATTTATAGTGCTATTATTTTGTTTGGATTTTATAATTTTAGTGTGCTATTATATTGTTCGATAAAAATCCATAATTTTAGTAATTTAAAACATTTTTATTTATGAGCTTTCGCCCGTCGACGACAGGCATCCTCAGATATACAAAACAAGAGGTCTCTTCAAAAAATGAAAACAAAACTTTACTTAAAAAAATTGTTCATAATTATAATATAAAAACAATAAACTAAAACTACTTGCTCTTTAACGTATACGTTAAACGGATACGTTAAAGAGCAAGTATGCTCGCACGTTTTTCAATTTTTTTCTTTGTCATTTATTTTATAATCAAGAACGAAATGTTCTTGATTAGTTTATTGTTTTTATATTATAATTATGAACAATTTTTTTAAGTAAAGTTTTGTTTTCATTTATTGAAGAGACCTCTTGTTTTGTATATCTGAGGATGCCTGTCGTCGACGGGCGAAAGCTCATAAATAAAAATGTTTTAAATTACTAAAATTATGGATTTTTATCGAACAATATAATAGCACACAAAAACTCTTATTATTTTCATCAAGACGAATCGATTGATGTATAAAAAGAATATACTATTAGCATTTTTAAAATTAATTAAAATTAAAATTGAAAAATCCACTATATTATTTGTTGTCGCCGTAAGAAACAACTAATATTATTATTTTTGGTAAGTTGGTTACTCAACTGAGAGCCAACTCTACTTTATTTATTTAACAAGTAAAAGTACGAAAACTTGGAGATAATCAATCCTTCCAATTCTTCACTGAGCCTTATTGGAAGACAAACGTGCTATCACTTTGAATAGCGACTAATTAATCTGACCACACCTGCTTATGCTTTAGTTTTTAAGGACTGTGAACTCGTCTCCACTCTTTACAATACACACTCATACTTTATGCTGTCGACACCTCCCCCCTTTAAATTGTAGATGATTTTTAAATTAACATTTATTTAAAAATTCGATGCAGGTTTCCTTCTAGGAGGTTTCGAATATAATTCAAAATTTAATCCTGGCAGATTTTTCTCGATAGCTACATGCTGAGTTGGACCTGTATTATTAAAACTACAATTTGTGTAACAATTCCCAATACAATATCTTATCAAATTTAAAACACACTGCATAATTCCCGTTTTAAACATTAAATAGAAGATTATAATTACAATACTTGCATATCCTATATACTCTAAATAAGTCAAAGACTTTTCTGTCCAACTCTTAAATCTTTCATGTGTTTTTATTATATCTAACATCGTTTCAGTATCTTCCATACTAATTTTCGCTTCTTTTATTCTATCTAAATTAAGAAATCTTGGTAATTTTGGTAATTTATCGTTAATTAATTTTAAGTCATCTCTCAAAATCTAATTCTATTGTGATTGTGTCCTCGAAATATTTAGTAATATTTCTTATCGATTTATTAAGATCTAGTTTTATTTCATTTGTATATAACTTACATCTATTCCCTGTTATTAGAAAAGTACCTAATTTTTTACCATTATAATTATTATTTTCGCACACTATATCTATAACTGTCTCTTTTACAAATATATATATATATATATAACCTATTTCTGTTTTCATAAACGTTTCATCGCTGAGTAGTAATGGAGATTTTAGACAATTCTTATTAGACATTTTTATTAAATCCGCGCCACAATTTTCTGTTTGATACGTTAAATAATTTGGTTGATTTCTCTTACAAATTTTATAGTCTTCTTTAGTACTACATTTTTCTAAATCTGTCTTGTTAATAGGTACGTATTCAGTTTTCGTTTGTAAAATATATTCGTGGTTTGGTAAAATCACCATAGATTGACCATTAATTATTCGTTCTGGAATTGGTAAATTTCTTAGTATTGTCATTTCTTCTTCATCTAAAATCGGAATTTTAATTATGAAGTGATGATTTTTAATAATTGTAGTGATATCACTAATATCTATAATATGTTGATAGTTTCTCTCATCGCTTTCGATGTGATATTTATAGTTCTAAATTCCTTTTCAAATCCATCAATAGTTTCATGCAACATTTTAGGCGTTAGAATTTGAGGATTTATAATACCATGTTTCCCTAGATTAATTGAACTTATTGCTAAATCTATGTCATCATTCATTTCTTCTATTAAAGTTTCGACTATCAATAATTTTTGTTGTATAAACAAGCTCTTTATGTTATTATTTATTTCTGCTTTCATTTGGTTGAACATATCGTAGTCTGCTACAATCAGGTATCTGCTACTCGTCCTGGAAGTCCTTGAATTCCTGGAAATGTCTTGGATTTTGAAAAAATGTCCTGAAATGTCCTGAATTTTTAACAATTGTCCTTGAATTTTATATATTTTGTTTTTTAATATTCAATAATTTCAAAATCAAATAAATTATATTTTATAAGTGCAAGAAAAATAGTAATCTCTCTTGCACTCATGAAATTTTGTTTACACTATATGCTTTGATAGCATAAAACGGAAAATCTAAATATTTGCATATCTGAATATGTAACATAAAAACTATCAGTTAAAATCTATTCTTTTATCTATTAAAAAGTAAATTCAAATTCGTCATTTGATTGAAGAAATATGGGTTTCTACAAAGTAGATTGTTAATGGGTCAGTCCACTGACTTTCGTCTGAGAGTCGTTGCGACCATATTTTTAAAAAATCTAATTTTCATATATGCAAAACTCGATGACTTGCTGAGTTCATTAACCATAATATAATGGTAGAAATTTTATTTCGTTAAATAATATTAATTACACTATCCGACACTAATTTTGCCCTTTCAATAATTTTAGTCACTTTCAATAGATTTTTCCACTCTGAATACGAATCTGAAAAGAAAAATGCTCCACCACGTCGAGTTTTTGAGAAAATTAGTGTTAAAAAGTGGAAAAGGCATGTTTTTGGCTATATTTGATTATGATTAAAAGAAAAATAAGAGGTGCTAGAATTTTGTTTCTGGCATCAAATGAAAGCTTGAATCACAACTAACAATTTCCTTGAAGAAGAATTCGAAGGCATTTCCGATAAGGCAAATAAAAATGATTTTTTCTTTTGTATTAAATTTTGTTATTAATCAAATTTTATTAACACTATATATAACCTTAGCATTGTGAAACAAGTGATAAACAAATGAATTTTTTAGCACTCATAACATTTTATATTATTTTCAGGTTATATTTTTTTACCAAAAAAATGTTTAGCAATCTAATTTTTAGAAATCCCTACAAAAGATTTTAATTAAAGTTTTATTTGAGAATATGTCTTAATTTTAAATAAATTAAATTGATCAATTCTTCTAATTGAAATTAAATGCCTAACTAGTAGAAGAAAAAGTATATTAAATTAGATATTCAGTAATCATACAAATTAAATTTTTTGTTAAATTTAAACACATAATTAATTCATAAAATGAATTATAATTTATCTTTTTATTATAAAAATTATTTTCTCATTGTAACATATTGAAATTTATTTAAATTGTAAATATTGTCTGCTTTTATTCTAATGGATAAAAACAATTACTGAAAGCAATGTTTCAATTTTGGAAAAACAAAACGTTAAATTCATAGGAATACTTTAATTTAAAGAATAAAAAAATTGGAATGAAATCTTAGTAATCTGAAAATAATATAAAATGTTATGAATTTAAATACTAAAAAATTCATTTGTTTATCACTTGTTTCACAATGCTGAGGTTATACACGGTGCTAATAAAATTTAATTAATAACAAAATTTAATGCAAAAGAAAAAATCATTTTTAATTGCCTTATCGGAAATGCCTTCGAATTCTTCTTCAAGGAAATTGTTAGTTGTGATTCAAGCTTTCATTTGATACCAGAACCAAAATTCTAGCACCTCTTATTTTTCTGTTAATCATAATTAAATATGGCCAAAAACACGCTTTTTTGACTTTTTAACACTAATTTTCTTAAAAACTCGACGTGCTGGAGCATTTTTCTTTTCAAATTCGTATTCAGAGTGAAACAATCTATTGAAAGTAACCATAATTATTGAAGGGGAGAAAAAAATTCATTTTTGTCAGACAGTGTTATCAAGAGTAGATAGTTCACGATGTGATTTCGTAACCTTAAATTTTTCAACTTTTTAAAAGACGTTATTATTCAAAAACTATTCAATATTAGGTGTTGGTACTTACCATAAATATAAATATTTCCATTCTGCACGTCTAACGACCAAAATAAACTAAAAATTTTAGTATTTGTGGACGAAAATTGATTTTGAAAACTTTTTTCTCCAAAAAAATTATACTTTTCGTTTCACTTACAACTTTTTTTGTCGGACCTCTAAAAATTTGAGGTTTTGCAAATATTTTTTTAAGAACATAATTTATCTTATATTGAAATTTAACGAAGGTGTTTTTCTTCGTTCTCGAATTAATAATTATAAAAATTTTGTATGTAAAAAGGTTGATTTTATTGCATGAAATGAACAACAGGCATTGTTATTTTACAGTCAATATAAACTTCAAGTCTTAGAATTAACCTTTTTACATACAAAATTTTTGTAATTATTATTTCGAGAACAAAGAAAAACACCTTCGTCAAATTTCAATAGAAGATAAATTATGTTCTAAAAAAAATATTCGCAAAACCCCAAATTTTTTAAAGGCCCGACAAAAAAGTTGTAAGTAAAACAAAAAGTGTAATTTTTTGGAGAAAAAAATTTTTAAAATCAATTTTCGTCCACAAATAATAAAATTTTTAGTTTATTTTGGTCGTTAGAACGTGCAGAATAGAAATATTTATATTTGTGGTAAGTACTAACACCTAATATTGAATAATAACGTCTTTTAAAAAGTTGAAAAATTTAAGGTTACGAAATCACATCGTGAACCACCTACTTTTGATAATTAATATTATTTAACGAAATAAAATTTCTACCATTATATTATGGTTAATGAACTCAGCAAGTCATCGAGTTTTACATATATGAAAATTAGATTTTTTAAAAATATGGTTGCAACGACTCTTAGACGAAAGTCAGTGGACTGACCCATTAACAATCTACTTTGTAGAAGTAGTAGTAGTAATTTTGATAGTCCTTTGTCTATTATCAATTATTCTAACTATTGTACAAAATACACTTATCTATTTTAATGTCCTGGAAAAATAAGAAATTTGTCCTGGAATGTCCTGAAAAAGTCCTGGAATTTACAATCTCATTTACAGTAGACACCCTGTACAAGTTTATTTTCTAAGAACTTAGAATCTTGAGATGACGAATCTAAGATCATTTTTATTACTTTGGTATTATTTTTTATTGCTTCATTTAAAACCTTATTATCATGATATAATTGATCAAATTCTTTATTAATTATATTTAAATCTGAATCGCTTAATGTCCCAAATAATATTTTTGATACGTCTTCTATTAGCTATTATATTTAAAAGTCCTCTTTTAACTCTTTGTTTACCCATTATGTTATTATAATAGTGATTCTTTTTCCCTTAAACGACTAAATCTGGAAGCGATAGGTTTAATTTCGTAATTTTCTGGACATTTAGTCATGCATAGATGACTAACCTGTGTTAATATTTTTTGAATAACTATTCTATCTTCAGTTCTCGTTACATTTATCATAATCATCAATTTCCATTCCTCTGAATATAAGTACGCTTTTCCTATTTCTTCCTTATATATATTTCCTTTTAGTTCCGTTATATTATAATCAGTTTCTGCTACAACCAGCACGAGGTTCATTATCAAAATCTTCATCAGAATTGCCATTGTTGTCGTCATCCAAATCGTCTTCTTCACTATCTAAAATAGAATATTTCTTAATATCTTCTCTATGTACCTTTCTATTATTTTCTATTGTATATGTATTCCCAATTTTATGCAAAACTACATGTGGTCCTAACCACAAGGGGTCTCCCTTTTTTCTCATATGATTTCTTATCAATATTTGTTCCCCAACTGCAATTGTCTTTTTATCAGTCAGAATTTGTTTTCTTTGAGATTCATTGATTTTTCTTCTTGCTTCATGTAATTTATTTTCATGTTATATTGTATTAATTTGTTTTTCTTTACGCGGTTGGTTATTTTGTTTGATGTTTCAAATGCTTCTCTTGCTTTTCTGCCATTCTGTAGTTCAAACGGAGAAAATCTTGTAATTCTATTTATTGTCATATTGTATGTTAACATTGTAACTCTTTATCCTATTCATCTTTTTGCGCATAAATACTTAAATATTCGTTAATCTTCTTGTATGATATTTAATTCTTTCCATTACTTTGTGGGTGATAAACTGAAGTTTTTACATGTTTTATTTTTAATTCGGCCATTAAATCTGAGAATTCGTTATTAATAAATTCTTTTCCATTATCAGTAAGTATTTCTAAGGGTTTTCCGTTCGTTTTTAAATATCCTTTCCACATAGCCTCTATGACTAAAGTTGCTGATTTGTCCTTCAATGATTCCAAATGCACATATCTAGTCAAAAAATCTTAAATCACCAAAATGCATTTATTTCCGCTCGTAGTTTCATTTAATGGTCCAACTAGATCTATTGATATTTTATCATTTGGTCCTTCTAGTATATCTGATTCTTCATATTCCTGCTTTCTTTCATTTTGTTTAAATCGTTGACATATATCATATGTTTTAATAAAGTCTTCAACATCTTTTGTAATGTTGGGCCAGTTTTTCATATTTCTTATCTTCTGTACTGTAATATCCTTAGAATAGTGTCTTCCTAATATTCCTTCATGTGCTTCTGCTATAATTTTTTTCTATTTGTTTCAATGTGTTTCTTTATTAAATATATTTCCTTTTCACCGCCTTTCCATATTTTAAAAAGAATTCTTGATATTTTACTTTCATCTATATCTTCGTAAATAATTCTTATTCTTTCTTCTCTAGTTTATTTTTCTAAAAATTCTGTTAATTGCTCATTTGTCACCTGAGGACTAATTTTTATTCTGTTATCTTTTTCTGTTTCTTCATTCGTTATCCAAATTTCTTTTATCCTTGTCGGTCCAAATTCCTGTCTTATGATTAACTGTCCGGTTTGTTCTATTTTATTTCTTTTCAATAGTATTTTATTCGCGTCATCATTTTCTATTTGAAGTATATCTCTTATTCATTGTATTTCTGTTTCCTCGTTAAAACTCTTACTACTTTGTATATAGCTCTTTCGTTGGGTATTGTTTTTCTTCCATAAACTAATATTTTCCAAATATAATTTGTGTCTCTTATAGGTTTAAGTATACTTCTCAAATTACTTATCGGTTCCAAAAGAGAATAATTTTCATATCCTTGTCGTTTTTCTTTAGTACCTGTAATCAATTTTATAGTCTTTATTACTTTAAATTCATCTTTAATTACTGATTGATCACATTCTTCCGTCTGTGAATCATTTCCATATTTTCGTTTTTATTTTTGTTATCAACTATTGAATTGTCGTCTTCCGTTTGCGTATCTATTTCCATGTACTCATTTTCCTCGTTTACACCTGTAGTACGCGCGTTCTTCTGTTCTATCGTGTCATATGTACCATCTGTTGTCATTTGAACCCTTGGACTTCGCGATAAGGCGTCAGCGTTTGTGTTAGCAACTCCTTTCTTATAAATAATTTCATAATCATATTCTTCCAATTTTAGTCTCCATCTCATTAATCTGCTTGTCGGATCTTTTACATTAAATAACCAAACAAAGGGTTTGTGATCTGTTACAATTTTAAATCTTCGTTCAAGAAGATGGTGTCTAAAATGTTTAACTGCCTATACAATTGCTAATAATTCTTTCTCAGTCGTCGTGTAATTTATTTCAGCTTTATTTAATGTTCTTGAAGCAAATGCTATTGGTTTATCTTCTCCGATTTGTCCTTGTGATAAAATTGCTCCTAATCCTTCATTTGATGTATCAGTTGTTAAAACAAAAACTTGATTCCAATCTGGAAATTGTAGAATCCGTGCTGATATTAATGTATCTCTTAATTCGGAAAATGCGTTTTCTTCTTTCTGTGTCTACTCAAATATAATTTCCTTTTGTAGTAGTTTAGTTAGTGGATTTGCTGTTTTAGAGAAGTTTTTAATAAATTTCCTGTTATAACCAATAAGCCCTAAAAATTGTTTAATCTGTTTTTGAGTTTTTGGTCTTGGATAATTCTTAACTTTTTCAATTCTATCTGAATTTGGCTTTATACCTTCTTTTGTAATAATATAACCTAAATATTCCAATTCTGGTGGCAAATATTCGCATTTATCAGGCTGTAATTTGAGTCTAACTCGTCGTAGTCTTATAAACAAATTCTTCAAATTTTTATTATGTTCTTCCAACGTTCTTCCGTAAACAATAATATCGTCAATATAAGCAAAACATCCATTACCTATTAGTCCTTTTAATCCATTATTTATCATTCTTTGAAATGTCGGAGGGGCATTTTTGAAACCAAAAGGCATTCTATTATATTCATAATGACCTTCGTTTGTGCTAAAAGCTGTTTTTCTTTGTCCTTGGGATTCATTCCTATTTGATGAATTCCGGAAGCAATATCAAAGCAAGAAAAGAATTTAGAATTTCCTAACTGTTGAATAATCTCATCAATACATGGCAAAGGATATTTGTCTAAAATAGTTTTTTCATTTAGTTTCCGATAATCTATAACAATTGGCCATTTTACTTTGCCTGAAGCGTCTTTTTTCTTTGGAACTACCCATAACGGTGAATTGAAAGGAAACATGCATTCTCGAAGAATATTTTTCTTTAACATTTCTTTAATTTGTTCGTAAACTTTTTCCTGTATCATAGGTGGATGTCTATATTGCTTTGTATTTACAGGTTTATCGTCTGTCGTTCTAATTGTATGCTCTGTTAATTTAGTTAAAGGTTAAAGGTCGTTTCCTAATGGAAAAATATCGTTAAATTCTGTTATAATTCTTAGTAAATCTTCTTTTCCTTTTTTTATGTGGTCTAGTCGTGTTTTTGATAGTAATTCTTTAATTCTTTCACTACTATTGAATTGACAAATTTTTTCGTCACTCAAAACATTATGAGGCGCGTATTTTTTTGAGTTTTTTCTTGACGTGGTGGTAAACTTTTTAATTTTCCTCTACAAATATTTTCTATATGTCCTTAATTTTTTTACAATGGTTGCATTTTACTAAAATTCTCGGTTTGCTAAATCTTGGTTTTGGTACTGGGTTTTCAATTCTTGGGTTTCTGGTAAAATTGTCAATTCTTCTTTTATCTTTGAAATTCACGTTAATTTCTGAGGCAATATTAAAACATTCATTCAGCGTTTTAGGTTTCTGAGGACGGATTCTAATTACAAATTCTTTCCGTATATTTCTTAAGAATGTGCTGACACTTGCATTTGTTTCTATTTCCTGTCTTACGAAAGTTTCTTGAGGTGTTATATTCATACTATCTATAGACTGCCTGATTTTATCCTGACACTGCATAAATCTTGAGGTGAATGACTCTAAACCTTCATTTTTGCCCTTTATACATAGTGATGCACTTCGAGCGAGTCTCGTCTCGAAAAACCGAGAATCTCGCGAGAAAAACAATGAAAACAATTGAATGTGATACTTTCATCTCTTTTCATTTATGAAAGGACAGAGTCTCTTCGTGCATCACTAATTATACATGAATTGCGAGCCCTTTGAAGTGATTCTAAATTATCTTTTTCTCCAAATAAAATTCGTAATCTCTCAAAAAAATCGGCAAACGTTTTAACCGAATCTGCTCTAATTATATTTGCTGCTCTTCCTACTAATTTTTGTGCAATTTTTGCATATAGTAATGTTAGTCTCTCATTTCTTTTCGTTTTTCTTTTAGATAATCTTAGTAGGTGAATGAAATTTTCTAAACCGCTTCCGTTAAATTCTGGTACTAATTTTATGCTTTTCCCAAAATCATATTCTGTAATTTCTTCTAATTCTTCGTGATCGCTGTTTAATTCGTTTTCATTTAAGAGTAAACCTTCCTCTCTTCTAACTGGTTGTTCCAAAGCTACTAATCTCGTTTCGAATCTTTCAATTTTTGCAAGAATATTTTGCAAATGGTCATTTGAAGCACTTGATGTTTCTGGCATGATGTTTAGAATATTGTCTAATTTTAGTCTGTCAGTCAGTGATATTGAAAGGGATGAACTATCTGTGTCTATTGTTTTGTTTTCCTTACTTTTTTTATATGAATTTAAATCCAGTTTAATTTTATAAATTTCCTATATCGTTTCGTACAATTTTTATTTTAGATCCGTTCGCGTTTTCTAATTTAAAATTTCATTACTTGCAATCCTGCTACAAGGAGTACACAAGAATATGCAAATTTGTTTTTTTTGTTTATTAACGATGGCAATACTCATAAAATCACGGAGTATACCAACGTTTTAAAACAAACTTAGCCACACCCTATGAAGGTCGCCGTTCAACGTACGTAAAGTGGACTCCCAGCGGGCACAAAGACAAAAAATGTTCTTTGAACGTCTTTAGAACGTTTAATGTCTGCCAATTTAAGTTTTAAGAACGTCCGAAACGTTCCAAAAATGTTTCAGAACGTTCGGACATTCTTAGAACGTAAATTGGCAGACATTAAACGTTCTACAGACGTTCAAAGAACGTGTTTTGTCTTTGTGCCCGCTGGGCTTACACCTTTGTTCTAAAGATTCGTAATTTTCTTCTATATACCATACTCTTGGTCTGGATAATCTCGAACTCTGCTTAGTAGATTTGGATAACTTTCTAGATACCTCTGTAAATCTGGATAACTCTGGATACCTCTCTGGATACCTCTCTGTAGATCTGGATATCACTATGTAGATCTGGATACCTCTCTGTAGATCTGGATAACTCTGGATACCTCTCTGTAGATCTCTGCTTTTTCTTTACTTTCTCGTTCACTTTAGATAATCACTTTCTTTATCTGGAACTAGCTCTGGGTTCTGGATACTCAAAATCTGGATGAACTTCTAAAAAAATTTTTTTTTGAATATCCTAGCGCTGCCACCAATTATGTTATCGCCGTAAGAAACAACTAATATTATTATTTTTTGTAAGTTGGTTACTCAACTGAGAGCCAACTCTACTTTATTTATTTAACAAGTAAAAGTACAAAAACTTGGAGATAATCAATCCTTCCAATTCTTTACTGAGCCTTATTGGAAGACAAACGTGCTATCATTTTGAATAGCGACTAATTAATCTGACTAACCTGCTTATGCTTTAGTTTTTAAGGACTGTGAACTCGTCTCCACTCTTTACAATACATACTCATACTTTATACTGTCGACATATTAAAAAAATTTATTTTTTAAATTTAATATAAATGCTTTCTCTCCAAGGACACACAAAAAACCCAGTATCATTTTTGTTGCAACTCAAAATGAGTAGCGTATGATACTCATTTTGAGACTAGGTTTTTTCAGTAGAAGCAAATGTTTTGCTTATCGTAAACAGGAAGCAAAATGTTTATGTAATGAACATCTGGATATACAACTTGATTATCAAAATTTTTGAAAATATTTGAATTTTTGTTATGAATACTATTATTTTGAAAAATAATTAAATTTTGTAATAAATTTTACTTAAATTCCTCAAAATAATTGCACTTTGTCCAAGATTATTGTTATTTATTTATTTATAAAGGTTATTGGAAATGTTGACCACGTTTTTTTAGATTGTTTGAAAATAATTGAATTTCTGACAAGAACTTAAGTAATTTAAAAAATTTTAAATAATTGCATTATTGTAGGGCTGCTCACGAGACGAGACAAGACGATATTTTTAAAAGTCACGTCGCGGTCTCATTAAACTTAAAATTTTGTAATCTCGTCTCAACCTCGGTCTCGTTAAAGTCTCGAGAAGAACTTGTAGGGAAGAAAATAAAATATTCTTATTGCTACCTTAAACTGAAATGATAATTTCGTTAGGGGAGAGTGGGGCAAACCTGACCCCCTAACGGTTTTTCGACTCTTGTGACTAAACGAATCAACCGATTTCATTTTTTGAGGGCTTATTTGAAAGATCATTTAATTGCGCAACTATTTCCCAGAGACACCTATACTTCATCTTTTATTGTTTAGTTGTTGTGTTAACTTTAAAAAAATTTGCCCCACCCCCTGGGGTAAACCGGACCGTCTGGTTTTTTTTATTTATAATATTGCATTTACATAATCTACAATAATAAAAAACATAAAGAATCATGCAAACAATGGTAGTAGTAATGAAAATAATAATTCGGGATTGAATTTTAATGAAATAAAGATTTTTTTAAATAAAAAAATAAAAATGTTTGTCATTATCAGAGAAACAATATTAAAGGGTCCAATTTTGCATTAGAAGACAATTATTTTTCATTGTCAGTAAATATTTTAATGAAAGAAAGATTTTATTTAGAAATAATTTTTATGAAACTTTATTTTAATGGAAATATCCTATGGCCGGTTTGCCCACAGAAAATGGTCCAGTTTGCCCCACAGGCCCATTTTGAGAATAAATATTTGTCAAAAAGAAACGCTTTGCAAATTCATCAAAGTTTTTGGTGGTAAATATTCTTGAGGAGTGTACCTTCAAAACCCAAGACCTAATATTTGGAAATATTACACGATTTCCTCAGAATTCCTTTAAGAAAAAAATTGAAAAAGTGTAAAAAAAACTAAAAAAAACCTTTGCTCCTAGCGTTGCACAAACAAAAGTAAAAAATGTTAAATTGAAAAAATAAGGTATGCTACACATGGTTGTTTCAAATTTCTAAATAGCACTTTTGCCAATTTCGACATTTCGGAAATAGTGAGGGGGGTCCGGTTTACCCACCGGTCCGGTTTGCCCCACTCTCTCCTATAAATTAAATATTCCACTATTTTATAAAATAAAACACAAATTAAAAGTAAATGAAAAAACCGCTGCCAAGTTATAGATTTTTGTTATAATTTTGGTGCTCATTTCATTCGCTTTTGTAAATCTTGTTGTGTTCATTTCATGAATACTTTGCTGCCTCATACACGGAAAAAAAAGTTCACGAATCTCTCGTGAACTAGTATATCACTTTTGGATGGGACACAAAATTCTTCAAAATCTATAAACACAGTTCATCAAAATTTCATCAACTCCTTCACTAGAAACGTAGTACGGTTTCTGAACTTTTCGTCAAAGTTGACGAAAAATTCGTGAACTTTTAAAAAATGTTAAAAACAAAAAAAATAATTTCTAGACACTACTTTTTTGATAGTATTTCACTTAATTTGATAACTTGACGCCTATACGCAACCAACTACACAGAATACACAATTTTATCGCCATTAAAATTCGCAACTCGCTTCACGGGATTCGAACCTAGTACCCTAATAATATTCCTAACAACTAACCGACACAGCTAAATCTATATACACTGACAGTACTCCTGCAAACGACACGATTAGCTTTGTCCTGATGTCTGCTACAAAACTCAGGACCGTGCAAAGTATAAAACGATCCTTGTCGTAACTTCTAATTTATTTTATGAATTATTTGTTTCACAAAAGAAATTAGCACACAAAAATATTCAATGAATAATAAAAACATTGATTCTAAATAATAAATTTAATCAAAGAAAGAATTTGTCCGAGTGTAGACACTAATGACACCGACTGAATTATGACAGATGAATTCTTGATCAGCCATATTTGATGCGCATTGCCAACTGCGCATACTACTGAGACTCGCGAGTTCACGACTTTTTCGTCAACTTGTACCTCTACTTTTGACGAACTACTCATCCTTAACACGTTCATCAAAAATTCATTAACTTTGTTTCAGTTTTTCGTTGACGTTCGCCATTTCTAATCAAAAGTGAATGAAAATTTTGAAATTTTGTGTCCCATCCAAAAGTGATATACTAGTTCACGAGAGATTCGTGAACTATTTTTTTCCGTGCATGAATGGTCAGAATTTCTGAACATTCCTGAACAATCTCACTACTTCTGTTGTTTTCGAACGTTTCTCACCATTCCTAACCAAATACTTTCCAAGCTCCTCCCACTTTACTCTCATCATTTTCGAAGCTGTGACCATTTCTGAAATTCCTGACCATTTCTGAAATTTTTGACTATTTCTGAAATGTGTGAACACATAACCTATAAAAATTTTGGTACATCTTTCTAATTTTGGTAAAGTCTCATGAAAATTTATATATACATATGAAATCTTTCAAATTTATTTTTTACATTTTAAAATACATTATTCTATTACAAAAACTGTTCTTTTAACTTGACAAAAGCTCTCATTTTTTAAATTGGTATAATTATTGAATTAATTATACAGCAAAAGTTGGTATAAATAAATCAAAACATTCGGACCATTCTTTTAACATTATTTAATATATTTATTTAATGTATATTTATAATATATTTATTTAATATATGTATATTTATTTGTAATTATTTAATATAGTTAATTAATAATAAATTTTGTTTCATAATATTAGTAATTTACTATACCAGTATACTTATTATGAGAAGTATTTGCATTATAATTGAAATACAGTTAAATTTAAATTATTATTAATCATTAATAGAACAATTTATTACTATAATGATTATTAATAATTTAAAATTTATAAAAATTTCAATATTGCATTAATAATTCATTATTATTATAAATTTTAATGTTAAATTAAATTAATATTAAATATTAAATTCATTTTAAATGCAGATATAATAACAATTATTATTAATCTGTATTCGTATTATAGTTTATGAAACATATTCCAAATTGTAAAGTTAACCCTATCGGAATGTGGGACCTGAAAAATCCCTGGAATACGGGGATTTAACGGGGATTTTTCGGGGATTTGTTAAAAAAGTAAATAAAACAATATAAATTGATATATTGCATTATAGATATTGAAAGAGGAGGATTTAGAGAACATTTTTACGTATTAATGTTGTTAAACTTATTAATTTTTAATGTAAAATTATTAAAATTAAAAAGTGATTATTTCCTGAATCATTGACACTTGTTGAGGGATTTGTTAAAAACAATTGTAAAATAACTGTTTCAACCACTTTAGGCGTATTCAATTGTAAGATTATAATGTACTGAAATTATTTATACGAAAAATTTCCATTTAATACTATTTTAATGTTTAAAACAATTAAAAACAAAAATTATATTGTAAGCGTAAGTATAATCAATGGTAAAGTGTTTACATGTATTAGTGACGTACCGACGAAAGTAAAAGTTAGTTGAAAGTCGCTTACGAGATGGCGCCGTCATACATTTCTTTAGTGCATTGTAACGCCAAATTGAAAAGTGACAGAATGTAAACAATGGTTGATGAATGTAATATGTGAAGTATTTCTGGTATTGTCAAATGTCAGAATGAAAATAAGTAAATTTTCAATTTTTAAACAAATCAAATTGTTGAAATTAATATGTTACAGAGTCATTCCATTATACTTCGACTAAAGTCGTTGCCGACTAATTTTAAAAAACTGTAATATTTTGTAGGAATGATTTTCAAGATATTAGGATTACCGAACAAAACGAATTTTTAAAATATTTTTTATACTTATTGTAAAATAAGGATCTAAAGTATATGAAGTCGTAAAAACTGTCACATTTTCATCTGTTAGAAAATATTAAAGAAAACACATAATTTATTATAAAAACGTAAACAATTTTTTATATTTTATTAAGAATGAATTATTTTATTATTATAAATTGGTAGAAACAATTATTAATAAGAAATATTAAATAAAAAATGATTTTAAAGTTGACCTGGTAAATAACCTATTTTTGCAAATTTCATTCACTAAATGTGAAAAATAGAAATCATTAAATTGAATAAAAGCTCATGAAATATAAAGTACCTGTGATTAACTTTTAGTTTTTCTTAACACTTTCTTCTTTTTTTCTTCATAAATGTTAAAAAATAAGCAGTTAAAACTGGCACTTTGCTTATTTTCACGATTTTAAAATGTAAATAACTTCTGCCCAGAAAAATGTAAAATTACGAAAATTGGGCAATAATTAATTGATCACTAGATACACTCACTGGAAAAAGATTTTCTTTGGTCCCGAAACTATTTTCCGAATTAATTAACTTTAAACTTTTTATTATTTTTATCAGGTTAACACATGTGTTTTTTAAATGACGAAGTTAGCTCTTCTTGTTTAATCGTTTTGAACCAACTTCAGTTTTAAAAAAATTACATGTATTAACCTGATAGAAATAGTGAAAAGTTTAAAATTAATTATTTCAAAAAATAACTTCGGGACCAAAGAAAATCTTTTTCCAGTGAGTGTATCTAGTGATCAATTAATTATTGCCCAATTTTCGTAATTTTACATTTTTCTGGGCAGAAGTTATTTACATTTTAAAATCGTGAAAATAAGTAAAGTTCCAGTTTTAATTGCTTATTTTTTAACATTTATGAAGAAAAAAAGAAGAAAGTGTTAAGAAAAACTAAAAGTTAATCACAGGTACTTTATATTTCATGAGCTTTTATTCAATTTAATGATTTCTATTTTTCACATTTAGTGAATGAAATTTGCAAAAATAGGTTATTTACCAGGTCAACTTTAAAATCATTTTTTATTTAATATTTCTTATTAATAATTGTTTCTACCAATTTATAATAATAAAATAATTCATTCTTAATAAAATATAAAAAATTGTTTACGTTTTTATAATAAATTATGTGTTTTCTTTAATATTTTCTAACAGATGAAAATGTGACAGTTTTTACGACTTCATATACTTTAGATCCTTATTTTACAATAAGTATAAAAAATATTTTAAAAATTCGTTTTGTTCGGTAATCCTAATATCTTGAAAATCATTCCTACAAAATATTACAGTTTTTTAAAATTAGTCGGCAACGACTTTAGTCGAAGTATAATGGAATGACTCTGTAACATATTAATTTCAACAATTTGATTTGTTTAAAAATTGAAAATTTACTTATTTTCATTCTGACATTTGACAATACCAGAAATACTTCACATATTACATTCATCAACCATTGTTTACATTCTGTCACTTTTCAATTTGGCGTTACAATGCACTAAAGAAATGTATGACGGCGCCATCTCGTAAGCGACTTTCAACTAACTTTTACTTTCGTCGGTACGTCACTAATACATGTAAACACTTTACCATTGATTATACTTACGCTTACAATATAATTTTTGTTTTTAATTGTTTTAAACATTAAAATAGTATTAAATGGAAATTTTTCGTATAAATAATTTCAGTACATTATAATCTTACAATTGAATACGCCTAAAGTGGTTGAAACAGTTATTTTACAATTGTTTTTAACAAATCCCTCAACAAGTGTCAATGATTCAGGAAATAATCACTTTTTAATTTTAATAATTTTACATTAAAAATTAATAAGTTTAACAACATTAATACGTAAAAATGTTCTCTAAATCCTCCTCTTTCAATATCTATAATGCAATATATCAATTTATATTGTTTTATTTACTTTTTTAACAAATCCCCGAAAAATCCCCGTTAAATCCCCGTATTCCAGGGATTTTTCAGGTCCCACATTCCGATAGGGATATAAGTCTTAATTTATTATTGATTCAATTAATAATGATAATTTTTATTAATTCACATAACCTATTATGACTAAATTGAAATATAATTAATTAATAAAAATTATTTAACAGTTTATTCTGATTTATTTATAATATTGGTAATTAAAGTTTATTATTTACAGTTGCTCTTTATATAGACAGTTGAATCCAGAAATAACCCATTAACGCCTGAAACCTCTAAAATTTTGTGTTTAATTTAAGATATAATTTTATATACTAAATATGCTTCCTGAAAATAACCTAAGCGTTTCTTTATGTTTTCGGGGTCGCTCTACAAGATTTCGTGCTCAGATTTTAAATTTATCACACAGAAAATTAAATATGTCGAATTTTGTGCATCAAATTGCGAAAAAAATGAAAAAATTTTTTTAATAATTTTTTTTTACAGACGACATTTTTTTTTAATGGATACAAGTGTCACAAATTGGCACAAACTTATTAAATTTTCAAAATATGCAAAAGCGGAAATGAAAAAAACAAAATGGCGGCTTCAAAATGGCGCTAATTTGAGAAAAAAATTAATCAATCCTTTCTTTGGTGCACCGATTCAGAAAATGGCTATGAAATGTAGTAGATCTTAGTGTTTATATGTTTTCGGGGTCGCTTATTATGAATCTGCAATCGGATTTTCAAAATTCAAAATGGCGGATCCAATATGGCAGACGAAAATTAAAAAAATTTACCAGATTCGCTTGAAATTTGTTATCTAGGGGTTTTCGGGGTCCCTGATTATGAATCTGCAATCGGATTTTCAAAATTCAAAATGGCGGATCCAATATGGCCGACGAAAATTTAAAAAAGTTACTCCATTCTCTTGAACTTTGTTACTCGGGGGTTTTTCAGGTCGCTGATTATGAATCTACTATTGGATTTTCAAAATTCAAAATGTCGGTCCCAATATGGCCGACGAAAATTAAAACAATTTACTCCATTCCCTTGAATTTTGTTACTTAAGGGTTTTTGGGGTCGCTGATTATGAATCTACTATTGGATTTTCAAAATTCAAAATGGCTGAAGATTCATGCAAAATGCAAAAAATAAAATAAGTTGAATCTGAAAATTCAGTAACAAACGGATACGTTTTCAGGAACACATATCCTGCAATATAATTTGAATTACACGATTCTGATAAAGATTATGACGATTCGTTTATACTTTCTAGTAAAGATGATTTAGATAATGATAATGAGGAATCTGAAGACGAAGAGAATATTTTTAATGACAACGATTTAATTACTACAATAAATAATGCGAATATGTATAAAAACTATACAGATAAAGAAAGTGAATTTGAAAATGATAATCAATATCACTAGATCATGGATGAAAAAGATTATTCTATAATGAGACTAAAATTAAAATTCCATAATATTGGTCCTTATCTGTCATATCAAATTGTTTCATCAACAACGTTAGGTTATAAGTTTTGCAATATTAAGTCTTATGCTAAAAGAGTGTAGAACACTTTATCAGAGCTAAGCCAATTAGATTCGTCGGCCATATTGGAACCGCCATTTTGAATTTTGAAAATCCAATAGTAGATTCATAATCAGCGACCCCAAAAATCCTTAAGTAACAAAATTCAAGGGAATGGAGTAAATGTTTTTAATTTTCGTCAGCCATATAGGGACCGCCATTTTGAATTTTGAAAATCCAATAGTAGATTCATAATCAGCGACCCGAAAAACCCCCGAGTAACAAAGTTCAAGGGAATGGAGTAACTTTTTTCAATTTTCGTCGGACATATTGGATCCGCCATTTTGAATTTTGTAAATCCGATTGCAGATTCATAATCAGCGACCCCGAAAACCCCTGGATAACAAATTTCAAACGAATCTGGTAAATTTTTTTAATTTTCGTCTGCCATATTGGATCCGCCATTTTGAATTTTGAAAACCCGATTGCAGATTCATAATAAGCGACCCCGAAAACATATAAACACTAAGATCTACTACATTTCATAGCCATTTTCTGAATCGGTGCACCATAGAAAGAATTGATTAATTTTTTTCTCAAATTAGCGCCATTTTGAAGCCGCCATTTTGTTTTTTCATTTCCGCTTTTGCATATTTTGAAAATTTAATAAGTTTGTTCCAATTTGTGACACTTGTATCCATTTAAAAAAATGTCGTCTGTAAAAAAAATTATTAAAAAATTTTTTTCATTTTTTTCGCAATTTGATGCACAAAATTCACCATATTTAATTTTCTGTGCGATAAAGGACCCTGAACTTTTAATATTGAATTTGTCTCTCAGCCAATTTTTTTGTAACTTTGCAGATTTGTAGTTTTTGACCTTGTGAACAAAAAATGTATGGGACAAAATTCAAAATAATGACCAGTTTTTGAGATACAGACGGTCAAAGTTCAAAAAAATCAAAAAAGGGTATTAGTCGTTCAAGAATGTTTTGTTGACAAAAGTGAATTGAATTCGCTTGAAACTGGTTACTCGGGGGTTTTAAAGGTCGCTGATAACGAATATGATGTTGGATTTTCAAAATGCAAAATGGCGACTCCAATATGGCGGACATATTTTAGAAAAGTCAATTGAAATCGCTTGAAACTGGTTACTTGGGGGTTTTTAAGGTCGCTGATAACGAATATGATGTTGGATTTTCAAAATGCAAAATGGCGACTCCAATATGGCGGACATATTTTAGAAAAGTCAATTGAAATCGCTTGAAACTGGTTACTCGGGGGTTTTTAAGGTCGCTGATAACGAATATGGTGTTGGATTTTTAAAATTCAAAAATGGCGACTCCAATATGGCGGACATATTTTAGAAAAGTCAATTTAAATCGCTTGAAACTGGTTACTCGGGGGTTTTTAAGGTCGCTGATAACGAATATGATGTTACATTGGTAAAAACACACTTAGGTAGAGAGAAAAATAGACAAAGAGAGGGGAAGAATCTAATAGCTTAATAAAATGTTAGAAAGAAACGTAGAAAGATATACAGATAGTTGTAACATAAGGTGATAAAGCAGTTTAAGGCAAGATCAAAAAATAATTCAGCAGTTTAAAGAATTAGTATGTGATTCAGCCGTTGAAGGCAACACAGAAAAAAAGAAGTGTTGTTTTAACACTATAAGTAGTGTTAAAACAACACGCAACATTTTTAACTAAAACGAGGTGATTTTAACCTAAATTTTGTGTTAAATTAACTCCATGAGTGTATTAAAATTAATGCACATTTTTAATGGCTGTTAAAACAACACCATCTTGAAAACTACACGCAACAAATTTAACACTTATTTTTTTGTGTGAAGAGCAGGGGGTGATTTACAAGTTTAAGTCAAGATAAGTTAGTGATTTACTAATTCAAGTATTTTTTTTATTCTGCATGCTCTTTATTTTGGTGCTATATCTGCTGCAATTAAGATATTATTCGTAAGTGTTGTTTTTGGGTATTTTACATTTCCTTGATGCCGTGCATAATCCAGAAATCACAATATGTCAATCAGTAACATAATGATCGATATACTCCTGGGAATTTTCGAAAACCCCCGAGTAACCAGTTTCAAGCGATTTCAATTGACTTTTCTAAAATATGTCCGCCATATTGGAGTCGCCATTTTGCATTTTGAAAATCCAACATCATATTCGTTATCAGCGACCTTAAAAACCCCCGAGTAACCAGTTTCAAGCGAATTCAATTTACTTTTGTCAACAAAACATTCTTGAACGACTAATACCCTTTTTTGATTTTTTTGAACTTTGACCGTCTGTATCTCAAAAGCTGGTCATTATTTTGAATTTTGTCCCATACATTTTTTGTTCAGAAGGTCAAAAACTACAAATCTGCAAAGTTACAAAAAAATTGGCTGAGAGCCAAATTCAATAGTAAAAGTGCGGGGTCCTTTAAAATCTGAGCACGAAATCTTGTAGAGCGACCCCGAAAACATAAAGAAACGCTTAGATTATTTTCAGGAAGCATATTTAGTATATAAAATTATATCTTAAATTAAACACAAAATTTTAGCGGTTTCAGGCGTTAATGGGATATGTAAGTCGATTCGGTACTCAGTAAAAAAAATTTGATACACGGACCACGGGGTTCGTATACGAGCTCGGTAGCTCGTATGAGAAATATGAGAAATCTTTTAAACGAGCCTTTTCCGTAATGAGAAGTGTGTAGATCCCAGCTTAAAATCCCCGTACAGGATCCTTAAAGGATCCTCCTGGGATCCTGAACAGGTCTTGTGCAGGATTCCATACAGGATCCAGTACGGGATTTTGGAACAGGGTTCCTGTGCAGGTTCCGATGCAGGAACCTTAGTTATCAAAGATTTATGTAAAGGTTCCTGTACATGAACACTTGCAGGATCCTGTACAGGAAATTTAAAAAAAAATTTTATGTTAAGCAACATTTGACATACATAGACTTCATATTTTAATATGTTAGGCTCGTATATCAATATTGGACAGAAAAATGTATTGCGCATTCGAGAAACTCATAGAAAACTACTGCGCAGGAGTTAAAAATATAAATAAATTAATTGAGGAAACCGTGTAGGATCCTTTAAGGGTTCCTCACAGGATCCTTTACACTTAAGTACCTGCAGTTTACAAAACTACAAAGTTCCCTGTACAGGAACCTTTACAAATTTTTCTGTACAGGATCCTGCAAGTGTTCCTGTACAGAAATCTTTGATAACTAAGGTTCCTGCATCGAAACCTGCACAGGAACCCTGCAAGTGTTCCTGTATAGAAACCTTTACAGAAATATTTGATAACTAAGGTTCCTGCATTGAAACCTGCACAGGAACCCTGTCCCAAAATCCCGTAGGGGATCCTCTACAGGACCAGTACGGAATCCTGTATGGGATCCTGCGCAGGACCTGTACAGGATCCCAAGAGGATCCTTTAAGGATCCTGTACGGGTATTTTAAGCTGGGATGCTTGTATACGAGGTCACTTTTATAGCATTTTTATTAATGTAACACTATTTTAAAGTAAATGCATATAATAGAAATGGATTTTTAAAGTAAAACAAAGCTAAATTTATAAGGGAAATGAAGTTTTAAGAAAAAAAGGATAATTTTGTTCAAAGAATTTATTCACACTGAAAAAAGGTTAGAATTTGATAATTCCTTGTTACTCTAACTTACCGACATTACCCAGTAAAAAAACCTATTAATCAGGCCTTCTAGTGAATCAGACATTTTAAGAATGCGGATTTAAACGACTTGCTTTGATTCGGTTTCGGAAAATTTGAATCTGAATATTTTTCAGACATTTTTGAATCTGTGTTTTCCCATTGACTAATTCGTTAATTTTATACACCTGAATAATCTACGTAGGAGAAGCTAACCTCAAATTTTTTCAATAAGTATCTTCCAATTAACAGCATAATAAAGCGAATGAGTAAAATTATTTATCAAAAAACACTATTAACTATAATAATCGTCGTATTCATTCATTCATTCTGTCCAGTCTGTCCACACTTGAAGTTAGTCATGATTATGCTTTTGTTTTTCTTTTTATATGTTTTGAATTTTTGATAGATAATATTATTTTTCTTTATATATATAATAATTTTTTTTTTCTTACTTTTTAACCCTTTGCCGTACATAAGCTTTCCCCACCTCAGAAAAAATCAGTTTGACAGTGGAATCACGTGGATAATATCAGGGCCGGAAATTAGTTTGATTTTGAGGTTATGTTTACATTGGTTATGTAGATTTGATAAAAGTCTTTAATAATCAAATATATAGCTATGTTCAAAAAGTAATAAACTGCAAATACACTTCCACTTTATACAAAAAAAACAGATTTTTAGGTATGAAATATTATTTTTAAATATAATTTATTTTAAAATATAAATTGGATTCATTTTTTAATTAGGTACGTTCCTGCAAATTCAGATCACTTACATTCTCACACATAACTAATTTATCAACACAAGCATACCGCCTTTTCTCATTGGTTGTTCCCCCAGAAAAGACTCTAAACGACATTTCGTAACACAAGAACGGCAAAGGGTTAAATTTAATAATAGGTTTTTATTTATTTTATTAGAAATATTATTTTTATTTTTCAAATAATACTGAACTATTTTTATTAATTTACAAAAATTATTTATTATATTTTTCCATATTTCTCTCTTTTCCCAGAAAAATTAGCACTACACGGAAAAACTTTGTATATTAATTCCTGTTAAACTCACAATGTATTTTTAGTAAACTGACTACTAAAGTGGGGAAAAAGTGGTCACTAGACGAGATTTATAATTTAATAGAAGTTTTTGTAATACTATATGATCTCTTTTTTTGCAATATTTAGTAGTCAAGTTATGAGAAACTCGCCTATGATATACGAAAGAAAGTAGATGTAGAAAAAGTGAATGCCAAAATTTTTATTTTCTATATTCGAAAGAATGATATTTTCTTCGCGCCGCGTTTACAATTTAGTAGTCAAACGATCAAAACTGCACGCATACAAACGAGCACCGCTGTTCGTGTAGTAACACATAACCACTCAATCTCATATACATATGCTCAAGTCAAATGGCTGCTGTCATTCCACCTGGTTCTCTTTTAATAATTTAATAATTCATTATACAGAGAAAAGTGGATATTAAGAATTTTAATGCATTAGATATTAAAAAAAGGATGCTAATGCATATCATCTAGATGTTGTGGTTTAACATCTCAGATGTTAAAAAGTATAATTTGTAAATGTGAGGTTATGTGTCAACAAGTCTTCCGGATTTTCCAATATCGATCTGTGGATATACTACTTGAATTTCAACACTGCAAGATATATTTCACAATTTTATTTAGGAGGATTTTTCTAAATTTCTCTATGTTTATATAATTATTTTTAATAACGGAGAAAATTGTAATTGCCGCATTAATGTGAATTTTTTTAATAATAATAAATTGAAATGTTTCTTTTAAATACATATAAAGAAAACTTATTCTGATTTCATAGTTTTTAACTTAAAATTATTTAATTTAATCTTTTTTTATGTTTCACAATATATGCAAGAAATAAACTTTTAAGTTAATAAAAAATATTTATTCTAAATCTTAGCTATAAATTTCTACAAAGAATAAAAATTTAATCAAAAGGATAAATAATTTTAGGAAATAATAATGATAATTCTGTTAATTTCAAAAATTGACCTTATTAATTTTAAATATAATTGATTTTGTGAATTTTATTTAACAAACAAATATTATTTAATACAGCATTTAACAAATTTTCTCCCAAGTGTCAATACAATGTTTTGGATTAGTATATAAGAACAGTGACTTACTTTCTTGATATGAATTGTATATGCGTTCCGTCGATTAAAGTGTGCGTTACTTTATCAGTATGTTAGGCATTAGACTAGGTTGCGTTCAAATAAGTTATCAATCGTCATAGGTAAAATAGATTTCTACCTGACTCATTAGTATGAGATGGGGTGACAGTCTGCCCCTGTCACTGACATTCGACATTGTTTTTTAGTGAAATCATGAATTTTAAATTTTCATCAACTGACTACTAAATTTTAAAAGTCTGGTTCTGTTCCGTGTTTTAATAGTCAGACTACGAAATATTGATACCGTCGCAGTTTTTCCCCACTTTAGTAGTCAATTTACTAAAAAAACATAGTGTGTTTATCACAAACTAGTATACAAAGTTTCTCCGTGTATGTAACAAATATTTTAAGACTAGGATATTATTCTTTCAATTTTTTTTTTTTTTAAATTAAAAAAAATAGTTGGGAAATTAAAATAACAAAATATTTTGCATATTTTCTGCTTCTCAGTGACAATTTATAAACAAAGTACAAGTTTTAAGTAAAAAAAAATAAATAAATAAAATAATTTTTTTTTTATTTTAATAAGCAATTTATTTAGATACCCCAATTTCTAATAATATTTTCAGTTACTTTTAAATAATTTAAATGTCTTAAGATTATTCTTATTCTGCCTTTTGGGCAGAAATATTTTTATTTTATTATTTGTTTTGCTTGAGAAATTTATTAAAGACTTGATCAGGGTTGTCACGCATTTATTTATTTGAATGTTCCTCAAATTTTTTTTTTTTTTCAGTTTAAAAAAATTGGAAATTTTCCATATTTTTTTTTTTAATAACATTTTTATTACCACATTAATAATACGAAAGAATTGATTTCGTTTGACGATTTTTAATAATATTTTTAAGAGAAAAAAATTTTACAAAAAAAATTTGTAATTAATAATACATAATAATAATATTAAAATAATAATAATAATAATTTGCAAATAATAAATTTTTTTTTTTTTTTTAATAATTGAACTTTTGCAAAGAACTTTATTAAAATTTTCTTTAATTATTGAATTTTGCCAAAAATTTTGTTAACAATTTTTAAAATAATTGAAATTTCGACGAGAATATTAAAAAAATTGAATACGTATTTTCTTCAATAAAATTTCACAAAACAATTCAATTATTTTAAAACAAATTTCAATAAAATTACTTTGATGAATTCAATTATTTTTAAACGTAATATAAATTTTTTTTTTTTTTTTTTTTTTTGCAAAAATCCAATTATATTCCTAAATTGCCAAAAATTCCCTTTAAAATTTAAATTATCTTTATAACCAACAAAATCCATTTCCAAAGTTCAATTATTTTAATATGTACATTTTCATCAAATTTCTCTAAAATGCAATTATAAAAAAAATTCATTACAAATTTTTAAAAGCATTCATTCATTATTTAAAAAAAAATTTGTTGATAAAGCTCAATTGTTTAAGAAAATGTTTACTTCCAGGGTCCAACAAATAAATTCTCTCAGAATTCTCTAATAAATAAATATTTTTGAATATGATATTCAATTTTGATCCAAAATTTTAACTGAAATTAATTTTTCAATTTATTAGAAAATTCTATAAGAAATCAACTATCCAACTATAAAAATAAACAATTTATTAAATACTAATTGGATGTTTCTTAAAATTCAATTTTCATAAAGAATTTCACCAAAATTTAATCATTATGTTTTTTTTATCATTGAACATAAATAATAATATTATATATTATTGAGTATTTGCAATCATTTATAATTTTTCCAAAATTCAATTTTTTTTTTGTGTTTTAAGTAAAATTCATCCATAAATCCATTATTATTTTTAATAATGAATGAAATGTAAAAATATAACAAATTTTATAAGAATTTGAATTATTAAAGTTTTTCATAAACCTGAATTGTATTTAAAATCTGTAAAGTTTGATTGAAAATCTTTTCAATAATGAGGAATATAACATTTAGAGTTTTCTTAAGAATTTTCGAAATTGAATATTGTTTCTGTACATTTGACAAAATTTTCTGACTTTTTCGTGATTTTCCTGAATATATTTAGAAAAATAGTGATTTTGAATAAAATTCTTCTGAATAATTGAAATTTTTTTTTTTTAATGTCAATGAAAAAGAAACTTCACGCGCGCTTTAGCGCGCGTTATTTTAGCTAGTGAAAATATAAAGTTTAATAAAATAGTTGCGATACTGACTGAATCGTGTTAAATATTATTGAATATAACTTTTGAAATCCTTACCTAACCTAACGTGATGCGTCTCTCTTTATATTATATCAATCGTTCCATGTGGCTTCGGTTTGTGGCGTTTTTTGTAATACGGTTAATATTATAATAAATAATGTGCAATAGTGGACAATTATGTTATATTATGAAATTGTTCAGGAATCAATAAAAACTGATTTTCTTGTAAATGCGAGATTCTTTTTTAATTTTGCCTTTTCCATTATATTCTACTAACCTATAAGTTAAAAAATGAAGTATGATTAATTTTATTTTTAATTAATATATGGTTTAAATAAATAATTTACTTTTGGACTTGTGCGGTTTCCGCACAAACTGCTTCATTTAATAAACCGTTATTTTAAAAATTATTATCATTCGTTAATTTATTTTGAAAAATAATGTAATTATTATCTGTAAACATATTTTTATCGTACTATTTTCATTCGACGCCACCTCCGATTCATGTCACATTGTGAATTGGATAATAAAAAGTTTGTTATCCCGATTCAAATTACTGACGTCCTATTCAATAAGTAGTGCAAATAATCAGATTTAATCTGCCTTCGCCTTTTAAGAATGCGGATTCACGAGAGCTTTTGACCGTTTGAAAACAAGCGAATAGGTTTTTGTTTCCTGGGTAGATATTTCTCGGATGCGGTAAGCACGATTTTGTATTGGCGGTAGAATAAATAAGTTTCTCTTCATTGCTAATTAATAATATATTATTATTTATTTATAATATAAATGTTTATATAAAATAATTAAATTTAATACAAAATCGTGCTTACCGCATCCGAGAAATATCTACCCTCTGGGCACGGAAACGTCTTTATTCTAGGAACGTTCCTAAAACGTTTTTAAAACGTTTCATGTCCTCTACATAATGTCTTTAAAACGTTTTATGTTCTAAAAACGTTTTTAGAACATTGGACGTTCTTAAGCCGTTATGTAGTAGACATGAAACGTTCTAAAAACGTTTTAGGAACGTTCCTAGAATAAAGACGTTTCCGTGCCCAGAGGGTAATGTCGGTAAGTTAGAGTAACAAGGAATTATCAAATTCTAACCTTTTTTCAGTGTGAATAAATTCTTTGAACAAAATTATCCTTTTTTTCTTAAAACTTCATTTCCCTTATAAATTTAGCTTTGTTTTACTTTAAAAATCCATTTCTATTATATACATTTACTTTAAAATAGTGTTACATTAATAAAAATGCTTTAAAAGTCACCTCGTATACAAGCATCTACACACTTCTCATTACGGAAAAGGCTCGTATGAGAGATTTCTCATATTTCTCATACGAGCTACCGAGCTCGTATACAAACTCCGTGGTCCGTGTATATCGAATTTTTTTACTGGGTAGTCGCGCTCGTTAGGGCAGTTATAGTTTAGGCACTACCCTATTGAAAATTCCTATGTAGGATCTTACATAGGATCCTACATGGATTCCTAATAATAAACATATATAAAATATCCTAGATTTTTTGTAGGAATCTACGTAGAATTCTATCAAAAAGCACATATGAAATTGGCACAGGTTTTTTTATGAGAATTGATATAGGAATGCGCATTCGTGTTACTGGATAAAAATCTATGTTGATTCCAATATGATTTCCTACATCTTTTCTGAGATAATTTTAGTGTCAATTTCCTATGTCAATTTCCACCATACTTACCAATATAAAATCTTACAAAAATTCTTAGTTAAAATCTTACTTAATAATTATTAAAAATTTGCCTATATAGAATCGTAGAAAAATTCCTACATTAAATCTTACTTAATTATTAAAAATTTACCTACATAGAATCTTACGAAAATTCCTACATAAAATCTTACCTACCCTATTGAAAATTCATATGTAAGATCGTACATACATAGGATCCAGACAAGGCTTCTGGGGAGGGCCAAGCATTCCAAAAAAGGTTTTTTGGTGGGGGGAATCCATTGAAAAAATGAAATCAATGTAGTGTTATCTCTTTCTATCTCATAGGAATATACGACTCTTGGGGGGGCAAGCACCCGTGCCCCCCTGGATCCGCCACTGCTAAAAGTCGTCTTTTTAATTCAACATTTGAAAATAGAAAAATTTTCATGAATAGAAAATTTTTTTTTTAAGTTCAACTTGGACTTAGAAATTCGTAAATGTGATATTTATTGGAATTTTTCTAAGTTAAATTCATTTCATTGACAAGTGAGATTGTTAACTTTGTAGAGGTTCATATCTGCCAAGGTATCCAAGTTCGATCCCAGCTTCGTAGGAATTTTTCCATTATTTCTCTACATTTTAGAAAAAATAAAATTAAGGGGAGATTCCACAGAAATTAAGGTTTTTTTAAAAAATTTTTTTATAGGTAGTAAAATAAATATTTCTTAGCTAAACTTTTTTTACATTAAAATACTTGTGTTACAGTAATAAAAACCATTTTTTATTTATTTATTTTCTTAATGGAGTCTTAGAAAATGGCTGCCGAAAGTGGTCCCCTCTTTTCTTAATCTATACCATTATGGCTATCGTGTAAACTAGAACAAAAAAAATTTATTGAAAAATAACCAAATGGCAGACTTTTTAATTTTTCGACCATAATTTTGCAACTTAAATTGTTTATAACTTTTATAAATATTAATGGATCTTAAATATCCTAGTTTACACGAAAACTACACATTCAAGGAGCATGCTGTCGAAATTGCAAGTTATTTTGTTGAAAATTTTAAAAATGAGAGTGTAAACAAGTTGAAAATGTGTAGTTTGGAGAAAAACGCGTTTAAAGTTTGAAGGACCAAATATACAAAAATTTAACTTAAAGTTATATACATAACCTTTGATATGTAACAGTAGACATTTCTTATTACTTAAAAACTACTCTTTCAAGCGGTGCGAAAAGAAAAAATGTAAATTTAAAAATAAACAAATTGCAGTTAGATAATTAATGAAAAAACATGAATTTTCGAGGTGGAAAGGTGATGTTATTCCTACTCTCCTGCTAGCGAATCTATTCTTATCGCTTCAGACTATTTTTCCCGTATTTTTAGATAATCATACTAACCAAAAATTAAAAAAAAATAATTTCGGTATTCAAAAAAAAAATCAGTGGAATCTCCCCTTAAACTAAAAATAAATTTAATACAATATTACTGAGTTTTAACTTAGAACGTCTTCTGGTTGATAAACGTTGTAGACTTCAACTTCGTTCTCAAAGTACTCTCATTTTATGTCCGCAGGTGAGACCTACAATTTAAAAAATAATTTAGCCCAAAAGCTCTTTATAATCAAGATTCGCGGTAGTGAATCGCCGCCAAGTAAATGCACGGAGAGAGATTTTGTATTAATATTTGTTAAAATTGGTAATAGAATTTAATATATTCTTTTTCAATTTAGGGAAATCGTGTTTTATATTAAAAATTAATATTGTGCATATTAGTAGGCAGCTCTTAATATATTTTAGAAAAATTAGTAAAAGAATTATAATCTTTAAAACTGACTATATTAAAATCATAGTCCGGGAAAGTATCGAAAGAATACCTTTAATATAGCCAATACTAAAAATTATGAGTGAGTCGAAAAGGATAGAAAATAAAAAGACGTAAGAAGGAGAAGGGTAGAATTAGCGTTTCGAGAGTATTTCACACACACACATACACACAAATGAGTTAACGCAAGCACTATACTATACATATAAACACAAACTATATACAATTTCGGAGATATATGTTAAAACCTAAAAACACATACATATAAACTTAACCGATACAAATAAACGCAATGTCGCACGCACACTGTACAGTGAGAGATACAGTTCTCAACTTCCTTATATACTAAACACGAGAAATTTTCTGAACTTGCGAGAAAGTAATATTTTCTCAATATTTTGTTAAACAAAGTTCTTAATTTATTTTAAGTTATAAATAAATAATGTTGTATGCTGGGTCAAAATTTTATTGAGAAATGTTTCTCATAATATTGTTTTTAAAATTGTTTGTTTCTGGAAACTGATTTCTATTAAAGTTACATCCAATTTTACGTTATTTAAAAAAACTCATCATTTAATTTATTGGCATAAGAATTTTTATGCATTTTATATAAAATGCAGCATTTCTTAAATCATTTTTTAATATCTTCCAATAAACTAGTTTAGTTAAAAACTCTAAAAGAAATTGAATTTTGAAGAAGTTACAAATGATTGCAAAAATTAAATTATTTTCAAAGTAGTAAAACCATTTTTATAAATAACTAGCTGCGATACCCGTCTTCGACGGCTTATTGGTTATTGTTATTCCTAGTTATATATTAATTGGTTTTTAGCCAATTTCATTGAAATTAATTCTTAATTGAAACTTACTTTAAGGAAAATAAAAAGATAATGTTCATAATTTTTAAAAAATGCTTAAGAGAAAGCATTTCAATGACATTGTTTCCGAGATGCACCACGTGGAGGTAACCAATATTAAGTGTTTTTTGTATGTCTTTATTTTATTCCCAAAAGGTAAATGACACTTATTAACTTTTTTGGGTAATTAAAATCTTTAAAAATTATAAAACCTTTTTTATTTTAGCATTACTAAATTATCTTTGAGAATAATTTGTGAACATACAGAAAACGCCCATCGCATCTCATACAAAATATAAATCATATCATATCATCTCATATAAATAATAAATTAAAAAAAATTGGAATCAACAATTTCTAAAAAATGAAATAGATATTATCCGAGATTGCAATTAGAAATTTATGAATTTTAGAACACTTAACTCATGAATTTTGTAATTTGTTAATACTTTAAAAATAAGCAATATTTAAAATTGTTTAAAAAAAATTAAAAAATTAATTTTTAAAAAAATGTAAAATTGTTTCCAAGAGATACTTGTTTTATAATTATTCTCACGAATAATGTATTTTAATTTATAAGTAATCGATTTGATGTGATTTCTATTGATTTACCAGTTATGACCTTATTCTTGATTTGTTTTTTTTGGACTTTTTTCATCTTTTTTTTTAATGATAACTCTGAATTTTGACGATTCCTCACTATCCCATTCAATTTTATGTTT
This sequence comes from Leptopilina drosophilae, assembly GCA_032873175.1. Taxonomy (NCBI): domain Eukaryota; kingdom Metazoa; phylum Arthropoda; class Insecta; order Hymenoptera; family Figitidae; genus Leptopilina; species Leptopilina drosophilae. Next base: position 13,827,183 of record CM065484.1, read on the forward strand.
GCCTCGTGGTATTTCATCGTAATTTAATCCTAATTCATACGCTTCTACGAACTGTTCATCTGTTACCTCATCTTTTCAATAATTTATATTTAATACACTTATTATTGTTTTAAAAAAAATTTAATTTATTTTATTCAAATTGTTAAAATTATATGAAAAATTTTATTACCAAAAATTTCTATTGATCCCATTTTACAATTTAATTGCAGCACAAAGTTTTGATTGTTTCCTTGAATACATTTAAAAACTTTATTTAATTTTTTAATCTAATTTATTTGATATTTTAAAAAAACTAAAAATTATGTTAGATATTTTAATGTATGTTTACGCCTATCAGCAAACAGATGGTAATTAATTTAACTTGAAAACGGTTCAACCGATTGCAGTGAAACTTGGCAATCTATTAGGTATTAACGTAACTTAAAATCATAGCCTTATCCGATTAAAAAATATTAATATGAACGGAAGTTATGACATTTTTTCAAAAAATTCGAAAAATCAAAAAAAAATTTTTTTAATTCTTTTTTTAAATTTTATTATAAAAAAGGTTGTATTTATCTCAAAAAGTAAGCTATAGATAGTATTGCACCAATTTTACAAAAATTTAAAAAATTTCATTCTTTGATTTTTCGAATTTTTTGAAAAAATGTCATAACTTCCGTTCATATTAATATTTTTTAATCGGATAAGGCTATGATTTTAAGTTACGTTAATACCTAATAGATTGCCAAGTTTCACTGCAATCGGTTGAACCGTTTACAAGTGATGCGCGAACAAAGTTTTGCATACAGACAGACAGAAGGACAGACAGACAGACTTTTTTTTTACATTTTTCGAATTCTCATGTCTCAAGAAGAAAAAATATATAAGAATTTCCAAGATTGGAGCAATGTACAGACAGAAGTCTGGTTTTATTAATAAGGATAAAACTCATCACAGAATTTCAATTTGAAACGGTATTTCAATAGTCAAAAGTTGAATTGTTAAAAATTATTTTAATAAAAATAAATTGTAAATTTATAGATAAATATTGAATAAAAATTAAAAATAAGAATAAAATTTATAGAATGAGAAATAATATTTCAGTTGAATTTAAAGTGTGAGAAATTCAAAATAAGGTCAATAGAGTACAAATGTACTAAGAGATATTTGAAAACCTATGGAAACAGCACAGCTGATTCAAGGCCAAGGTTAAGAAAAAGATAAGAAATTTTCATATTTGAAGATATTGGAAATTATTTCAAGACAAGATAAATTTTATGCATAATTTATATAGAGTTAAATATAAGGATATTTTTTCATATAGAATTGCATATTTAGTTTTATAAAATTAGTATGGATTTTAGTAATTATAATTGAGTTATTAATTATTTAATTAGGTTTCAATAAATAAAGCAATAATAAAATTTATATTAATAAATAGTAAAAAAATTAATAAATATTATAAGAAAAAGTTAAATTGATAAATGTATATAATTTGAAGATTTATTTAAATTATAAGAAATAAAATAAAATTAGAGATGAAAAAAAAGACAGTTACGCAATAGTATTGTTGTGGGTAAACGGTAGACAATTCGGAGACAAGAGAGAGAGAAAATATATCTCTGTCCTTATGGGAAAAATTTAAATATTATTGGTTGAAAGAGTATGACGCGTTATGAATTTCCGTGAATAGGAAGAGAGATAGTCTCGCGAAACGGAAGTCGCGCGGATTTTTCGTATTAACCGGAAGAGATTAAGGGCGAATATTATTATTATAGAAAATTCTAGACAATTCTAGAGAATTCTAGAATTTTCCATAGCGTCTCCAAATTGGTATATAAACAGCGAGATCGAAGCTCTCGTTCTCTTATTTCGACTACTCTGTTCACAAAGGTACGTAAGTATAAACTCAAAAACTGTACTTGTGACACCCAGGAATTCGTTGTTTTACAACTTACTACCTGGTGTTTTAAGTATTAATTGTAATATACACATTATTTAAACAGTAACACTGACATTGTTATAATATTGTATAACGCAGGAATTCGTTGTTTTACAACTTACGACCTGAACTTTACAATATATAACTCATAAATATAATTATTAACAATAAAAAAATACTCAGGAATTCGTTGTTTTACAACTTACTACCTGATATTTTTTTTACATTACACTGATATTTTAAAAAAATTGTATAACGCAGGAATTCGTTGTTTTACAACTTACGACCTGAACTTTACAATTTTTAACATACATTTATACTCACATTTACAAATCGTAAAAATTACTCAGGAATTTGTTGTTTTACAATTTATTACCTGGTAATTAAATAAAAAATATCTACAAAGTCAAGCCCTGGTGGAAGTGTTGGGGAATTTACCAAGAAATTGGTTTACTACCTCATAATCTAAAACCTTAAGGGGTAACAAGAGCAAATCGTAAGTTTATTGAATATTCTTATGAGCTGCGTTCATATAGTAATAGGCTATATCGATGTGGCAGTTTGAAAGATTCAATAAATATTGATCCCAGACCACCAAACTATTATTTATGATAGGTAATAATTAATTCATTTGAATTAATTTTTTTAGTTAATTTTTCAGAGAAATAAATAGATTTTATTATGTAAATTGAACAAATTTTGATCATTTTTTGATATTATAATTTTATCATATCTAAAATAAATCAAAATTTAGAAAATTTATAATTTTAAAGAATATTTATTTATTAATAGAATAGTTAATATAGGGAATAGGGAAAACTTGACCTTTTGTAGGTAGGATTTATAAAAATTTTATTATTAAATTTTATTTAATTTTTGTTTCTAGATTTGTCGAATTGGAACATAATTTACGAATTGTAATTATTGATATTATTGAAAGAAGGAAGAATACTTACGAAGGTGAATGAACAATTTTATTTATTTTTATTTTATTAATTACTGAGTCAATTCATATAGACCATAGCAACCGAACTTACAAAATTATTTATTTAAATGAACTATATCATAAGAAAAGATTTCTTTATGGTTAAAAAATTGTGTTAATTTAATTTTTAATTTATTAATTTATATTTTATAATTTTATCCTACGAAAGAAAGATAACAAAATTATCTTATTTAGTAGTGGATAATTTAGAAAGAATAAAAGCTGAATTACCGAATAATTATTGGAGCAGATTCCTTTAATTTGGTTATAAAGCGACAAATTTTCTCAAAAATAAAATATAATATTAAAGAGAAATTTGAATTACATAATTTCATTCATATAATATATTACTATATGTTGTCAAAACAGATCTTATCCGTTGATATAGTTTGGCACGTGCCTCATTGTTAGTGGATCTTTAAATTTAGGAAATAATGTCCCTTTAAATTTATACAAAGACATTCTTTCTATTCAGATTATATAAGAATGAGAAATATTTAATACACATGTATAAGATATTTCTCATGTTAGAAACACGTGGGTTTTCAGAAGTTTACCGTACAGTGGGCTTTTAAATCAAAATAAAGGAAAATATTTAGATATATACTTCCCTCGGTCTGTTAACCAATACACGTATGTTTCAAATTATTTTTATACAGTTCTTATAAAATTCTTTGTAGAAATTTTAATAATCTATCAAAATCCAATTATTTTCAATATGTACTATTTCAATAAAATTTCACAGAAGAAACCAATTATTTAGAAAGAAATATATTATTAAAATTCGTCTTAAGAATTTAATATTATTTTTTAAAGCAAAAGATAAATTCCTTCGCAGAAATTTAGTTACAGTCAAAAAATTAAAAAACTTCTCATCAAAATTTCATTTATTTTTATAAATAATAACATTTTTCTCCAAAATTGAATTATTTTCAAAAACTGTTCTCAAATAAAGAGTTTTTAATATCCAGTACTTTAATAACATTTCCAAAAGAATTCAATGATTAAATAATTGTTTTTATCCTTTCTACGCAATTATTTAATTGTTTTCATAAATAATAAAAATTTAATAAGAATTCAATAATTTTTTACAAAGATTCAATTATTTTTTATATAATTTTCATCAAAGTTTCTCTAAAAATGAAGTTATTCTTAAAAATTTTATTAAAATTCGTCAAAATAATTTTTTGAGAGTTCAACAACTTTAAGAAACATTCAATTACTCAATGAATTATTTATTTTTGTATTTAAATAATTGAATTTTTGTAGAATTTTCTAATAAAAATTAATTTAAATATGAATATTTCAGTTAAAATTTTAAATAATAATTGAAAACTCTCTTAATTAATTAGTAAAAATATTTACTAATTTAAATTGGCAACTTACGTTTTGCTTTTGAATTAGCAGATTTTACTAATAAATAGACGTTTCCACTAATCTAATCATAAATTTTTACTTATTTATACACTGTAAAAAATCCTAAGAATATTACCCACATTAAATGTGGCTATTTTACAGACAAGGGGAAAAGTGCCGCATTTAATGTGGCAACATAACCTTGTTTAAAGCGTCACTTTTCCCCTTGTCTGGGTAATATCCTTAGAATTTTTTACAGTGTATTTAAAGAGAAATTAAACTTAAATGTCTGAAATGCCACGAAGTTTGGCTCAGATAATTTCGGGACTGCTCGACTAAAATGTTCGGCTAATCTCGAACAGTTTCGTAACCGCTCTTTGACAGCCGAAAGCCTGCTACTAGGCTGGTCATAATTTTTAATATAGTCGATAACACTATTCGTTACTAAATTTACAACCCAGGTGCGAATTTTCGGTTGGCCCATAGTTGGGCTAACTTTTACAAGGTCGGTCCAACTTCTCGTGCCAGAGGTTGGGCCAACCATACAGATGATAACGGTTGGCCGTCTAATGGCGACGATGGTTGGCCCGACAAGTCATAAGGAAGTTGACCCAACTTAAAATGCATATGTTGTGCCAGCTATACATTTCAATGGTTGGTCCAAAAACTGACGCCAAAGTTGGCACGACTTTAAATGCGTAAGTTTGGCCAACTTTAACAGCCAAAGGTAAAAAATTATTAAAAAACTAAATTATTTAAACAATTAACACGTTATTATTAGCAAGAACATCAGATATAACCTTTACCTATTATTATTAAACACAATCTCATACCCAGGTGCGAATTTAGGTTGGCCGCCAGAGTTTGAAGGTTGGCCCACGGTTGGCCTAACTTTGGCAAGCGAAGTTTTGGTTGCCAGAGTTTGCCCAACTTTGGCAAGTACCAGTGCCCACAGTTGGCCCGACTTTGCAAGCCAACCATTACATGCAGAGTATAACCAACCGTCGGGCCAACTTTGGCGACAAAGGTCGACACAACTATGGGGAACGTATCTCATATGACTTACAAATTTAGGTTGGCCAAACTCTGGGCCACGGTTGGCCCGACGGTTGGCAAAACTTTGTGAAAAACAGTTTAAATGACTTAAACTTTCTCGGTTGGCCTAACTCTGGGCCACGGTTGGCCCGACTGTTGCAGCTTTAATATACATTTAATGGTATGGACTCCCATGTGAGCGTAGCGTAGTGGTCAGTGTATAAGTCTTCGGCGCGTTAGGTTAGGGGTTCGATCCCAGCAAGCGGTAGATATTTTCGAAAATGTATGTAAGAGATTGTGTTTAATAATAATAGGTAAAGGTTATATCTGATGTTCTTGCTAATAATAACGTGTTAATTGTTTAAATAATTTCGTTTTTTAATAATTTTTTACCTTTGGCTGTTAAAGTTGGCCAAACTTACGCATTTAAAGTCGTGCCAGCTTTGGCGTCAATTTTTGGACCAACCATTAAAATGTATAGCTGGCACAACATATGCATTTTAAGTTGGGCCAACTTCCTTATGACTTGTCGGGCCAACCATCGTCGCCATTAGACGGCCAACCGTTATCATCTGTATGGTTGGCCCAACCTCTGGCGCGAGAAGTTGGACCGACCTTGTAAAAGTTGGCCCAACTATGGGCCAACCGAAAATTCGCACCTGGGAGAGTTTGGCCAACCATAAAGTTTGAGTTATTTAAACTGCGTTTTACAGAGTTTTGCCAACCGTCGGGCCAACCGTGGCCCAGAGTTTGGCCAACCTAAATTTGTAAGTCATATGAGATACGTTCCCCATAGTTGTGTCGACCTTTGTCGCCAAAGTTGGCCCGACGGTTGGTTATACTCTGCATGTAATGGTTGGCTTGCAAAGTCGGGCCAACTGTGGGCACTAGTACTTGCCAAAGTTGGGCAAACTCTGGCAACCAAAACTTCGCTTGCCAAAGTTAGGCCAACCGTGGGCCAACCTTCAAACTCTGGCGGCCAACCTAAATTCGCACCTGGGCTGGGCCACGGTTGGCCCGACGGTTGGCAAAACTTTGTGAAAAACAGTTTAAATGACTTAAACTTTCTCGGTTGGCCTAACTCTGGGCCACGGTTGGCCCGACGGTTGGCAAAACTTTGTGAAAAACAGTTTAAATGACTTAAACTTTCTCGGTTGGCCTAACTCTGGGCCACGGTTGGCCCGACTGTTGCAGCTTTAATATACATTTAACGGTATGGACTCCCATGTGAGCGTAGCGTAGTGGTCAGTGTATAAGTCTTCGGCGCGTTAGGTTAGGGGTTCGATCCCAGCAAGCGGTAGATATTTTCGAAAATGTATGTATGAGATTGTGTTTAATAATAATAGGTAAAGGTTATATCTGATGTTCTTGCTAATAATAACGTGTTAATTGTTTAAATGATTTAGTTTTTTAATAATTTTTTACCTTTGGCTGTTAAAGTTGGCCAAATTTACGCATTTAAAGCCGTGCCAACTTTGGCGTCAGTTTTTGGACCAACCATTGAAATGTATAGCTGGCACAACATATGCATTTTAAGTTGGGCTAACTTCCTTATGACTTGTCGGGCCAACCATCGTCGCCATTAGACGGCCAACCGTTATCATCTGTATGGTTGGCCCAACCTCTGGCACGAGAAGTTGGACCGACCTTGTAAAAGTTGGCCCAACTATGGGCCAACCGAAAATTCGCACCTGGGAAATAAAAAAAGTTTGTTACGTAACTTACGTAACTGTTGAATGTAAATGAAAAAGTTACGTAGGTTACGTTACAAACATCACATGCGCAAGTTACGTTACAAACATCACATACGTAAGTTACGCTACTTACATCACATGCGTAAGTTACGTTGCTAACATCAGATACGTAAGTTACGCCAGTCGTTTAAGTTACGTATCTCACGTAACTGATTCACTAATGGTCATACTTTGATTTATACATCGCACCTAATAATATTACCCAGAAGGTAAGTTACTTTTTCTCCCTGCTAATGACGTCAGCGGGAGGAAAAGATCAACTTTTCTCCCGCTTGACAGGTAGGAAATGATGTACTTTCGGTGTGTGTGTTAGAAAATAGTATATTGTGCACCTAGGCAGGAAAATAGTGATTTTCCCGAGGGTGAAGTTTGTAGTTCGAGACGTAGCAAACACTGCAAACACACGAGGCGAAAATCTTTTTCCTTCTGTGGCGCACATACTATATTTTCTAACACACGTAAACGAAAGTACAAATATGCAATTATTTAATGGAATTTTTCGTTGTCATATTTATTTAAAATCCATTATTAATAAAAAAATAACAACATGATACATATTTAATCTTAAAAAATATATAACTCTTTTTATATTTTTAAAAAATTTTAAAAAAATTACAAATTTTTATAGCAGCAGGAAGAAAATATTACTTTCTCTCCCCGTGACATCACTGCGGGGAAGGAAAGTATTACTTTCCCTCCCCGTTATGACGTCACGGGGAGGGAAAGTAACATTCTCTCCCTGCCTCCGGGAAAGACGTACTTTCCACCCTCTCTGTAGGTGAGAAATGATGTACTTTCGGTGCGTGTGTTAGAAAAAATATTTTGTGTAATGAAACTATTATTTTTTACCTTTTATAAGAGCCAAAATAAGTGAAACCGGCCACTTGAAAAATTTTTGTCTCCAATTTTTAACACGGAAAAAAAATGCTGTTGAATCAATGACATATGAGTTTGATTCATTGAATAGTGTCATAACGGGCTGCCAAACGTATATGCTGTTGTTTTGAAAGCACCGATTCTAATGATTCGATAGTATCACTTTCATTGAAACAAAAGCATATTTCTTAAATTGACAGCATACTATGTTAATTTGAAGATATTCCTTTTGAAACAACGATCAAAATTTTTTAATTTAACAGTATATGCTTTTGAGTCAATGACTATAGTTTTTAAATTTAAAAGCATCATTTTTATGATTCAAAAATTTGTACTTTTAATTTTTTTAGTTGTTGCTATCGATTGAATAACACCAACTGTTAAGTCAATTATTTTATGTGGTTAAAGATATACCAACGATAAATTGAAAAAATGAAATTTTTGTTCACATATTTTTTATATACTAATTCTCACACCTTTAACACAACACTTCTTATATACATCTTTTTTTCAATTTTACACACTAACATAGACATCTTTATTATTTTTTAATATAAAAAAAAATTTCCAACGACAAACACACATACATACACATTCAAACACACTTTATAATTTTTTGAGTCTGAAAAATACGCTGTTCCCAATCGGTCACCCATCCAGGTAGTAACCGCGACAAAACGTGCTTAACTTTCGTGATAGACGAGAACTGCCGCGCTGCAATGTAATACATTCGCTTCTTACATTGAGCAGTTACTTTGTAGTTAAATACCGTGCGCGAGATTTTTCTCGTGAATAATGGAACGGTCACAGCTCGGCTGCCTGCCTGCCTGCCTGCAGGTCGTTATGGCAATACATAAGAGTAAGAGAGTCAGACAATTTAAATTATTCGTCTCCTCTCTCTTACTCTCGTAGCGGCTACCTGCGCAGGCAGGCAGGCAGCCGAGGTGTGACCATGCCATAAGGGAATTTATATAGGGAATTTATGTTTAACTAGTCCTTAATTCTTTAAAACAATTTAAATAATAGTTTTTTATATAAGAATTTCAAAAACGACAGGTTTAATAAACATATAAATATGTGTGAATAAGTATTTCAATAAATTTAGCACCTGTCAATGTCTGAAATACATAGTGTCCTTATTTTTATAGCATATGCTATTGGCAGTCCGCTATAGCACCACTCATTGAAACGAAAGCATATGCTTTCATTTTCAAAAGCGCGCTTCTTTGAAGCAAACAACTTTTCATTTGATTCAAATTTACACGCATTTTCTTCAAGTTTATCTATTTGATGTTTCAAATGAATAATGTCAAAGAAGCAATAAATTATTCTGTTGCTATATATAGATGAACTATAGAAACAATTTGTAGAATATCATTAATTTAACAGTACCGTACTTTTAATTTAAACAGTTTTATTTTTTCGTTTTAAGCAATATACTGTTCGATTAATAAATGTGTTATTGAATTACTAACGAGAAATTCAATAGCATGGAGCTATTTGATTCAACAGCACTTTTTTTCAGTGAAGTTATCTATGATTTTTGGTAGATATATGAGTACACTTTTCCCCCCTAAATTTTATTTTTAAAAAAAAATTTATTTTTGAAGTAATCAGGTGTTGAAGTTTTGGGTCATTTTATTTTCATTTTATTATTACTTTGAAACAAATAAAGATAATTAAGTGAATTTTTTTTAAATTAAAGCTTAAACTCTATACTTTAAGGATTAAATAAAGCGATTGCTAAAAAATGAAAATTTATAATTGTTATTAACAATTCTTTTAAACAATTGCAAATTGAAGAATGTTCTCAATGTTTTTCAAAAATTAAATTACGATGTATTGATGCGTAAAACTCCAAGCATTAAAATAAAAAAAGAAAAATCAGTAACCTCCAATATTATAGATATTGTGTAGATTTTTCTGAAAAAATGCAGGCAAAATTCGACTCGAGTAACTGGAAAAAGATAAAATTGCAAACGAATAAATAAGATCGTTTTTTGTTTTGGTAGAAACTTCACGCTTTTAAGCGGATTTTTATGATTAAAAGTCGATTTTCGCCTGCATTTTGTCAGAAAAATCTACATAATTTCTATAATATTGGAGGTTACTGATTTTTTTTTTATTTTAATGCTTGGAGTTTTACGCATCAATACATCGTAATTTAATTTTTGAAAAACATTGAGAACATTCTTCAATTTGCAATTGTTTAAAAGAATTGTTAATAACAATTATAAATTTTCATTTTTTAGCAATCGCTTTATTTAATCCTTAAAGTATAGAGTTTAAGCTTTAATTTAAAAAAAATTCACTTAATTATCTTTATTTGTTTCAAAGTAATAATAAAATGAAAATAAAATGACCCAAAACTTCAACACCTGATTACTTCAAAAATAAATTTTTTTTTTAAATAAAATTTAGGGGGGAAAAGTGTACTCATATATCTACCAAAAATCATAGATAACTTGAAAATTGGAGACAAAAATTTTTCAAGTGTCCGGTTTCACTTATTTTGGCTCATAAAGTAGTTTTGTCTTTTTAGATTATTTAAAATATAAGAAATAACGTAATTGTTTTATTAAAAATCTGTATAAGTAGAAATTAACGAATTTTTGTCTGTCGTCTCGTGTGCAATCCTACATTTTTGTGATAAATATTATCCTTTTTGAAAATAATTACAAACCTTTTAACCCTTTGCCGTTCTTGTGTTACGAAATGTCGTTTAGAGTCTTTTCTGGGGGAACAACCAATGAGAAAAGGCGGTATGTTTGTGTTGATAAATTAGTTATGTGTGAGAATGTAAGTGTTCTGAATTTGCAGGAACGTACCTAATTAAAAAATGAATCCATTTATATTTTAAAATAAATTATATTTAAAAATAATATTTAATACCTAAAAATCTGTTCTTTTGTATAAAGTGGGAGTGTATTTGCAATTTATTACTTTTTAAACATAGGTATATTTGATTATTAAAGCCTTTTATCAAATCTACATATCCTATGTAAACATAACCTCAAAATCAAACTAATTTTCGGCCCTGATATTATCCACGTGATTCCACTGTCAAACTGATTTTTTCTAAGGTGGGGAAAGCTTATGCACGGCAAAGGGTTTACAAAATAATATACGTAAAATTTTGTTTAGTAATTTTTAAATTTTTTTTACACAAATAGGAAAATCTCACATTTCGGGATTTGTTAAATAACATTTTTTAAAGAAAAACTTTTGGCTTATTATAGAATGAAATGAAAAAATATTACATTATTTTGATTTGTTTATATCAATAATTTTTTATACTATTTACTACAATATTATTTTCTTTTTCAAATGATGACAATAATTTGCATAATTTATCTTTTTTATTCCAAAACCTTCAAATTAATTAATATGCTATTGAATGAATGCAAAAGACAGAAGTTGTTAAAGTCAATTGCTTTCGACAATATAAAGTTTTAAAAACATTATTTTGTATGCATTTCTACGTTCTGCTTTTATTTCAATCGCTCGTCCTGTGAAGTTCACGCTTGGGAACTAAGCCGCGTTTTCTCGTGGACAAAAAATTCTGCTTATTTGCCATTTTCAATATTTTTATTAATTACAATTTAATGAATTGAGCCGCCGGATCGTAGAAGGGCACGTAAATTTTTCTCAGCCGAAATCGAAGTCCCCTAGATATCCAAAATTCGACTTCCGAATTTAAATATTTCATGTACATATCCTTATAGGAAATTTCATTGCGCATCTTTTTTTTTATGAAATTTTTTTGTATCTATTACCGTTTTCGAAATATAAGGGAAAAACTGTTTTTTTTAAAACAAAATTTTAATTGTTTTTTTCACTTCAACTCGCGATTACTCAGTCAATTCTAAGAATTTCTTAATGAAACAAAAAAGAAAATACGCGTTATTTTATCCTACGAGTGACTAAAAATGAAAAATGATGTTTTAATTATAAATAAAAAAGTTATGAATTTTTTATTGAGATATTGCAAAATTCGTAAACTGAAATTTTCACTAAGCGGGGAAGTTGAGCAAATTTTGAGCATCAAAAAACTTCCAGCGAGAAAGTTGTTCATTTAGGTCTAAACAAGTTTTTCCCGAAAGTTACAGTTCAATTAAACAATTAGTTAACAAATGGCGAATGTTAAAAGTCGTTGGCGGCTGAACGCCCAACGCGCGTATCTCACCTAATAGTAAAGCTGCCTCTAGCTGCCTCTACAATTAGAAAGTAATACGCAAAACGCGAGAAAATACCATGTATTTTTCTCGCGTTTCGCGTATTACTTTCTAATTGTAGAGGCAGCTTAATACGGGTGAGAAACGCGCGATGGGCGTTCAGCCGTTAACGACTTTTAACATTCGCCATTTGTTAACTAATTGTTTAATTGAACTGTAACTTTCGGGAAAAACTTGTTTTTCCCGAATGAACAACTTTCTCACTGGAAGTTTTTGTTGCTCAAAATTTGCTCAACTTCCCCGCTTAGTGAAAATTTCAGTTTACGAATTTTGCAATATCTCAATAAAAAATTAATAACTTATTTATTTATAATTAAAACATCATTTTTATTTTTTTAGTCACTTGTAGGATAAAATAACGCGTATTTTCTTTTTTGTTTCATTAAGAAATTCTTAGAATTGACTGAGTAATCGCGAGTTGAAGTGAAAAAAACAATTAAAATTTTGTTTTTTAAAAAAACAGTTTTTCCCTTATATTTCGAAAACGGTAATAGATACAAAAAAATTTCATAAGAAAAAAAGATGCGCAATGAAATTTCCTATAAGGTACATGAAATATTTAAATTCGGAAGTCGAATTTTGGATGTCAAGGGGACTTCGATTTCGGCCGAGAAAAATTTACGTGCCCTTCTACGATCCGGCGGCTCAATTGTAGTATTGGACACTAGAAACAAGTGTGCCAAAATTTTTTTGAAAATTTTGAAATTTGTTGAAGTTACGCCATTTTGAATTTTTTTGTTATAATTTTTTTAAATCTTAATATTTCCGAAAGTTTTTGATGAAATTTAATAAAATTTGGAAGGCTTATACTTAACATCATGTTTCTTCTGACTATCACATAAAAAAAAACAAAAAAAATTTTTTGCCGAAAAAAAGTCAAAAAAATATTTTTTGAAACTGTTTTGCCCGAGCGGGACCGATTTTTCAGTTTTCTTGTCAATTAATAAAATATTTTTTATAATTTCACCTTTCATTTAAAAAAAGAAAATCGATGGAGACTCAAATAGTTTTCGAGATATTGCAATTTTTGTGGAAGCGCGACCAGGTTTCAGTGTCAGCGATGTGTGAGTGCCCGGGAATCCTAATACTTACACTTTCCTGTTCAAAATTCTCTAGAACCTACAAATTTTATCCGATTTTAATGTTCTTGGACTTAAATGAAAGGAGATAAATTTTCTAAGAGTTTTCCCGAAACTGTTGTTGCAATTATTAATTGTTTATTTATTTTTTTGTTACTCAAATTAAAAATTTACAAGAATTTAAAAAAAAATCGTGTTTATTTTTTATTTTTCTATTCCTCATGATCGAAATCATTTTACATTAGTCTAGTATGACCACCCGATAAATAATAATGCATATTTAAATTTATTTAAATAATTTCGTTAATTAACAAATAGATAACTCTGGTCCTTCTTAAAAAAAATTGTATTTTTTACAGATAAATTTATGTTTATTTAAGTAATTTATGTCTATTGTATTACAAAATAATTTTAAAGTTAATAATTATCATTGTTATTAAAAATTACATTTATAAAAAATATTTAAATTAAAAATTAATTAATCAATTTTTTATTACTTACTTATATCTTTATTTATATAAGCATAAATTTGTCTCTAAAAGATACAATTTTTTTAATAATTGTTAATAACAATGATAATTATTAACTTTAAAATTATTTTGTGACAAAAGAGACATAAATTACTTAAATAAACATAAATTTATCTGTAAAAAATACAATTTTTTTTTTAAAGGATCAATTTGTTAATTAACGAAATTATTTAAATAAATTTAATTATGCATTATTATTTATCAGGTGTTCATACTAGACTAATTTAAATTGATTTCGTTCATGAGGAATAGAAAAATAAAAAATAAACACGATTTTTTTCAAAATTCTTGTAAATTGTTTACTTTGAGTAACAAAAAAAAATAAATAAACAATTAATAATTGAAACAATAATTTCGGGAAAACTCTTAGAAAATTTATCTCCTTTCATTTAAGTCCAAGAACATTAAAATCGGATAAAATTTGTAGGTTCTAGAGAATTTTGAACAGGAAAGTGTAAGTATTAGGATTCCCGGGCACTCACACATCGCTGACACTGAAACCTGGTCGCGCTTCCACAAAAATTGCAATATCTCGAAAACTATTTGAGTCTCCATCGATTTTCTTTTTTTAAATGAAAGGTGAAATTATAAGGAATATTTTATTAATTAATAAGAAAATTCAAAAATCGGTCCCGCTCGGGCAAATCGGTTTCAAAAAATTTTTTTTGACTTTTATTGGTCAAAAAAATTTTTTTTGTTTTTTTTATGTGATAATCAGAAGAAACATGATGTTAAGTATAAGCCTTCCAAATTTTATTAAATTTCATCGAAAACTTTCGGAAATATTAAGATTTAAAAAAATTATAACAAAAAAATTCAAAATGGCGTAACTTCAACAAATTTCAAAATTTTCAAAAAATTTTTGGCATACTTGTTTCTAGTATCCAATACTACAATTTCACCAAATTACAGCCTAATCCAAAGACCCCATGCAAATCGCATATTTTCTGACGGAGTCTTACCCAACTTCATTTTTAGTCTTTTTAAAAAATTATTTTAATGAATAAAAAAATTAAGAAAAAATGTTTTTTATATTTTTTGTTTAAATTTAACATATTTTATATTATGCACATTTTTATAAACGAAAATCCTTTTATTTATGTTGCGTGTATTTTTTTTATTATTACACTGTAAAAAATCCTAAGAATATTACCCACATTAAATGTGGCTATTTTACAGACAAGGGGAAAAGTGCCGCATTTAATGTGGCAACATAACCTTATTTAAAGCGTCACTTTTCCCCTTGTCTGGGTAATATCCTTAGGATTTTTTACAGTGTACAAAATATTATTTTAATCATTCTCAACAAAATAAAAGTTACTGCCCTGTTTTATCATACTGTTATGCCTTTAAGGCGCTTGCACACTTTCAAATTTTTGGGCGAGTAGCGAATTTTCACGACCTTGAAACTTGCGTTACTAAATATGAAACAATAAACTGCGTGAAAATAAACTTTTGTCAGAGCCAATCATAATTAGGAACGTGAGTTTCAAGGTCGTGAAAATTCGCTGCTGATCCATAAATTTGGAAGTGTGCAAGCGCCTTTACGTAGACAACCCGCTTTACTCCACCTTTGCCAGAGCTTCCAGGTATCCTCACCAAGCGCAAATGCGCATGCCTCGTGTCTCTAATTTTAATTGGTGGAAATTTGGGAAGTTTTAGTTTACAAGGCATTTTAAATAAGAACACAAATGGCCAACAATTAAAATAGAAGCGCAAGGCATGCTCACTTGCGTTTGGTGAGGGTACCTGGCAGCTCTGCACCTTTCTGTTGTGCGGACATTTTATACCCAAATCAAGTCACCTACATCTGTCAATACACTGGAGACTCCATAGAGAGGGCAGTCCGAGTCTTAGCCCTCTCTATGGAGTTTGTCCTTGACGCCACCTCTGGCGTCGAAAACTGTAAACACTCAGGATCGTACATTTAATGATAAAAATGTGGCTTTTTGTATAATGCATATTTTCAATATAAATTGTAATATATTTTACTTTTCTATACATCTCGAAAATGTCGGATAATAATTAATAGCTTTTATTAAAAAAACCAACAATAATAAAACTATAACAATTAAATGTAACGAATATTTATCAAAGAAACCCTCAAAATGTACGGTCCTGTTTCGACTTTTTCAATTTCGTTAACGCCTATCTCTTCACTCCTGTCCCCCTACCACGCCGGGACCAAATTTTTACTCTCTATAGAGTCACTCTCTATGGAGTCTCCAGTGTACACTCAGATGCATTAATGCTGTCCTTCCGGTTTGACGGTATTTTGCAAAATCGTATGATTTCTATCAAAATGTTTTTAGTTCATGACATATGAGAACATTCGTATGTCACGAACTAAGAATATTTGATAGAAATGACACGACTTTTCAAAATTCCTTTAAACCGGAAGGACAGCATTAATGCATCTGAGTGTACAATTGAAATCGTAGAAATAAGATTGTGGCTCATAAAAACATCGAATCAAGATAAAAAAAGTTTGTTAAATTCTCTATTTGATTTCGCTCCCCAGTAAAGGCCCACTTTTTCGATTAAGTGCTTAGTTTTTTTTTTAAAAAGTGATCAAAGTAGAAAAATACAGGAAAGTGGGGGAGATTGGGTTGGCAACACTGACCAGTTCACGACATGCAACGCCGTTAAGCAGAGTCTACAATAAGAGAAGGTGCGCATCGACGTTCATAGCTATAGGTATACTAAAGCATGCTGTGGTATATCTATAGCTATGAGGCTGCTTCTACAACAGCTTTTTTTTCCATCGAAATCAGTGTAAAAACGTTGCGCGCGCAACGTTTTCACACTATTTTACATGGTGCATTTTGCTCTTGTCGATAAAAAAAAGCTGTTGTAGAAAGCCCCTGAACATCGATGCGCACCTTGTCTCATTGTAGACTTTACTTTAAACGAAATGTAAATCACTGATCTCTATTAAGGTCTTTCTACAACAGCTTTTTTTCATCGACAAGAGGAAAATGCACCATGCAAAATAGTTGCGCGCGCAACGTTTTCACACTGATTTCGATGAAAAATAAACTGTTGTAGAAATCTCCTTATAGGCCAACGCAGAATAGATCTGCAATCGGAACCGCAATCGTAACCGTAAGCGTAAGAATGAGTTAGAGAAGGATAAACAGTATACCTATCATTCTTTAACTCATTCTTACGGTTACGCTTACGATTGCGGTTCCGGTTACAGATCTATTCTGCGTTGGCCTTATAACTGGATGGGCGACACGTCTAAAACTGTGATAAAATTAGAAGCTCAGAAGGCGCCATATTTTAGATGCCCACTTTACAAAAGCAGGCGGGAATTTTAAAATTACAAAGGAGGTTGAAATACATTTAACTATGAAAAAAATACTAAACTTATTTTAATAATTATTAAATTATTTTATTTTATTATTATTAATAACTATAAATAATAATAATAATAATAATAAGTAAATAAAAATTATTGAAATTAACTTAATTTACTTAAAAATAATTAAATATTTGACAAGTTGAATTTAAGTTTCGTTTAATTGTTTTTCACTTTGTAAGATTAATCATTTCACAAAAATACTTGCTTCTTAATTTAATTTGGTAAAAAAACTGAAATTATTCAGCATTATACATTTAATGTTTATAATAAAACAACAGTGAGTAAAATATTACGCCTCGGCAAAGAAGCAAAATATAACCTAAAAAAACACAATTCAATAATATATACACATTTTTTAAATATATATCTACTTGTGAAAAGAAACACCTTTCGCTTCCTTTTTCCCACAAAATAAACAAATTAAAACCATATTGGTATTTATATATTTAAAAAAGTTACAAATTATTTAATTTAATTACTTGAGACGTACGAGAGAAATGTCAAAACATCGAACAACACACACTATATGCAAAGCACACTTAAGGCGCACTCACACCTTTTCTTACTGCCTGCCTGCCTGCAGGTCGTCATGGTAACACATAAGAGTAAGAGAGTCAGAAAATTCAAATTTGAATTTTTTGACTCTCTTACTCTTATGTGTTACCATGACGACCTGCAGGCAGGCAGTGAGTTGTGCGAGCGCCTTTACACGGCAACTCACACAATCAAGTCGCTCTACGCTGTTTCACTGGCATCTAAATCATGGCGTCGATGGTTTCAATTATTTTCACACCGAAAGCTACTTTTATATACCAGTCGCCCATCCAGTTACATATAGAGATCAGTTATGTAAATTGAACGAAATTCAATGCTTTCGAATTGTCATTTAAGCTTATAGGAATGAAAACAAATAATATTTTAATCGAATTCACATAAGTACTTTATACTTTCTTATTGTAACAATTTTTAACAGTCTAAAATTTCATGTAAAATAATTTGAAAAAAAAACGAATTTAAAAGTTTTATTAAGATGATACGAAAGAAACTAGGTTTGAAATAAAAGAAGTCTCAAAAAATTAATTTTTATAGTAAAAATTATTATCAGACGATGAATTTTTCCGGAAAAGTCGTATGGTAGAAAGGACAATTGTCAGAAAAGCAAAAGGTAGAATACTAAACTATTAAAAGAGTCAACATCTCGAAAAGCTATTTGTTAGAATGGTCTATGGTTAGAAGCGCCATCTGTTAGAAAGGTCAAGTAGTCGAAAGGCTATCTGTCAGAATGGTAAATTCAATTACTAGTAGGATCAAAAATCAGAATTGTAAAAGTTTAGAAAGATCAACGAGTCGAAACGCCATTTGTTCAAAAAATCAAGTCAATGGGGGAAGTAAAGGCCAACGCAGAATGGATCTGTAACCGGAACCGCAATCGTAAGCGTAACCGTAAGAATAAGTTAAAGAAGGATAGGTATATTGTTTATCCTTCTCTAACTCATTCTTACGCTTACGGTTACGATTGCGGTTCCGGTTACAGATCTATTCTGCGTTGGCCTTAAATAAACATTTTTTCTGGAACTGTGAAAAGTTAAAAATTGAATTACGTAAGGTTGAGTCCACAATAGGCACTTTTCTTAAAGCGATACATACCCTCTACATCGGTTTCCATTGTTCGAACAATAGAAATCGATGTAGAGGGTATGCATCGCGAGACGCATGCATATCCCCTAATCGCCAAGTCGTCGAATGATCAAATAGTCGAATGCCAAGTAATCGAATGGACAAAACATCGAATGCTAAAAACATCGAATCGGCATTTAGTCGAATCCTAAAAACATCGAATTGTCAATACGTCGAATATTCAAAACGTCGAATTATTAATTCGTCGAATGTTAAAAACATCGAATCGTCAATACGACGAATGTTCAAAACGTCGAATAATAAAAACGTCGAATGCTAAAAACATCGAATGGACAAAACGTCGAATGTTCAAAACGTCGAATGATAAAAACGTCGAATGCTAAAAACATCGAATGGACAAAACGTCGAATGCTAAAAACATCGAATCCTCATTTAATCGAATGCTAAAAACATCGAATTCTCAATTCGTCGAATGTTCAAAACGTCGAATGTTCAAAACGTCGAATGCTAAAAACGTCGAATGTTTAAAACGTCGAATGCTCAAAACGTCGATTCGTCATTTAGTCGAATGGTAAAACCATCGAATAGTCCATTCGTCGAATGATCAAATAGTCGAAACGCCATCTGTTCGAATTATCGAGTAGTAGAATGGTAAAGTTGTCGAATGTTCAAAACGTCGAATTATCTAATCGTCGAATGCTAAAAACATCGAATCTTCATTTAGTCGAATGCTAAAAACAACGAATTCTCAATTCGTCGAATGTTCAAAACGTCGAATTATCAATTCGTCGAATGTTAAAAACATCGAATCGTCAATACGTCGAATGTTCAAAATGTCGAATGTACAAAACGTCGAATGTTCTAAACGTCGAATGATAAAATCGTCAAATGTTTGAAACGTCGAATGATAAAATCATCGAATCTTCATTTAGTCGAATGATAAAAACATCGATTTGACAATTCATCGAATGCTCAAAACATCGCATTGTTAATTCATCGAATGCTTAAATCATCGAATTTTCCATTCGTCGAATGTTCAAAACGTCGAATGATCAAAACGTCGAATGCTAAAAACATCGAATTCTCAAATCGTCGAATGCTCAGAACATAGAATAGTCAGTTCGTCGAATGCTCAAATAGTCGAAACGCCATCTGTTCGAAATGTCAAGCAGTAGAATGGTAAAGTAGTCGATTGGTAAAGTAGTCGAAGCGCCATCTGTTCGAATTGTCAAGTAGTAGAATGGTAAAGTAGTCGAATGTTCAAAACGTCGAATGATAAAAACGTCGAATGCTCAGAACATCGAACTGTTAATTCGTCGAATGCTCAAAACGTCGAATGATAAAATCGTCGAATGATAAAAACATCGAATCTTCATTTAGTCGAATGCTAAAAACATCTATTTCTTAATTCGTCGAATGTTCAAAACGTCGAATCGCCATCTGTGCGAATTATGAAGAAGACGAAAGTTAAAGTAGACGTACGGTGAAATAGACGAATTGTTAATTCTTCGAATGCTCAAATCGTCGAAAGGTAAATATTGTGAAAGTTGAAATAGACGAAACGCCATCTGTGCGAATTTTCAAGAAGACGAAAGTTAAACCAGCCGTACGGTGAAATAGACGAATTGTCAATTCTTCGAATGCTCAAATCGTCGAATGGTGAATATTGCGAAAGTTGAAATAGACGAAACGCCATCTGTCCGTATTGTTAAGCAGACGAATGTTAAAGTTGGCGATCGGTGAAATAGACGATTTGTCAATTCGTCGAATGCTCAAATCGTCGAAAGGTGAATATTGCGAAAGTTCATTTAGTCGAAACGCCATCTGTCCGTTTTATCAAGCAGACGAATGTCAAAGTCGTCGAACGGTAAGATAGACGATTTATCAATTCGTCGAATGCTCAAATAGCCGAAAGAACAATTGTGTATGTTAGTTTTCTTATTATAGTTTCCTCTCTATGTTGCATGTTGGTAAAGAAGATTAAAATTATGCGGGAAATTAGAAGTCACAATTGTAAAGTATTATTTAATTAACTGTATGTTATTGTATAATTTATGCAATTAAAAATTTGTTTCATAAATTGTGTTTTAATTTTGTTGAAATCAAATTTAAATATCTGTTTCTCATTTTCCCCAAAGTTGAATTTTAAGTTAAAATTTTTTATTTTTTTGCATTAGCCAATAGATGTCTATAGTTTCACCATTTAGTTTGTAATTTTAATTATTTCTGTGGCATAGATGCGTGAGCTTAGACTGTTTTCGTTTTGGTATACTCTACAGGTATTTTTTAATATATATTGATTTATTTACTTTTTACAATTTCCTGTACTTAAGATTTATATGTATAAATTACTATTTTGTTTTATTTTTTTTAATTAAATCAAAAAATTTAGTATTAATCTAAGAAGTTATTAAATATTTTCAATAATTATTTTATTTTGCTTTGTAAATCTAAATTGGTTAAAAATAACAAATTACCAGTAAAATCAAGACTGTCTTTTTACTTCAGCAATTATTAAAAAATGACTAATTATTAGTAGAAAATTATCAACTGATAATAAATAAGTAATTACAAAAATAGTTAAATTTTACTCATTGATTTAGTTTCCAAAAAATTTAGTCATTTTGATCTAACCTGAAAACAAAGACTGACTCTAAACTATCAAATTTGTAATTTTTAACTAATTTAAAATTAGAGATTGCTTTGGCCTTGAATTTACAAATTAAAAAATCTCTTAAAACCAAAATTCAGAAAGTAATGAAAAATTATAGTATTTTTAAGAAGTTATCATTTATAAAGATAAATTAGTCAAGATTTTTTTATTTAATTCTGACAGAAAATATCATTTTGAAAAAAATATTTTTTCAACATTGCTATTTGAGATTTAGAGAGTGCAAATTATTTTTACTCATTTCTGGTGGGACTAAACTATGCTAAAAGTGTTTATTGATTGGAATTCTAATATTAATGACGTTTTTAACCATCTTAATATTGCGTTGTGCTTTAAATTCTCAAGTCAATTACAAATTATAAACAATCATAAAGTAGTATCACCACAAAACCGACAAAATTAATGCTTTTTTTCAATTTTAATTAAACTTATTTTAAAAAGTATTATAAAACAAAATAGTAATTTATACATATAAATCTTAAGTACAGGAAATTGTAAAAAGTAAATAAATCAATATATATTAAAAAATACCTGTAGAGTATACCAAAACGAAAACAGTCTAAGCTCACGCATCTATGCCACAGAAATAATTAAAATTACAAACTAAATGGTGAAACTATAGACATCTATTGGCTAATGCAAAAAAATAAAAAATTTTAACTTAAAATTCAACTTTGGGGAAAATGAGAAACAGATATTTAAATTTGATTTCAACAAAATTAAAACACAACTAGCTAAAATAACGCGCGCTAAAGCGCGCGTGAAGTTTCTTTTTCATTGACATTAAAAAAAAAAAAATTTCAATTATTCAGAAGAATTTTATTCAAAATCACTATTTTTCTAAATATATTCAGGAAAATCACGAAAAAGTCAGAAAATTTTGTCAAATGTACAGAAACAATATTCAATTTCGAAAATTCTTAAGAAAACTCTAAATGTTATATTCCTCATTATTGAAAAGATTTTCAATCAAACTTTACAGATTTTAAATACAATTCAGGTTTATGAAAAACTTTAATAATTCAAATTCTTATAAAATTTGTTATATTTTTACATTTCATTCATTATTAAAAATAATAATGGATTTATGGATGAATTTTACTTAAAACACTAAAAAAAAAATTGAATTTTGGAAAAATTATAAATGATTGCAAATACTCAATAATATATAATATTATTATTTATGTTCAATGATAAAAAAAACATAATGATTAAATTTTGGTGAAATTCTTTATGAAAATTGAATTTTAAGAAACATCCAATTAGTATTTAATAAATTGTTTATTTTTATAGTTGGATAGTTGATTTCTTGTAGAATTTTCTAATAAATTGAAAAATTAATTTCATTTAAAATTTTGGATCAAAATTGAATATCATATTCAAAAATATTTATTTATTAGAGAATTCTGAGAGAATTTATTTGTTGGACCCTGGAAGTAAACATTTTCTTAAACAATTGAGCTTTATCAACAAATTTTTTTTTTAAATAATGAATGAATGCTTTTGAAAATTTGTAATGAATTTTTTTTATAATTGCATTTTAGAGAAATTTGATGAAAATGTACATATTAAAATAATTGAACTTTGGAAATGGATTTTGTTGGTTATAAAGATAATTTAAATTTTAAAGGGAATTTTTGGCAATTTAGGAATATAATTGGATTTTTGCAAAAAAAAAAAAAAAAAAAAATTTATATTACGTTTAAAAATAATTGAATTCATCAAAGTAATTCGTAAGGTGTCAATTCACGGAAAATTTTTTTTACGGAATTTTTTTTCACGGAAAAACAAAAAACGGTTGAATCTTAATTTGAGGGAAATAATAAAAAAACCTTAAATTCTATTCTTGTTAATTTATAATGATTAATTATTTTTTAAATTATACATCTTTTTATTAATACGCGTTAAATTCTAATCAATAAAAATACAGAAAAATAAATGCGTACAACAAATTTAAGGTTAGTTAAAATTTTATCTTCATTAAATATTTTTATTTTGAATAAAGAGCAGAATAATTTTCATTAATTATTGAAATAATTAAATTTAATTAATTAAATTTAATAAATTAAATTAAAATGAAATGAAAAATAATAATTAAATAATAAATAAAATAAAATAATTACAATAATTATTTATTTAATATTCTTTTAAGATATTTTTTTAAATCACTCTCATACATTAAAGAAAATTTAATATTCTTCAAACAAAACATTTAACTCTTATTGTAATTTATTTATTAAAATTTAAAAAATTGTGCAAGTATTCAATTATTATTTGAATTGTTCCTTTTAAATTAATTATTTTTAAAGATTAAAAATACAACAAAAATTATCTTCTTTGAAATTACACAAAACTAAATTTTTTTTCAATGTCATTTTATTAAAAAATTTCGTTTGCCGTTTTCTAATTTGTAATTTTGTTTCCAAATAATTCGCAATTTTACGAATTTAATTTTTGCTTACAATCAAGAACAAATTTGTATAGACGTTCCTATAAAATATGGACCCATTTTGAAATTTTTTTTTATTATCTATATGGTTTCATACATTAAATTATGCAGTTCATTAATTTATCGGTAATTTAAGTGTTTAATTTAATTGCTTCTTAAGAAAAAACTAAAAAGGCCACTTTGTCGGTTCCTTGTAAACCCACAAAGCAGCGTAACTTTCCTAAAAAAGTATTTATAATTTCCTCGCAAACTTCGAAATATTTACTTGCAAAGTTTAGTAAAAATTTCGTAAAGATTTAAATGTCTCATTTCAATAAATGTTTAGCATGAAATTTTCAGGAAAGTTTTACCTTACTTTTTCGGTTATAAGAGAGATGTCGAAAAATTTATTTAAATGTTCAGGAGAGTTTTAAGCTATAAATTTTTAGGAAAAATATCAGGGATGTTACAATGTTTGGAAAACCTGGAAATGTCAGGGAATTTTATTTTGTATGGAAAAGTCAAGAAAAAATGAGAAAACACCTGGAAAATAATTGTTTTTTTAAATTATGTTAATTTTTGGCGAATTTTACAATGAAAAAGTAGCCTTTGGTACTTGTTCCGCTGCACTCTCTATAATTGAATCAGTAAAATTTAACTGATTTTCTTTAACTCTATTCTGGTGATTTAAATCAGTGAAATCTCACTGAGGACCAATTAAAAATTATTGAAATTTCAGTCATATTTTATGATCCCCAAATTTTGAACGTTCAAATGAACGAAATATTTTTTATTGCAGATATTTTTATAAATTACTAATCAGGAAAACATTAAAAATACTGAAGTTTTATGTTTAGAAACTCAGTAATTAATTTTTTTTGAATAGTGACGCAAAGTAATTGCAATAAAAATTTAATTTATAGAAGAAATAAATAAATTTCATTCATTTGAACGTTCAAAACTTTAGGATCTTCATATTTTCACCTAATTAAAAAAATGTTATTGTTATAATTTATTTTTAAAAAATCGCTTTTTATTTCAATTGTTATAAATATTTATACTGCTCTCTAAATTTTAATTAATTTAAAATAATTAAATTGATAATAAAAAATCAGTCACTAATGTAAATAATGTAAATAAATTTTAACAAATAGGATTTTCAAAGTATTTTAATTTAATAATTGATAAGTAATTGAATTTTTAAAAAAAGTCATATTCTAATGTATTCACGTTTTTTAGTTCGAAAATTAATAATTAAAATTTTTATTAGTTAATTTAAAATAAACATACGCTTAAATTTTTTTTAATAAAATTGAATTTTTGCAAAGTTTTTTTTAATGTTGAAAAATAAGGTTTTTGAAATGTTTTAATGTCTAATAAAACAATAGTTTCAAGATAATAGAATTAAAAAAAATTAATTGATAATTTTTGAATAAATTAAAATTTATTTACATTTCATATTATTTGAGACCTATAAAAGTCAGGGAATTTTATTCGAGAAAAATTATAGCAACTCTGAAATTTTACGATAAACATTTCTTATTGAAGTGAAACATTTATTTCTTTACTCAATTTTGACTAAACTTTGCAAAGAAGTTTTGAAGTTTGAAGCTTCAACCTTTTGTGACTGCTAATAAATGGAAACAACAAATTGTTGAAAAATAATTAAAATGAATTTGTAATCCTTTACATTTTTTGCATGGGACTAAAATAATTTGAGAATTTCAGATTTTTTATTAGAATATGTATTATTATTTTTAACGTATTTTTGAATTTTAAGTTTTATTAAGTAGTGCATAAACGACGCTTCGATATAAACAATAAGAATAAAAGAAAACATTCTTTTATTTATTTTATATTTTTATGTTTACTTTTGTGATGTATTGTTGGGTGAGATGGTTATTAATTAATTTTATTAAAAATTTTTCATGTTAATGTTAAAAAATTTAAGAAATATTTTTAAAAAATTAAAAATGTCTGAGAAGAAAGTAATAATTGATCTAATTGACATTAGAGATAGAGATCTATTTGTAGCTTGAGTCGAAAGTTACAATAAAATGACATTGATTAACGATTGGATTCAGTGCAGTATTTGAAATTTTCGGCTACATGAAAACTGCACTAAATCCCATGATGAATGTTCAAAATGTGACTAGAATAAGAGGAAAGTAATTTGAACCCTTGTTTGCTTTTGTCTAATACATTGTACTTATTTATAGGGGTAAATTACTTGTAATATTTGGAAAATTTTGAGAAGTATATTATTATTTTAATATTAAAAATAATAATCGTTAAAAGAAAAAATACTCTGTAAATCTGAAAAAGCGAAATTCCACTATTTCACAGCGATAAGTATACAGCTAATTTAAAAAACGTATACACGTCAATTAAACAGTAAAATTTCACTAACTGACAGCGTATACTCAGATAGCACAACATTTTGCAGAAAGTTTGCGTTGCAAACTTCGCAAATTTACATGCAAGTTTGCAGCAAATTGGCAAATGTTCGCATTGTGCAAAGTTTGCGGAGCAAACTTACAGAAAACTTGCGTGGCAAGGTTAATTAAAATGTCTGCGCAGTTGTTTTCTGTGACATATAGAGCTGCGCATTACCTTTTTTCATCTTTCCTGGGAGGGAGGGTAAAATTTGACTAAATATGTGCATTTTGAATACAACAAAATTTTTTTGGAAATTTTTTAAGTTTTCAGAAAGTTTGCTGCAAGCTTGTTACAACTTGTCTGCAAGTTTTCTGGGAAAACTTTGAGCAAGTTTGCTCCGCAAACTTCACACAAGGCGGACATTTGCCAATTTGCCACAAATCTGGGTATACGCTAATTTGAATCAGTTGTATGATTTTTGCTATTCTTTAGATTTAGAAAGTAGGGGAGAATGGGGAGTTATGAAGCATGGGGAGTTGTGAAGCACGGCCATAGATCTCGCATAGTAATTGTTTTGATAGATGTCACTTATTCTGAATATTTTTTCACCTAATATCTTCGTTTTGTAATTGGATTCATTCCGATAGAAGATATTTTGCATATCTTTCAAGACAATGTGTTCAATTTTTCGTTTATAAAGTTTTTTTGTGTGCTCCATTTTGCAGAATTCTTACAAAATTCGCGAACAAATCAAAAAGATAAGTTCACCCATATAATACCCAGCAATGATTAAGTTCTCGAAATTTAAAACGATTTATGCAAAATCGCAATAAAGAATATTTACCAAAAAATATAATTTTTGGCGATTTTTAGTAGTGCTTCACAACTCCCCATGATTTTTAAAAACTTGAAAAAGCAGCTTTTTAGTCCAACTGAAAAAAATTGTCGATTTTATTTTATTTCATGCAAATTCTTCAACCAGTAAGCATATTTGAAGACCCTCTAGAGATTCAAGTGGAGAAAATTTGAAATAAAAATTTCTTTTTGAAGTTACAACTCATAAAAAAAGCGTGCTTCATAACTCCCCATTCTCCCCTATGAAATTTAGTAAATTTATATTATTTATTTGAATTATACACCTGTCTGACTTACATACATGGCTATACAAGTGTTTTTACATTTCGTAATTTTCACTTTTAAGATGAAAAGTCAATTGATCTTAAATTTTTCTCCTGGAATTATTCCAAGTAGGAAGAAACGTTTAAAAATAACAGAAATTTACAACTTTCACAAAGAACTTACAAAATAGTCTCATATCAATAATTTCTCGTAGACTGAAAAAAATATTTTCAATAAAATAACATTGAAAAAAAATTTAGTTTTGAGTAATTTCAAAGAAGATAATTTTTGTTGTATTTTTAATCTTTAAAAATAAAAAAAGTATTTTCAATAAAATGACATTGAAAAAAAATTTAGTTTTGAGTAATTTCAAAGAAGATAATTTTTGTTGTATTTTTAATCTTTAAAACTAATTAATTTAAAAGGAACAATTCAAATAATAATTGAATACTTGCACAATTTTTTCAATTTTAATAAATAAATTACAATAAGAGTTAAATGTTTTGCTTGAAGAATATTAAATTTTCTTTAATTTATGAGAGTGATTTAAAAAAATATCATAAAAGAATATTAAATAAATAATTATTGTAATTATTTTATTTATTATTTAATTATTATTTTTCATTTCATTTTAATTTAATTTATTAAATTTAATTAATTAATTTAATTATTTCAATAATTAATGAAAATTATTCTGCACTTTATTCAAAATAAAAATATTTAATGAAAATAAAATTTTAACTAACCTTGAATTTGCTGTACGCATTTATTTTTCTGTATTTTTATTGATTAGAATTTAACGCGTATTAATAAAAAGATGTATAATTTAAAAAATAATTAACCATTATAAATTAACAAGAATAGAATTTAAGGTTTTTTCACAATTTCCATGAAATTAAGATTCAACCGTTTTTTGTTTTTCCGTGAAAAAAAATTCCGTAAAAAAAATTTTCCGTGAATTGACACCTTACGATTTTATTGAAATTTGTTTTAAAATAATTGAATTGTTTTGTGAAATTTTATTGAAGAAAATACGTATTCAATTTTTTTAATATTCTCGTCGAAATTTCAATTATTTTAAAAATTGTGAACAAAATTTTTGTCAAAATTCAATAATTAAAGAAAATTTTAATAAAGTTCTTTGCAAAAGTTCAATTATTAAAAAAAAAAAAAAAAATTTATTATTTGCAAATTATTATTATTATTATTTTAATATTATTATTATGTATTATTAATTACAAATTTTTTTTGTAAAATTTTTTTCTCTTAAAAATATTATTAAAAATCGTCAAACGAAATCATTTCTTTCGTATTATTAATGTGGTAATAAAAATGTTATTAAAAAAAAAAATATGGAAAATTTCCAATTTTTTTAAACTGAAAAAAAAAAATTTGAGGAACTTTCAAATAAATAAATGCGTGACAACCCTGATCAAGTCTTTAATAAATTTCTCAAGCAAAACAAATAATAAAATAAAAATGTTTCTGCCCAAAAGGCAGAATAAGAATAATCTTAAGACATTTAAATTATTTGAAAGTAACTGAAAATATTATTAGAAATTGGGGTATCTAAAAAAATTGCTTATTAAAATAAAAAAAAAAAATTATTTTATTTATTTATTTTTTTTACTTAAAACTTGTACTTTGTTTATAAATTGTCACTGAGAAATATTTTGTTATTTTAATTTCCCAACTATTTTTTTTAATTTAAAAAAAAAAAAAATGGAAAGAATAATATCCTAGTCTTAAAATATTTGTTACATAGTGCTAATTTTTCTGGGAAAAGAGAGAAATATGGAAAAATATAATAAATAATTTTTGTAAATTAATAAAAATAGTTCAGTATTATTTAAAAAATAAAAATAATATTTCTAATAAAATAAATAAAAACCTATTATTAAATTTAAAAAGTAAGAAAAAAAAAATTATTATATATATAAAGAAAAATAATATTATCTATCAAAAATTCAAAACATATAAAAAGAAAAACAAAAGCATAATCATGACTAACTTCAAGTGTGGACAGACTGGACAGAATGAATGAATGAATACGACGATTATTATAGTTAATTAATTTATGAAACAAATTTTTAATTGCATAAATTATACAATAACATACAGTTAATTAAATAATACTTTACAATTGTGACTTCTAATTTCCCGCATAATTTTAATCTTCTTTACCAACATGCAACATAGAGAGGAAACTATAATAAGAAAACTAACATACACAATTGTTCTTTCGGCTATTTGAGCATTCGACGAATTGATAAATCGTCTATCTTACCGTTCGACGACTTTGACATTCGTCTGCTTGATAAAACGGACAGATGGCGTTTCGACTAAATGAACTTTCGCAATATTCACCTTTCGACGATTTGAGCATTCGACGAATTGACAAATCGTCTATTTCACCGATCGCCAACTTTAACATTCGTCTGCTTAACAATACGGACAGATGGCGTTTCGTCTATTTCAACTTTCGCAATATTCACCATTCGACGATTTGAGCATTCGAAGAATTGACAATTCGTCTATTTCACCGTACGGCTGGTTTAACTTTCGTCTTCTTGAAAATTCGCACAGATGGCGTTTCGTCTATTTCAACTTTCACAATATTTACCTTTCGACGATTTGAGCATTCGAAGAATTAACAATTCGTCTATTTCACCGTACGTCTACTTTAACTTTCGTCTTCTTCATAATTCGCACAGATGGCGATTCGACGTTTTGAACATTCGACGAATTAAGAAATAGATGTTTTTAGCATTCGACTAAATGAAGATTCGATGTTTTTATCATTCGACGATTTTATCATTCGACGTTTTGAGCATTCGACGAATTAACAGTTCGATGTTCTGAGCATTCGACGTTTTTATCATTCGACGTTTTGAACATTCGACTACTTTACCATTCTACTACTTGACAATTCGAACAGATGGCGCTTCGACTACTTTACCAATCGACTACTTTACCATTCTACTGCTTGACATTTCGAACAGATGGCGTTTCGACTATTTGAGCATTCGACGAACTGACTATTCTATGTTCTGAGCATTCGACGATTTGAGAATTCGATGTTTTTAGCATTCGACGTTTTGATCATTCGACGTTTTGAACATTCGACGAATGGAAAATTCGATGATTTAAGCATTCGATGAATTAACAATGCGATGTTTTGAGCATTCGATGAATTGTCAAATCGATGTTTTTATCATTCGACTAAATGAAGATTCGATGATTTTATCATTCGACGTTTTTATCATTCGACGTTTCAAACATTTGACGATTTTATCATTCGACGTTTAGAACATTCGACGTTTTGTACATTCGACATTTTGAACATTCGACGTATTGACGATTCGATGTTTTTAACATTCGACGAATTGATAATTCGACGTTTTGAACATTCGACGAATTGAGAATTCGTTGTTTTTAGCATTCGACTAAATGAAGATTCGATGTTTTTAGCATTCGACGATTAGATAATTCGACGTTTTGAACATTCGACAACTTTACCATTCTACTACTCGATAATTCGAACAGATGGCGTTTCGACTATTTGATCATTCGACGAATGGACTATTCGATGGTTTTACCATTCGACTAAATGACGAATCGACGTTTTGAGCATTCGACGTTTTAAACATTCGACGTTTTTAGCATTCGACGTTTTGAACATTCGACGTTTTGAACATTCGACGAATTGAGAATTCGATGTTTTTAGCATTCGATTAAATGAGGATTCGATGTTTTTAGCATTCGACGTTTTGTCCATTCGATGTTTTTAGCATTCGACGTTTTTATCATTCGACGTTTTGATCATTCGACGTTTTGTCCATTCGATGTTTTTAGCATTCGACGTTTTTATTATTCGACGTTTTGAACATTCGTCGTATTGACGATTCGATGTTTTTAACATTCGACGAATTAATAATTCGACGTTTTGAATATTCGACGTATTGACAATTCGATGTTTTTAGGATTCGACTAAATACCGATTCGATGTTTTTAGCATTCGATGTTTTGTCCATTCGATTACTTGGCATTCGGCTATTTGATCATTCGACGACTTGGCGATTAGGGGATATGCATGCGTCTCTGCATCGCTTTAAGAAAAGTGCCTATTGTGGACTTAACCTCAAATGCTCGAATGCTCAAAACATCGAATTATCAACTGCTCGAATGCTAAAAACATCGAATTCTCATTTCGTCGAATCCTAAAACGTCGAATTATCAACTGGTCGAATGCTTAAAACTTCGAATCGGCAAAAAGTCGAAAAATTTACTTGATTTAAGTTAACATTAACTTAAACCAAGCAAATTTTTACTTAAATCAAGTAAATTTTTCGACTTTTTGCCGATTCGAAGTTTTAAGCATTCAACCAGTTGATAATTCGATGTTTTGAACATTCGATCATTTGAGAATTCGATGTTTTGAACATTTGACGATTTGAGAATTCGATGTTTGTAGCATTCGAGCAGTTGATAATTCGCCGTTTTGAGCATTCGAGCATTTGAGAATTCGACGTCTTAATATTCGACCAAAATTAATTCTATGAAAATGCCTTTACTGGTCGAATGCTGAAAACATCGAATCGGCAAATGGTCGAATGTTCAAAACGTCGAATCGTCATTTCGTCGAATGCTCATAACGTCGAATCGTCATTTCGTCGAATCCTCATAACGTCGAATCGTCAAATGGTCGAATGCTCAAAACGTCGAATCGTCAAAAAGTCGAAAAATTTGTTTGATGTAAGTTAACATTAATTTAAACCAAGCAAATTATTCGACTTTTCGACGATTCGACGTTTTGAGCATTCGACGTTTTGAACATTCGACCATTTGCTGATTCGATGTTTTTAGCATTCGATCATTTGAGAATTCGACGTTTTTAGCATTCGACCATTTGACGATTCGACGTTTTGAACATTCGACCATTTGCCGATTCGATGTTTTTAGCATTCGACCAGTTGACAATTCGACGTTTTGAGCATTCGACGAAATGACAATTCGACGTTTTGAACATTCGACCATTTGCTGATTCGATGTTTTTAGCATTCGATCATTTGAGAATTCGACGTTTTTAGCATTCGACCATTTGACGATTCGACGTTTTGAACATTCGACCATTTGACGATTCGATGTTTTTAGCATTCGACCAGTTGACAATTCGACGTTTTAAGCATTCGACAAAATGACGATTCGACGATTTGGTATTCGACCATTTGAACATTCGACCACTTGGCGATTAGGGGAAAATCATGCGTCTCTCTATATTAAATCCGTTTGGTACAAACGGATACATCCCCATCCCTGGTCTTTCGTGTATGCGTATCCTATTGTAGAAAGGCATTTATAGCAAATCCAACCTAACCTGAATGTACAGGGGACATTTATTGTTTTCAGAGCAGATTACAGATGATATTTCAAAACAAACATTCTAAATATTACAAGAAGTTTTTAATTTTGTTCAGAAGTATTCACATGCCAGGACTGGAATAATTATTCTTGTTGTGAGTAAATATTTTTATAAGAAAGTATGTCTCTAATTTGTTTGACATTATTAAAAGTACTTTTATGTTAATCATAAAAACATTTTTAATTGAAAAAAATTGTTTACAATTTTTCTTTAGTTTAAATCAATAAAATTTGTCTGTATTATAACTAGAAACTCTAGAATTTTATGATCCATATATTAATAAATATAAAATAACATTTTATTTATTCTCATACTTTTTCTAATAAAAATATAGTGGAACCTCGATTATCCGAATTAACCTAGGTAAGGCCGGGTTCGGATAATAGAAGTTTAAATTTTTTACATAATTAAAATAAAAAACTTGGTCTGGTGAACTATATATGTATATTTACACATATATAGGGGCATTCCACACTTAATCGGAAATTATGTTGCTTTTGCATCTCAAATTTTTTCAAATATATTTTTTCTTTTAATGCTCGTTGAAATGAACTATCATGATTTTTTTCAAATTTTTTCATAAAGCGACTTGAGAGATACATATTTTTGAAATATCACGTTTTTTACGTAATTTTTTTTACAAATGCTTGTAACTCGGACAAAAATTGATCAAATTAGACGCTCTTATAACGAATATTTTTATTTTCACACGTAGTGTTTAATAAAAATATGAAAAAAATTTTTTAAACTTTTTAGGACAAGTTTTCAATTTTACTTAAATAAAATTTTATTTTTAAGAATGTATGTATCGATCAATTTTTTCAAAGTTTTTTGTAAGAAACTAGCACTAAAGTAACAATTTTTATTCCTTGTCTGTTTGTGGACAAACGATTGGATCTATTTTGAAATTTTTAATTTTTTATCAAACGGTAGATAGACAAATGTCTAACTTGCAATTTGATCAAATCAGAATTTTAAACAGAAAGAAGATAAGCTTCGGGGAGACTTAGTCTGAAAGCAGTTGTGGTATGAAAAATTTATGTGATTTGGTCAAATTGCAAGTTAGGCATTTGCTGCCTATCGTTTTATAAAAATTAAAAATTTTAAAATAAATAGATCCCATCCTTTGCCCACAGTCAGACGAGGATTAAAAATTGTTAATTTAGTGCGATTCCATGAGAGATTTTAGTCTTTTCGGAGTAAGTAAACCAATAGCAATGAAATTCAGGATTTTTAATCTACACATAAAAGAAAATGTTTCCACCAAATATTATGTCAAAATATTCATCAGTTTTTGAGATGTCAAAATTTTGGAAAAATTTTGAAATCGTTATATCTCCTTTCCATTTTAACCAAATCACTTGTTTCTTTTTTGGAAAAAATTCAGCATAAAAAAACGAAAAAATTTTTTATATTATGTTTACATAAAATTTTTATAAACAAAAAAGTTATTTAATAATAATTGAAGAACTTTTGGAATGCATTAATTAAATACAAATTAATTGATTAGCACATCCAACTATTGGATACTGTTTCAGTGCGAAAAGGTACCCCAGCTATGTATGTAATGCAGCTAAGTTAATGCAACTAAAAAGTTGGATGTGTCAACCAAGAAATAGTTGACCCATCCAATTAATTGGATCGTGCTATAGCAACTATTTAATTGGCTGTAGCAGCCAACTCTTTCTGAGTGTGGTGTATTCCAAAAATTATTTAATTATTATATAATAACTATTTTGTTTATAAAAATTTTATGTAAACATAATATAAACAAATTTTCGTTTTTTTATGCTGAATTTTTTCAAAAAAGAATCAAGTAATTTGGTTAAAATGGAAAGGAGATATAACGATTTCAAAATTTTTCCAAAATTTTGACACTTCAAAAACCACTGAATATTTTGATGTAATATTTGGTGAAAACATTTCTTTTTATGTGTAGATTAAAATTCCTGAATTTTATTACAATTAGTTTACTTACTCCGAAAAGACTAAAATCTCCCATGGAATTGCACTTTAGTTCTAGTTTCTTACAAAAAATTTTGAAACAATTGATCGATACATACATCGTAAAAAATAAAATTTTATTTAAAAAATTTTAAAATTTATCGTAAATAATAATTTTTAAAAAATTTTTCATATTTTTATTAAAAACTACGCGTGAAAACAAAAGTTTTCGTTATAAGATTGTCCAATTTGATCAATTCTTGGCCGATTTATGCACACGGAGAGACTTTTAGTTACAAAAATTACTTTATTGTATTTCGATATTTCTAATAAAACGTAAGAATTTAGGGATAATCGAGGTACGATGATGATACTTCTTATTATAATAATAAGTAGTGTTATTTTTTTATCTACTATTGTAATTTTTAGGGAACAGAAGTTAGTATAAAAGTTTAGAAAGAATATCATTTGATGTTAAGACAATTGCAAATACAAGAATATGGAACATATTTAAAATACATTCTGATATTTTTATTTGTAAACCCACTATTTTGAAAACTATTAAGTGTAATAAAATTTTAGATACTGTATTATTTTTAATATTAACACGCTCTGAAATGGTAAGCAGTTTGAATTTTTACAAAATTTTATTAGAATATTTTCACGAAGGTTTCCGAACAGTTCCGTCCACAACCGAGCGTCATCATCGTCTTGAAAGTATTTTGTTAAAAACGTTTCAAAAGTTATTAGTGATTAAACAATTGAATTGTGTGATAATATTATGAATGTTAGAAATTTATTCGCTGACAGAATATTTTGAAATATGAAGATTTCGACTATATCAGCATATAGTGACATCTATTAGATGTCAATTGAACTCTTTGGTTTAGAGTTAGGTGTTACTTATGATAATTACTTTCGATATGGTTGTCGATAAGTAATTAATTTTTAAATTAATTTTGATCTGAAAAAATAAGCTGCGTGAACGAATGCACTGTGCATCTGTGAGGACTCGAACCC
The DNA here is from genome assembly GCA_032873175.1 of Leptopilina drosophilae. Taxonomy (NCBI): domain Eukaryota; kingdom Metazoa; phylum Arthropoda; class Insecta; order Hymenoptera; family Figitidae; genus Leptopilina; species Leptopilina drosophilae. The sequence continues at coordinate 13,862,945 of CM065484.1, forward strand.
CAGTTCATAGCTGCCTGTCGCGGGACCTACGCCTATCAATGCACCTTGCTTTTTTTTTTTTTTTTCATTTATTTATTAACAATTCTCATATACATATATAATTGGCGAATAAATAACGAAAGAACGCCATATAACAATAATAATATTATTTTTCTTTTTTCGATCGGACGCCAGGTCACTCGTCGAAGTAAATTCATCCATACCCACATTTTACATACAATTTCGTTTTTTTTGTTTATACTTTACATTGCTATTCCTTGTCGACCATACAAAAAAAACTAATACTATGCAGTATTTCGCAAAAAAATGGTCATCCCGCCTCACACGAAGCTTTACAAAAAAGAAAAAAAAGAAAGAAAGGAGAAAAAGAGAGAAAAGAGAAGAAAGGTAAGAGATACGAGGCAAGAACAATTTTTGTGTACCATAATTAATAATTCGTTATATTAGTGGTTTTTAAGCCACCAATATTTCCATTTTCTTTTTTCTGGATCTGACATTTTAACTTTTCTCGCCATTGCAGTCGAATATTTTAAAACAATTGACTCATCTCTTTGTACGTCTTCCGCATTCAATTTTATGACTCTCACTGATGAGTGCCTAGGTACATGGTAAAGCAGTGGCACATTATTTTGATCCTGTATATAGTCATGCCTGTCTAGGTGTGTGAACGCATCCACAGAGAGGTACCCCTTATCTATTTTATTTCTTATGTTATTATTTTTAAATATTGATGGTATTAATGGATTTATTTTATTTTTGTTTGCTTTTTTCGATGTGATTTCTTATTAAGTCTAAAATGAATATATCGATGCGTGGTATACCAGCTGCCTCGTATACTTTTTTGATTTGAAATATACTTTTCAAAATTAGTTTCCGGATCCCTGTACATGCGTAAACACACCCGCAGGCAGAATCTCTCAAACAATCTTAACTTTTCCATTTCTGGCGGTGCAATGCCGTACCATATATGGCACCCATTAGGTGAGTATAGGTCTAATTAACAGCATATAGCATATAATTTTTACTTTAGAATCTAGTCTCGATGAGAAGAATAATCTCTTATTTGCAAAGAATGCTTTTCTGGCTTTTTCCAGGGCTGCGTTTATATGGTGTACAAACTTTAATCTATCATCTATGTCAATACCTAAGTATTTGACTAGTCTTTTATGATTTAATTTTTCGTTTTCTCCCTCCCAAAATTGAATCGCGAAATTCCTCCATTTTACTTTGTATTTCTTATTTACACAGTCGACTAGCGGTCTGAAAAGTATGGTATCACATTTCTCGACATTAACCCTTAGTCTCCATGCAACCCAGAAACCCACATATATTTCGAAATAGTTCACACAGCTTATCTTGTGCTGTAAATAAACATTCCGAAAACTACATACATTACTAAGTCATCTGCGAATCCTATACATTTAATGTTTTCAACAATGTTCATACCATAAGACTTTATCAGATCGCTTGCGTAAATATTAAATAATAATGGTGAATTTACTGCCCCTTGTTGTAAGCCGTTCAATAATAAATATTCTTCGCTATTATTCTTCTCATCTAATGACACATATATTTTTCTATTTTTTATCAGGCTCCAGATTATTCTAATCAAATGTTCGGGCACTTTTTTTTTTATTAATTTGAATATTAGTCCGTCCAGCCAGACTGAATCGAACGCTTTTTCAACATCAATTAAACATGTTGCTACGAATTTATTTTTACTTAACGCGTCGCTTATATCCGATGTAAATTTCGAGATTGCGTGGACAGTTGAGCATTTGGTTCTAAATCCAAATTGTTCATAAGGTATTATTTTATTCGCATCGGTAAATTTAGTTAGACTTTTATTAATTTTTGTTTCAAAAAATTTTCCTAAATTTGGCAACAAACTAATTGGTCTATAACTTTTATGAGAGTTCGGGTTTTTATTTTTTTTTAATATAGGTACCACTTTTGCCAGTTTCCATTTTTCAGGGAAATATGCGTTATTTAAAAGATTATTAAATAGAACCACCAATTGCCTTATTAAACTATCTGGTAGTTTTTTTAATGCTAAATTGGGGATTCTATCATGACCAGCTGATTTTTTACTATTTAATTTATGCAACATTACTTTTATTATTTCGAATGTAAAAAAAATTCTTTATCTATATCAAATTTAGGTGACGAGGCTAGATTGTTTGTATCAAATTGCAGAAGTGGTTTTGCTTGTTTTTCATTTAATTTATTTTTCTCTACAAAGTTTTTCGTCGCTTTATCAACAATTCGTTCTAGCAATGCACCTTGCCAACACAGCCTGGACGATCACGCTTCTTATATTCTCAGATCAAGCCCATCACTAGTCGAGAGCTATATAGTTAATGTTAGAAATTTATTCGCTGACAGAATATTTTGAAATATGAAGATTTCGACTATATCAGCATATAGTGACATCTATTAGATGTCAATTGAACTCTTTGGTTTAGAGTTAGGTGTTACTTATGATAATTACTTTCGATATGGTTGTCGATAAGTAAATTTCTAACATTAACTATATAGCTCTCGACTAGTGATGGGCTTGATCTGAGAATATAAGAAGCGTGATCGTCCAGGCTGTGTTGGCAAGGTGCATTGATAGGCGTAGGTCCCGCGACAGGCAGCTATGAACTGGGGTTCGAGTCCTCACAGATGCACAGTGCATTCGTTCACGCAGCTTATTTTTTCAGATCAAAATTAATTTAAAAATTAATTACTTATCGACAACCATATCGAAAGTAATTATCATAAGTAACACCTAACTCTAAACCAAAGAGTTCAATTGACATCTAATAGATGTCACTATATGCTGATATAGTCGAAATCTTCATATTGATAATATTATGGTAAATCATATATTAATTTATATACATATGTATTATATAAGTATACACGTGCCTAGTAACGCATTTTGTATACCCCTACATATATATACGCTATATATATGTAGCGTCACCTAATCTTCACTTTTAGTATAAAGCTTTAGAAAAGATTCGAAAAACTTTAAGACTTATTACCAAAAGTGACGTTGACTATGTCTTTTCATAATCTTTATTAGAATTCTTCTAACTATACCTCGATTATCCCTAAATTCTTACGTTTTATTAGAAATATCAAAATACGATAAAATAATTTTTCTAACTAAAAGTCTCTCCGTGTGAGCATTTCAAAAATCTGTATCTCTTAAGTCGTTTTTCTGAAAAAATTTGAAAAAATCATGCTAGCTTATTTCAACGAGCACTAAAAGAAAAAAAATATTTAAAAAAAATTTGAGATGCAAAAGCAAAATAATTTCCGATTTGGTGTGGAATGCCCATGTATAAATTCATAATAATATATTTATAAATTAATTCAGGATTTTTAAAGATTTTTTTGTCATAAATTTCGTTATTTTGCTTGGAAAGATATTGAAAATATGAATGATAAAATAAATTGTAAAGAAAATAAATTTTAAGATTCGGGATATCAAAAAAGAGTCTGATAATAAAGTGTTCCAATAAAAGAGATTCGGATAATCGAGATTCCACTGTATTAATTTCATAAACATATTGTTTTTGAGTTTTCGTTGTGTAGATATGTATACATGTAGAAAAATCGAAGTAATAATAAAATTTCTTTATGTTTTTATTTTTTATCTAAATTGTGGCCTGTAAGAATTCTGTGGGGTAATGGGAGAATTAGTGTCCACCCAGAGAATTTTCGTTACCATGTTACGGCTTTTCTTATTTCTTTGAAGATGGTAAAAAATATCACCTTATAAAAAAACTTCAAATTTTTTTTTATTAAATTATAGTTTCGGAAAAAATTTATTTTAAGTCTTAAATTTTGACTTGATTGTAAGTACTTATTACAACTTTTTTCTATTAGAAAACAAAAAAATATTTCTGAAAAATGGAAATTTATTGAATTTTTTTGAATTTGAAGTGAAAGCTCCCAATATACCACAGATTGTGTGATAGGAAAAAATGCATTTTTTCAATTTTATTTTTCAAATTCACTTTCTTTTTTTACTGTCTTTTCTATAAAAATATGTTTTCTTATTTGATTCAATTTAATTTTAATTAAATTTAAATTCAGTTAATTTGAATTTTAATCAAATTCGAAATTATGCAATTTGCTATTTATACTTAAAAAATATTTAAATTCTAATTAATAGAAACAATGAAATGAAAAGAATTTTTTTAAATTCTTGTAATTTTTTGTAAAATGGGAATTTCAAGAGTATGATCTATAAAAATAGACATACGTAACTTACACATGTAAATATTGTTCTTTGGTTTCTGAGGAGCTGTAACGAAACGCATTCTATGTGAAAAGAAAAAATTTTATGCTTTTACTAAATATCCTAAGGAAAACCTTGTTTTCTATCACTACTTTAGCAATTAATTAACTGTTTTGTTCGCTTTAAACTTTTTAAATTTCTCAAATTAAGATAATGTTCTATACACCTCCTTTAACCATTACCTATTTAGTTATTTCATAAAAATACAGTCAATATCAATGACGTTTGGAAACCAAAACAAAATTGAAAAACACAATTTAAAAGAAATTTGTTTTTTTCAGGACTTAGTTGTCTGCATATGAAAATTTTTAATTGGAAAATTCACTATGACATCTATTATTAAATTGCACGCAATTTCTGGAGCTCTGGATGAATCTCCGCCTTGTTACATTCTACAAGTTGACGAATTGCGTATATTATTAGATTGTGGGTGGGATGAAAAATTTGATCAAGATTTTATAAAGGAATTGAAGAGGTAACTTACCAGGTTCAACTTAATTTCTCAAAACTTTATATTAGTTGTAAAAAAAATTAACTATAAAATTTAATTTCCGAAATTAACTTTTTAACACCGGAGTAAAATTTAGAGCAGCTATACTAACAAATAAAACACCACTGCAGGACTTTTCGATGAGTTCGCTTGTCACAAATTTGATGTCAAACCAACTGTAAACAAACCTAAAAAGTGAATATTTTTTATAAAAATAACAGTAGAAGAGTTCCATGTGTTGCTGATTATAAATGTAATATCAAATTAGCGACACTAAAAACACTAATATCGGTAAAAATAACAACTTTTTAGAAAAGTGGACAGTTGTTTAACAGCTGCCATCTGTCAAATTGACAATTTGACATCAAATTTGTAATCATCAACCATATAAATTCTTATACAGTCATCTTTGTTCAAAATAATGAATTAAGAAAAATTGACTGTTGCTTTAAAAGCTCTCAACTGTCAATTTAACATTACTTTCGTTATTAGGGAGCCATTTCTTAATTTATTTATTAATTACATTTTTTTAACTGCTTGTATTTTTTTCTTGATACTGTTATCTGAACTGAAGAATATAAGCTATACTGCATTAAAAAAAGCTACAGTTGTTTTTGTAAGTAAATGGGAGTCAGTTTTTACTTATAATTCAATATAGAACAATAAATTCCACCCCAAGTGATCATAAGAATTTTGGATGATTTTAGCAATATTAAAAATACTTTCGAATTTGTTCCTTTATACATATGCATGGAATAAAAATGTATAAAAGTTTTTTCAAAATTTTTTGAGTTACCTCTTACTCAAATTTTGGTCGATTTTTCAAAAAAGGCACATAACTTTTTTTCATATTGACCGATTAAGATGATTATTTTTGTAAAATACTCATAATAAGAAGTACTTTTAAGAAACAAATAAAAGGAAAACAATTTTTTTTTCCCAAAAAAAATTTCTACAAAGTTTTTGAATTCAAATTTTGAAAAAAATATACCTTCGATTTCAAAATTTTTTTTATAGATATTGTCAATAATGTAGAGAATACTTCATGTAAATTTAATTATGAGACAGCAATAACTTTACGAGAAAAAAATAAAATGTCCAGCGCGGCGTGCCGAGACTTGTGCACTCAGAAAAAGAGTTGACTGCCATAACCAATTATCCAATTCGTTGGACTCTGGAGATTCAATTAATTGGTTAACACATCTAACTATTGGATGCTGTATCTAAGCAAAAGGCACCTCAGCTATCGCAAAGATAATGAAGCTAAAAAGTTGGATGTATCATCTCCAGCAACTATCTAACTGGATACGATAGCTAATTATTTTTCTCCGTGTTTATCACCAGTATACTTGTGATAAAAAAATTATTTATTAAAACATTGTTTAAACAATTAATTGCTAAAATTAATGGTTATTATTTTTGTCATGAACTGTACATAGGGTTATAAATTTATACTTTTATTATATTGTGCATTTTTTGTAATTAAAATATTCAAAGCTATAAAGAGAATCTAAAAATTAATTTTTTAACCATTCTTTGAACAATTTTTTGTTTTCTGCTTTTCAATTGATTGTATTTAGAAAAATCAGAAATTTCTAATCCAAATGAAATTCATGAAAAAATGACAACAGTACATTGTTTAAACAGTTTTAAAATAAATCCTTTTTCTTTTTATCAATAGATGATTCATAAAAAATTGCATAATTTAGAAAAAATATAAATTTCAAACCAAATGAAATTCATGAAAAAATGACAACAGTACATTGTTTAAACAAAATAAAATTAATAATATGTACAGCAATTAAATATGTACAGCACAATTAATTGCTTTTTTTTTTTTTTTTTTTGCTTAGGGAATTTTGGGAAATCTGCCTACAGATACCTTGGATTCCGCACTCCAAGGTTATGTGGGGTTGGTATAATAAAACAAAAGAAAATAAAGAAAAAATAAATAAATAATATAGTAAATTTAGAATACTGGCGACCTACTGCCAGCCCGACCCACTAAAACACATAAAAAATTTCACAATTTAAGAATTTTTCTTTAGATAACAATAATTACATTATATTATATTTTTATAAAATAAAATAATAATAAAATATTTTATATTTAGTATTTTTTATATTATTATATAATAATATATTATAATATTATTTAATATTATATTTGCATAATTAATTATATAATATTAATAATTAACAATGTATAATTATAATCCCGGCACGCCGCGCTGGAAATTTTATTTTTTTTCTCGTAAAGTTATTGCTGTCCCATAATTTTTACAGGAAGTATTCTCTGCATTATTGACAATATCTATAAAAAAAATTTTGAAATCAAAGGTTTATTTTTTTCAAAATTTGAATTTTATGTTAATAGATATTTAAGAAATATTAAGAAAAATAAAATTAAAAATATCTGAGAAAAAAATAATTGGTCCAATTGTCACCAGAGATGGAGATCTTTTTGTAGGTTGAATCGAAAGTTATAATCAAACAACATTGATTGAAGATTGGATTCTGTGCAGTATTTGAAATTTGTTGGTACATTAAAACTGCACTGAATCCCATGAAAAATGTTCAAAATGCGACGAAAATAAGAGAAAAGTAATGTGAACAATTAAAAATAAAATTTTCTTTATACCTCGGTCGAAAGTACGTACTTCCCTCTGCGATTTCGCAACATAAAGTCAAACATTTGTGCTTTGGTTTGCTTTCACTTTCAACCTCTATTACAGCGGAAGTAAAAGAATTCTCTGTCGGTAAAAACACCACTGTCGGTAAGTAAGAAAAATTTTGAGTTCAATGACAATGATGACAATTTAACGAGTAATTGTTATTGCCATATAAAATGAGAACAAAATTATCAACTATACACTGAGAAAAAAGAGGGCGCGTTGCAGCACATTTTCGAGTATTGTTGCGCGATGAAGCCCTGAGTTCTGCTACAACTTTTGTGAGGCACGTAGCGCTCCTCAGACGAGCGTGTTGCACACTTTTTTGAAAAGACCTCAAGTCTTTTCTGGGGCGCGCTACGCGCCCCAGAAAAGAATTCAGCAGAACCCAGGGCTGACTCGCGCAACAATACTCAAAAATGTGCTACAACGTTCCCTCTTTTTTCTCAGTGTACATTATAAATTTATTATCGACAAGCTCTCAATATTGAAATAATCAAAAATTTTTGCTGATATAATTATTCTCAAAAATTATTTTAATAAACATTAAAAACAAAAATAAAATAATTAAAAATTTTGGAATTTCATTTTTAATACGTGCCCAAATATTATAATAAAATTTTAATAATTTGAAAAATTGATGAAATTGTGTTCATTAGAACGTTTAGAATTTTAGAAAAAAAAATTAATTTTGTACCAATAGAAAAATTCTTTTGAAACTATAATATTAATTTATCTTCATCTTTCACATTTTTTTCGTGCCTGCCCACGACCAGAAGCACTCGCTTCGCTCGTGCATAAAATGTCGGGGCAGGAGAATGTTGTTTGCAAGAGAGAGACAGAGAATAAACCAGAGCTTCACGAGTGTCCGATATGGGGCGTTGAAGCGAGGAGCAAAAGTAAATAAAGATGACCGGCTGTCAAATGAAAGACGATTGCAATTTTCTTAAAACATAAATTAGCAAGCGTACTTTCGACCGGATATAAAGAAAAATAGTATACATTACACGGGCAGAAATTCGAAAACCCTAAACTTCGCGATGAATGAAATGAGTTCATTTCGCGCAGTGCAGGAATTTCGAACTTTCTGCCCTTATAATAGGTAAGTTCTCGTTGCCTGCACTAAGTGTAACTTTTACACTATCTCAAGAGTAGGTGCAGAAAGTGTAGCGAAATGTATGGTAAAATTGCGTCACATCCGGCAAAGAGAACAGCATAGTGCAGGTTAGGTATGAAAGTGTAAGATGTGCAGGCAATGAGAACAGACCTAGTGTAATATACTATTAAGCTAAAAGACAAAAATTATAAGTATTGGCCATCTCTCCCGGACTTACCCTAATGGTTCTTTTAAAATTCAACCGGTATATACACTTTTAATATTTTGCAGAATCCAACTTCTGCAATGTGTTTACCTTACTTTTATTTGGATTTTGAAGCAAAGTAATTGAAAGTTGTTCCATTAAAATATATTTTGTCTATTAAGGGCCGATTCCACAATTATATTAACTAAACTTTAAGTCAATAAACTCGATCTAATTACATGACTAATCCACGTTTAACGATTTATATTTCTGTTAAAAAAGTTGTGCAACCGTCTCTTACACTAGAAACGTTTTTTAAATTTAGTTCATTTTTGTGGACTTATATTTGAAAATAAATCTATAATATGTACATAATTTTAATCGACTTTTTCACTTAGGCACGTTAATCAAATCGATGCAGTATTATTATCATATCCTGATCCATTGCATTTAGGAGCTTTGCCATATTTGGTTGGAAAGTGTGGACTTAATTGTCCTATTTATGCTACTATTCCCGTCTACAAAATGGGACAAATGTTTATGTACGATATGTTTCAGGTAATATAATTGTCACAATATCTTATAATAAAAAATTGATTTTATTCCTCAATTGTTAGAATAAGTATATATTTTGAATTTTAATAAGTCGTTGAGCCAATAAGCCTTTTATTTAATTAAAAAGTTAGCAAGTAAATTTTTGTTAATTGAGCTTACATTTATTGCACAAGTCTTTTATATTAATATTAGTTGACACTGTCAGAACAATGTACACTGAAAAAAATATATTTATGGTACTGCCATAAATATAGCCAATTCTGACATATTATATTGGTAGATATGATACTGCCATACAGTATTGCTGTTTCAGCCATACGCAGTGTAGAACAGCAATATGTATTTGAGAGACAATAATATGTTTGCGGAGAACACGAATACTGTATTTTAAGAAAAGCAATACGGTATTGCTGTTTCAGCTATACATCCTAACCATATTTGTATGTCAAAATTAACATTATCATTTTTTTCAGTGTATTCTAAATGTTTCAAAACCTTTAATTCCCATATATTTAATGTACATAAAACACACTTCTGACAAACAATCAACATATACAATGTTGTAACGATGGGCTACAATACAGTCAGGTCTCCAAACAGTAACAAGGCCTGAAATTAACCCTACTCCAGTGTTGCCAGGTCCGAATTATATAATTAGGGATGCGCAGGTGCAAAATTGCGGATTTCTATTTGAAAATGCCTATTTTGTTCAAAATTGTATTTTCTTTCTCTAATGTATTATTATAAAATAAAAATGAGGTATATAGGTATATATTTTGTATATTTTAAAGACAAAAAGACCAATTTATTTATAAATTGCAATATATCGCAATAAATTATCAGAAAGTGTATTTTTATCATGATTAAAAGAAGATTGTTTAGTGAATGAAAATTAATTTATCATTAATTGTGGATATAAATTTATGAGGAGACAAAATAGACCTTATTTACAATTATAATTTAAAGATACTACACGGAAAAACTTTGTTAAAGAGTTATTTAGAAACTTATTCAAGAACTCAGGATATGGAAATAAAACAAGAAGTGCTACAAAACCATAGATTGAAATATTATTTTAAACTGTTCAGGGATAACTGTAGTAAATTTCTGGACTACTTGTTGAATTTTCTTGAAAAAGTCCTGAATTGGCTTAAGAATAGAAAAATGTAAAATTAAGGAAAAAAATTTGCCCGCGTGAGTAGTCGAATTTAAGACCTTAAGACTCAAAATCACTCCGCCTTATGCCTTATGCCTCGGCTGCAGGGACGCGTTATGATACTTCTGTTTTAGATAGTATATTTAAAGCGTTTTAAGCCAAGTGGCGCTGTATACCTATTGGTTACGCTATGTCTTAAATAGTTCTTAAGGGGATCCCACATATCAACAATGCAGATCTAAATTGATAAAAACTCTGCAACCGCCTTTTCTTAAAAATTGTATAATATTATGCCCTATCAATTTTGGAAACTCATTTTCTATCAAAAATACATAGGATGAATATTTTATTTGTTGTAATTATTAGAAAAAATTATTTTTCAAAAATTAAATATGAGCAGTTTCCAATAGTCCAAACCACCATAACCACATTTAATAGCTGTTTGGTGGTACATTATTTTGCAATGGAACCAATAGATGGCGCCAAATGTAGCAGAAATGATAAATTGTTGATTATTTTTAATTTTTAATTAAAAACAATTTAATATAATGTCTTGTTTGCAAGAGAAAATTGATTAATGGTAAAAAATATATAAAATAAGACAATTTCGCAGATATATTTAATTTTCCAAGTAAAAAATAAGTTTGTTTTGTTGTTTGTAAGAAAATTTAAAATTTAAAAACCTTTATTTTTTTTTGTAACAATTACAAAAAAAGAAATATTCATCCTGTGTATTTTTGATGAAAAATGAGATTCCCAAATGGATATGGCATGGTATTTTATATTTTTCAAGAAAAGGCGGTTGCAGTTCTTTTTATCAATTTAGATCTGTATTGTCGATATGTGGGATCCCCTTAAATAGTTCAAAACTTTTTTAGCGCGCAGTTACTGAAGTACTCATTGTCAGTCGCAGCGTCAAGAACAATTATTTCCAAGCCATTAGAAAAAAACCTGAAAATTCTTTATTGAATATTGAACTTTTCTAAAAGAAGTTCTAAATTTTTTCCATATCCTGAGTTCTTGAATAAATTTAGTAATAACTCTTGAAAAAAGTTTTTCCGTGTATAATTCTACAAAATAAGTGTAGTGAAATTAACACTTTTCACAGTCAATTTTAAGTGTTCCTTAAAGGCCCTGGTTATTTACTTATTTAAATCATTTTTTAAAGATTTTTTTGTTTCAAACTTTTTTTCACTGTTAAATAAAACTGATCAAATTGGAATGAATTGATACCAAACATTTTTTTTCAAATAATTTAATCCAAATTTTTAGTAATAGTTTGATCAGATTTGATATTTATTTAATATTTTTGAGAAAACGGTTTATTTAATTAATGCAAATAATATACTTTATATAAACATAAAATTTGTTTCTAAATTAAATATGATCTAATAGTATCATAGAATTAAACTAAATATCTGAAACATAATTTTTGTTTAACTGAAATAAAATGTACTTTTGAACTATCAATTTTTTATATCTAAAAATGAATAATTTTTGTAATCAAACGATTAAAAAGACATTTTTTGTTCTATCTGCACGGAAAGTATGTTGTTTCGGGCACTTAGAGTGGGCGCAAAGTAACTCATAAAGTAAAGAAAATTTTGCGTTACTTTATTTTTTTCTTAATGAAAGTTTATAAATTTTGCTAAATTACAAGACATACCATTCAATGTGTGGCATTTCAGTATAGTTTAAAATATTTTCAAAATAAAAATTTTGGTTCAATTTAAAATGTATTTAAAATATTCTTAAAAAACATTTAGCCCCATACTTGTTTCCTTTACATCTCTTTAACTTTTTATATACAGTTTGTGTCCAAAATGAAACACTTTTTGTCCAGGTAGGACAAGAAAGTTTGTTTACACCTTGGACGCAAAAAATAATTGTAACGAGGGCAAGATTAGGTAAATCGAAAAAATCATTAAAAAGAATTCACTCGTGCCCTCAATGATAAACTTTCCGTACAGTTTGGACAAAAAATTATGTTCGAAAATAACTATTTAAAGATAGTAACTGTTTAATACACTTAGAATATATTGAAATATTAATATTTACTGTCCTTACGAGACGCATTGTAAACACAATACAATTATTAAGTGAAACAATAGCTAAGGATTTATTTATTTTCGAGTGATAATTCAGTATAATTTCTAATTAGAATGAATAAACTTAAAGTATATATATTTTCGAGTTCGTTCGTTTAATACTTCTTGAAAAATATTGTTCTTCAAGTTTTAAATTATAAATAAACATTATACATTTCTATTCATATTGATAAAATTTATTTAATTTATAATATAAAAATGTAAAAAATACAAAAATAATTTACATTCATTTATATAAATAGAATAAATGGGCCCTTTTCATATGGACGAATAAATAGTGTTTTCATAGACTCTACGGCCCTTAATGTATATTAAGTATATATAACTATATTGTTAATCCTTCTCTAACTTATTCCCTTGTTTACAATTATAATTTTGGTCATGAAATATTATTTAATATTGACAATTTTGGTTTCTATTGTACATTTATAACAAAGAATATTGGAAATGGAACATATTTAATTTAAACTTTAAACATTTTCATGCAATTTTCAAATATTAAAAAGTTATAGCGAAATGCAAAATTCATTTATTTAAAAAATCTATTTTCCAGTTATTTTTTTCTAAAGGGTTATCATTGGTACTTATTAATATATAAATTACTAGAAATTAGATTTGAGAGGATTACTTTATTAATATTTTAAATATAATAGGTTTTTCTTAATAAAATAAGCAAAGTGATCCATTACGCCCCGGAGGTGTTTGTTGAAAATTTTGTTATTTTTTATGAATATTGTAAGTATTAAACAAAAATTGGCAATTGTTGTTTAAGAACAAATGTTTAAAGCTCAAAACCTGATATACAAAAAATTTTACAAGTAATTTTGAAAAAGATATAACAAGAAAAACAAAGACTTCAAAAATTTACTTTCAAGCGTCAAAATAATTTTTACTACCACATTTTTAACAATAATAAATGAATAAATTGAAGTGATCCATTACGCCCCGGTCTCCCCTACCGTAAATTTAGAAATATATAATATATTAAATAAATTTAATAAATGTTCTAAACTAAATCAAATTTAAATTACATCAATTTCTAAAGCAGTTTCATAAAATAAGTGTCTAAATTTAACAAAAAAATATGTCAGACTGTCATTTAGCAATTCGAGTTTTGGTCTCAAGAAGGAGAAGGGAAAAGGAAAGAACTTTTAATACAAATAGAAAGACCCGCGTTTTTGGTCATTTGTATATTCAACCAATCAGAGAACTTATGGAAAAGTCACATGACTTATTGAAACGCGATAGCGTTCAGTTTCGCTTGTAGCGTCCATGCATGCGGTATCGCCTCGTGGCCGTTTCACATTCTTCAATAAAATACTTATATTTTAGTAAACTTACAGTGTGTTATTACCTCTGGCTTACCCTACATTAATAGGTTATGGGCCCAGACATACGTGAGTGAAAAATTAAAACTCTTTCGTGTAAAAAACAATCGTTTAGGTTACGTTCAGTGTAGGTGCGAATCACTCGTGGTCGAGATGAATTTTTCGAGGATTGAACTTCTCGATAAGCAAAATTTCGACACATGGAAATTGCAAATGCAGGCGGTATTAATAAAAGCCGACCTGTGGGATTTCGCAAATGGAACTGCAATAAAACCCGAAAGAGGTACCAACGATCCGGTTACAGCAGCAGAACAAGCATGGATAAAAAATGACCAAAAGGCTAGGTCGGACATAATTCTTTCGATTTCCACAACAGAGCTGAAACAGGTAAAAAACTGCTTGACTTCTCGAGAAATGTGGCTCAAGTTGGAAGAGATTTACCAATCGAAAGGTCCGGCCAGGAAGGCCACGCTTCTAAAAAGACTCACAGTGCAAAAAATGGCGGAAGGACATGACGTCAGGGATCACCTCAACCAGTTCTTCGACACAGTCGATAAGTTAGCGGATATGGAAATAGATATAAATCCCGATCTGCTGACGATCATGTTGCTGTATAGTCTCCCGGGAAGTTACGAGAACTTCAGGTGCGCCATCGAGTCGCGAGATAACCTGCCAACACCAGAAATAATGCGAACAAAAATATTAGAAGAGAGTGATGCGCGAAAGAGCAGTCGACAAGCTGAAAATTCAGACACCATGTTGGCAAACAAATACAGTAGTCAGAAACGTGAACAAGTGAGTGCAAAAGTTAAACATAACGTTTAAACGCGACTAATCACTCAGGAATCGGTTTCGGTAAAAATTGGTGTTTGGACAGCGGTGCTTCAACCCATTTGTGCAACGACGAGAGAATTTTCCAGGAAATTACTGATCCTAATCACGGAGTGTTAAATTTAGCGAACAACTCGACATCGGAGACTCTAGGAAAAGGAACAGTGAAATTTAAAACTAGTGTCAATGGTGATTTAAAGTGTACTTCACTCGAGAATACGTCTCACGCCCCTGATCTGAGGACAAATTTAATGTCAGTCTCGAAAATTACCGATCAAGGTTTCAGTGTTTTGTTCGACAATAAATGTGCGAAAATTCTAAATTCGAAAGGTTAAATGCAACTTTACGCAGAAAGGATGGGTAATCTGTATTATGTGAAGGAAGCTTGTGATAGTGCAAACATAGTATCAAATTCGAAAGTGTGCAAAACGACGCTCGAGATTTTACATCGACGTTTCGGTCATGCAAATTTTAGAGACATTCGCGACGCGGTTAACAAAGGTGCAGTGACAGGTGTAGAACTCGAAAAATCCGAAAATGTGTTAGACTGTGAAACTTGTCTTGAGGGGAAGATGACAAGAACTCCCTTCCCAAAAGTGTCCAACCGAAAATCTGACATTTTGGATATAATTCACACGGATGTGTGGGGCCCGATAAAAACAGCCTCAATCGGTGGAGCAAAGTACTACGTCGAATTCATCGACGATCACTCCAAGTATTGTGAAATCAGGTTTATGAAATCCAAAGCAGAAGTGTTCGAAAAAACCAAAGAATATGTGGCCTTGGTGGAAAGACAAAAGGGCAAAAAGGTTAAAATGATTCAGTCAGACAATGGACGCGAGTATATAAACACAGAATTCGACAACTTTCTAAAACAAAAAGGAATCTCGAGAAGACTTACGGTACCACATAACCCCGAGCAGAACGGGACTGCCGAAAGAAAGAATAGAACACTTTTGGACACAGCAAGGTGCTTATTGATGGATGCCAATTTACCGGAACAATATTGGACAGAAGCAGCAAACACTGGAAATTATGTAAGGAATCGGATGCCTGCAAAAAGTCTCAATGGAAAAACTCCATACGAAGAATGGACGGGAAACGTGCCTGATGTGTCAAATTTGCGAATTTTCGGAAGCAAAGTTTACTATTTGGATCGAGACCCTGGAAGAAGTAAACTTGATTAGCGTGGTCACGAGGGAAAGTTTCTTGGATACTCGGACGAATCAAAAGCCTACCGAATTTGGTCGACAGAAAAACCAAAAGTGATCATGAGCCGAGATGTGAAGTTTCTCGAAGACGCGAATATTCATCGAAAATCCTGCAAAATCAACAAATCAATTACGTCGAAAAACATCGAAAGAAATATGGAACATCGTTTTACCATCTTGGAGCACGAAGCAGAACCAGAAAATCGAGGAACAGTATCTGAAAATAACGAAACAAGTGAAATAGAAAACGATGACGACTGGTACTCAACCGGAGAAGAGGACGATTTTCAGGGATTTAACAACGACACAGTGACAGAACCCACACAACAAAAAATAGAACAACCTTCAAGAGACGTCAACATCGAAATAGAGAGCGAGAGAAGAGAAACACCAGCAGAGAAAGAAAACAGAAAACGAGGACGACCCAAAGGAAGCAAATCCAACGTCAAATCTCAAAGTGACTTGCCACGAATCAGTACAAGAAGCGGATTAAGAAGCAATACCAAATTGGAGAACAATCAATCTGCGAGTACCAAAGAACTTGGCGAGATGGAAACTGAGGATCAAATCTACCTTTATGAAAATTCAATAAGGGAAGCTTTGAGGGGAAGAGATGCTGATGAATGGCAAAAAGCAATTGCCATAGAAATGAAATCACTCATCAAGAAAAAGACCTGGATTTTAACAGAACGTCCAAAAGATGGTTCAAAGGTCATAGGAAGTCGAATGATCCTGCGAAACAAGGTGAATCCAGATGGCTCGATAGAAAGAAGAAAAGCACGGTTAATTGCACAAGGATTTAGTCAACAACCTGGGATACACTTTGGTCAAACATTCGCACCAGTAGCTCGTTTTAGCACCATTAGACTCTTGGCTTCTCTCTCTGCAAAAGTCGATCTAAAAATAAAGCAATTCGACATTGAATCGGCATACCTCAACGGAGAATTAGACGAGAAAATCGTGATGGAACCCCCTAAACACTTCAAGGACTATCTACAACATGTGATAGACATCGAAAGTGACAGTTAAACAGGAAAACTCGCGAAGAAAATGTTAAGTCATTTTAACGTCAGTGAGAAAGTGTGTCTTTTAAAAAAGTCGATATACGGACTAAAACAGGCCGGAAGAACATGGTATCAAAAACTCGACGGAATCCTGCGGAAATTCGGTGCCAATCCAACGACAGGAGATCCTTGCCTTTTTCAGTCCGGAGCAGGGGAAGAAATCTTGCTGATTGTCATCTACGTCGATGACATTTTGGTAGCTGCTAAAAAGGAAAAACGAATTAATGATTTTCGAAAAATGTTATCTTCTGAATTTGATAAAAAGGACCTCGGTGATGCAAAATATTGCTTGGGCGTAGAATTCACTCAAACGAAAAACGAAGTAAAAATGTGTCAACAGGGTTTCGTCCATGAATTACTCGAGAGATTCGAGATGACTAATTGCAATCCAGTCAGCACGCCAATGGACCTTGGAACCAAACTCAAGAAAAACGAAGAAGTAAGTGACGAAGAGCAAAAGCTCCCATATCGCGAATTAGTGGGTGCCCTTACTTACTTATCAGTGACAACTCGTCCCGATATATCGTATTCAATCAGCAAATTGGGGCAGTTTAATAACTGTTACGGCATAGAACACTGGAAGGCCGCAAAACGGGTGCTTCGGTACCTAAAGGGAACAGCTGACTCAGGAATCGTATTCAAAAAAACAATTAGGACCTATCGAGGGATTTGTGGATGCGGATTGGGGTGGTTGCCTTGAAGACCGGAAGTCGCAAACCGGATACTTGTTTATGTTAGGAGGCGGACCCATTTCCTGGGATTCACGTAAACAAAAAACCGTGGCCCTTTCGACAACAGAGGCCGAATATATGACGATGGCAGAGTGCGTGAAGGAAGCCATTCACCTTCAGCGAATCGTCCAAGAACTCGGATTCGGTGAACTGGGAAATCTCACTATTTGGTGCGACAACAGGAGTTGTCTCTCCTTGGCGGAAAACCCCACTTTTCACGCAAGAACCAAACATATAGATATAAGACACCATTTCATACGTGAAGTGCTCGGAAAGAAACTTTTCTCAGTGAAACATATTCCTAGTGAGAAGCAAGTAGCTGATTTCCTTACCAAAGGACTTTGTAAGTCCAAATTAGTGTTTTGTGCGACGTCAGCTGGTTTGCAACAGCTTAAGTGATATTTCTGTTTGTTTAGAGACTCTTACTCGAGGGGAAGTGTCAGACTGTCATTTAGCAATTCGAGTTTTGGTCTCAAGAAGGAGAAGGGAAAAGGAAAGAACTTTGAATACAAATGGAAAGACCCGCGTTTTTGGTCATTTGTATATTCAACCAATCAGAGAACTTATGGAAATGTCACATGACTTATTGAAACGCAATAGCGTTCAGTTTCGCTTGTAGCGTCCATGCATGCGGTATCGCCTCGTGGCCGTTTCACATTCTTTAATAAAATACTTATATTTTAGTAAACTTACAGTGTGTTATTACCTCTGGCTTACCCTACATTAATAAAATATGTTTAGATTTTCCCCTATTTTGAATAAAAAATTCCGCTATTCCCCTTTTTTGAACTTACTTTGCGCTGTGAAGCCTGAAGTTATTTAAGGAACAAATTGATAATTTATACAAAATGTAACAATAATTTAAAAACAAGGAGGCTTGCTTCTCTTAATATGAAGTAAGCAAATAAAATTTTATCAATTACCTTTTTCATTATTCAGTCTAGACATAATATGGAGGATTTTGATTTGTTTACTTTGGATGATGTTGATGCGGCATTCGACAAAATTGTTCAACTTAAGTACAATCAGAGCATTTCTATGAAGGGGAAAGGATATGGTGTAACTTTGACACCCCTTCCTGCTGGTCATATGATCGGTGGTACAATTTGGAAGATAATGAAAGTTGGAGAGGAAGATATAATTTATGCTGTAGATTTTAATCATAAAAAGGAAAGACATTTAAATGGTTGCGAGTTGGATAGACTACAGAGACCTTCTCTGTTGATCACAGATGCTTTTAATGCCACTTATCAGCAAGCTAGAAGAAGAACCAGAGATGAAAAATTAATGAGTAAGTAGATAAAATAATCTTTTATTGAATGATAAAAATAATTTTTATTGGCGCAGTGAAAAAATGCTCTCTTTATTGAAAATTAATGATTTTTTGAATAAAAATCTGTTGCAATGTTAAAATTCTATTTTCTGTGTTCACACAGCAAGATTTTCTTTCTGTCTCCTCAATTGCATTATTGTCACATACTAAGATAAACGTCCCTATTTATTTGTACCTATTTATATACTTTGTGCCCCTTAACTACCTTAACCCCTTAACTTCTTAAAACAATAAATTTAATTCACTTACATTTAAATATATTGTTTTAAGTAGTTAATGGGTCTAAAGATATTTCTCAAAAAGGACTAGAACCTTAAAGAAAAGGGAAAACAATGAAGTAAATGGAAAAAATGTTTAGCTTGCTGCTGATTAAGGCATAAATTCTGCTTAAATAAAAATAAAGACAAAGTAATTAAAAATATTATATATTTTTTAAAAGATGTAGAACACTTTTTTAAGCTCCTAAATTACAAAATTAATTTATTCAAACAAATTATTTGTTTCGGAAAAAGAATTTTTGTAGAAATCTACTTTATTAAAATGTTTAAAATATTAATTTGTTAAAAATTGAATTTGACAGAAATATTTCGATGCTAATTTTATAATTGATCAATAAAAAATTATCAAAAAAAAATCTTATAATATTCTTTTGTTATTTTTATTTAAAAGTTTAGAGTTTGTTCATTAGAGACCAAAAATGGGATAATATTACCCAACTATAGCATGTACTCGGTAAAACTTCTTTCTTTTAAAACTTTCAAGAGTTATTACGTAACTTGTTTAAGAACCTAGGATATGGAAGAAAAATAAATACTACAGAACCGTAGAATGGATATGATGATACTTCTTATTATAATAATAAGTAATGTTAATTTTTTATCTACTATTGTAATTTTTAGGGAACAGAAGTTAGTATAAAAGTTTAGAAAGAATATCATTTGATGTTAAGACAATTGCAAATACGAGAATATGGAACATATTTAAAATACATTCTGATATTTTTATTTGTAAACCCACTATTTTGAAACTATTAAATGTAATAAAATTTTAGATACTGTATTATTTTTAATATTAACACGCTCTGAAATGGTAAGCAGTTTGAATTTTTACAAAATTTTATTAGAATATTTTCACGAAGGTTTCCGAACAGTTCCGTCCACAACCGAAGACAGTTAATGTTAGGCGTACACTCAGCAAACAACCGAGCGTCATCATCGTCTTGAAAGTATTTTGTTAAAAACGTTTCAAAAGTTATTAGTGATTAAACAATTGAATTGTGTGATAATATTATGATAAATCATATATTAATTTATATACATATGTATTATATAAGTATACACGTGCCTAGTAACGCATTTTGTATACCCCTATATATATATATATATATATATATATATATATATATATATATATATATATATATGCTATATATATGTAGCGTCACCTAATCTTCACTTTTAGTATAAAGCTTTAGAAAAGATTCAAAAAACTTTAAGACTTATTACCAAAAGTGACGTTGACTATGTCTTTTCACAATCTTTATTAGAATTCTTCTACACGGAAAAACTTTTTTCAAGAGTATTTCCTAAACTTATTCAAGAACTCAGGATATGGAAATAATACAAGAAATGCTACGAAACCATAAATTGAAACATTATTTTAAGCTGTTCAGGGATAACTGTAGTAAATTTCTGGACTACTTGTTGAGTTTTCTTGAAAAAGTCCTGAACTTGTTTAAGAATAGAAAAATGTAAAATTAGCGAAAAAAATTTGCCCGCGTGAGTAGTCGAACCTGAGACCTCGACACTCAAGGTCGCTCCGCCTTATGCCACTCGGCTGCAGGGACGCGTTACGATACTTTAGTTTTAGATCGTTTTAAAGCGTTTAAAGCCAAGTGGCGCTGTATACCTATTGGTTACGCTACGCCTTCTTTCTTAAATAGTTCTAGACTTTTTCAGCGCGCAGTGACTGAAGAACTCAGTCGCAGCGTCAAGAACAATTATTTCCAAGCCATTAGAAAAACACCTGAAAATTCTTTAATGAATATTGAACTTTACTAAAAGGAGTTCTAAATTTTTCCCATATCCTGAGTTCCTGAATAAATTTAGTAATGACTCTTGAAAAAAGTTTTTCCGTGTAACTACACCTCGATTATCCCTAAATTTTTACGTTTTATTAGAAATATCAAAATACGATAAAATAATTTTTCTAACTAAAAGTCTCTCCGTGTACTTTGGTAGTTTTATTTCAAAATCTGTCGATTAGTTATCATATAAATAGTTATTAAACAAATTCAGTACATGCATTGGGTACAGTACATCCATGCAAAATGTATGAACTTTGAATTTATTTTTTGAAGCTTTGAAACGGTCAAAATTAATGAAATTGGTCTCATTCTGTAGTTAAATACTTCAGGAATAAGTATGAAAAATTTGAAAAAATCTGACGAAAACCATTTTACGCGACTAATAACTTAAATATGTCATTTACTATTTCACCACTTCTCGGCAACCTGTTCTTGAAAAAGTCGGGAACTGTTCAAGAAAATCGAAAAGTTAGACGAATGCAAGAAAAAATCGATTCTGCTTCCTCTCCTTGACAAGTGCTTTTACCTGTTTAGCTGAGCTAAACAGGCGAATTAAATACCTCAGCATAAAGTAAATCTAAAAAGCACGCAAGTCTTACTGGCTGTGAGACTTGTTGAAACTTTCAGAAACAGTTGTGGCTAGTGCTATGAACTTTGCATGAGAAAATAATGAAAAAAAGACTATTGGACTATTTATAGCTTTTTCTAATACAGTCCCCTAATTTCTTCACAGAAAAAGGTGGTATAAATTTTGTTGCGGGTAATTTTAACCAATGCTAAGTCACATAGACAGTGGCGCCCTCACCTAGGTGAAATTTTGTTGCAGCGAATTTTTACCCCAAAATCAGGTTAAAATTTAAACTTTTTTTTTCTTGTGTTTCAAACATTCATTGATTACCATTGAATGTTCGTCGCTAGTTCAGTATTATTACACCGTATCCAAGAGTTAGGAACAATAATTGTTCCTAACACGTGCAATTAGGGGATACGCATGGAAGTGAAAGTCCCCGCGTATAGCGATTCTGCGGCTGCGCGAGAGGACAACGAATAGCCTGCGCGTTCCCTTATTGCATGTGAACCCCCAATTATTTCCAAGTCATTAGAAAAACACCTGAAAATTCTTTAATGAATATTGAACTTTTCTAAAAAAAGATGTCCTACATTTTTCCTATATCCTGACTTTTTGAACAAGTTTCGTAATAACTCTTGAAAAAAGTTTTCCCGTGTAGTATTTCAGTAATATTAAAGAGTCCGCCTGACGATCATATTACCGGGAAATCACTGTAATATTACATTGTTATAAAAAACCCCATTTAAGTGTAAGAATCTTTTTGGTATATTTTGTATATTAATTTATTTTCAGCGAATATTTTGCAGACATTACGTGGAGGTGGCAATGTTTTGGTTGGCGTTGATACTGCTGGTAGAGTTTTAGAACTTGCTCACATGTTGGATCAACTGTGGAGAAATAAAGATTCAGGCTTGCTTGCTTATTCGCTGGCACTTTTAAACAATGTCAGCTATAATGTTGTAGAATTTGCTAAATCCCAAATTGAATGGATGAGCGACAAATTGATGAGAAGTTTTGAGGGCGCAAGGAATAATCCTTTTCAGTTTAAACATTTGCAATTGTGTCACAGCATGGCAGAATTAAGTCAGGTTCCTAGTCCAAAAGTAAGAGAAATAGTCTAATTTAATCGTATTTTAAGGGCTATAATATACAGTCACAAGGCCTAATAAATCGTTTTTTACACATATTATAGTATTATGGTATCAAAGTGATACTTAACCTTAAAAAATTACAATTATTAATATTTACATAATTGCAATGTTAATTTAAAAGCTATATTTATATATGTTCCTAGATGAATTCAAAAAAACTATACATGTAGCACGTTATCTTACAGCAGGCTTGTGGCAAGCTTTCCGTGCAGGTTTGTCACAAGATTGTTGCAAGTATATGTGACGCGACACGAGAAAAGGGACCTATCGCCTCAAAAGAGAATTTTACAGGGGGAGCGTTTAAAATGACGCCATAAGCAGAAAACCCATGTATTTACGAGGACACGTTCAACTTTCAGGCTTTATATTATTAAAAATATTTCAGATTTTTAACTTCTGATTTTTTTACGTGAAAGAGCAACTCAAAATCTATGGAATACGACTAAAAACTCAAAAATGTTATTTTTTTCGATAGGTCCCTTTTCTCGTGTCGCGTCACATATGTCTGACCCATAGCAAGCTTGCCGTGTAAATAATATATAATTAAGTATTGACATTTTTAATATAATGTTATAATTATATTATTTATATTAACAAAGTTCGTGATTCTGTAATCTTAACGCAATTTGAAGTTAGTTGTTTGCTTTTTTGTTTCTTAACTTTTTTTATCATTATTTTATTCAAATATATTCAATTTCATGTTAATATTTGAAGATTTAAATTTTTTCTTTTGAAAATAATTAAATTTCTGCAAAGGATTTTACTATTTATAAACATAAATGAGTTATTGCAAAGACTTTTACTATTTATAAAAATAATAGAAATATAACAAAGAATTTATTAAATTTTTTTCATTTTTATAAATATTTCGACAATAATAATTGAATTATTTTTAAAGAATTTAAAATTCTTGTTGAAATAAAATTTAATGGAAAATTTTTGAAAATAATTAAATTCTTTCGTGTAATACTTAAATTGGATTAAAAATATTTTAATTCTTTCATAGACATGTAGTACTTACAAAAATAATTGAATAGTTTCGAAGAATTTATTAAACTTTTAGGAAAGAAATAAAATTTATGAAAATACACTGGAGCGTCAATCAAGAACAGAGCTTTGTGTAGTGCTGTTCTCGATCGACGTGATCTTAATCTCTCGAAAATGTAAACATTCAGGGCCGTAAGTATTTGTTTTTATACAGCTACCCAGTTCAAGAGTGATTTTTTAGTTTTGAAATGTACACAGAAGATGTACTAAAACAGTAGGGCACCAAATCAGCCCCGTTCAACTTAATGTAACATTTTTGGCAAGCTTCAGAGCCACCTGCACTGAGCAAGTTGAACTAAAAAAACTAAAAAAAGTTGAACTAAAAAAATGTAATGCACATGAAATAGTTTCCGTATATGTATGGGTGATTTTCAAATAACTGTGATTTTTTTGAATAATACATTTTTCTGATAAAATAGTGAACCAAATTTGAAATTTATTACATATTCCAGTACATTTTTGTTATTAAAGTATATGTTCAAATGAAAACTACAAGATTTTAAATATTTTTAAAGTTACGATGGAAAACGCAAAGAAAATGCAAAAGTTACATGCCACGGACCTGACATTTTTCCACGGTCCTGACATGTGTGTCACAGTTAAAACACGTAAAGAAATAAAAAATCGAATAAATATTTTCTTTTCAATGTTCGCACTTCAAAATAATACCAGTAAAAGTCAATTAAACATAAAATTGAGTAATAAAATCACGATGACGTTAACATGTGTTGGTAGAAAGTAATTAACAATTTAAAACATGAAAAAAGTGCTCGTGTACGTAGAATATCATTGTAATAAAAATATTTTTATATGTAAAATATCAGGTTAGATTTGGCCTACAAAGTACTTAAAAGATAGTTTTAATATTTGCTTACGTGAAAATTTCAGAACAAAATTAAAAAAAAACGTATGCCACGGAACTGACAATTTAACCCTATTTTCTTAATTTTAACTATGATAATGTTAATGTTAACAAACTGAATATTAAGTATCTTTAAGAAGAGACTTCTATTAAGTGATTTATGAAGTGAGTGGCAAAAAATAATAATTTTATTAGTCATTTATCTATGGGGACATGCAAATATGACAGTTATTTGAAAATCACCCGTATACGAATGATTTAAATACGTGCTAAAATTCAAAACAACTCTGTTAAATTTATTTTTATTGTTTTCTTTATATATTATACATATTGAAATCGTATATTTATATTCATGTAAATAACGCATTATTTGTTTATTAGCAAATAAGTATTTATTTTAATCAAATAGTTTTTATTTTAATAAATTCAATGGTATTTGCATTTAATACTAAAATTATTATAGTGTTTAACTAATAATTTAATTTAAAATTGAGGGGCTGGATGCTATAATGTGTTACGCGCCATGTTAAGTAAATGGCGCGTAACACGTTATAGCATCCAACCCCTCAATTATTGGTTTAAATACAATGTCATTGATTTCAATACAAATTATTTGATAATAGTAAATATTTATTCGATAATAGACAAGTAACCTGTTGTTTCAATAAAATATATTCTTTTAATTGCCAGTATAAAATATTATGCTTTATAAGACATTATTTTTTTAAAGAATTTAATATATAACATTTAATAAAAAAAAGTATTTTTAATCCTTGGTGATTTCGACCATTTCTAATTAATCATACTTTTCGTTTAATTAATTTCGTTTAAATAATTGTTAAAAAAAAGTTGCGCATGCTTTTGACACCTGTCATGTCTGCCACGTCATGGCTTTAGTACAGCGCCACCTGCACAGGGCAAGTTGAACAAGATAACAAGATTTTCGAGCCCACTTTTTCGAACAGAGTTGAACGGGTGTGCACCAAATGCACACTAATCTCGTAGGTCAAAAGTACGACACTGGCGCTAAGCATACTGCCGTACTAAGGAAAAACTTACATAAGTGCAATCCCTGTCAAACTGAGAAAATAGAGAAAAACTGTTTGCTTCAAGAACTCCGTTTTAGAAATAATAATTTAATAATTAATTAACACTTCTCTAATGAAAGTGTATGCGCTGATTCTAATTTTGCAAAAAAAAAATTAATTATTTAAACAAATTCTATGCAAAATGTGACCTACGATGTCTACTTTTTGAAAATATGAAGGAAAAACTTACACATAGTCACTTGCGTTGTTTCTCTCGCACGGGCACTCGAGCTAGGCACGACGATCAGAATTAAAAACTTACACATTTTCTATGTCGCTTGGTATGGAGCAGTACATGGTGATGGAAATAAAATTAATAAAATGTAGCTAACATTATAGGCCTACAGTAATATTCATTTGCATAGGAAAATATTATTATTTAGGAAATATTTTTTAAACTGAAAATAATATATTATATTTAAGTGGTTTTCACTTATTAACTAGTTATATATGCAATAAAAACTACTGTATAAATTTAAATTAATCATTCAATGCATTTTAAATCGTATTAGTAAATACCATTTTACCTCTCCGAACATACCCGACAAATAATGGCGAATGTAACCGAAGTGCAGTTACGTGGTGCCTCGGTCAACTTTACGATAGAAGAACTTACACATGTTTCGGGTAATGCAGATGCGTGGTTTTCATTTCGTACGCAACCGTCGTGCTCGACCATGTGTTCGATTGAAAAAGAACATATACCACTTTGTGTATGTTTTTCCTACGTATTTAATAGTCGAGTTTGATGATTCGTACGATTTTCAAAGCACGCAAAGTACTTCGTATCACTTTTTATCAAGTATTTCTTAATTTTCTTCATATTCCTCGATTTTTAATTATCGTTTTTTGCAGTCATTAATTATTATATTTAATTTTTATTAACACAGTTAAATGCGGTTTTTCTTTCCGAGTTGATTGATACGAAAAACTAAAATTTCACAAAATTGTTAGTTATGTAAGTTTTTCCTTAGTACGGCAGCATAACCCTCCCCTGTGCCCGCACCACTCCTTCCCATCAAGCTCTGTCTTCGATTGACGTGTTCTCGATTGACGCTCCAGTGTATTAAAAAATATTTGAATTCATCCGAAGAATTTAATTAAAATTATTTTAAAAATAATTGAATTCCTGCGAAAAAATGTTCTATTTATAATATTAATTGAATTCTTGCGAAGAATTTTACTAAGGTCATTGGAGTAAATGTAAACGGAATATCTATTTTTCACCAAAAACATTAGTTTTTTTGTTAAAAGGTAAAACGGACAGATTTCTTTTGCATGAACTTGTTACTTTACTTCCCTAGAAAAATTTTATGAGGTTCAAAAAAATATCGATGCACTTGAATCGCCTAAAACTGACTGATTCATTCACCCCGAGATTTTGAAATTTTCTTAAAGTTTGGGGCAAATGTAAACACCACTGTAGTTAAGCGAGGTTTAAAAAACAAGTTATTTCAAGTATACTACTGTTTTAAGGGATGAAAAAACTGAAAAAATTTCTTTGTAGATTCTTTGTAAATCAACCATTTGACTGATAATGTATCATATAAAATAAATAAGCACACCATTAGTTCAGTCGCCTTGTGAAAAAAGTGGTCATTTCGTGCCAAAATTGATATCTGAAGTCTGATTGTGGATTCATATGAGCCGCTGGATCGTAGAAGGGCACGTAAATTTTTTTTCACTAAAATCAAAATCCTTCGGGTCACTCAAAACTTTACTTTTAACTTTAAATATTTTATATGCGTAATGTTTTTTCCTTTAAGGATATGCATTCAGAATATTTAAACTCAAAAGTTAAATTTTGAGTGTCTAGGAGAGCTTTGATTTTGGTTAAAAAAATTTTACGTGCCCTTCTACGATCCAGCAGCTCATATAGTGTGGGGTGGTAGTATGAATATGTATATGTTTCCCACTCGAGATTTTTCATGCTGCGCGTTATAAATAATTTTGAAGGTGCCGAAAAACAGTTTTTTGATGACCGTTCTTTCCCATCAAATTATAGGGAAAAAGTTGTTAATAAAAGTTATAGAGCTCGGAAATACCTTTAAAATGATGGGTCATATGTTAAAATTGGTCCATTTGTTTACTTGCAAATGAATTTAAACCACTAAAAATGGCACTTTCTTATTTGTTTAATAACTTGAACAAAAGTTAACAAATTCTTTTGATATTCTCTAAAAATGTACCTCTCAAGACCCTCAAGATGTGTGCCAAATCTGAATACGATTCGATAAATAGTTTATGAGAAATTCCATTTGTTAACTAAAAACATGATTTTTTAACATGGAATTTCTACATTTTTGGCCGGATGAAAATCAATTTTTTTTGTTGGGTTCTCTTCATGAAATGTCAATCTATCAATCACAATTTGTAGCGAATTGAATTTTTACAAGAAAACTGGTTTTTGGGGGAGAGAAATTTTTGGCTTATAAACAAATAAACAGTACATCAACAATTTTTACTTTAACAATTTATCATAAACGCCATTTGATTACTTATTCTTTCCTGCAAATTTTGCAAAAAAAAATTTTGATCTAGGTCAAAAGGGGGGGGAGATAATTTTTTTATTTCAAAAAATTCCTGAGCCTTTAATTATTAATATTTTTTATTTTTTTTATTATATTCTTTTAGTTGATTAGTCATACTAATTATAAAAAAATCAATCTAAACATTTATGCACTTCTTGTTCGTAAAAAAAATCCTAAAAAGTATGCAACGTTTTAATGCAACGTAGAGCAGCCTATCTGCTCTCGGCTGCATAGTGGGGGACATCATCAGTCGCTCTCGCTAAAGTTGAATTCAAACTTTCAAATTCGTAAAAGTTGTCATAACATTCAAACAAATTGATGAATTTTGATCATTTTTTTAAGGTTTTCGGTAAAATGCTATTCGCAGAACTTTTTTCTTATCCAAAATTGAGGTATTTTTGAAATATATGTCAAATTATTAGTATAATATTGTTCTGCGAATAGCATTTTTTCAAAAACCTTAATTCTTTTAATGCAAAAATAATTAATTAGTGTTTCTTTTATTATTCAAGCAGTTAAAAATAAAAAATTTGAAAAAAATGAATTTAAAAAAAAAATTTTTTTTAATTAAAAATTTTTTGACATTATTTATAAATTTTTCAAAAAACAAATAAAAAATTCGAATTCCTGAAAAAATTTTAGCCCAGTTTAAAAAAAATGATCAAAATTCATCAATTTGTTTAAATGTTATGACAACTTTTACGAATTTGAAAGTTTGAATTCAACTTTAGCGAGAGCGACTGATGATGTCCCCCACTATGCAGCCGAGAGCAGATAGATAGAAGCAAATTTATTTAATTATTTTCTTTTAAAATATTTATTTTTATGCAAATGCGAGACAAAATACTGAAACGGTAAAACTTTGATTTTCAATCTTTTTTGCAATAAAAGATAACTTACACTATGGCATTGCCAATTGTCAAAATAAAATATTAGCAATACTCAGAACATCTTGTAAGTTAGCTGAGGTAAAAATATTGACGTCGTACTTATTTTAAATTTGTAAATTTAGCTGAAACGTCTACTGTTTACATTTACCTCTTGTTTATATTTACCCCAAATGACCCTATATTTATAAAGAATAATTTAATTATTTCGAAAGATTTATTAAAATTTTAGAAAAAAATTGTAGGCCATTTTTTTAATAAAATTTTAATTTTTGGCGAAGAAAAGACTGAAAAACTTGCATTCTTTCCATAATTTTCCCGGTTGACAGCAATTGTTACATTTACTATTATATAATTTTTAATTTTTTAGGTAGTTCTAGCTAGTACACCTGATATGGAATGCGGATTTTCACGAGAGCTGTTTCTTCAGTGGTGTTCAAATCCGCAAAATAGTATTATTATAACAAATAGAACATCACCTGGAACATTAGCAAGAGATTTAGTGGAAATGGGAGGAAATAGAACTATATCACTTGAAGTGAAGAAACGTGTCAAGTTAGAAGGAACTGAATTAGAAGAGCATCTAAGAAAAGAGAAAGTGAAAGAAGAACAACTTAAGAAAGAGCAGATGTAAAGAAGTTTTCGAAATATATTTTAACTTATTTTTTAATTTTTACCTTCGATCAATAATAAAATTTGAAGACTAAAATTAAAGATGTAAATTAAAATTTCTTTTCATTTTAATTTATTGCTGCATCTCTCTTAAAAAAAATTTTTAATTTTTAGTCGTTTAGTTTTATTAATTATTATTATATGATAAATATTTCATATTATATACAACAGTTTCAATTTTTAGGGTAACTGCAGATATTAGTTCAGAGTCAGAAGATGAGATAGAAGTTGGAGGTGGAAAGGGTAAACATGATTTGCTAGTAAAGTTGGAATCAAAACCTGGATTTTTTAAACAAAGTAAGAAACAGTATCCGATGTTTCCTTTCCACGAAGATAAAATTAAAAGTGATGAGTATGGAGAAATCATAAGGTAAATTGTTTATTTTATTTGTTTAATATATTATACATTTTTATCATTCAATTTATTAACTAACTAGCAAAAAATACAGTAAATTATTCCGTAATACCCTTGTAAGAACAAGAAATTGTCAAACTAAAATTAACATAATTTTCTTTTGAACACTAAAAAAGATTATGTTAAATTGATACTAACGTCTTTAAAATTTAATATGTTTACGAGGCTTGCAAAACTGACAATGTTTCAGTACACTCCCGAAATCTGAATTAGCAAAATTTCTCTGATTCTCAGCGATAAGTATACTTCTAATTTTAAAAAGCGTATATTAGTAAATAATATCAATATAATACTTGGTTATTAAGTTCCTTAAATAGAAAAGTATATATACACATATATGGAGCATTCCACACCAAATCGGAAAGAAGATTTTTTTCAAAATTTTTCGTAAAGCGACTAAAGAGATACAGCTTTTTGAAATATCACGTTTTTTCGGTAAATTATTTTTTTTCAAATTGTCATAACTCGGATAAAAATTGATCAAATTGGATGATCTTATAACGAAAAAATTTTTTTCATACCTAGTTTTTAATAAAAATATGAAAAGAAATTTTTTAAATAATTTACGATAAAATTTTTAAATTTTTTAAATAAAATTTTATTTTTACAATGTATGTAAGGTAAATGTCCCTATTTGTGCACGTGTACCGATTTGTGCACTTTGCGCATAAATGTGCAAATTTAAATAGAAATCAATTAAATATACTGTTGTAAGTAGTTGCTTTTTATCCTGAAACATATTTTATTATTATAAAACGGTATTTTATAAAAAAAATGTTTTAATAATTATATTTTGTATTTTGACATTTGCAAGCAATCAAGTCATTTGATAGGTTTACGTTTTAGAGTTTATCAGAGCAAAAAAACTAAAGTTTTATAAATTAAAGTGAGTATTTATGAGATTTGATATTAATTTACTTTTTTAAACAGCTAATGCATATAAAAATGAGTGTATCGTAGCGTATTCATGAAAAATACTAATCAGTTCACAAATTGGTACATTAACCTTTTTTCATAAAAACACAATAATTTACTATATTTTAACAATAAAAAATTGATTTAAAGTCATATTTGCTTTCAAAATTAATATATCTCCTTATCGTAAAAAAAGATTTTTATTGAAAGAAACGTAAAGGTAATTTTTTCACTTTTAAGTGTAGTGGAAATTTAAGTAGTCCACAAATAGAGACATTTACCTTAATGCAATCTTAGATTTATGAAAATAAAAATAATATTGGTCTCAATTTTTCTTGAAAATTAATAATTATCGTCGCTGAGATGTATATTTATAATTGTCTATTGTTTTGTATTGTCTTCGATTATTTACTTTGTACATTCACCATTTTAAATTTTGAAAAATTGACAAATTGAATTACTTTTAATTTTTGGCATTTTGGGAACAGTTTGTCTTTCTAGCTGTCAGTTAAGGGGCTAAGCAGGTTACGGGAGCAGGGCATGAGAAAGAAAAGAAGACAGAAAACTTTTGTATCAAAAAGAAACTATTTGTTTTGATAAATGAAATTATGTGTTTTTTGAAATTATTTATTGAGTGGTTGTATTGTAAAAATAACTTGAGAAAATTGTATCAAGAATTCAGAGTAAGAGGAAAAGATTATTAAATATGAAACTTTATTAATAAGAGATAATTATAAATTTTAGTACGAATTTTTAGTTTAGTTTTTCCCAAATTCGAGTAAGAAGAATGGAATGGTGTCTTTTTTGATTTTTAATTATTTATGAAATAGGAAATATTTTTGTATATACTGCCGCTAATTGACAAACGGAAAATGGAAAAACACTTAGAACCCATTGGGAGTGATATAAGGTTAAAGGTTTAAGACTGCATTTATTTTAAAATTTTTTAAAATTAATTGATAATTTTAACTACAGAGTAAAAAATTTGTTGATCAAAGATATTCACAATCATGTAAATTATTTGAAATCACGCTCTGAATTGATAAATAGAATGTTTAGTTCTGCATAAAAAATTCAAATTTTATACTTTTCAGATCGGAAGATTATAAAATTGTTGAAAAAACAGAAAATGAAACTGAAGATAATAAAGAAAATGTTGAAATTAAATCAGACGAGACTGTACAACATCCAGATTCTGGTTCAGATATTCCAACTAAATGCGTTGCAACAATAAGAAATGTGATTGTAAATGCATCAGTTACATACATTGATTTTGAAGGAAGATCCGATGGTGAATCACTACAAAAAATTTTAGCTCAATTGAAACCAAGAAGGGTAGTTTTAGTTCGAGGTTCAGTCAAAGATACTGATATTCTTGCTAAACAAGCAGAAAACGTAGGAGCGAGAGTTTTTACTCCTAGTAGGGGAGAAATTATTGATGCGACAACAGAAACTCATATCTATCAGGTAATAAACTTATATCATCAAATTATTTCATTAAAGTAATTTTAAGAAGAATAATTCCATTATATTTCGACTGTCGTTACCAACTAATTTTAAAAAATTATAATATTTTGCAGAAAAAAAAGAATTTTTAAATGTTTTTAATATTTATTGTAAAATAAACATCTAAAGTATATGAGATCTTAAAAATTGAGGGGCTGGATGCTATAAGGGGATACGCGTGAACACACGGCCAGTCAGTTTGGACGTAGAGATAAAATTTTGAAGTTGTTCAAAATGAATTTAAAACTATTGTTTCTTGTTTAGAATTTCAAGGCGAAACTTTTTTTCTAATAAAATTTTTTTATATAATTTTTTGTTTTTAAGTAAATTGAGAAAAAAGTGATTTTTTAACCTAAGAAATTTTAATGAATTTTTGACTTCAACTCGTGATTACTTCGTTAAATATTTATATTTTTCCACTAAATTTACACACAATATTCTTCAAACTATACCAAAAGTGAAACAATATTTAGTATTTTTTCAAAAAATTCTGTGTCTATGTAAATAATTATTTAAACAATTTTGCCGGAAAAATGATTCTCCTATTTTCAATTGAAAAAGTTGAGTGACGAATTTTCGTTTACAGAAAACTTCCAGTGACAAAAATGTTCATCAATATGTTAGGAAGTTTTTCGGAAAATTTTTCGTCATTTGATAATAAATTTAAAAAAATAGAGCAATTTTAACAGCGTCGCGCTATGCTGTAAAATTACGGCGTGGCCGCGCACGTGTAGAATGGCCGCCATTACAAGACCAATGTATACAGTTAGACATTGTTTACGTTTACAGCATAGCGTGACGCTGTTAAAATTGCTCTATTTTCTTTAATTTATTAATCAAATGACGAAAAATTTTCCAATAAACTTCCTAACATATTGATGAACATTTTTGTCACTGGAAGTTTTCTGTAAACGAAAATTCGTCACTCAACTTTTTCAATTGAAAATAGGAGAATCATTTTTCCGGCAAAATTGTTTAAATAATTATTTACTTAGACACAGATTTTTTTGAAAAAATACTAAATATTGTTTCACTTTTGGTATAGTTTGAAGAATATTGTGTGTAAATTTCGTGGATAAATATTAATATTTAACGAAGTAATCACGAGTTGAAGTCAAAAATTCATTAAAATTTCTTAGGTTAAAAAATCACTTTTTTCTCAATTTACTTAAAAACAAAAAATTATATGAAAAAATTTTATTAGAAAAAAAGTTTTGCCTTGAAATTCTGAACAAGAAACAATAATTTTAAATTCATTTTGAACAACTTCAAAATTTTATCTCTACGTCCGAACTGACTGGCCGTGTGTTCACGCGTATCCCCTTATAGCATCCAGCCCCTCAATTGTAACTTTGTCAACTATTAGAAAATATTAAAGAAAACACATAATTTACTATGGAAAATTAAAAAAATTATTAGTCTTTATTAAGAACGATTTAGTTTATTCTTACAAATCAATAGAAACAATTAATTTTAAATTATAAAATGTTGATCGATTATCATATACTTTTCTGTGACTATAACGGATAATAGATTAAAAAGAACTTGTTACCTACGGAAGATACTGTTTCACATACATTTACTTGAATTTATCAAGTTTCTGCCGATAATGTCATGTTCCTTTTAAACTATTATATTATTAATTGTTTCTATCAATTTAAATTAATAAACTAAGACATTATTAATAAATTCTAATAATTTTTTACGTTTTCATAGAAAATTATGTGTTTCCTTTAATATTTTCAAATAGTTAAAAAGTAACAGTTCTTACAACCTTATATGCTTTAGATGCTTGTCTTACAATAAATATTAAAAGTATTTAAAAATTGTATTTGTTCAGTGATGCTAATACCTTTAAAATCATTTCTGCAAAATTAATTTCAAATTATTTTTTCTTGAACAAAATTTCAAGGTGAAACTTTTCTTCTAATAAAATTTTTTTATATAATTTTTCGTTTTAAGTAAATTGAAGAAAACGTGATTTTTTAACTTAAGAAATGTTAATGAATTTTGGATTTCAACTCGTGACTACTTCGTTAAATATTAATATTTTCTCACAAAATTTACACACATTTAATAGTTTGAAATTATTCAAATTATTTTCCAAATATTTCCAAAAGTCGGGAAAATGAATCTCCTATTTTCAATTGAAAAAGTTGAGTAAAGAATTTTCGTTTTCGGAAAACTTCCAGTGACAAAAATGTTCATCAATATGTTAGGAAGTTTTTTGAAAAATTTTTCGTCATTTGATAATAAATTAAAGACAATATAGCAATTTTAATAACGTCGTGCTCTGCAGTAAAATTACGGCGTAACCACGCACATGTAGCCTGGCCGTCATTTCAAGATTAGTATATATAGTTAGAGATTGCTTACGTTTACAGCAGAGCGCGACGCTGTTAAAATTACTCTATTGTCTTTAATTTAATATCAAATAACGAGAAATTTTCCAAAAAATTTCCCAACATATTGGTCAACATTTTTTTAACTTCTTCAATTGAAAATAGAAGATTCATTTTTCCGACTTTTGGAAATAGTTAGAAAATAGTTTGAAGAATATTGTGTGTAAATTTTGTGAAATAATATTAATATTTAAAAAATTTTATTGCTTATATCGATGTCGAAATTCGTCGCACTTATTTGGTTGCTTATTTGATTTCTATTCCAAAAAGAGTTACATGAAATGTTTTTTACAAAAATATTATTTTAATTACAAATATTTGTATTTCTGTTGACATTAATTTTTTTAGGTTAGACTAACTGATGCTTTAGTAAGCGGGCTGATATTTTCAAAAGCTAAAGGAGACACAGAAGTAGCATGGGTGGATGCAATGATCACAGCACGTAATCAAATTTGTCAAGATGCTGTTTCTAATGGTGAAGTTAATTCTGAGCAAATTCTTACCTTAGAACCTCTGCCGTTGAATGAAGTAAGTTTTGCATCAATTGAAATATTAAATATATTATTTGCCGGGGTATAATAACATGTAAAATAGAATATAGTTGTTGGTTTTCTTCTTAAAATTGGAAATATATATTTCAAATAAATTAATTTTCAGAAAAACGAGGTGAAAGTATCAAATTATTAGAATTTTTGAAACTTTTCAAAGCACTCTCAAAAAGTAACGCGACGTGATAAACAAATCAAATGGGGCTTAAAACAGAACTTAAATCATTAACTTTAATTCTTAAAAGGATTTAAAAAAGTTAAGCCGATTATAAAACATTATAGTTTCAAATCAAATGTCCATTGAAAACTGACACAATTTTATATTATTGCCACATAAGTTTTGCGATATTGAAGATTTAAGTTAAAGTACAAAAATGCTACTTTTTGACACTTTGATCCCGTTTTTCTCTAAATTGAGACATGATGGGCAAAATTCGATTACAAATTTGGAATCTACAGGAAAAATCTTATAAGAATTGTCAACATTTTTTCTTGTGAAAAAAATAGTTTTTTATTCATCAT
Source organism: Leptopilina drosophilae (assembly GCA_032873175.1). Classification (NCBI taxonomy): domain Eukaryota; kingdom Metazoa; phylum Arthropoda; class Insecta; order Hymenoptera; family Figitidae; genus Leptopilina; species Leptopilina drosophilae. The sequence goes on from CM065484.1 coordinate 13,899,225, forward strand.
GCCCAAAAATGACGTTTTTAGATAGTTGACGTTTGGGTGTAAAGTCATTAATTTGTTCCACCGTATTAAAATGGAGTTCAATTTTACTCTAGGGCAAAAATAACAGCTGGCCCCATAAGTTACTTTTGCTTATAGGAGAAAATGAACGCCATGTCGTGCAAATCGAACGAGTGAATGATTTTTATTCCCTATCGGCTGCTACCAAAAATCGACCTAATAACTTTAAAAATAAAATAATTGTTTGAAAAATGTTGCAAGGGGAACAATTGTATTTATATTTTTCAATAATTGATGTTGAAAAATAACTGTTAGTATGTTAAAAATCATAAATTTAACTCTAAATCAGTGACTGACTTGTTGCTTCTGAATTTAGAAGTAAGAAATTCAGATTAACAGAGTACTTAGGTTAATTATTTTCAGTATCAGTAATCGCAAATTATAGCCTTGCAGCATGCAGATTGATTATCTAAATAATATTCAAGCTTGCAGGAAACTTTTAACAATTTTGTTATTGACGAAAAAAAATCTTCCTCTTAAGGTACAAAAAAGTTAAAAACGTCCACCTTAAGAGGAAGATTTTTGTTTCGTCAATAATAGCTCGTTTAGCGTAGTTGGTTAGGCAGTTGCTTAGTAAATCTGGTGCGTTCGTCGATCTCAGGTTCGAATCCCCATCCCACCAAATTTGTTTTAAAAGTTTTCTCTGAAGTGTTAAGATGTCTAAATAATTCTAAGCTATAAATAAATTTTCTACAATAAATTATATAAATGTTTTAAAAAATTTATTCTTTTACCTATACAGGATCCTACATATGAAACTATATAAATTCTTATAGGTTTCCTTATTGAAAACTACATATGATCTTATATAGAAACCTATAAAAATCCTATAGGAGTCCTATAGAAAGAAACAAAGTTTCTTAAAGGAATCTATGTAGGAATTGTATAGGAATCCATTAAGAATCCTATAGGAAGTTTCCTACATAGGAACTTACATAGGTTCCTATAAAGAATCTTATAAAACGCGACATATACAATCATATACTACAATCCCAGGGACGTCTCAAATATATAAAATAAAATAATTAAATTTTATTGAGTCACAAGAATATCCCTTGTTACAATTTAAAAAAGTTTAATTTGAGTCATATAAGTAAAAATTTTAGTAACTTGAAGTTAAGTAGTTGTATTTAATATCAAAGTAAAAATGAAATAATCAAATTTATTTTTTTCATTCTAACCAATATCGGTAGGGATGTAAATTTTGTTATTAATTATGTCTTAAACTATATTTTTCATCACGTGAGATACATCTGCAAAAATACAATCTACTATTGCAATCGCTGTGAGGGCATGGATGCGGTTTTGAAATTTCTATTTCAGTGTATCAGTGTTAACTCTTAAGGGGATCCCACATACTGACAATGCAGATCTAAAATGGCTAAAAATCTGCAACGACCGTTTCTTGAAAAATATAAGATATTATGACCTATAAATTTGACAAACTCACTTATTAACATAAATACACAGGATGAGTATTTTATTTGTTGTAATGATTGAAAAATATTAGTCATAAAAAATTAAATATGAACAGTTTTCCTGTAACAGGTCTTTTGACAACAGCTCAAACTGCAACGACCATTTCTCGAAAACAACGAAACAAAATAATTTTTCCATTTGGGAAATTTAATTTAGTAGGAAAATACACAGGATGAGACTCATTTGCCATTCAGAAATAAATAAAAACTTTATTTTTCCCAAAGTTTATAAGTGACAGCTGTTCGGTAGCACATGATATTTAATTTACTAACATTAGTTTTTCTTTAACAATTTGAACAAAATATATTTCTCCCATTGTGTATCTTTTATCACTAATGAATTTCCACTCGAAAAGAAGACATTATGTCTCATTGTTGTTCATTTAAAGTTAAAAATAATGAAAATTTGTCAGTTTTGGTACCTTTGGCGCCATCTCTTGGTTCTATGTATCACTAAACATCTGCCAGATGTGTTCTTCTTGTTGCAAATTGCTATACAAAATAGTTTACATAAATTAAAGTTTTATATTCTTGTTTTCATATAGAATGAATCTTATTATGTGTATTTTTTATTGAAATTAAGTTTGTCAAATGGAAAAGTTATTTTGATTTTGTTGTTTTCAAGAAAAGGTCGTTGCAGTTTAGGCTGATGAAAACTGCTCATATTTAACTTTTTATGAATAATTTTTTAAAAATAATTACAACTAATAAAATACTTATCCTGTGTATTTATGTTAAAAAGTGAGTTTGTCAAATTTATAGGTCATAATATCTTATATTTTCCAAGAAACGGTCGTTGGAGATTTTCAACCATTTTAGATCTGCATTGTCGGTATGTGGGATCCCTTTTAACCCATGAGTTAAGCCTCCGATATTATCTGTAAAATTATAGACTTCAGAAGATTCGCGTTGTGACTGTTGCGCAGCGTAGACGTTTTGTTAACTTTATGTTTGCGGGATCAATTTTCCCGCTTTTAAAATTGTGTTCTAAGCCCGTTGTATTGTTTTAATTATTTTGTGATTTTTAAGATTGGTGTGAATAATTAACTAAAATTGTTGTGAAGTGGTTTAATATTAACTTTTGAACTTTATTATTATACAAACTTTTTATCTAAACATATAACTAAACTTTAAGCAAATATTTCTTTAAACTGGCAATCTAAATATTTTACTTAATATGCCATTAAACCTTTTTATAATTATTAAATACTTATTTATCTCTTAAACAATAGTGCAAGTGTATAATCCGACTGAAACTTTTTGGACTTTCACCTGGACATTATATTTGAGGTTGCTTATAAGTAATAACAAACAGTTACAATCTACTTCAAAAATAGGTAAACTCATAAACAAAAATCACCTTGAGTTACTACAAGGCAATAGTTCGAGAAATTAATTAACAAGTCAGGCATTCTAAGCACACTTCCTACAAATTTCCAAATATAATATTTTCTCTAAATTCCTTTTTTTCTTTCCACTTATTACCTAAATTTAACCTTCACTCAGACACCATTTAAAAACATGTATAAATATGTATTAAATTAAATTAAATAGAGATTTAATAAAATTTATATTCACATATATTTATTCTTCCCCTTTTGTTTAACCTTTATTTAAAAATTTTTTTTTTACTTTTTTTTATTTGTTGCTTTTCTTTTTATTTTTTTTTTATTTATTTATTTATTTTTTTTGTTGTTGATTTTTTTTTGTTTTTTTTTCCTTTCTCTTTTCTGTTTTTTTTCCTTTTTTTTTCTTTTTTTTTTTTGTTTGTTTTAAAATTTTTTTTCTTTTCTTTTTTTATTGTTGTCAAATTTTGCTTATATATATCAGCACTGTATCCTGTTATCACTTCAGGATGGAGATTTAAATCTGTTTCGAATGGATAATCCAAATAATGACTTCTCTGCTGCTTCTCGCACCGGCATATATGAATCGGCAAATGAGAGTTTTGATGGTGACCTTTCTATGGAGGATTTGGGTACTGAACGCACTGACCAATCCAAGAGAGTACACTCTCTCATTATTTACATTATTTAGTTTTAAGTTCCCAAATTGATTAATGTTAATTAAATTAAAATTAAATTGAATCTGATACTAATTGATTTTATTGACATATTTGTCTTATTGATTATAAATTGTAGGTTAAATTGTTAATGCTTTACTATACAATGGCACCTAGAGGCCTTAGACTTTGCACTTGGAACTCTCGCAGTCTAATAAATAAAAAACTTGAAACTGAAACTTTAATTATAGATAGAGAAATTGACATACTCTGTGTTACTGAAACATGGCTTAGTGCTGAAATCTTGTCTTGGGAACTTAGAGGCTTTAATACCTACCGACGTGATAGAGAAGTAGGAAGAGGTGGTGGTACGGCAATTTTTTGCAAATCTTTTTTTCAAATTTCTAAAATTGATGTCCCACCAATTTTTAACAATCTTGCTGAACTTACATCCATAGGTATTCAAACATCAATGGGTCAAATAATCGTATTTTCTTTATATTTACCTCCTAATTCTACTGTCACCACTGCTCAATGGAATGAATTTTTTATGTATGCACAAACATATAACCATGTTATTCTTTGTGGAGACTTCAACTCACATGCCCCATTATGGGGACATACTACTTTCAATCGTAATGGTCGTAACTTTTATCCCACCTTAGAAGCCTCACCATTTATTGTTTTAAATGATACACAAGGCACCTATTACAATTCCATCAATCAAACTACTAGTATTTTAGATTTGGTTATAACCACTCCATCACTTGCCAATGTGGCAGAGGTTATTGTTGATGATGAAAGATATGGATCAGATCATTTCCCTGTTCTTTTGGACCTCTATCTTGTTCCATCTAGTATCACATACAGTGGTTGTAGATTTAACACCACTGAAATCAACTGGGATCAATTTAGGACTAAATTTGATCTCTACATCCCTGATATAGAAAATAAGTTGAACTCTACTCTCCTCATTAAAGACACTTATAACGACTTTATGAAAGCTATCATCTCATCACTTGAAACTTCTGGTGCTACTCGTCCTACTACCAAATATGCCCCGAGTAAAATACAACCCACTTGGTGGAATCAACTATGTAAAGATGCAACTAATAGACGTAAAGAAGCCCTTAAGAACTATCTCCGTAATCAAACAGCAGAAACTTTGGCTGAATACTCTAGAATTGATGAAGATGTCAAAAGGACACTTAGAAATATTAAACGTGATTCATTTCGTAGTTTTTGCAATTCAATAGAGCCCTCTATGGGAAGTAAACGTATTTGGAGTGTTATTAGAGCTTTCAATTCTCGTAATCTAGCTAAATCAACCCAAGTTTTTAATGATCCTAATTCACCTGAATTGATAAACCTTCAAAATGAACTTTCCCGTCCTGATATCCCTCCTGTTAACATACCTTATGCTGATGACTCTGACATGGACAATGCAATGAATCAACCCTTTCTTGAAGAAGATTTGAACAAAGCTCTTGCCTCATGCATTAAAGATACATCACCTGGTATGGACCTTGTTTCTTACAAAATTATCAAAAAATTATCTAAGGCAGGATTACAATTATTACTCAAAATCTATGATAATATATACAAATTTTCTGAATTCCCTGATGATTGGAAACAAACTAAAGTCACTTTCATCCCTAAACCAGGAGGAAAAGGTTTCCGTCCAATCTCTCTTACATCAAATCTCTGTAAACTTCTTGAAAAAATGGTACATTTCCGATTTGAATATCTTGTTGAGCATCATCGTTGGCTTCCAACATGTCAATATGGCTGTAGAAAAACTCGTTCTTCTATGGATTGTGTTGCCATGGTCGCCACTGATGTCATGCAGGCTTTCAATGCTGGAAAAAAAGTACTTGCCTTATCACTTGATATAAAGGGTGCATTTAATTGTGTCATGCCTAAAATACTTATACAACAATTAAAAGATTTAGGTCTTCCATCACGTATTTTAAATTTTGTTAACTTCCTTACTTCAAAAAGAAACCTTTACTTTTCTTCTAATCAATCTGAACCTTCTGTAGTGGGCATAGGTGTCCCACAGGGAGGAGTACTTGCACCCTTACTTTTTAACGTTTATACAAGTCGAATATTGCATCATGTTGGAACTGATGTCAAAGCAGGTATTTATGTTGATGATGTTTTTCTTTATACTAACTGTGATAATCATGAAGAGGGACTCATAACTATTAATAATTCAATGACTGAACTAACTCCTTGGTTACAATCTATTGGAATGAATATTTCTGCATCTAAATCTCAACTCTGCTTTTTCACAAAACAAACTAAAAATAAAAAACCAAAAGCATATATAGTTAATTCTGGAATATATTCCACATACAAACGAATTGCACCTTTGCTCAATTTGGGATCTCTACCTAAGAGGCCATTACATTTTGATTTTGACTGGGATATTCATCATTTAAAAATTGATTGTGACACTACTTTCGGTTACACCTTAAAACAACCCGAACAACGAAATCAACTATTACATAATTACTTGACAGAAAATTATGCAGGGTACACACATATCTACACAGATGGATCTAACAATGACAAAAAAGAAAACTCAGGACTTGCATATTACATCTCGCAAAATAATTTTAAATTTGGTCTTGCCTTGTCTCCTATATTAAGCCCACTCACTACGGAACTATTAGCTATAAATTATGCTTTGAAAAAAATCATTAATGATCAATTACAATTGACTATTATACTGACTGACTCTTTGGATGCAATTAAATTACTAGAAAATAAGGAAAGAATAACTCAAAATCACTCTTCCCTACCCTTTCGTAACCTATCCTTGCTCCAATATTTAGACAGTCAAAACCAAAAAGTTAAATTTATATGGATTCCAGGCCATGTTGGCCTTTTGGGAAATGAAATTGCAGACCAAACAGCTAAAACAGCCTCTAATCTACCTTTTTTTAAAAGAACTGAAATACCTATCATTGATACTTTTAAATATTTACGTGAAGATTACCTCTCTTGGATTAAAGCTAAATGGCCTTATAATCAAAAACATGATTTTCCTTCTACTTCCTATATTAGATATTTAAATAACGTTAACTTCAAAACGAAATTACCATGGTTCAGTGAGTTTAGTGATTATCCTCGAAAACTTATATGTCTCATTAATAGATTACGGTCATCTCATATTTGTACTACTGATCACTTTGATCGTATGAATTGGATTATACCCAGAGAATGCTGGTGCGGGGAACCAGAGAGGTCCTTCATACATATTTTGAATGAATGTCAATTATTTTCTAATAATAGACCTAAATTTTTCAGCTATATTAATACTATTGAGCCCATTACTAATGGAACAGTAACCTCATTGGATAAAATAATATTCTATCCAACTGGGGAAAATATTACAGAACTTAATCAATTTTTCAATACTAACAACAACAGAGTAATTATTTAAATGCACTTTTAAAATATCATTTTAAACTACATATCTATACATATTTTATTCTTCCAATCATTATGCGTCTTCCGTTGTATCCATCCTGTATATGCTTTGTAATGGACTTTTTTACTCTTGGAACAACCAATGAGCATCACTTTGATGTTGTATTATGAGACACCTTTATGTTTTAAACATAACATGTGATCTACACATAAATGGACAATATCAACAAGAACATCTATTGAATCACTATGAACCATGATTAATGTGCATAATTCTTTTGTAACCACCAATCAATAAGGATAAAATTATGTACCACCAGTGACCTATCATCGTGACAACATATAACAAACCTCATAACTTTCTCTATAATTTACACCAATCAAATTTGTTAGTTAACACAATTAAACATATATATGCTACTAGATCTGGCCTATTGCCCAGCAAAAAGCCACAAACAAAAAGAAGAAGAAGAAGTATAGACTTCAGAAGTGCTCAATCGAAACCGCCACCAGTAAACTTATATCCGAATATTAGTTTCCATCTCGAATGAGTACCAGATAAAACAAAGTAAACCATGCTTTACTGTACCGTGAGTATTTGGTGAAGGGTGATCAGGGTTGCCACGGACATGGGAAACCTGGAATTGTCATGGAATTTTTTTTTAGTCATGGAAAACCTGGAATTGTTAGGGAATTTTATAAAACCTTATACTAAAAACTCAATTTTTTGTATTTGAGTCGTAAAAATTTCAAGTTGACATTATACAACTTTTTGGTTTTAAAATTATTATATGATATTATCACTCGGTTGTTTTAAATATTAAACATTGAATTTAACGATCATTCCGAGTCAGGTGTATAAAATAAAACAACAGTTGTTTAACGTTTCGACAGCGCGGCTGCCCTCTTCAGAAACTATATTTTATTGAACAAAAGAAAAAATATTAATAAAATTAAAATACATTCTTAAAAAAATAAAATTAATTATAAACCTGACTCGGAATGATCGTTAAATTCAATGTTTAATATTTTTTATTTTAAATTTAGTGCTTACAATTGAAATGAATATGGCATTTCTAAATTTTAGTTTCTTTTAGTCAATATCTTCCTTTAAACAATTTTTAAATTAATACATTGTAGAAACCCAAAAATGTTATGAAACTGAAGTTATCAACTTTTATGCAATGAAAATTTTTTCTTTTATTAATTGTTTTTTAATGTAAGAAGCCCTTTAAAAAATTGCAAGTGCATTCATATTAAGAAATAAACAATTAGCAATAGAAAAAATGGCTTCTGAAGCGAGGAAATAATAATTTAGTTGAAGTTTCGGGATATGTGGAAAGTCCACGACAAAAATAATTAAAAATTACTGATTTCCTTGCCTTAGATCCTCTTACAATTTTTTAAAATGACTTCTCACATTAAAATAAATAATTACTAAAAGAAAAAGTTGCTTATGAGCTGAGGAAATAATAATTTTGTTGAAATATATGGTTTTTGAAAATCTGTTTAAAAAATTAAAATTACTGATTTCCCCGACTTCGATTTTGTGAAATTTTTTAAAGGGGTCCTAACATTAAAATAAATAATTATCAAAAGAAAAAATTGTCATTGAATTAACGTAGGTAACTTTAGTTTCATAAAATGGTATTAAAATGTTTAACATACTTGTTTAATTGTGAATAATTCTGAACTAAACTAAATTTTTAAATTTAAAGAGATTTGCTCCTCACCTTTCTTCGGAGCATATCTCAAATAATCTCACAAATTTTAACTAAAATTTTTGTTATTAATAAAATTAAAAATTAATAACTTATTTTATTAACAATTTACTTGAAGGATATTATATTTTTTGTCGTAATTAGCTAAAAACATACCAAAACAATTTTATTTTTGGGTCTGGAATTTTTTAAAAAATGTTTTGGAAAACCTGGAAAAGTCATGGAATTTTAAAATCGATGTTTTGTGTCAACCCTGGTGATGTTTCCTATAATTTCCTTTGCTTGCGAATCGTACATTTTTCCTCCCAATATGCTTACTTCATCCAGTGCTATTGAGCATTCTTTATCGCAATCATCAGAATTAGCGACTTTATGTTGGCCTTAACTTGAGGATGAGTCTACAATAGACAATATAGTATCTTAAGCTATGTATAACCTCTACTGTTGTTAATTGTGTTTCTTAATTCGGTTGTTCCAATTCATTACGATTAACTCAGTATTTTATCATTACGAAGTTAACTTTTTTTTTTGTCGTTTATACTCCTGCCCTATCGGCCTTACGCTCTCGACAAGAGTCCCTGCTGATACTTTTTGTGGATGAAGCATAACCATTCTACCAAATATTAGCAAATTTATCTAACCTAATGCGCCTACAGTGCGACTTTCGAAGATAGGAGTACTCGCATTTGCCTGGACCACCCGCAATTGGGTTTTCTCGCCAGAGAAGAGGGAAACTGTAGAAAAACCTCTTCTGAGTACAACCGGTTTATCGACAGTCTAGTTTCGGCGGTAGGCATCGGACAATAATCGACAATGCATACCGTCGCACCTAGACGTCAAACCTCCCGCTCGAAATATCTCACCTGTCGGAAAAATCCCCGGCTGACGGGGGGCGCGAACCTCGCTCGCACCACCCGCAAAGCCGGAGCTCCAACCAACTGAGCTATTCCGTCGGTTTACGAAGTTAACTTTTGACTCTTTAATGATCGGGCGTGACGTCAATACCGCACACAGACGCGAGAGACAGATTTAATGAATTCACATTTAACTATTTCCCAATTATAAAATATGAAGTGAACTTTAAATCAACTTCTTATAATACACCAATTTGCATAGTATAAATTTTCACAATTTTAAAAAAATATTAGTTAAGAAATAAAGTCAACTATAAACGAAGATCTAATATTGAATCAAGACATTCCAAATTTCGAACTACGGAAATTTGCTCAAGAGGCAACAACCGTCTGAAAAAGGGCAGATATTTTCACAACACAATATACTATCTTATTAGTGAAAACAAGAGGGTTAATACTACCCTGCCGGAAGAATGGACTAAAAAAGTACAGAAATTGTACTGGCCTCAGTACAATTTCAGTCCATTTTTTTAATGTTTCGGTCATGAAGGAGGATAAGGAGATGAAACGCCTGCAGTATATAGCAGAAAAAGTTGACACCAAAATGGGGGGTCAGAGTAGTGCGGTTTTTCTCTCCCTACTGGTTACAGCGTTCACAGTGGTAATTTTTTGAACTATTATGTCACGTGATCTAAGGAGAAAAACATAAATATAACCTGAATGTTTTTGTAGTGAAATGACAGCAAGAATGAATTTTTATATTAACATAATATTATTTACTCATAAATTTATTATTTTATACTAACTTTTCATTTTTATTTCCAATTTCAGTCATAAAACTCGTTCAAACCTTAAATATAATCCGATTCATTCAGCTGTCATCTCATAAATGTCATAAACAGGGAGTAAGAGTAAGGGGACCGAACTGTGCTTCTACGTGTAGAAGAGAAAAATGCACAAAAAGTGCCAGGCTCACTGCGTTCTAGTCAACTACCAACTAACTCGGTCATGCGCATTGAACTAAAGTTCAGTGTTGAGGTTGACCGTGGTGACAGATGAAAAGTGTGGTTTTGTAAAAATAAATATCACGTAGTTTAAATAGTGTTTATTTTAAACGCATCTTTATTTATTTGTAATTGTGATATTATTTGGATATTCAAAATCATGTGTAAGTACGTAATGTTTGTCATTAGAATATTAAGTGTGTCAATAAATTGAAATAATTATGAAAATAATAAGAAAGTTATTATTATAATCAGATGAAAAAAATATTCTCTCTACTTAATTATTATTTCTTAATTAAAGTGTCATATATTATTTCATATTTTCCAGTTGAAAGTGAGACAGCAGTGGTGAAAGACGGAGAATTTTCGTTTTCTTACATGCAATCAAAACTTGATGAAATAACATTACCTTCTAGACAATGGGGTTACAACACGACATCTTTTTTTAACAAAATATAAAAATATTTTATAACAACGAAGCATCAAACACGTGTATCTCGCTAAGAGAGACCGACCGGCTAAATATCTAAATGTAAACATCGTATCTCACTCGTACAATTGTTACGAGAAACAGAGACAGAACACGCCTAATGCGCATGACCGAGTTAGTTGGTAGTTGACTAGAACGCAGTGAGCCTGGCACTTTTTGTGCATTTTTCTCTACCATTTCTGAAGCGCTTTCCACACAGAGTTCGGTCTCCTTACTCTTACTCCCTGGTCATAAACAACCGTGTAGCAGACGATACATTATAATTCTGTATTTTTCCTCAAGGGGCGCTCGATACAGTAGGGAGATGAAAACTTCACTACTCTGACCCCCCTATTTGGGGGCCAATAAATAAAGGCCGTTTCATCTCCTTATCCTACTTCATGGTTTCGGTAAACATTTTTAAGGTCCTTTCACTCAAATGTAGGTTTCAAATGTAGGTTATGTCAGCTGAAGCTAATCTCAGATTGCAGCACCACAGCAAAATTGTCTAGCGCTTAATGGCATGGTCACACCTCGGCTGCCTGCCTGCCTGCGCAGGCAGCCGCCACGAGAGTAAGAGAGAGGAGACGAATAATTTAAATTGTCTGACTCTCTTACTCTTATGTATTGCCATAACGACCTGCAGACAGGCAGCCGAGCTGTGACCGTTCCATAATTTTTGATTTAGCGAAAAGTCACATTTGATTTACAAACCAATGGGGAAAGTAAATAAATATTTTTTCTGGAATTGTGAATAGTTAAAAATTGAATTACGTAAGCGAGGAATATGTGTCATAGGAAAAAAGACGATTTTGCAAGTCACAATATCGTGAAAGTACAGTACCGGCCAGAATTGTCAGTCCACTTACAAAATTCGTATTAAAAACATGCCTCTCGTTTTTTGATAATATTTCAGTTAAAAATTAGTCTAAAAAAATTTAAAAATAACCATTGGAAAGCTTATAAAATTTCGCGTGAAATGAGCTAAAGTTCAAAACTATTCGTTAAATAGAAACTGAGTTAGAGTGTGAGAAACATCGTCTAATTTTCTGATTTTTGAAAATTCTGTTATCCAACTTCAAGTTCAGGATTGCTCTAAACGAGGTTAGAAAAACAATTCAAATTCACATATAATAAAGCTTGAGATCTCCTCTTTAAAAGTAGACTAAGTAGCTTAAAAAATTTTACGTGGTTTAAAAGATATTGGAGATTTTAAAAAGGTCTTCACGATTGACAAGCAAAACAGTCACATCGCGCCTCATAGCCAGGGCCGAATAGGACGCTTTATCAAAAACGGGCCCCATCATTATAATTAATTATGAATTATTATTAATTATATTTAATTTTTAATTTACTAAAATTCTAGTTAACTAATTTATTTTTAATTTAAAGTAATTTATTAATTTATAATATTGATAATTTATAATTTTGAAAAATTATTTAATGTTAATTAAATTATATTTAAAATAATAATTTCTAATAAAAAAAACTATAAAATGTGTTCAAATTACATTTTTTTTAAAGAATCTCATTTAATTAATAATTAATAATTATTAATTAATAATTAATAATAATTAATTATAATGATGGGGCCCGTTTTTGATAAAGCGTCCTATTCGGCCCTGGCTATGAGGCGCGATGTGACTGTTTTGCTTGAATGATGGTTTGCTTGTCAATCGTGAAAACCTTTTTAAAATCTCCAATATCTTTTAAACCACGTAAAATTTTTTAAGCTACTTAGTCTACTTTTAAAGAGGAGATCTCAAGCTTTATTATATGTGAATTTGAATTTTTTTTCTAACCTCGCTTAAAGCAATCCTGAACTTGAAGTTGGATAACAGAATTTTCAAAAATCAGAAAATTAGACGATATTTCTCACACTCTAACTCAGTTTCTATTTAACGAATAGTTTTGAACTTTAGCTCATTTCACGCGAAATTTTATAAGCTTTCCAATGGTTATTTTTAAATTTTTTTAGACTTATTTTTAACTGAAATATTAACAAAAAACGAGAGGCATGTTTTTAATACGAATTTTGTAAGTGGACTGACAATTCTGGCCGGTACTGTATATAGATAAAATAATTGAGGTTATGTTACCTGCCATTAAAAATATTGTAAACAAATTTTAATTTTGAATCTCTTAACATCTTTAAATAGTTTTCTGTACTTTATTATAACCAATTTTTATGATCTAATGATTTTATTCTTCACAAAAACCATTTATATTTTGTTTAATTTATATTATGCAACAAAGTATTAAAATTTTGCGCTATAAAATCTGACAGTGCTGCTGCACTCTACTGGCCAAGTTTAGCTGTGAGGATCCCCATTCAATTTTCAAAACAAAAAAATTTAAATCTGTGATGTTTGATGATTATAAATATCTAAAATTCATTATAGAAAATGTTTAATTAAAAAGTTATAAACTATCTCGCGAACTTTAATTGTTACGAAAAAACATATTATTTTATTATAATATATTATTTTTGAATTTTGATTCACATGAATGTTTAGCACACATAATAATTACTTGTAAAAAATCTGAGTCCATGAAAAACAAATATAATGTTGAAATATATGGGGCGTTCTACGCGAAATCGGACAGTATTTGACTTTTGCATCTCAGATTTTTTTCAAATATTTTTTTCTTTTAGTGCTCATTGAAATAAGATACCATGGTTTTTTTCAAATTTTTTTATCAAGCCGTTTAAAAAATTCAGGTTTTTGAAAAATCACGTTTTTTTACAAAAATGTTTTTTTGAAATGGTTATAACTCGGTCAAAAATTGACCAAATTTGACGTTCTATATATGAAAATTTTTGTTTTTACACGTAGTTTTTGATAAAAATATAAAAAAATTTATTTTTTAAATTAAATTAAATAATATAGCAAACAATAGGGCTTTTGAGCTAAAATCATTAATAACACAGGTCAACAAGAAAAGGCTTACTTTTTTTATGAGATTTCATAGTGTCCATTAAAGACGCTGAACACGATCCCGGGTCACAAAATTGGCCATCAGGTCAGGATTTTGAGAAAAGTGAGGGTAAAGACCCCAAAAAACGTGTTTTTGAGGGTTGTCAAAAAATTTTTTATCCTGAACCTGACGCGCCAAAATCTTTTACATAGACCTTAATTAAAGCTTGAATTGTCCACTACAAGACCCATATCCGTAAAACCAAAAAAAATTAAAATTTTTTTCAAAACATGAGGTTGAAATTACAGAAAATGTAATTTGTGGGGTCGCTGATTATAACCATCAGATTTTAACATTTTATAAGTTTCTGGCACGTCAGATTATAATCCGCGACCTCAAAAACCCTTGAGTAACAATTTTCAAGCGAATCAGATTAATTATAAATTTCGACATCCGCCATTTTGGATCCGACATTTTGAATTTTCGAAAACTGATATCGGATTCGTAATCAACGACCTCAAAAACCTCCGAGTAACAATTTTCAAGCGAATCCAAAACAATTTTAAAAGTCCATTAAAGCAACCCAAAAATCACATTTTTGGTAACTTCAACCTCATGTTTTGAAAATTTTTTTTATTTTTTTTGGTTTTACGGATATGGGTCTTATAGTGGACAATTCAAGCTTCAATTTAAGTCTATGTAGAAGTTTCTGGCGCGTCAGGTTTAGGATAAAAACAAATTTTGAAAACCCTCAAAAACACGTTTTCTGGGGTCTTTACCCCCACTTTTCTCAAAATCCTGACGTGAAGGCCAATTTTGTGACCCGGGATCGTGTTCAGCGTCTTTAATGGACCCTATGAAATCTCATAAAAAAGTAAGACTTTTTTTGTTGACCTGTGTTATTAATAACTTTAGCTCAAAAGTCCTATTGTTTGACATATTCTATGGATATAAAAATTAAAAAATTCGAAATAAATAGATCCCATCGTTTGCCCACAATCAGACATCGCCTAAAAGTTGTTAATTTAGTTCTAGTTTCTTACAAAAAATTGATCGATACATACATTCTTAAAAATAAATTTTTTTTTAAATTAAAAAAAATTTCGTAAATTTAAAAAATAAATTTTTTTATATTTTTATCAAAAACTACGTGTAAAAACAAAAATTTTCATATATAGAACGTCAAATTTGGTCAATTTTTGACCGAGTTATAACCATTTCAAAAAAACATTTTTGTAAAAAAACGTGATTTTTCAAAAACCTGAATTTCTTAAACGGCTTGATAAAAAAATTTGAAAAAAACCATGGTATCTTATTTCAATGAGCACTAAAAGAAAAAAATATTTGAAAAAAATCTGAGATGCAAAAGTCAAATACTGTCCGATTTCGCGTGGAACGCCCCATATCAAATTTTCACTAAAATAGCACTGAATTCTCAGTACTAATTCCCTAGTACAATTTCAGTCCATTCTTCCGACAGGGTAAACCATTAAGGACAGCAGTCGGAAGGCTCCCTTACATCTAACGCTGAACACCATTGAGATTCGATTACCAGATTATTATCAAATAGTTTGGCCGCTAGGGTGAGGGTGGGCGCACGATTTGGGGCTACGGACGCCAGAGTCTCACCATTAGGGTTCCGTTGGTACATCGTAGGTGTACAGAACTCTAAAAATAGAATAAAAAATATTTTTATTAATTTAACATATTTTATGCTAACTGATAACATTATACAAGATTTAAGTCGCAAGGTGCATTCATAAATATACATACATCGTATAATGGTATTGATGTATAGAGGTTTGAGTTCTCGTAATTAAAATTTTTTTTAAAGTGTACACTGAGAAAATTTTGGGGACAATACTGCTCTGGTAGGTGTCACCGCTACGTTAAATCAAGAGCAGGAGCGCAACTTTACCTACGATTTGCAGCCGCCCGGAAAAAAGTAAGAATCTGTTCTCATAGACTTTACTCCGTGCTCATGGAACTGATTCTTATCTTTCAAAAGTCAAAATCAGCCCCGTGAGGAGCAGAAGCTGCCTTTTGCGGAGCGGCTGCGATTCGTGGACAGAGATCGACAGCGACTCTCATGAATTCCTGCAGCGTCTCCAAAATTTTCTCAGTGTATGGTACATTTATTAATTTAATTCTGTATTAATAAATAGCAGTTCGTGTCTTCTTAACTTATGGAATTTTTTGTCTTGTATATCCCTTAGAAATACAAAAACAGTTTGACTTCGGTTATATTAATTCTCAACTTCTTGACACTGACGATAATTCTTATAATAGTGACAGTAACGATAGCGAAAATACCATTGCAGAAAAAACCTTAGTTGAACAAATTAAAAGCTTAAAGAATCTTTAACTGACGAAATTGAAACAAACGATAATTCTGAAAATAATTCTGTTGATAACACTATAGACACTATCAATTTTTAAGAAAACTTGGTTCAATGTTTGACTTAAAAACAGCTATCTATATTTATTGACAGTTTTTGAGAAGCAAAATCTATGCTTCCTGAGAACGCACAAGTACAAACAAATTTAGTAAAATTAATCAGAAGTCAAATTTCGGGTAAAGCCAGAAGAATTGGAATAGAGAATAATTGTAATACACCCTAGTTAAAGAACCGGACAGATTTCGGACTAATCCGAAATTTGTCGGAAACAATGCGGTTTATGGTCAGGTTTATGTTATCCGCAATTAATCCAGAAAAATCCGAATTCTATACGGTTTGTGAACAACTAGTGAAATCGGAGTTGGTCCGATGAAGTCCGAAATTAATCAGTTAATTTTAACTAGTGAATTCGGAATTAGTCCGAAACAGTCAAAAGTTAGTCCGGAAAATTTAGTGAATGTTGATAAAAAAAAATTATACAAGTTTTACATATTAATTATTATTACTTTATGCTACATTCATCATATTTTTCGATTTACCTATCGCAATTTTATTTACATTAACTTAAAATTTCTAACGCTTGGGGATTCGAACCTACACCTATCTAACATTATAACGCACCGAAATCGAATACACTAACCACTATACCACGCTCGCATGGAAGTTCAAATTCATAATAGAATTTATGAAGTGCCAGAAAAAGAAATGACAAGAAACTAACACATCAGTGTTAATTTTAATATTGAAACAAGATAACTAATAATACCTACTAGTAAATTTATAAAAACAAACTGACTGCAGAATTAAATATTTTATTTACCGTAAGTAAATACCCTGAATAAAAAGTGGGACCGATTTCAGACTAATCCGGAATTTGTCCGCATCAATACGGTTTATTGTGGAGTTTTTTCACCATGAATTAAGTTTGAAATCAAAACCGTTTTTTATAACTATTGAATCCGTAATTAGTCCGGTTTAGTCTGCAGTTATAGTCAGATCATATGCAACTAGTAAATACAGAAGTAATCCGGTTGGTTTAACCAGTGAATCCGCAGCTAATCCGAAACAGACTGCTTATGGACAGGTTTTTGTCGCTCGGAATTTGTCCGGATAAATTCAAACTCAATGCGGTTTGAGTAAAACCAGTGAATCCGGAATTAGTTCGATCTAGTCCGAAGTTAGTCTGATAATACGCAACTTGCAAATGTGAAATTATTAAATCCGAAATTAATCTGGTTTTGGTCAGGTTTTTGTCACACAAAATTATAATTATAGTTTGAATTTATCTGCATTTTATACAAATTGTTTTTAATATACAAATTCAATATTATACCAAAATCATTCCTGATTAAGTCTTTGAATTGGATTGAATATGGATTGTTTTGAACTGTCTGTGGATTGTACATATTTACAAAATCTTATAATAATAAGACTTATTTTCGGACTGGGGTGTTTTGATCGGATATTATTCGTATTGACGCTAACTATTACCGGATTCTTTGCATACAGATTTTGGATTGTTCCATACTTGTTTCGGATTAAAATTCTTTTAACTGGATTAAATTCGGATTATTGCGGACTGAATTCCTATTCTTTACATATTGATTTTGGATTATTTCGTATTTGTTTCGGATTATACCTTTTAGTTGGATTAAATCCGGATTGTTGCAGACAATTTTCGGATTCTTATCATACAGTTTTCGGATTGTTTCGTACTTCTTTCTGAAAAGGATTTTGCCATATTTAGTTTCAAATTGTTGCGGACTAATACCGGATTTCTTGCTTACAGAGTTCGGATTGCTCCGGACATTTTGCGGATTAAGTTTTTTTAACTAGATTAAACTCGGATTGTTGCGGACTGATTCCGTATTCTTTACATATTGATATCGGATAATTCCGTACTTATTTTAGAAGAATTCTTCACCGGTAATAAATTCGGATTCTTGTGGACTAATTACGGACTGAATTCGTAGACATTCAGGATTACTCCGGAGTGTTTTCGGATTCAGGTTTTCGTTCGGATTGGTATCAGACTATCGCGGATCATTTTCGGACCTTTTTAGTACAATTTTCGGACTAATCCGTACTAATCTGTCTGTATTTAATCCGGAATTAGTCCGAAATTTTTACCAGGGCAGTCGATTAGTTAACAGAAAGGTTAAAACGAATTCACGCGCCAGCAAAATCTGTATATCAGTTACAAGGAGAACTAGGAGCAATATATGAAATTTTCGTGAAAACACGAAAATGTAACTTCTTATGGTTCAAGAATCGCAGAAGTAGCAGAAAGAATATTAGAAATAGAAAGAAAATTTATGTCACACCGTGAAATAAGAAAAAGTGGGCATTATGCCCACTCAGTATTATACTGAGCATAATTGTCATTTTAAAAATAATAAAGAATTTGTTAAAACAACAATTAATATCGCTCAAGATAATGTTATAACTTATTTAGTTTGTGGAGTAAATTGTTTTCAACTTAATAAATTGATAGGAGCAAGACGAGAAAAATCTTCTTATCCAAGACCACAACATAATTTTTCAAACCAATGTCAGAATCGATTAGACGATCAAAATCCAATGTTTAATAAATTTCAGTCAGAACTTTATAAAAAGTACTCAAGAAAATCAATTCAGAAATACATCACAAAATCAGTTTTGAAACCTACCATAAAATCAATTTCGTACCTCATACCCAAATCAGAGACAAAACCAACAACAACATTTTTCTTAAGAACGACAAACTAACACTGCAACAAACTTCACAAGTAGAAATAAAAGTATAACATGCAATTATTGCACACACAATTATGCAATTATTGTCACACGTTTCAAAAAATTGTAGAACATACATTCGAATTAACGCTCCGAATGCGTCTATAAAAAAAATTCCAATAGCAATGATGATTGAAACAGGAGCAGGACCAAAGTTATTAAAAATTCGTGCACTGAACTCTGATATAAAAATCGATAAAAATAAATGTCTAAAATGAACAGGCATTAACAGTCAAGCAGTATGTACTTTAAGATAAATAGAGATCAATGTTTTCGGAATTCCAACGACCTTTAAGTTATCAGCATGATGGTATTTTAGGAACAGAATTTTTTTCAAAAATAAAGTAAAAATTAATTATGAAGAAGGACATCTAGAAATCAATAAACAAAAATTTAATTTTGATTCAACAAAATTATTTTTTAATAAATTTTAATATTCCAAGATTACAAGTAAATATGTTGTTTACTTAGGTGATGCAGTAGTTTCAAACATAGAAGAATTAGCTTGCTTAAAGGCAATCAACACATTAAATAAACTAATTAATATTCCAATTCTTGAAGTAAATTTAGAAGATTTTGATGAAATAAAACATGAAACTCCTTTAACCAAATCTGATGAAGATTTGTCAATTAAACAAATTATTGATTTATTTTCAAAAATTATTAAATCAGAAACTGTTTTCAACATTACAGGAAACGATATCATTAAAGAAATTAAAAAATTACTTCGGCTCGAACATTTAAACAAAGAAGAACTAAAACACATAATGAATTTAGTAAACATTATTCATATAGATTTTACATACGTGGAGAATTATTAGAAAGAACAGACCTTATAAAACACAGAATAGTAACTACAGATGACACACTAATTATTACTAAACAATACAGATTTTCACCTGTTCACAAAAAAGAAATGATACGTCAAGTATACGAATTACTTAAACAAAAAATCATTAAATATTCGGACTCACCATACAATACCCCAATATGAGTTGTACCAAAGAAAGATGACTCGCAAGGAAATGAAAAATGTCGATTGGTTTTAGAATTCAAAACGGACCTACTTGACCAACTCGGAATTGCTCAATATTTTTCAGTCTTCGATTTGGCATCAGGTTTTTATCAAATCAAAACGGATCCTAAAGATTCTTATAAGACGGCATTTTCAACGCCTTTTGGACACTATGAATTTCATAGAATACCGTTTGGATTAAAAAATTCACCAAGTACATTTCAAAAAATTAGTTGATTAGATATTATTGGGTTTACAAAGAGCAAAATTATTTCCTTATTTGGACGATATTCTAATTTTTGCAGACACTTTAGAAGCAGATATACCTTTGAACAATTCCATGTGAAATGATCGACGATTTTTCGACATTGTTAGCAAGTTTTTTGAACCTTTTTTCCTTGTTGCTATAAGGATAAGATATGATAAACTGAAGACGATTTTTAAAATTCCCAAAAAAGTTTTTAAATATTTTAATTTTAAAATGAATGTAATAATTTTTTAATTTAAGATAACTCTGTTTATTTTCAATATTTTTCAAAATTCTTTTTTATTTTCTCAGTATTAACACGCTTACGAAAGTATGTCGAAGAACTTGGTGAAGCCATTTCATTCTTTGTCAACCAAAATTTGATTAAACTGCAAAGCAAATATTGTGCTACATCTAGCAAACGATAACAAATATTTAGCTCGAAAATTTTTTTAAATATTTTTCAAAAATTTTAAAAAAATTTCTTTTATACTTTAATTTTTTTGAACATTTTTCAAAAATTAAAATTTTTATAAACTAAAATTTGTGCTTAATTGTGCTCAGGGAGCACAATAAAAAAGGTCTGTAACAATTTTTCAAAAAGTTAATAATTAATCAAGAAAATCACACTTGTTTTTACTTACACTTCAAAAAGAAAAATTTGTATGAAATTAAAATGAAGAAATAATACAAAGCTTTTCGTAAAATAAAGCATTCTGGGAATTGTGGTCCGCTATTTTTTTTAAAACTATGCAGGTACATAATATTAAAATCACTCATAGATATAATAGTAATTTAACTAAAAGAATTCTATTCATTGCAATGTATGAGATAGAGCTGTGATAAACCTGATGTAAAATTGTTATAGACTTTTTTATTGTGCTCGCTAAGCACAATTTTCCACAAATTTTATTTTTGGTAATTATTTAGAATCACGGCTTTTGCGAATTTTAGAGATAAATTATTTATTCTTTTTAGAAAGGCTTTCATTCAGCTAGAAAATGAAAAATTAGGTGGGGGAGGATGAAAAAGTTATTTACAGAACGCCAGGGCTGGGAAACAATTTTTTTTTGGTTTTTGACGTTTTACTCGGTAAATATTAAAAATTTTTAAAAATGTTCTACATAAAAGTTGTACATCTTGTTAATGTACACATTTTATGTTACATGCAATTTTTTCAAAAATTGAGTATTTTTCGAGAAAAACACAAAAAACGGAAAATAACCATAGAAACGTTTTAATGCAGAAGGGAGTCAAATTAACTTCCTAGATGGTACTAGAAGGTATCCAACTTAGACCAGACCCCCCTCCAACGTTTAAAAAATGGAGTTTTAAAGGTGCATCCACGACATATCATTCAATGGCGGGCGAAGCCCGCCGAACCTGATTTCCTTCAACGTTTTAATGCAGAAAGGGACTCAAATCCGTTGAAGAGGGGTCCAGACTAAGTTAGACATCTTGTAGTACCAACTAGAATGTTAATTTAACTCCCTTCTGCTTTAAAACGTGGAAGGAAATCAGGTGCGGCGGGCTTCGCCCGCCTTTGTGAGATTTGTTGTGGATGCACTTTCAAAACGCCTTTTTTTAAACGTTGGAGAGGGCTCTGGTCTAAGTTAGATACCTTCTAGTACAAATTAGGAACTAAATTTGACTCCCTTCTGCATTAAACGCTAAAGGAAATCAGGAGCGGCGGGCTTCGCCCGCCATTGAATGATGTGTTGTGGATGCACCTTCAAAACGCCTTTTTTAAACGTTGGAGGAGGGTCTGGTCTAAGTTGGATACCTTCTAGTACCATCTAGGAAGTTAATTTGACTCCCTTCTGCATTAAAGCGTTTCTATGGTTATTTTCCGTTTTTTGTGTTTTTCTCGAAAAATACTCAATTTATGAAAAAATTACATGTAACATAAAATGTGTATCTTAACAAGATCTACAACTTTTATGTAGAACATTTTTAAAAATTTTTAATATTTACCGAGTAAAACGTCAAAAACCAAAAAAAAAATTGTTTCCCAGCCCTGGCGTTCTGTAAATAACTTTTTCATCCTCCCCCACCTAATTTTTCATTTTCTAGCTGAATGAAAGCCTTTTCAAAAAGAATTAATCATTTATCTCTAAAATTCGCAAAAGCCGTGATTCTAAATAATTACCTTATTTTTTTAAAATTTTGATTTTTGTAAAATGTTCAAAAAAATTAAAGTATAAAAGAAACTTTTTTAAATTTTTAAAAAATATTTAAAAATTTTTTCAAGCTAAATATTTGTTATCGTTTGCTAGATGTAGCACAATTATTGATTTTAAGTTTAATCAAAATTTTGTTGACAAAAAATAAAGTGGCGTTGCCAATTTCTTCGACATACGTTCGTAAACGCGTTAGTCTCAACAGGGGGCCATAGACTATTTCGTTGATATCTCGAAAAGTTATCGCGATCCCACTATAAAACTTTTACGAAAAATTTCATATTACTTTTGGCTATCACTAGAAAAAAATATAAAAAATCGAAAAGGGGGTGTTTTAATAAAAAAAAAATGTTTGAAAAATTTTTAATATTTAATGACATTTTTTTCTAAAAAATGTATTTAAAAAGTACTTTTTAAACTGAGCAATTTAAAAAAAAAGTTTTGAAAAAATAATGAAAATAACCGGAGTTATCTTAATTTAAAACAATTAATACGTATACATTTCCAAATTAGAATATTTTAAAAAAATTTTCGAAATTTTCAAAATCGTCTTCAGTTTTTTATATCTTATCCTTATAGCTACAAGGAAAAAAGTTTCAAAAAAATTGCTAACAATGTCGAAAAATCGTCGATCATTTCACATGGAATTGCTCCTTTCTTTTGGACTGATAAACAACAAACTTCTTTTGATATGTTAAAAAATAAACTCTATGAGGAACTACTTTTAAGAAGAACGGATTTTTCTCGACCATTTATACTAACAACGAAAGCTTCATGTTTTGCAATTGGAGAAGTTTTATCACAAGGAGTAATTGGTAAAGATCAACTAGTTGCTTATACTTCGAGAACTTTAAATGAATGTGAATGAAAATATGCCATTTATGAAAAGGCAGTATTCGCAATTGTATATAGTGTGCAACATTTTCGACCTTATCTTTGTGGAAGAAATTTTACGTTAGTTTTGGATAACAGGCCACTAGTTTGGTTTGAAAATTCTAAAGATCTCTATTGAAGAGTAACAAGGTGGAAGTTGAAATTAGCAGCATATGTTTTCAATGTGGTCTACAGAGCACTCAAAACAAATGTAAATGCTGATGCCTTATCTAAAAATCCAGTTGAACATATTATTGAAGAAAAAGTGCAAGGAATAATAGAAAAAATTGAAGAAACTTAGGAAATTTAGGTGAATATTACTCAAAAATATATTAACCACTTGAATGGCTTGGCGTCGGACGTAGAAATGACAGAAGCGGCGGAAAGGTGTCAAGATTCGAATACAGTTTTTGTAATTTTGTAAGTTGATTTATAATATCAAAAGAAAGTATTTTTGTTTTTACAAATAAAAGAACAGCCCTATAACTTCTTCTATGCTCGACACAAGAAAAATTTAAAGAGTATATTGTAAAAGCATTGTGTATCAAATAGTAATAGATATTACTGAAATTCGGAAGTTAAAAGAAATCTCCATAATATTGAAAAAATGTTTATAAACAATGAATGCTAAGAAAATTTGGAGATAAATAGAGGTCTGCAATCTATTGAAAAATTACTTAAAGACAATGAATCCTATATGTATTTGGAGATAATAAGACTACTCCAAAATGTTGAAAGAAATTGTGATACACGTCATTAAACTTGTAACGTCACTACAAGAAATCGACGAAAAGTACAAAAAAGCAATAATCAAGAAAAGACAATACAAGAAAAGGAAAATGAAGAATTCCAAGAAACTGAAAATAAAATTATACAACACATTGGAGAAAGGTAGACTCAAGAAACAAAGCACACGTTCGAATACTTCCTTTTCAAAGAAGAGAAGGGGAAGACCAAACAAGGTATATATGAGTACCTCCTTTTCAAAGAAGAAAAGGGGAAGATCAAAAAAGATATGTAATACAAAGAATCATAAAAAAGAAAAATAATAATAATAATTTATAATGAAGTTTACAATGACGAAACTGAGTCGGATCCAGAGTATATTAAAGAGAAATACAAATCGAAGAAAAACGAAGAAATTGATAAAGGCTATGAAAATTCTAACTCTGAAGAATCATTGATGAAGAAGATAATCTAATGGAAAATTAAAATTGTGGAAATTTAAATGCGAAACAAGAAAAATATATCATCGACTGTAAAGACCAATTACTAATGCGTAGTTACAATCTAACCTATTTTTTTCAGTCGACGAAAGTCGAGAGTTTGCATACTAGGAAAATATTTAATTATATATTAATAAATAAATGAATAATTTTATATTTAATATTTATTTGTTTTAATATAATTATAAATTTATCAAGATTCGCGGTAGAGAATCGCCGCCAAGTAAAAGCAAAAAACCGCGAATATATATTCTCGAAATATCGTCTGTTTTTCGATAAAATTGAATAACTCGAGTAAATCTTTACCGATTTAAAAAAAGAAAGATTACTGTTAAGTTTATTCAATATTATATATATTTTTATAGAATTTAGGCTAGGAAAACCGATAAAATAGCGATTTTTTGAGATTTAGACAAACGTGGAGCCTTAACTCCTAAATGGATTGCTGAAATCTTCTACAATATTATTAATTAGGTTAAAGTCTGGATATATATTTTAGGAAATTTTAACACACTTCGAATTTTTTGAAAAATTTTTATTTTTCTCAAAAAAATTGAATTTTTTGACATTTAGACTAACGCAGAGACTAAACTTCTAAACGGTTATGTGATATCTTCTGGAATATTATTTATTGGGTTAAAATCTCGATATATATTTCTGGAAATTTTAATGCACTCTGTATTTTTTGAAAAATTTTGATTTTTCTCAAAAAAATTGAATTTTTTAACATTCAGACAAACGCAGAGACTAAACTGCTAAAAATATTTTTAAAATATTTTGAAATAGTATTATGGGTTCATAGGCTTGAAATTTATTTAAAAAACTTTACTGTAAAGTATCATATCTTTAATAAATTCTTATTTAAAACTTAATTGTATTTTATTTTAAATTATTAGATCAAAGACCAAAATATTTTTACAATTAATTATTTCATTTATTAAAAAGTAGAGATGACGCAAAATGTTTTAAAATCCAAACAAAAACATCTATGATGCAAAAACTTTCGCCAAGTAAAAGATTTTGTTACTGTCCAAACAATTAGTGAAGTAAATGTAAAATTATAATGTAAAATTTATAAGTAAAATTTTAATAACGATTTATTTTAAATATTTCTTCTCCTACACAACTCGAAGTACATATTGCAGTTGAAAAAAAAAACCCGAGATTAGCTGCTGATATTGCACATTGAGGCTTAATTACATTTCCGAATTAAGTCAATGTTCTTCACTGCATTTTGAATTGTAACAAATAAAATTAACTTCATAATTTACATTAACAAAAAACGAAATTCAATTATTCATCATAATAATAAATTTCTATATCAGCAATTTAAAAATCTTGGCGTCAATAATGCTTCTAACTTGTAATTAATGAAAGTATTGACGCCAAGATTTTTAAATTGCTGATATAGAAATGTTTTATTATGATGAATAATTGGATTTCGTTTTTTGTTAATGTAAATTATGAAGTTAATTTTATTTGTTACAATTCAAAATGCAGTGATGAACAATGACTTAATTCGGAAATGTAATTAAGCATCAATGTGCAATATCAGCTAATCTCGGGTTATTTTTTTCAACTGCAATATGTACTTCGAGTTGTGTAGGAGAAGAAATATTTAAAATAAATCGTTATTAAAATTTTACTTATAAATTTTACATTATAATTTTACATTTACTTCACTAATTGTTTGGACAGTAACAAAATCTTTTACTTGGCGAAAGTTTTTGCATCATATAACATGTTGTCATAAATATCTTTATTAAGTTTCCAAAAAGAATTGGGCTTATATATTATTATCCGTGAACAATGGATAATTATAGAAAATTGTTAACGTCTTAAACATAGGCGTCTATTGTCAAGTTAAAGTTAACGATCAACTCGAGATATCGTCTGTTAAATGTTGGTAAAGTATGTAAAAGCTTGGCGGTTATTATAATCGAGGTTTGTGAAACCGTGTATAAATATTCTGTGTGTATGTATTATTATTAAAAAATTGAAATTCGTTAATGAGTTGTATGTTTTTTGTTAATAGGTGCCAGGGCATCAAACGACATTCATAAATGAATTAAAACTTGCTGATTTCCGACAAGTTTTAAACAAGCACAACATTCCTTCTGAAATTAGTGGTGGTGTTCTTTGGTGCTGTGGAAATACGATAGCACTTAGAAGAGTAAGTTTATTCGATTTTCAATTATTAATCATACTGACTCTTTAAAAACAAATGAAACACATGAAAGACATAGCTTTGAAGAATCGAATAATTTCAGCCGTTGATTAAGTCCATTTCTATTCATTTCTTAATGGTAGCAACTATACACTACGCATGAAAGTGTCCATGCAATCAATTACTTCTTGAACTAACTTTTGCGGATATACACGATCAATGTATGAAAAAGAAGAAATGTCAATACATTGTTGATAACACAGCCATATAAAATAAAAAGTGTCTTGATCTGGTACCGAGACATATGTATTCCGATGACATTACATTTTTGGTTGGTAACGCCTAAATATTTCTAGTCATTAATTTTAAGCCTATTGTATTAATTCTGTGTCAAGTACTTGACAGTTTTCAAACTTTAAGGGGACGACTAATTCACCTTAATACAGTACAATAAGAGTAAACTTTCGGTACTCTTTTCTTGAAACTGTTTATCCAATTGACTTCGCTTTGGTCTCATTCGATTGCAAATATAATCAAGTTTCTAAATAAGTAGTTACAAAATAGGAGATCTATTATGACTATTTTTAGAAACATTTCAACTAAAATGTGAAGAAACATTCAATTTCTTCCATATATTGAAGTATATACAGTCAATCCTCCACAATGACTGATTAGCCCGAAATTTCCCCTTCTCCTATCCTTCACTTTGACGTTTGCCTACGTCACACCCCCTAACTACTTTTTCAGGACTGTTCATATTGTACATATTGTTTGCGACACATTGAGGAAATTTTCTTAAAAAAATGTTATGTGTACATATGGAAAAGTGGGACAAACCGGACCGGTGAGTAAACCCGACCCCCCTCAATATTTCCAAAATGGCGAAATTGTCAAAAGTGCTATTTAGAAATTTGAAACAACCATGTGTAATATACCTAATTTTTTTCAATTTGCCATCTTTTACTTTTGTTTGTGCAACGCTGGGAGCAAAAGTTTTTTTTTTAGTTTTTTTCTAAACTTTTACGAATTTTATCTTATGAAAATTTTGAGGAAATCGTGTAATATTTCCAAATTTTGGTCTTTGGTTTTAAAGGTACACACCTCAGGAATATTTACCACCAAAAACTTTTATGAATTTGCAAAGCGTTTCTTTTTGACAAACATTTATTCTCAAAATGGGTCTGTGGGGTAAACCAGACCGTTTTCGGTGAGGCAAACCGGCCATAAGATATTTCCATTGCATTAAAGATTCATAAAAATTATTTTTAAATAAAATGTTTCTTTCATTAAAATATTTACTTACAATGAAAAATAATTGTCTTCCAATGAGAATTGAACCCTTTAATATTGTTTCCCTGATAATGACAAGCACTTTAATTTTTTTATTAAAAAAAATATTTATTTAATTAAAATTCAATCCCGAATTATTATTTTTACTACTACAACCATTGTCTACATGATTTTTTATTTTTTTATTATTGTAGATTGTGTAAATGCAATATTATAAATAAAAAACCAAACGGTCCGGTTTGCCCCATGGGGTACGGTTTACCCCAGGGGGTGGGGCAAACCGGACCGTTTGCAAAAATTTTGAAAGTTAACACATCAATTATACTATAAAAGATGGAGTATAGGTGTCTCTGGGAAAAAATTGCGCAATTAAATGATCTTTCAAACAAACCCTCAAAAAATGAAATCGGTTGATTCGTTTAGTCACAAGAGTCAAAAAACCG
The DNA here is from genome assembly GCA_032873175.1 of Leptopilina drosophilae. Classification (NCBI taxonomy): domain Eukaryota; kingdom Metazoa; phylum Arthropoda; class Insecta; order Hymenoptera; family Figitidae; genus Leptopilina; species Leptopilina drosophilae. Next base: position 13,927,782 of record CM065484.1, read on the forward strand.
TTAGGGGGTCCGGTTTGCTCCACTCTCCCCTATGTATATATTATATTGTTTATTTAAACGTACTAATCATGAAACTAATTAATTGTCCTGTAGAAAGTATAAATAATATTCATATTAAAGTAATTGTGATATTAATTATAATAATTTATACAATATATTGTTAACAATTGAATTTTTAGGGTTTCGTGGCCAAGGGTCAAAACCCTTATAGCGAGACTTCGGTGTCCGTCCGTAGTTTTTACGTCTTACGTCTTAAGTCTTACGTCTTAAGTCTTAAGTCTTAAGTCTTAAGTCTTAAGTCTTAAGTCTTAAGTCTTAAGTCTTATGTCTTAAGTCTTAAGTCTTAAGTCTTAAGTTTTAAGTCTTAAGTCTGAAGTTCTTATGTCGTAGACTTAAGACTTAACTTCGGTATAAGAAGGTCTTAAGTCCTAAGTCTTACGTCTTAACAACCGTTGCCATGGCAACTTCGGTATAAGAAGGTCTTAAGTCCTAAGTCTTAAGTTTTACGTCTTAACAATCGTTGTCATGGCAACTTCAGTATAAGAAGGTCTTAAGTCCTAAGTCTTAAGTTTTACGTATTAACAATCGTTGTCATGGCAACTTCAGTATAAGAAGGTCTTAAGTCCTAAGTCTTAAGTTTTACGTCTTAACAATCGTTGTCATGGCAACTTCGGTATAAGAAGGTCTTAAGTCCTAAGTCTTAAGTTTTACGTCTTAACAATCGTTGTCATGGCAACCGTTGCTATGTTAATGGTTGTCATAACAGCCATTGCTATGTTAATGTTTGCTATAACAACCGTTGCCATGGCAACCGTTGCTATGGTATACCAATTACTTCATTAAAATTTTAAAACAATTAATTTAAAAAAAAATTTCCAAATAAATTATTATTTATTTTTTTATTCATTCATTATCATCATTTTTGTCATTTTAGGCCACGAAACCCTATGATGTAGGCGCGTTGCGCATGCTTCTCTGCCTGATTTTTATATTATATTAATATTATATATTATTATATAATTAAACGAATCCATATAGGAGTAAGACAATGGGCTGAAGAGAAGTTCTAGCTTTTTACGGTAACAGAATTAATAAAAGTATTTATTTAAATATGTAAACAAAACAAGTAACAACGAATCGAAATTCATTGGAATACATTTTTCTCCATCCCAGATCAAGAGAATTTTTTGTTTTGTGGGGCTGTGTACTTTTTAAGATGTCCATTTTTGACAGCAATTCGTTTAAAAAAATTGAACGCTTAAATACTTTTAACTTTAACTTTGAATATTAAATACTCTTTTTAGTATTCACAAAGTACATAAAACATAACTTGTAAACTCTTAAGAACTTAGTTTAAAAATTTTTCTAATTCTGACTGTAAACTTAAATTAAATCAGCCTCTTAACTATGGGACCATTCAAGTATTACGTAAGCATTTAAGGGGTAGAGGGGGTCTAGGTGTTGCTTACAAGGAGTAAGATTAAGGAGACTGCACTGACTGTGTGAAGTCTCTCAGAAATGAAACCTTTTTCTGTAGGGAACTATACTCGCAGAATGACAAAACTTATACTCTGCGCGCATGCGCAGTACATGCATATATTTCCCTCTCTTTTTAAATCTTAAAATATAAGCACGTGAGAAAACAAAAACATATCAAAAGGTTATGGTTGTGTTTTGGCACATGTTTCTTAAAATAAAATATTTTGTTGGAGCAGAATTTTATATGTAGGTAGGATTTAATAATTAATGTTAGACTTTATTCGCTGATTGAAAATTTAAAATATGAAGATTTCGACTATATCAGCAGATAGTGACATCTATTAGATGTCATTTGAACTCTTTGGTTTAGAGTTAGGTGTTACATATGATAATTACTTCGATATGGTTGTCGATAAGTAATTAATTTTTAAATTAATTTTTGATCTGAAAAAATAAGCTGCGTGAACGAATGCACTGTGCATCTGTGGGGTTCGAGTCCTCACAGATGCACAGTGCATTCGTTCACGCAGCTTATTTTTTCAGATCAAAAATTAATTTAAAAATTAATTACTTATCGACAACCATATCGAAGTAATTATCATATGTAACACCTAACTCTAAACCAAAGAGTTCAAATGACATCTAATAGATGTCACTATCTGCTGATATAGTCGAAATCTTCATATTTCAGGATTTAATAATATTATAATACTTACAATTATTAGATTTAATTTCATTACAATTAATATTTGGGTCAGAATTTCTCAAACGGATCACCTAAAACTAAAAAATTTTCTTTTTGAACCAAAATAATTTTTTTTGACTCTTAATATGGTTAAAAAAAATCCCTGAAAATATTAAGTCAAAAAAAATTTTTTTAAAAGTTATTAACAATTGAATTTTTTAGTACTGCTAAATTAACAAATTTTTTTCTCGAGTTCTAGTTGACGGATTTTAAAATTAAAAAATGGGTTTTTTTCGTCTTGAATTGCACTATTTGAATATATTTTTTGTTTTCAATTTTTAAAAATTTTTTATGTAATTTGTTTATAAAATGTTAATAAACAAATATGTTCTTCACGTCCTAACAAAAAAATTAAAATTGCATTCTATTCCTTAAATGTCTCCGAGTGTAAAACCGTTTCGAAAAAAATGAGCCTCAATTTGAAAAAAAGTTATTAATTAAAAACTGCAGCTGTGTAGGGCCTTATATGACGTTAAACTCGCCCCGCGCATATTGGCATTTTTTTACAATTTACTGTTCAAAGTTGTCTGTAACCTACAAATTTTATCGGATTTTCATGGTCTTGGTCTTAAATTAAAGGGAATAAATTTTCTAAGAGATCCCACTAAACCAATTTTTAAATTTTAAATTGTTAATATATTTTTTTAAACTCAAAGTTAACAATTTACAATATTTTTAGATAAAATCATGTTTTTTTTATATTTTCATTGCAGATGATTGAAATCAATTTAAATTAGTCCAGATGACCACCTGACAAATAATAATGTATAATACAATTTATTTAAATTGTTGTAAACAATGTTAATTAACAAATAGATAACGTTGGGTCTTTTTTATGAACAGAATTTTTTTTGCAGACAAATTTATATTTATTTAAGTAATCTATGTCGATTTTAATAAAAAATTATTTAATTTTTGAAAATAATATTGTTATTAACAATCATCATTAACAATAATCTAGTTTTTATTAATGAAGTAGAGCTTTACATGACTTTAAACTAGTAAGATATTTAAAAAGATTTCTTTTTTGCAGAAATAAGCCATTTATTTGTTTAAAAAGTAAATTATTTTATTTACAACAAATGTAATTGTTTGTGCTAACAAATTTTTTAAGTTTTTGAAAGAATGCAGATATTATATAAACATTTTATGTTTAAAAAATGCCTAAAGTGTTTACAAATGTTTAAGAAACACGATTTTTGTTCATAATAAATGTTTATAACAATAATAATTTTTAAATATAAAATCATTTTATATTAAAATAGACATAGATTACTTAAATAGATATAAATTTTGTGCTGTTATTTTGTTTGGATTTATAATTTTAGTGTGATATTATATTGTTCGATAATCTCATAAATTCCAAGACAAAAAAATTCTTTGCACATGCATGGGACAGTTTTTTTTCTTTGTTTTGGAATATATGAGATTATCAAACAATATAATATCACACTAAAACTATAAATCCAAACAAAATAAAACAGCACAATATATATTATATCGAATTAAAAATTATCCAATACATATGCAAGGAATTTTCTTTGTTTTAGAATATATGTGACTATCAAACAATATATTTCCACATTAAATATAAGTTTGTCTGCAAAAAAAATTCTGTTCATAAAAAAGAACCAACGTTATCTATTTGTTAATTAACATTGTTTGCAACAATTTAAATAAATTGTATTATACATTATTATTTGTCAGGTGGTCATCTGGACTAATTTAAATTGATTTCAATCATCTGCAATGAAAATATAAAAAAACATGATTTTTTCTAAAAATATTGTAAATTGTTAACTTTGAGTTTAAAAAAAATATATTAACAATTTTAAATTATAAAAATTGGTTTAGTGGGATCTCTTAGAAAATTTATTCCCTTTAATTTAAGACCAAGACCATGAAAATCCGATAAAATTTGTAGGTTACAGACAACTTTGAACAGTAAATTGTAAAAAAATGCCAATGTGCGCGGGGCGAGTTTAACGACATATAAGGCCCTACACAGCTGCAGTTTTTAATTAATACAGGGCTGCCAGTGTACTTAGAGGTTAAAAGTAGTGAAAAAAGTGAGTTTTTGATTGAAAAAAGTGAGTAAATAGTGAATTTACAAATAAAATAGTGAGTAAAAGTGATGTTAATTTTGGCATATTTTTGAAGATTTAAATTAATAATTAATCTGTAATATCAATTTTCTTCTCAATTTAATAAATAATAGGTACAGATATTTAATACTTTTACCATTAATTTTTATTTTTTTTAAACTTTCTTAACAAAAATCGCAAAATTGAGTGTCAAAGTCTGCAATGAAACCATATTTGACTATGAGTATTTCTACACAGCACCAAAACTTTCCTAAAAATTTATAAAAATTTACATACTTGCAAACTTTGAAAAATTTACTTGCAAACTTTAATGAAAAATTGTTGCAAAGATTTAAGGGGACTTTCTGGTTTAGGATTTTAAAAAAATCGATTTTTCTTTTTTTGCAATAAAATGTTCCTTAGTATCATAAAATTACTTTCCCAAAACAATTATGAAAAAATATGCGAAAGAAAAAAGTTATAGCAATTTTTATGTTCGTTTCTTAACAGACTGTAGTAGAGGTACACATTACATGAAAACTTTAAACGGGGAGTAACTTTTCTCGAAATCTACCAAACCGATTTCACAGTCAAACCCCCTTTTTTATGCGGAGGTAAAATTGACCCTAAAACGTAGCGGTTTTGCGACTTTTTAAGTAAAATGTTTATAAAAAATATTAAAAAAAATACATTTAAAAATCGTTTTTAGGTTTTTTACCTAGAACAAGTACTTATGAACAGAATCCAGTTTGAATTTTTAATTTATGAGGTACTGGTCATTCGGAAAGTTACTCCCCGAAAAAGGTACCTTTTGGAAGACGCCACCTACATCTGCCATACGTAACTAAATTTACTTCAAAAAGTTTTTAACATTCTTTCCACGTAATGTGTAACAATGTCCAAAAAGAATTTTGGGAAAAACTGTAATACTTTTTTCACAATAAAAGTTTAAAAAAGTGTATTTTTTGTCTATTCCAACCAGAAAGTCCCCTTAAATGTCCCACACTGAGAAAAATAAACATGACTGGGTACTGTCTAGACAGGAGTGGTTCCTGTCAAAAAAATTTTTGTAATTAGACAGTACTCTTTGCTTTCTGGACAGGAACTATTCTTGTCTATAAAGGAATCAGTAATGTCTGGACATTAATCGTTCATGTCCAAACAGCACTGACAGCTGCCAAACTCAATTGTTTTTTTTTGGACAGGAACCATTCCTGTCTGGACAGCACCCAGTCATGTTTATTTTTCTCGCACTTCAATAAATGTTTATAGTCAAATTTTACCAAAAATTTAGCTTCAAACTTTCCTGATTCCTGATAATTTAAAATTACATTTTCGACAACTCTATTATAAGCGAAAATGTAGCGTAAAACGTTCCTGAAAATTTTATATTTCATATTTTTCTGATATTCTATGATTGAAATCGTATAATAATCACAACCAACAATAACAGCTAAAAGTAACTTATAAAAATATTATCTAAATTTTTAGTAACATTTGTTACTCTTATTTTATTTTAAGAGATGTAAGTACATCTCTTTTAGAATTTATAATAAATCTTAAATTTTTAAACTAAAATTTAATAACGTGGTTTAAAAACTTACCTATTTATTATTTTATTTAAAATATAAAGAAACTGAAATTTTTTTACATTTGCTTAGTTAAAAAAACACTATTTTGGAATTTTTGAGCCTATTATGCGATCATTATGCAGAAAGAGTAAAATTATGCAATCAGTAAAAATTGTGAAATATTGTGCGCTCTAGGAACATGTTGTTAAAGGTTTTAAAACATGAATTAACATAATATTATAATGTTTCTACTCGATTTTAAAAAATTATGCAGTCGCATAATCTACCTTTCTCTACTCATAGTCAAAAAATGTGGTTTTAATTGAAAACTTTGACACCCTAATTAACTATTTTTGTATAGAAAGAGTAAAAATGTTAATTTTTATGGTAATAAATGCTCCCAAACAATTGCGATTTTAGTGTTTGGTTTGTTTACTGTTTTGTTTGTTTACATTTTTCAACTTGGATTTGCCCTTAAATAAAATTTATTTTTTTTAAATTGAGAAATAAGGTATTTTACAAAAAATAGTGAGAAAAGTGAGTTTTTTTTAAAAAAGTGAGTAATAGTGAGTGACCTGAAAAAAGTGAGTAAAAGTGAGAAAAGTGAGTCACTGGCAGCCCTGTTAATAACTTTTTTTCTAATTGAGGCTCATTTTTTTTCGAAACGGTTTTACACTCGGAGACATTTAAGGAATAGAATGCAATTTTAATTTTTTTGTTAGGACGTGAAGAACATATTTGTTTATTAACATTTTATAAACAAATTACATAAAAAATTATAAAAAATTGAAAACAAAAAATATATTCAAATAGTGCAATTCAAGACGAAAAAACCCGTTTTTTAATTTAAAAATCCGTCAACTAGAACTCGAGAAAAAAATTTGTTAATTTAGCAGTACTAAAAAATTCAATTGTTAATAACTTTAAAAAAAAATTTTTTTTGGTTTAATATTTTCAGGGATTTTTTTAACCATATTAAGAGTCAAAAAAAATTATTTTGGTTCAAAAAGAAAATTTTTTAGTTTTAGGTGATCCGTTTGAGAATTTCTGACCCATTTATAAAATTATTTTCAGTAATAGAACGAATTATTTATAAACAAATTTATCATTTTATTTTCCAGTGTTTTTCTTGTATGAGAATAAAATTACAAAGTTATGGCTTGTTGCATCCCAGGATGCAAAACATCATAAATTACAATGATTGTTTTGTTTTTTTATTTATAAAGTATATAATTAAAGTAATTTACAAATTAGTAAATATTATTTATTTACGAATTTTTTAATTGTTTCCACATAGAATAAAACACTTTGTAGTTATATACCAAAAAAATTTATTCTGAACATATATAAATATTTAATTATATTATTAATATATTACTTACCACTGAAAAATATACACTCTTTAATATATATTTTTGTATACACATATATATTTATTAAATTTATTTTTTTCAATTTATTAATAGTTATTAATAGTTATTAATAATATTCCTGAAACGCACAACAATCACAAACATTAAACATAACCTTCTTAACTTGTAGATTGTTATGATTTTCTCAGTCGGCTATGTTAGTAAGACAGAGACAAATATATTACACGTGCGCATGCGCGAAAACTATAATTTTCGTTCTTATATATAGTTTCAATGCGATAAATGGTTTCATTTCCATAGCATTAGTGGAGTCTCCTTAGTCTTACTCCCTGGTTGCTTATTTTCATGGGAAAAAATGGCTCTAATGCATATAAAAATCTTACGATGGGAGAGGGGGGGGTCTAAAAACCTCAAAAATATGCTTACGTAATACTTGAATGGCCCCCATCCTATTGCTTTTTTTCTAATTAAATATTTAAATTCTTGTATCGAGTATTTTCTTATTTCTACAACGGCATAACCACATATACAACAAATTGATAAAATACTGTCGAATTTTCGTAAAAAATCACATAAGAATGAATTTGTTGATTATTTTTTATCAAGAAACTCTCTAAATAGTCTTTTTTTAATAAGCGATTTGCAAGTTGTCTTCCGATTTCTTTACAACTATAGAAAATAGTAGTCTTATGTAGATAAATTAGATGAAATCCCAAAAGTTAGTTTGTATTGATAGTTAAACAGTGATTTTCCCATTTTTTATTTGTCAATTAGGAACACACGGTGGTCTTCAAGCACTTTTAGGTTTATCTAAAATGAGTCAAAATTGTGCTAACGCAGTTTTATCTGGAATCGTCCCAAGACTCCAAATCTGCATTTCCGAAAATCGTAGCTGCTTCTTTTTTTGAAAAAAACATATATATGTCATTTTTTTAACAAAAACTGCTATATTAATGTCTATACATGTTTTAATGCACACAAACCCCACAATTGTCGAGGCCGTTCTAGATAAATTGTCAATTTGCCTAAAAGGCTTCGTTTATTAAGCAAATTGAGAAACATTATCTGAGTCATTCATAGACAAAAACAAATAATCAAAATTTCCTTCAATACTCAATCACATTGCTTACAATTATTAGTATCTGTACTGACTTTGAGTTGTAAACATATTAATTATAATGACTAGTGAAAATTCTAAGACGCAGTTGAAAAATAATTCTAATTCAATTATTAATTAATCATTAAATTATAAAATATTTTCGAGGTCGCTGAATCCAAATATGATAGTAAAATTTTAAAATTAAAAATGGCAGACCCAACGCAGTCAAATTCTAACGTTAACTTTAAAAAAATATTGGAAAAACAATTGAAAGCAGAAAAAATGCCAAACAACTGTAATTCAATATTTACAAAGAAGTACATACTTCGAATTAAAACATATTAAAACAATCAGAGTAAAGTATTGATCTAAAGAAAGAAACACCAATTGCACTATTATCAGTAACCACAAAAAATTTGAACATTGGTACAAATCAAATCTTACATTGAACACTACTGGAAATAGTGCAATTGGTGTTTTTTTATTTAGATCAATATTTTACTCTGATTGTTTTAATATTTTTTAATTCCTTGGAAGCATGTACTTCTTTGCAAATTTTTCTACTTTCAATTGTTTTTCCGCTTTTCTTTTATTAAAAGTTAACCTTAGAATTTGACTGCGATGGGTCCATTTTGGATTTTTAAATTTGTCCATCATATTTGGATTCAGCGTCGTCGAAAACATACAATACAAAACGATGCCTTTGCAGAAAAAAATATCTTCTATGCAACTCAAAATGTCATAATAGTTCGACGTGTTGCAACAAATAATAATTTTTTACTTTTTTATATTTACGAAACAATAAAATAATTTAACTCTACCTATACATTCCATGTTTTAATCGATTTCTTGAATTGACTAAGTAATTCGTGAAATTTGCCCAAAATGACGAAGCCTTTTTAGGCAAATTGACAATTTACCTAAAACGGCCTCGGCAATTCGCGAAATGCCTAGTCTATTCTCGAAATGCCTAGGCAATTCGAGAACTGCCTGTAAATCGCTAGGAAATTCGGGTATTTCTTAAATTCTTAGGCATTTCTCGAATTGCCTAGGCATTTCGCGAAATGCCTGCGGTCTTCGAGTTTTGACGGTAACATATATACATATAAACATAAATATATAAACATGTATAGACATACATATTGCAGTTTTTGTTAAAAAATGACACTCATATATGTTTTTTTCGAAAAAAGAAGCAGCTACGATTTTCGGAAATGCAGATTTGGAATCTTGGGACGATTCCAGATAAAACTGCGTTAGCACAATTTTGACTCATTTTAGGTAAACCTAAAAGTGCTTGAAGACCACCGTGAACAGTATATGGGTGATTAAATTTAAAATGTAATTTTTGATGCTTCTATCTTTGATTTTTCAATGTTGGATTTTGAACTTAACGATATTTTATTTTGGTTGACTATAATACATGATAGACAAAAATAATAGTGGTCGAACAGGTGAAAGAAAATTTTAATTTTCATCAGATGAAAAATGATAGGCAGAAATTCTAAGAAATTTTCTGTTTTTGTTTATTCATTTCTCAAATAAATTTTTACAAATTTCAAAAGTTGACATATTTTAAATTACAACAATGAATGTTTCAACATGACTTGAAAAATTTTTGTAATGACTTTTGCAGTAAATTATATACTTTTGAAAACCGAAAAAACATTTGAAAATTGAGCAACAACATTGACATTTTTGTAAGATTTCACTGATGATTTTTTTTTGAATGATGAGAATAAAGTCAGCTTATAAATTACAAATCAATATCAGATTTTCACTAACTGCATATAAGAAGTAAATTTAACACAACTTTATTAAAAATAAAATAATAAGTTGCTAGAAACAGAATTTTGAGGGGACACCACTAACAAGGGACTCCACTGACATTTTGCTTCATTTCTCAATTTCGAGAAAGACTTTATTTTTAAGTTAAAATCGTTGCGGTATTCAAACTACGTGCAATAACAAAAAATGATATACAATAATATTTAAAAAACATTAATAGCTCTACACATTACAAATATTATTAACGCTTAATAAGGCAACTATCTACACTAGGCTATTTAAATAGCAGGTACGATATTCAAAATTTACGATAATTACTTTAAAATATGAATTTTACAGAGAGGCGATTTTTATTTCTTTTCTAGTACCGGGTCAAAATTGAGGGTGCCAATCAAAGAACCAGTTATAATTTTTTTAAACTTAAAATCATTGCCCTGTAAAACAATATTTAAATATACACTCTCAGTTAGGCATAATCATTTTTCTTGTACAAAATATGTGAGAAACTGTAAGGAAATAACCAGAGTATACAGGGATTAAGTAATTGAACGATTTAAGATCATTAAGATTTATTTACGAGCAGCTTTGTGAAAGCTAGCGTTGCTAGGCAAGAACTAAAACGGAAATAAAAAAGGTTGACGTTGGTAGAGATATCTATAACGTATATACCGCGATAATATGAAATAAGTCATTCGTACTTAATTGATACTTAACAATCCCCCTTAATTACAACAAGTGTTTACACTTTTAATTACTAAGTTCCAATTCTTTCACACATTTTTCATGTTTTGGCGCTGGCAAGGCTTTTGTCAGCACGTCCGCAGTCATTTGTTCTGTTGGAAGATACTCCAGATTCAATGGATGATCCAGAAGCGCATTCTTGATGAAATGGTATTCGATGCTGATATGTTTGGATCTTGGGTGAAAAATAGGGTTATTTGCCAACTTTCCGGCAGACTGATTGTGATTGAAAATTGTAATGTTAGCAAGATTTGTCAAATTCAATTCCTTCAAGAGGGAAATGAGGAATATTCCTTCTTTCGCTGCTTCCGTTAGAGACATATATTCCGCCTTGGTTGACGAAAGAGCGACCGTTTTTTGTTTTCGAGAGCTTCAAGATACAGCTGCACCAGAGAGGATGAATGAATATCCGGAATATGACCTTTGATCCACTTCACAATTTCCCCAGTCAGCGTCTGCGTAAGCCACGATGTTTTTTCTATCTTTAAAGTAAACGAGTTTTTTGTCTATCGTCCCTTGGAGATATCGCAGTATTCGTTTCCCCGCTTCCCAGTGTCGTTGGTCGTGATCTTCGTTGAACTGGATGATCAGATATACCGCGTGCGCGATGTCGGGTCGTGTTCCAATTGCTACATAAGTGAGAGCACCAATAAGCTCTCTATAGGGTAGCGATGTCAATTTTTCTGAAGTGGAGGGTTTGTTGAGTTTTGCTCCGGTAACGAGAGGTGTTTTTACCGGTTTGCAGTTACTCATATTGAATCTTAAGAGGATTTCTTGAATATATCCTTTTTGACATAAGGTTATTTTGTTTGGCGTTTGATTTATCTCGATTCCAAGACAATAGTTTGCTATCCTAAGGTCCTTAACATCGAAGTGGGCGGAAAGTTTTCGTTTAATTTCTTCGACTCTCTTGAGACTTCGTGAAAATATCAACGTGTCGTCCACATATACGAGAACGTATGTTGGTTCTTCTTCTTCTTCGATATCAATGTATAGGCAGGGATCGGAATTGATTGATTTTAGACCTATGGAGTTCAGAACGCCATTTAACTTGGCGTGCCATCTTCGTCCGGCTTGACGTAGGCTACATATGGGCTTTTGAAGTAAGCAAACCTTATCTCCTGATTGAAGGTCATTCAACATATTTTTCACTTTGTTTAGAATTACTTCATCTGTTTCTGTTTTGATAAAGTCTTTTAGCGATTCTTCGAGCATTTCGGGTTTTTTCATGTACAGTGTCGCGTCGAGTTCCCCATTTAAGTACGCAGTGATGACGTCTAATTGAAAGATTCTTAAGTCGAATTTCATTGCGAGTGCTACGAGTAAACGAAGAGTTTTTATTCTTGCCACTAGAGCGAATGTGTCCCGGAAGTCGATCCCCGGTCTCTGCGAGAATCCTTGTGCTACTATTCTCGCTTTTCTACGATTGATGGTTCCATACGGGTTGAGTTTATTTCTTTATACAGTCCTACAACCGATCAGCTTCTGATTCGCGGGTTTGTCGACCAATTTCCAAGTGTCATTGATTACTAGGCATTTGGTTTCTTCTCGAATCGCTTTCATCTAGTCGTCTCTGTCGAGTCCATTTATGGCATCTGTCAGTGGTACCTCTGTCACGTTCACGGCAAAATTAGCGTCAAAGAAAATTTCGTTGCCAGTGTGTATTTGACCTTGATCCGCTGATTGAGTTGATGCATGTAGATTGGATCTTTCGAATCCGAGGAAGGGTTCCTCGATATCGTTTGAGGTGTTTGGATCTATGGTTCTTTCGAATCCTCTGAAGGTTTCTTCGCTGTCGTTTAAACTGTTTGGATCTATGATTCTTTCGAATCCTCTGAAGGGTTCTTCGCTGTCGTTTGAACTGTTTGGATCTATGGTTCTTTCGAATCCTCTAAAGGGTGGAGATTGATGAATTAAATCGTTGTTCGTGCCCAAAAGATGATGATTCTTTGTCCCTTGATGTTGGATTGGTAATATATTCTATAGGCTTTGGACTGATCAGCATATCCAATGAAGATTCAGGGTAATCCTCTGGGATCGAATTTTCCTTTTGTAGGATTTTTATCAAGGATGTAGACCTGATCGCCGAAGGTTCGAAGGTTGGAAATGTTAGGCCCATCTCCTGTCTATTTTGCGAATGGAGTTCCGCTAGGTAGACCTTTTGTGATGCATCTGTTTCCCGTGTAGTTCGCCGTCTCTATGGCCTCCGCCCAGAACGTCAATGACAAGCTGGATTGTATCAACATACAACGGGCTGATTCCACGAGCGTTCGATTCATCCGTTCATCCAAACCATTTTGTTGTGGTGTGTGCGAAATGGTTAAGCGATGTTTGATTCCGGCGTCTTTTAAAATTCCACTCAAAATATTATTTAAGTATTCCCGGCCGTTATCTGATTGAACGGATTTAATTTTGTGCCCGGTTTGGTTTTCGACCATTTTTTTAAATTCCGTGAACTTTTTGGCGGCTTCACTTTTGTTTTTAATGAAGTACACATGACACCACTTACTGTAATCGTCAATGAACTTAATGAAATAGCGCGCACCACCATTTGACACATTTCGCATAGGGTCACAGACGTCGGTGTGTACCAGTTCGAGAAGCGTTGTCGATGATTTTTCCCTTTTGGTGAACGGAGTGTTTGTTAATTTCCCGGCTAAACAAGTAGTACAGTCCATGAGAGTTGTTGTTGGATCGAATTTGAATCCGGTTGCGTAATTATTTTTCAGCATGTGAATCATGTCACGTTTATTGAGATGTCCAAGTCGAGTATGCCATATATCGATGGCATTTTTGTTGTTCGTTGCGTGTGTGAAATTCGATTCCTCGTATCTTTTTAAATAGAATAGGTCGCCGATTCTCTCGGCTGTCAATTTTACAGTGTCATTTTTATCTTTCACAATTGTACTATTCTTTGTAAATATGACTTGACAGTCCTGATCCACTATTTTTGCCACTGAGATTAAATTTGTTCTGAGTTCTGGTGCATATAGTGTGTTTTTTAGTGTGACTGTGTTTGTGTTGTCGGTTTTGAGTTTCACGTCGCCTTTCGCTACCACTGGAGTGGTTTCACTATTAGCGAGTTTTACTTGTGTTTTAGTGTTCACTATTTAAATAAATGCACTTTTATCTTTACACAAATGCAAGCTACACCCACTGTCATTACACTAAAGATCTGTCGGGCACTGCACTTTCTCTTTGGAAAAGAAACACTGAGCATCGTACACTGTTTCTGCGTTATTTGCAGATTTAATATCTCGACGTTTTTTATGAAAGCAGTCGGATTCCTTGTGTCCTTTTCGTCCACAATATTCGCACTTGTAGTTTGTTTTGTTTACGTTGTGAGAGGGTTTCTGTTCGTTGTTCCTAGTGTCGTAATGCCTCGTTCCACTGTTTCGCGTTCCCTTGTCTGTGGATTTGAAATTGTTTCGTTTGTGCTTTGTAAACATGGCGGCGTTCTCGGCTTAATCACCACTCCGTCGTCTTGCGCTGTACTCCTCCAGTATTTTTATTTTCAGATTTTCGGAATCTGGTAGCTGGTCTCGTGACTCTATAGCGCAACGGAAGTTCTCGAAGCTGCTTGGTAAGCTATAGAGTAACGTAATTGATAGGAGATCTTCATTTATTTCTATGTTCATCGAATTTAATTTATCGACTGTGTCGAAGAAGTCCGCGAGATGCTGCCTTACGTCGTCTCCTTCCGACATTTTCTATTGTATTAGCCGTTTAAGTAAAGTCGCCTTCCGGGCGGGTCCTTTAGACGCATAGATTTGATCCAGTTTTCTCCAGTCTTCGTGGGAGGTAACGCACCCCTTTATCTGTTTCAGCTCGGAGGAACATATATTTAGTATGATATCCGCCTATGCCTTCTGATCGGCTTTTATCCAGCCTTTTTGAGCGGTTTCAGCGCGATTTCGTTCGTCTCCTTCTCCTTCGATGACCAGTTGTGGAGTTTCTCCGAAAACATAAGTCCACATATCGTTTTTAATAAATAAAGCCTCAGCATGAATTTTCCAAGTATCGTAGTTTACGCGGGATAACATTTCGAGTCTTACACTATTTGTCGCGGCGTTCGCCATTTAGATATAGGCTGTCTGAACACTTTTCACTTGTAAAGATTTTCGTTCTTTATAACCGAAATAAGCACTTTAAACACGATAATTAGAATTATTACGGGTCTGGGCCCATAACCTGTAAGGAAATAATCAGAGTATACAGGGATTAAGTAATTGAACGATATAAGATCATTAAGATTTATTTACGAGAAGGTATGTGAAAGCTAGCGTTGCTAGGCAAAAACTAAAACGGAAATAAAAAAGGTTGACGTAGGTAGAGACATCTATAACGTATATAATTATAATATATATTTAAGATACTTAACAGAAACAATAATTTTTATTGAAGAAAGTGAATTTATCATTCGGTAGTATTAATATTAAAGGTGAAAGAATTTAACAATTATTCCGAATCAAATCTCTTGAAAATGTAGCTCAGTGGTCAGAGCAGTCTACCGGCAATAGAAAGATCGTGGGCTCGTATCCCACCATGCTAACCAATTTTTTCTGAGTTCTTTGATAATTTTGAAATTATTAATTAATTTCGAAAAAATGATTTTCAGAAAAAGCAGGTTTCTGTATTAGGACAGCTGCGCTGTCGATACATATGAAAAATATATTGTATTTTCATAACGAAATCTAGTGCTTACTCAAGAAATTTATTTTCGAGAGATTTGATTCGGAATAATTGTTAAATTCTTTCACCTTTAATAATTTTTATTGTTTTGTTAAAGTTTGATATTTTAAATGCGGACAGAAGAAACCACTGACATTTTGCTTTTAAGCTCCGGATCTTAGAAGGGCACGCGCGTGAACAAACGTCCAGTCAGTTGGCCCCTGGAGATAAAATTTTGAAGTTGTTCAAAATTAATTTCAAATTATTGTTTTTTGTACAGAATTTCAAGGCGAAAGTTTTCATCTAATAAAATTTTTTTATATAATTTTTTGTTTTTATGTAAATACAATATGTATTTTCAATTTAACAATAAATTTTACAGACAAAAGTATGGTACTCCTATGGTTTCTTCTATTTCTTCAATCCTGGCAGATATTGTTATGCAACATTTGGATGAATATATTATTAGAAATTTAGATTTTGAAATCATCTCATATAAGAGATATGTTGATGTCACATTTCAATGTGTTACACGAAATGAAATTAAAATTATTATTGATGCCTTCAATTCCTTTCATGATAAATTGCAGTTCACTCATGAGTTGGAATGTAATAGAGAAATTAATTTTCTGAATATTAAAATTATTAGGATCAACAATGATGATGGTATTATTACTAATTGGTACAGAAAAGATACATATTCAGGTAAACTTTTGAACTATTGTTCCAACCATCCTTTATAACATAAAATTGCAATTATTAAAAATTAGTTGATACAGTATTAAAACTTTCTAATAACATTTTTCATAATGAAAATATGAATTTAATTAAATTAGATTTAAAACTAAATAATTAAACGTCGAAAAGTGATACAATTGTTCTTTGTTTGTATTATTAATTATCCAAATATGTGAATGAATGAGTGAATTTTAGAAAAACTGTGAACAAGTGGAAATTATATTTTTTATTTTTATTTATTTATTTTATTTATTTATTATTATAAACGGGTTTACAAAATCATACCCTTTATAAAAGAGAAAAAGACACATATTCATTACAAAAAAAAGAATAGCGCTGTAAATATTACTCAATCAATAACAAAACGTGTATGAAAAATTGAACAAAGTTAGTTAAGTTTTGCTATTTAAGTGATTTAAAAGCTCCTGCGCAAATCGACTTTTAGAAACATTAAAAAAGTCTACACTTTGGGCATGATTAGCCTCTCGACAAAGCCGAGTAAGAGGTGAGTTGCTTCCCAAATTTGTGCGACTGAAAGGCACTTTAAAAATTGCTCTGTTTCTTAAAAATATGTAAGGAACTGACAGCGAAATTCCAGACAATAATGATGGACAATCTATCTTTCCATTTAGGATTCCATAAAAAATTCCAAAATCGCTCTTTAAAAAAAATCTACTACGAATTGAAGGAATCCTAAACCTGCGACCGCAACTCCTCATAATCATGACTAAAATAGTCATAAGGCACACTAAGCTGTCTAGCAGCAAATCTCAAAGAAAATGTTCTGAACTCTCTCAAGCCTCACCTTCTGATATTCGTACTGGGGAAAGTATATTTGTGATAAAAAATCCATGTGTGGCCTGACAAGAGCAAAGAACAGAATCCTGAGAACGCGCAGATTAAAAAAGACTGAACCAGATCGCACAATCTGACCGAGAGCTTTCAAAGATTTACCAATAGCAAAATCAATGTGATCATTATACGTGAGAGCAGGGTCCAACATCAGTCCCAAATCTCGCTGTCGATGAACCTTCTCAAGTGGTGCTCCACTAATATTATAATAGAAATTTATTTACTTTAGTTTTTTCTATGAAATGACATTATATAGCACTTATTTATATTTAATGGCAAAAAATTCTTGGTGGACCACAAGTAGACTCTATCCAGATCATCCTGTAGTTCATAGTACAAAACAAGATTGAATAACTTTAAATATTTTTAAATCATCAGCATAAATGAGAAATTTTACTATTAAAGAAACAACTATTAATATCATTCATAAAAATAAGAAAGAGAAGAGGACCAAGATGAGAGCCCTGCGGAACACCAGAAGTTGAAAAAAAATTCATATGAAAAGGTCCCATTCACTCTAACAACTTGTCGTCGGGTCACACAGGTAGGAAGCCAACCATTTCAAAGCCAAAGCCGAAACACCATAGGCACGAAGCTTGCAAAGAAGGACATTGTGATCAATTTTGTCAAACGCCTTTGAGAAATCGGTATAAATTGCATCAACCTGCAAACCAGCATCCAAGGCGCTTGACAGATACTGAGTATAAATGCACAAATTAGTTAAAGAAGAACGTCCTCTTCTGAACCCGTGCTGCTCCTCAACTAAAACATTTTTTAAAGGCAAAATACATTTGGTCATAAATTAAACTTTCAAATAATTTCGGAATAGTGCTGAGGATAGTTATAGGTCTATAATTCTTTATATTCGATTTATCATCACTTTTGAAGATAGGTGAAATTATGCCCAACTTCCAATAGTCTGGGAAATATCCAAATTTCAAAGAGTAATTAAATATTAGTAAAAGTGGGTCAACAATCGAGGAGCAACACGACTTCAAAAAAGAGACTGGTATATTATCATGGCCCGGCCCCTTGTTATTGTTTAAAGCTCGTATTTTAATCTCAATGTCCCTCTTAGAAATCTCATTAAAACTTAGATCAACAATCTCACCAAACTCAACTGGAAAACGGGTACTATTATCAGATAGGTTATAAACTGATTTGAAAAAATCAGCAAAAAGGTTAGCAATACTCAAACTGTTATTTGCTTTACTTTGACAAAGATACATTTCATCTGGAAAAGTTGAAATTTTTTTATTATTTTTAACAAATTTCCAGAAGAGTTTTGGATTACGCGTTAAGTTCGCTTCCGTATCAATTATATATTGATTGTAAGTCGTTTCCGAGAGCTTTTTACATTTAGCTCTTAGGATTGAAAAATGCTCATAATCAGATAACTCTCTTGTGCGTTTATATGTTGCGTGAGATGCTTTCTTTTCAATGATTAAATTCTTTAATTGATTAGAAAACCATATTGGATAAGCTGAGGGTCGATTATACTTAGTAGGAATAAAGAGTTCAAAGGCATACTCAATATGTTTGTAAAAAATCGAAACCATGTTATTTATAGCATCTTGTCGAAAATTATCAGAGTTATCTGTTATGTACAAATCATTTAAAACATTTAGTTCATTTACAAACTCCTGATTCCAGTCAATTGCCAATAAATAATTATTAATGGATGGAAAGTTTGCTTTTTTAAAATTAAAATTTATAGAAAGATTTGGTAATTCATGAAAGGCAATAGGTACTTTAATTTCATATATAAGGGGAGGGTGATAATCATCTATGGGTAACAATGCATCGTCTGATAATTTAACATTACTATAGTCGATATTTGTCAGTATAAGATCCAAAATAGAGTTACGATTGTTACAAAATGAATTGAGTTGTCGCAGGTTAAAAAAATCTAAATTGTCCATAAATAATACAAAAATTTCTTTCTGAATGATAGTATGACCAGGTTCAAATTTATGCAAAACACAAGACAATTCATAATCATTATATACCCCCCATTTAATTAAAGGCAAATTGAAATCACCCAGTATATGAAAAGGTACATTTGGCATGTCATTACAAATCAATTCTACAGTATTGAAAAAATCTCTATAATTATTCACACAAGAGTTTGGTGGAAAGTATACCACACCAAAAATGTGCCAGATGTCTGAAAGCTTAACTCGAATAAACAACATTTCAATAGTTTTACATACAACTGGTATATGGGCACTGGAAAATTTATTCTTCACTGCAATAAGTACTCCACCACCACGACGCGATGTGCTAGTCAAAGAATTTCTGTCAAATCTATAGACTATAAAATTCGAAAAGCCTAATTCACTACTGTCAATACCGTTATGCAGCCAAGTCTCAGTGAAAACAAAAATAGGATTGGAAAAGGATGGAAGAGATTTGTGTAAATATAGCGTTTTAGTACGTAAACCTCGAATATTCTGATAATATATTTCTAGTGAGCAAATGTGAGGAGAAATACGTGTATGTTGAGGGGAAAGTGGTGTATTGCTACGATGGGCACGTTCTACATCGATGACTCTGGAACAGGTGGCCTCTCCCTCCTTACAATTTTTAGCTCTCCTCCCACTTCCCTGATAACCAAGTCTTTCTCCCCGCTCCTTCGACGTTCCCTCAATTCCATTTGAATCTCCTTCTGCTGCGTTCGTTGAAGTGGGGTTAGATCCCTGGACAGTGAAATGGTCAGAGTATTTTTCCCCACTAATAGAGTTTTCTGCTTCCAATAAGCACGTAGCATTTCCCACATCAAAGCTTCGTTGTCATATGTGATCTGAATCGGCCGAGGAGATGCTAAGCTCTGTTGATATTTACCAAGTCTTTTAAACTTAATTAGGAGAGGATTATGCTTATCATTAATAGACTTAAGAAAACTATTAATTTTCCCAAAATCTGACTCATTAATAACATTCTTACTTTGATCACCACTATCCAGTGCCTCAGGACAGCCAAACATTACGAGGTTACATTTTCGATTTAATCTGTCAGTCACTTCAGCAACGCATTTCGAAGAGATTGATGTTTCTGATACAGTTGCATTATTATTTAAATCTTGAAACTCCTGGAATTTGTCTTCAAGACTCTCGATTCTTTCCACAGCATCATCCAGTCTGCTTGAATAGGAAGCAACAGTAGTAGTCAAGAGAGAAATTTTTTCATCAACAGCACCAATTCTACCACCAATAAATTTCTCAGATTCAGTTTTAGCTTTAGCATAATGATCCTCCAACATTTTACCAAGTTGCTCAATATTGAAACCAGAAGAAGAAGTTGGGGACAAAGGTCTCGTAATTGGTTTAAATGGACAACACTTCCTCTTACCAGTCTTTTTACTAACCGCAAGGGAAATACATTCCGGATGATAGAAAACACCACAAGGACAAGAATTAGCATCTCCAACAATGATGTTAGTGCATTGACGACAAACTCGAGGATCTGACATATTTAGTTTGTATCAGCTGATCATATGTAGGGATCTATGAAGTCAACACACGGCACTGAACTTGGGTCCAATTTATACAGTTAGGTAGTACACAAGCACTGCACTTGGGTCAACTTTATGTGATTGTATAGTACTCTACGAAATAATAGAAAACTTTACGTTTTCAATTTGTCAAAAACAAAACCAGTTTTCAAAAAACCAATTCACTCACAGCAAAGAAGATCGACCAGACAATCCAAAAGAGCAATAACCGGAAATAAAAAGTTACCCAGAGCACATAAAAAAGCAAAAGATAATAGAGCAGATCACAACACGTGTTTAATACCAAGCGCCTGCGCGAATTATTATTTTACAGAATTTTTACAGAATTTTACAGAAATATACAATTTTTTGAAAGTCCATGAAATTCTTAAGCAAGGTACTAGAAATTTTCATTGACTGCTTTTGAAACTCTCATGCAAAAGTACTAGACACCTTTTTTAGTATTTTGTGTCGTATTTAAAAGTCAAGTACCGAGTCAATAAAATTTCCACGTACTTTTTTTCGTGTATTTTTAATTCGAAAATTTAAGTGTCAAATTTTTATTTTCGGAAAACTTCCTGTGCCAAAAATGTTCATCAATATGTTAGGAAATTGTTTTGTAAATTTTCTTGTCATTTGATAATAAATTAATAATTAAAATTATTGTCTTTAATTTATTATCAAATGATGACAAATTTTTCTAAAAACTTCCTAACATACTTATTATTGATGAACATTTTTGTCACTAGAAGTTTTCCAAAAATGAAAATTCGTCACTCAACTTTTTCAATTCAAAATAGGAGATTCATTTTCCGACAAAATTATTAAAATAATTATTTACTTAGACATTGAATTTTTTGAAAAATTTTCAAATATTGTTTCACTTTTGGAATAGTTTGAAGAATATTATTGTGTGTAAATTTCGTGAAAAAACATTAATATATAACGAAGTAGTCTTGAGTTGAAGTAAAAAATTCATTAAAATTTCTTAGGTTAAAAAATCACGTGTTTCTCAATTTACTTAAAACCTAAAAATTATATAAAAGATTTTATTGGACGAAAAGTTTCGCCTGGAAATTTTGTTCAAAAAAAATAATTTGAAAGTAATTTCGAACAACTTCACAATTTTATTTCCAGAGTCCAACTGACTGGTGGTGTGTTCACGTGTGTTTTTTTTAATTTCTAGTGACTAAGAATTGTTAATTTAAGCAGAAGAAAAGATTATGAAAATTAATATATATATGAACTAGTATACCAGATTGTTGGTATTCTTTTCATATTTTATTATTTATCGTAAAATTTGGTTTTCAATTCTGATACTTTATTTAATGAGCATACACAGTGCTGGCAATTTGTATTAACGTGAATTGTACAAAAAATAGTTGGTATTGCTAGTTAAAAAGTGCTATAATATTTTGCAAAATTTCTCAAATAGTTTTTCTTCAAGTTGACTTTGGAATTCCAGGTAAAATTCTTAATTTCAATATATCTCAAAATCGGTTACTTATTTTTTTTCTAACCTATTTCAATGGAAAGCATACCTTTTTTCCTATGAGCCATGTCAAAATCAGAGTGGGGCCTTGAACATTTTTGAAGAAAATAATAATTTATCATTATTTCATATAGAAAATAATTATTTAAAATTATTTTTTTTTACAAATTTTCAAGATCTAACACTGATTTTTACATGACTAATAGGAAAAAAGGTAAGCATTATCTATTGAGATAGGTCAGAAAAAACCGGTTTTAAAATATATTGAAATTCGATACTTTAGTGTAATACAATGCTATCTGACAGTAAAGGTTAATACTGTCCTATCTTCAGGAACACTTTATACTGTACTAACCTCAAGTAACAGTACCGTCTTATCTCAAATTTTGCAGTTTCGCCTAAGAGTCAATTGAAAATAATTTTTATTTTTAAGAATATAAAGATTTTTATATTCAGATATATATTTAGATTTTTTTTGAGATATATTGAAATTAAGAATTTTACCTGGAATTCCAAAGTCAACTTGAAGAAAAACTATTTGAGAATATGTCAATTAAAATATCATTTTTATTTGTTATATAGCAGATTTTTCTACCATAATATACTTAAATTAAACAGTTTAATAAATAAAACTAATAAATTGCATTTATAAAACAGCAAAGTTAACCTTTCACAGGTTATTTAAATAATAAACATATAATACTTTCACTCTTACATTTCATTTTTAATTATAATTTTAATAATTAATATACAATAATTTCCATTATTAAAGATTTTTTAATGCTTTGAAGTAAATGAAGACTTCCACGGAATAACGGTCTATGGCACATTTTGACATAAATGTAATTGTAATGAAAATATGTGCATGTATTATTGAATCCTAAATGACTAAAATAGTGTAATTAAATAAATGGAGAATATAATTTATTGGTTTTCATTAAATATTGTGGTTGCAATAACGATTTATAGCAACTCAAAGTTGAAAATTTAAGTGTGGAGTTTCGCAGGGTGCAGCTCTTTTATCAATACTATTTAATATTTTTATTTCGGACCTTGGTAGTAAATTAAAATTCTGTAAATATCATAAATATGCGGATGACTTTAAATTGTACATTTCGGGGCCATTATCAATGTTGTCAGAACTTATTAAAAACATGCAAACCGATATAAATTATATTGTTGAATGGTCAGAAAATAATGGAATTAAACTCAATCCTGATAAAACTCAGGTCATGGTAATTTTGGCTTCCAAAAATCCATCTTTACAACTTTTAAGAAGTGTTCCTGCCATTTTAGTACAGGGAACTCCCATTACATTTGCTGAAAGCGTTAAGGATATGGTAGAGCTGTGCAAAAAGCTCGAAAAGCCGAGCTTCAATTTTTGCGAGCCGAGCCGAGCCCGAGCTTAACTCGATGTATCGAGCACTCGAATTCAATCGAGTACTCGATTCCACTCGAGTACTCGAGTAAATTCGAGTACTCGAGTAAATTCGAGTACTCGATTGAATTCGAGCTTATAAATGATTTAAAAAATAATAATAAGTAAAAAATCTCGAATTCTCTCTAAATCTCTTAAGTTAGTTAGTAGGATAATTATTTTAACACCTAACGATTTTCTACGATCAGTAAATCCCTTAAATTCGAAATTTTCTACTTATTAATAATTTTTTTGTAATTTAAAAGCTCGAATAATTTCGAGTACTCGAGTGAATTCGAGTACTTGTTTCCAATCGAGTACTCGAAATTATTCGAGCTTTTTATGAAGCTCGACTCTGCTCGAGATCGAACTGATTAGACTCGGCTCGACTCGAAAAATAAAAAGCTCGAAAATACTCGATCGAGCTTTGAGCTTTTTGCACAGCTCTAGGATCTGGGGTTGATCATGGATAGAAATCTGTCTTGGAAGAATCACGTTTTTGACATCTCTCGTAGAACATTTATTGTACTACAACAATTGTATAGAAATAAGGACTCACTTCCTATCTCTACTCGTATATTATTGATTAAAGCTCTTATTCTTCCTATGTTTGACTATTGTTGCACGACTTATGATGATATTACTGATGATTTAAATGATAAATTGGAAAGATCCCTAAATGCATGCATTCGATTCATTTATAACTTACCAAAATATGAACATATTTCTGAATACAGAATTAAAGCTGGGTTTCTGAATGTCGCTGCTAGACGACAGTTCTTTATGGGTTATATGTTATATTCTGTATTACATAATAAAGCACCAGCGTATTTGCATGATTTTTTTGAATTTCGAGACATTAATGATGTTTACAATAGACTTAGAAATAGAAAGGATTTATTAAAAATACTTGCTCATAGAACTTGCAAAATGCAAGGATCGTTTATTGTAAGAGCTGCTCGGCTGTGGAATAAATTACACAATCAAATTAGAGATGCATCAAGACAGTGCACAGTGGGCCAGGAAGCATGAAAAAGCGGACAAAAGTCCACTTTAGAATTATAAATTTTAGATATAATAATCTAAATCTATAGTATTTTATGTAACTTTTTGTAGAATATTATAGTTATTTATCAAAAATTATAGCGGTGGTTGTATGTTGGTTAAAAAGTTTTATTAAAAACTTTAAAGTTATCTGCTGACTGAAATGTTTATTTATTTTTCTATAAATGATTATTTTTCTTACTTTTAAATTTTATTTTTTTTAAATGATATGTATTGTTATGAAAAATATTTATAATAAATTAAAAAATACTACATTTTTAAAAATATAGCACTTTTAACGTCGGGAAATGTTAATTTTTTGAAATGCACTTGCTATTATTTGTGTGTGAGTTCCCCTAACTTCCACGCGATATAAAGTAAACTAAACGTGAAATGTCTTCTAAATTAAATGTACTTTTAATTAAAGTTGCTCATTTTTGCCCATTTTAAAATTTGGTGGAGTTATATGGGTGAATTTTCTGAAAGTGACACTTTTAAATTTCAGTTTTTCAATTAATTTTTTTCTTCAATTATATGGTTTTTTCTATTAAAACTACTTAATTTTATACTCAAGAGTAAGATTTTTAGGTTGCGCAAAATTAATTCTTAAAAATATTAAACTTTTTTAATTTGAAAAATATTATTGTTGCTCCATTAAATTAATTTTATTTAATTGGCGAGCTTTTCTATCAAAAATTCACACTAATATCGCGTTCACGAAATCGAAAATAAAATTACACTGCTTAAAAATTAATAATTTGTATATTTTAATACCAAATATATTCAATTAGATGAAAATATAAATGTATTTAAAGTATTTGATTTAATGGTAATTTGGGTTAATTTTTTCAAAGCAATGCAGGTAAATACTAAAAACAAAAGAAAAACTAGCATATTTCAAGGAAAAGGCTTCGGAAATGAAAAGCTTCGGAAATGAAAAATAAATTTTCTTTCATATTTGTATACATTAGGGCGCAATTAAAATATTTTTTTTAGTAAAACATACAAATCTCAAACCCTCATTTTATATTACCATCAAAATATTCTGTTAAATTTACTTCTACATTCAAATATATTGAGTATGCCATTTTAAGTTTTGTAAATCTGGCCACGGATTCGTAATCAACGAACTCAAAACCCTCTAGACACCAAGATTTACAATTGTTTAAGAATTTTTTTGTAAATCTCATCCACCATATTGGGTCAGCCATTTTCAATTTCTTCAATATGGCCTCAAATTCGTAATCAGTGACCACAAAACCCACTAGACACCAAGTTTTATAATTGTTTAAGAGTTTTTTTCAAATTCTATCCGCCATATTGGGTCCGCCATTTTGAATTTTTTAAATATGACCTCGGATTCGTGATCAGCGACCTCAAAACCCCCTAGACATTAAGTTTTATAATTATGTAAGATTTTTTTCAAATCTTATCCGCCATATTGGGCCCGCCATTTTGAATTTCTTGAATTTGACCTCAGATTCGTAATCAGCGACGTCAAAAATCCCTAGCCACCAAGTTTCGTTTAAATTCTTTGAAATCTTGAATTATGTCCGCTTTTAAATGCTTCGTGGCCCACTGTGCAGTGGGCATTTAAGAAATTATTTTTGAAGTTTTTGTTTGAAGTTAGGAATAAAGATTGGGATATAACATATTGGTGAAATTTTCAAATAAATCTCAAAGTGTTATCACTTATTATTGCATTGTATTTTTTCCATAAAGACTACCTGCTGCAATATTT
Organism: Leptopilina drosophilae; assembly: GCA_032873175.1. NCBI lineage: Eukaryota > Metazoa > Arthropoda > Insecta > Hymenoptera > Figitidae > Leptopilina > Leptopilina drosophilae. Next base: position 13,954,110 of record CM065484.1, read on the forward strand.
CAGCTTATATCACGATTGTTCAAATTGATATTAATGCTGTGAGGTATTTTGTTAAGCACTACAATTATATATAATTGCTATTAGGTTCTACTATTCATTTACGTTTCTAATGTTTTATTTTACTTCTCTTTTTTTATATATACTCCTATGTATGCTATACAGAAATTATAAAATGTTACCTGTTAGTCTGTGGGCTTATTAGCCCTAGGAACGTATATTAATAATAAATAATAATAATAATAAAATAAAAATCGTAAGCATTTTAAAATGTGCCACAGATCGTTATTCCGTGGAGGTCTTCAAATATAGAAAATAATTATTAAATTTTTATTTTGCATATTTAACTATAACGCAAATTTAAAATTACTGAGTATTAGATAATTCCATTTCGTCACTTTAAGGATTCATAGAAGGAGTGATAAGTCCTTGGAATTGACAAATCTTCACCTAAACAAAGTAAATCTTTTGGTTTAGGTGCACTCAAAGATAATGGTGCTGAATACGCCGTTTTGGGTTGAATCCTGTATTAGTAAGAAAATGGTATTAAAACAATTAGAAATTTTAAACAAATCAAATTTTAAATTAAATAAAAATTCACCGTAAAGAATACTTTGGTGCAACTGTCGGTATTCCTCTTTTAGGTTGAGAAGGCTCTGTTGAAACTTTAAAAATTACAAAATCTTCGTTCCAATCGTATTTACATTAAAGAGAGTTTGTCGATTTAAAATTAGTTGACCATTCTTTTACTTTTTGCCATGCAACACTTTATCCGCTACTATCTTTCTACCACAAATTGTCATCCACCAGAGGTTTAAAATCTTATATTAAATTTTGTGTCATTCTTTCGATTTTATACTTCTTGCCTTCTTTTTTAGCATTCTCGATCAACTGGTACCATTGCTCAGGAATAAAATAAATAAAATAAAATCTAAAATCGTTGACGTTCTTTTTCTTACATTGATCATCAATGTAGTGAAGAAAACAGCTGGAAATTTCGTTTAAGCCTCGCTTTCCAGTTGTCTCCTCCCACACATAACAATAGGCCTCCTGATCAGCTTTATTACAAACTGTAAAATTGTACACCGATAATTTTCTTTTGTAATAAAAGAACTCCAACTTCTAATTTTGGAGTTGTAAGTACTTTTTGCAGTTCAAATCAAGATAAAGAAATTAATGAATATTTTTCTACAGAGGCCTTTTTGTCACTTTCTTTTAATTCACGAACGATTTGTTTATCCCTTAAATGATTATCAAAATCTTATTTTAAACTTTCTTTCTTGGTTGCATTAGGTGAATTACAGACGCTGGTTCTGTCGCATTGGTCCTTTTTGGGAATAGAAATTGAATTCGGAAACAAATACCTCTCGATAATAATTTTCAGACGCAATTTCTTCATCATTTTTAGGGATCCGTACACCTTCGGTTTACCGACGGAACCCTATTGGTGAGACTCTTCTGTCCGTAGCCAAATCGTGTCCCCCACCCCTAGCGGCTAAACTATTTGACCTAAAGAGCTCAAATTTGGTACAGACACGTATTTTTACATGTAGATTACAGGAAAAATATAGAGAATGTGATTGGAGGTGATGACAATAGCGTTGTCAAGGAAATAACACGAATTTTGGCCAAAAATGCACAAAAGTGACCATTCCCCCCTCCCCTTAACTTCTAAACTATTCAACATAGAGGGCTAAAATTTGGCATGCTGGTGTATTTTAACGTGAATATTACAGGAAAAATATAGAGAACTTGCTATGTAATAATAGCCATAGCGTTGTCAAGGAATAACTAAAAAATTTTTGAAAAAAAAATTTTTTTTGTAATTTTTACATTATTTGATCTAATTAACTGCAAATGGGTTCATTAGTATATTTTTACAGTCTAATCACAAAAATATATTTAAAAATCTAAAAAAAAAATTTTTTAAGTAAAATTTTTTTTTCTAATTTTTACATTATTTAATGTAATTAATTAAAAAATAGGTTTATTAGTATATTTTTACAGTCTGATCCAAAAAAAATATTAAAAAATCTAAAAAAAATTAAAAAATTTTTTTTTCTAATTTCCACATTATTTGATCTATTAACCAAAAATGGGTTTATTAGTATATTCTTACAATCTGATCACAACAAATATATTAAAAAATCTAAAAAAATTTAATTGTTTATTTTAATTCTACCATTTACCGATGAATGTTGCAAGTATTGTTTTACTATTTGTGTACGGAACCCGCCATTGCAGTGCGAGTTCAACTCGCACTTGTCCAATTTTTTTTATTTTCCATCCAGGCTTTATAAAGTCTATGCATATGCAATTTTTGAGATAGTATGATACAAACTGTTACTTGAAGTTAGTACAGTACAAACTGTTACCTGAAGAATGGAATACAAATAAAAATATTTAAATAATATTAAATGAGGTATTTCCTCCTAATATAAGATTATTTTTTTAGGTGACAGTTTCTTTAAAAAGTTGCATATAAAATATTGGAAATTTCATTTCTACCAAAAAATTCATGTAAATACATTCGACAACACTAAAATTTCTTTACTAATAATGACGATTTAATCTTGGCAGATGTTATAAAAAAGATTTTCAATATAGAAAAAAATTCATTTCGAAAATGGTAGAAAGTTTTACTAATTCTAAATTTCTAACATGACTTGAATCGACCCTTAAACTTCGTTAAATCTTCCGCATAAAATTATTAGTAAACAAAAAATATGCGTATTGACTGCAATAAATTCTGTGGAATATTAGCAGTTTCTTTGCCGATTTTACCGGTAATCTTTTCACGTAAGTTCCGAAGTCATCTGGCCAGATTTATATTTAGATATTTAAAAAAATCGTCATTTTCAATATTTTAAAAAAATTTGAATAAAATGCTGAGTGCTTTTTAGTGGTCCTAGGATTATTTTAAAGGTAATGTTATACAGTAGGCTGTTTCTATTTCAATTCATGCAGGGCGAATAGGTTGAAAATTCTAAATCAAGTTTAATGTGATTTTTATTTTTTTTAGGACAAATAAAGAGATAGGGTCAGTCGGGGTAAATCCGAACGCTAATTATTTCAGCTTAATTAAAATTTTAAAAAATAAGTTAGACATGAGAATTTTTACCTCAGATTCTCTTCAAGAGATTCTAAGTATTATCCCATTTTCCGTTTGTTAATTAGCAACAGCATAAACAAAGATAACGAGTATTGCAAAAATGATTGAAAATCAAAGATGACACTCCCCAGGCAGAAATCAACGACCGGCTTGGTACCGGGCCGGTACCAAGGGCGGACTTGCCGGTGCCGGCCCAGTCAACAATGATAACCCGGGAAATATCCGCCCCGGTGCCGGTAAACTACCGGCTTGATACCGGGCCGGTTCTTGTGTACAGTGTTTTCGTGCCGGCACACCACCGGCGACGTACCGTGCCAGTGAAATTTAGACACCGGCCCGGTACCGGCAATTCTGCCGGCCCGGAGCCGGTCCAGTCAACAATGATAACCAGGGAAATATCCGCCCCAGTGCCGGTAAACCACCGGCTAGATACCTGGCCGGTAGTAAAAAAAAATTATTTTGTTACTTTTCTGCCAGCTTTATGCTGGCACGGTGTCAGATTAGTATATTTTATTAACAACACATTTTTACATATATTAAACGTTAAACAATATTATTTATTAATTAATTTAATTGTAAACACTAAATTGAATGCTGAAACATATGAATTATTATTAATTGTTAACGAAAAATCTGAAGACATGAGGAATTGAACTCCGGACCCTCAGGCTGCAAAGTCGACGCCGCATCCGCTAACCTAAACCTGCTTATGAAAAGTGAATGGAAAGTTTATATATGAAGTGTGGCACCAGGACTAATTACAAAATGTTCTAAATTAATAGAAAAAACCTTTTCTGAAAGACAGTTTGAATAATGTAATGTCAAAGTTAATAATTATAATAACATTTGTTAATGTCATTATACGTTGGGACTAAGGCTAAAGAAAAAACGCTGGCATGGTACCGGCCCGGTTCCGGCATTATAGAAACAACTTGCAAAAACTTAGTATAATGAAATTAATATAATACCTTGTTAGATTATCAAAATTATATAACAATAAATCAAATAAAACCTGACAAAAATTATTTTAAACGAACAAAGTTATTATAGGGTGTCTAGTAATTCAGCAGTAACTAATTCCCGGATTTTTGAGTGATTTTCCCAGACAATTTAAAGCTGAATTAATAGAGTTTAATGAAATGTAATCTTTCCAACTATATATAAAAAGATTTCAAAAAACATTTGATTTCGAGAGATTTGATTTTCCTATTCTTCCGAATAGTGTAAAAAAATTTCAAAAAATTAAAAATTTAGACTTTTTAAGACACAAAAATATTATGCCGGCAAAACTCCGTCGCCGGTGTAAAAACGGTATCGAATGCCGAAATCGGACCGGTGCCGGGCCGGTTGTCTTTTATTAACCGGCCCGGTACCATAGTGCCGGTACCGGTTATTGTCCGACTTTACCACCGGGCCGGTGTCAAACCGGTCGTAGGCATCGGCACACCACCGACTTTTCTGCCTGGGTCTTTCAGTACTTTGTCTCGTATTTGAAGAAAAAGAAGCTAAAAATTCATTTTATTATTTATAATTGTTTGTTATGAATACTAGAACAGAAACTATTTTTGATTTTTGCCTTCTGTTAACTTTTATTAATAATATCAGACCGTTCGTATTTACCCCGGAAAATTGGAAAACCGGGGTAAATCCGAACGGCATTTTCAATAATTTTTTCTTATATCAGAGCCACACAAAATTGTTTTTATTTGATTACACTATTATTTTAACATTATAAAAGTACATAGAAAAAAGTTTTTCTTTCTATATGTATCCTCGTTAGTAATTAATAAGCAGAAACTTAATCTCCGTTCTCTCGAATGAATGTTCCACTTTTTTTGCCAAATGGTTTGTTGAAAAAAGTTTTTCAGGATCTTAATAAAATTTATTATTCTGAGATTTTTGGGGTCACTGATTACCAATTTGAAGTCAGTTTTTCAAAATTCAAAATGGCGGATCCAATATGGCAGACGAAAATTAAAAAATTCATTGGATTCGCTCCAGGGAGTAAGAGTAAGGAGACCGAACTCTGTGTGGAAAGCGCTTCAGAAATGGTAAAGAAAAATGCACAAAAAGTGTCAGGCTCACTGCGTTCTAGTCAACTACCAACTAACTCGGTCATGCGCATTAGGCGTGTTCTGTCTCTGTTTCTCGTAACAATTGTACGAGTGAGATACGATGTTTACATTTAGATATTTAGCCGGTCGGTCTCTCTTAGCGAGATACACGTGTTTGATGCTTCGTTGTTATAAAATATTTTTATATTTTGTTAAAAAAAGATGTCGTGTTGTAACCCCATTGTCTAGAAGGTAATGTTATTTCATCAAGTTTTGATTGCATGTAAGAAAACAAAAATTCTCCGTCTTTCACCACTGCTGTCTCACTTTCAACTGGAAAATATGAAATAATATATGACACTTTAATTAAAAAATAATAATTAAGTAGAGAGAATATTTTTTTCATCTGATTATAATAATAACTTTCTTATTATTTTCATAATTATTTCAATTTATTGACACACTTAATATTCTAATGACAAACATTACGTACTTACACATGATTTTGAATATCCAAATAATATCACAATTACAAATAAATAAAGATGCGTTTAAAATAAACACTATTTAAACTACGTGATATTTATTTTTACATAACCACACTTTTCATCTGTCACCACGGTCAACCTCAACACTGAACTTTAGTTCAATGCGCATGACCGAGTTAGTTGGTAGTTGACTAGAACGCAGTGAGCCTGGCACTTTTTGTGCATTTTTCTCTTCTATACGTAGAAGCACAGTTCGGTCTCCTTACTCTAATGGCACGGTCACACCTCGGCTGCCTGCCTGCGCAGGCAGCCGCCTCGAGAGTAAGAGAGAGGAGACGAATAATTTAAATTGTTTGTCTCTCTTACTCTTATGTATTGCCATGACGACCTGCAGGCAGGCAGGCAGCCGAGCTGTGACCGTACCATTACTCCCTGATTCGCTCGAAAATTGTTACTCGGGGGTTTTCAGGGTTGCTGATTACGAATTTGAAGTCAGTTTGAATTTAACCCTCCGTCACACACCTAGGGAGGGATTCCCTCTATGGCTTCAGTATTTTTTAAATAACTTTTGTTTTCCTAATTGCAAAATAAAATCAGCTTCTATACCTTTCGACAATTTATTCCTCAACACATTTCTATAAAAACATTTAGTTTAAACATAATTATTATTTAATTATGAAGCTTCAAAGCCAGAAAAAACACGAAAAAGTGAGGTTATGTTAAATAAAAAAATCAAGTTTTTAAAACTTTTTTTGTTCCACTGTTGGTTAATAACAAAATTATATTATAAATATAATTAAAATAAATTATTTAATGATTTTTTTGCTTATTTGTTAATGTTACATTATTTTTACATGTAAAGTGTAATTCGTTTGAAGATGTGCATTCGTGTAATTAATTTTTATTTTTGAGGCCGAAAGTTAATTTTATTAATTTTATAATTTAGAATAATTTACTACATATTTGTAAGTTTGTTTTAAAATTAAATTTTTGTTGATTTCTTTGTTTATGTTATAATGTCGCTTATTTTACAATGTGGTGAGGGATTCCCTCTAAACGTGTGTAAAGTCGTAATTTTTTCCAAGGTGTGTGACGGAGAGTTAAAAAATTTGACTTTTATTATTGTATTTACATTCAATCACTCCAAAATACTTTCTGTACCAAGTTTTGCAAAAATCCGTTATGATTTGATAAAGTTATTAAAGGTTTTAATTGTGTAATGCATTTTGATTTTTAACCTGTTTGATTTTTGTATTTATATATGATGCATTATTAGGTAATAGGTTTATTATCGTATTTTTTTGAGTTTTTATATAAGTTTAACAATTGCAATACTTTAAATTTATTTTCCCTAAGATTTTTCTGAAATACAGTGGCGTTCGTATTTACCCCGGTATTTTAGGAAAGTTGCAAAGTATCGGGGTAAATACGAACGCTAAGTTTCCTGCGATTGTAATTTATCAAAAAATTTTGCTACCCCATAAAATTGTTCTATGGAAGTAAAGCAACAACTTCATGCACCAGAATACCGGAAGTATTGTCTTTTAAAAGAAAAAACTTATGTTATTGTTGAAACTTACTAAAACCGTTCGGATTTACCCCGGCTGACCCTACGTATTTTTTGGTTTAGCGAAAAAAATTTTTTTTGCAGAGTTATAAGTATTTGAAAATTTTAAGCCACATAGTGATTTTAGAGCTAAACACCTGAAAAATTATTTTTAAATCTTTCTAGTTTTTACAAAAATTAATATTTTTTAATTCTGTTACTTGATTTTAGTAGTGTTCTTGATACTCTTTCTTTACAAACTTGAAAATTTGAAAAATTTTGAAAATTAAAAAAATGGCGGCCATTTTTTAAAAAATCAAAAAAGTCAATTTTCTCAGAAACATCATTTTCTATTTTTCTGCAAATTTTTTTGTGGATTCTAGATGAGAAAAGGAACTTTTTCCAAAAGGTCTCATGTTCGCTAAAACTTGCTGGAAGTCGCTATAATTTTTTTCAGAAAATAAAAAAACTCATTATTTTGAATAATGTGTCGATATATATATTTTTCATGTATACAAGGGTGTTTATCTTTTTTAATAGTGCTTTTGACTCTTTTTCTTTTCAAAATTGCAAATTTCAAAAATTTACAAAATGGCGGCCGTTTTTAAAAATACATAAGATCTCAATTTTCTCCAAAGCATTATTTTTTATTTTTCTGGAAATTTTGTTGTGGTTTCTAGATAAGAAAAAATAACCCTTTCAAAAAAGGTGACTTTTTCTTAGTAAAGTTGATAAATTTCAAAAATTAAATAAATGCCAGCCACTTTAAAATTTTTTTTAAAATAACTATAGTTATTGGGAAAGGCTTTCTGAAGTGTACCGACGATTTTTAAGCTTGTTCTTAATGAGATATTTAAATATTCTTTATAGCATTTTATTCTAGATAGAATTTGAAAGTATTACAAAAAAAATTTTTAGGGCCCGCATTTTATTTACAAATTACAGCTATTTTTGTTACGCGCTGTAACAAAAACGTGGCTCGTGCAGTTTCGCGGGCGGTCGCATTGACGCAAGATATGCGTTGAATTGCTTTTAATTTGTTAGTTGGGGGTCATTTATAAAGCATTTAATACATAATTTCGAAAATTAAAATTAATTGCAAAATGGCGGATCCAATATGGCAAATAATATAGCGCTTAACAAAAATATAGCTTTATTTTGTAAATAAAATACGGGCCCTAAAAATTTTTTTATTGATAACAGTTCCACATTTTACGTAGAATAAAGTGATGTAAAGGAAATTTAATTATCTCATTAAGAACATGCTTAAATTTTCATTTGTTTATAAATTTTTTTTATTATTTAAACAAATTATATGATAATTTAAAACTGGAATTGGAGTTTTAGAAAGAAATAATTTTTAAATAAGTGGTTAAAATTATATCGAATTCTGTCGATTAGTTTTCGAGTAATTCATTTTTGTAGAAAAATGTGTTAAAAAATTAAATTGTTAATAAATTTTTTGAAACCAATTTTTTTCCATAAAATATTTTCAGTTGTTGTTTTTATCATTATTTACTTTGAAAATATAATGTTTGAATGAAATTAAAATACCTTTCGAAAATCATGAGTACTTTTCAGAATGCCTTACCCTATTTTAAAAAAATTAAAAATTTTTAAAGTGGCTGGCATTTAGTTAATTTTTGAAATTTATCAACTTTACTAAGAAAAAGTCACCTTTTTTGAAAGGGTTATTTTTTCTTATCTAGAAACCACAACAAAATTTCCAGAAAAGTAAAAAATAATGTTTTGGAGAAAATTGAGATCTTATGTATTTTTAAAAACGGCTGCCATTTTGTAAATTTTTGAAATTTGCAAGTTTGAAAAGAAAAAGAGTCAAAAACACTATTAAAAAAATTGAACACATTCAAAATAATGAGTTTTTTTATTTTCTGAAAAAAATTATAGCGACTTCCAGCAAGTTTTAGCGAACATGAGACCTTTTGGAAAAAGTTCCTTTTTTCAGCTAGAATCCACAAAAAAATTTGCAGAAAATTAAAAAATGATGTTTTTGAGAAAATTAACTTTTTTGATTTTTTAAAAAATGGCCGCCATTTTGTTAATTTTCAAAATTTTTCAAATTTTCAAGTTTGTAAAGAATGTGTATCAAAAACACTACTAAAATCAAGTAACAGAATTAAAAAATATTAATTTTTGTAAAAACTAGAAAGATTTAAAAATAATTTTTCAGCTGTTTAGCTCTAAAATCACCATGTGCCTTAAAATTTTCAAACACTTATAACTGTAAAAAAATTTTTTTTCGCTAAACCAAAAAATAAATATCTCTTTATTTGTCCTAAAAAACAAGATAAATCACATTAAACTTGATTTAGAATTTTCAACCTATTCGCCCTGCATGAATTAAAATAGAAACAGCTAGTATTAGAATTGCTTATAGACATTAACGTATAATTTTTTTCTTAGAAAATGCACGATGAAGATCGCTAACCAGACCACCGAAACGTTGCGTCGTCAATTTTATAAGAAAGTAGAAGTGTTTTTTTAACCCTTTATACGTCTTCCAAAAATCTAAAGAATTAATTTATTAAATAACACAGGCCGACAAGATTTACTTTCCAAGGATCAGACAATACTTTTCCGAAGGATTTCGACGTGCTGAATCCGAATCCGACCTCAAAAAAGGCCCATCACGTCAGGTTTTTGAGATATTTTAACCTAAAAGTGCAAAAAACCTGTTTTTAGTTATATTTGATGTCATGTAACACCAAGAGATAATTTTTTTCTCTAAAAGGTCAATATTGAGCCTGAAAGTGCTACTCTTCCCCTTTAATATCCATTTTGAAAATTAAAAAAATCTTCATTTGTCTCTGAGTAATCGTTCATTCAAGTTTCTATGTTTCGCGAATCCTTCGAAAACTGAGTAGAAACAAAGAAACTTTGATAATAAAGCATAATTTAACTACAACCATCTAAATTTTAAATAGTTTTGAAGATTTTCAATATAACTGAATGCGAATTCGATATTAGATTGCAATAATTAAAAATGAAATATTTTAGGGGAATACAATCAATTTTAAATAAATCGTCTGCCATATTGTATACGCCATTTTTAATTTTGTGAATCTGATATTCAATTCCTATTCAGTTATATCAAAAATCCTTACAACTATTTAAAATTTAGATGTTTTTAGTTAAATTCTGCTTTATTATAAAAATTTCTTTGTTTCTACTCAGTTTTCGAAGAATTTGCCAAACTCAGAAAATACATTGAACGATTACTCAGAAAAATGAAGATTTTTGAAAATTTCAAAATGGATATTAAAGGTGAAGAGTAGTACTTTTAGTAGCAAAATTGACCTTTAAGAGAAAAAAATTATCTCGTGATGTTACATGACATCAAATATAACTAAAAACAATGAAGATGAAAGAATTTATCAATTATCCGAATCAATCAAATCTCTCGAAAATAAATTTCTTGAGTAAGCACTAGATTTCGTTATGAAAATACAATATATTTTTCATATGTATCGACAGCGCAGCTGTCCTAAATACAGAAACCTGCTTTTTCTGAAAATCATTTTTTCGAAATTAATTAATAATTTCAAAATTATCAAAGAACTCAGAAAAAATTGGTTAGCATGGTGGGATACGAGCCCACGACCTTTCTATTGCCGGTAGACTGCTCTGACCACTGAGCTACATGCACCCCAAGATTCTCCGAGTTCCTTAATATATACTATACCTCCCTGCATTATTTCATGATAATGTAGGGAGTTTCTTGAAGATGGTAAAGCCTTATTTTCAATTCATAGGCAAATATAATTGAAGAAAGTGAATTTATCATTCGGTAGTATTAATAATGAAGATGAAAGAATTTATCAATTATCCGAATCAATCAAATCTCTCGAAAATAAATTTCTTGAGTAAGCACTAGATTTCGTTATGAAAATACAATATATTTTTCATATGTATCGACAGCGCAGCTGTCCTAAATACAGAAACCTGCTTTTTCTGAAAATCATTTTTTCGAAATTAATTAATAATTTCAAAATTATCAAAGAACTCAGAAAAAATTGGTTAGCATGGTGGGATACGAGCCCACGACCTTTCTATTGCCGGTAGACTGCTCTGACCACTGAGCTACATGCACCCCAAGATTCTCCGAGTTCCTTAATATATACTATACCTCCCTGCATTATTTTGATAATTTTGAAATTATTAATTAATTTCGAAAAAATGATTTTCAGAAAAAGCAGGTTTCTGTATTTAGGACAGCTGCGCTGTCGATACATATGAAAAATATATTGTATTTTCATAACGAAATCTAGTGCTTACTCAAGAAATTTATTTTCGAGAGATTTGATTGATTCGGATAATTGATAAATTCTTTCATCTTCATTATTAATACTACCGAATGATAAATTCACTTTCTTCAATTATATTTGCCTATGAATTGAAAATAAGGCTTTACCATCTTCAAGAAACTCCCTACATTATCATGAAATAATGCAGGGAGGTATAGTATATATTAAGGAACTCGGAGAATCTTGGGGTGCATGTAGCTCAGTGGTCAGAGCAGTCTACCGGCAATAGAAAGGTCGTGGGCTCGTATCCCACCATGCTAACCAATTTTTTCTGAGTTCTTTGATAATTTTGAAATTATTAATTAATTTCGAAAAAATGATTTTCAGAAAAAGCAGGTTTCTGTATTTAGGACAGCTGCGCTGTCGATACATATGAAAAATATATTGTATTTTCATAACGAAATCTAGTGCTTACTCAAGAAATTTATTTTCGAGAGATTTGATTGATTCGGATAATTGATAAATTCTTTCATCTTCATTATTAATACTACCGAATGATAAATTCACTTTCTTCAATTATATTTGCCTATGAATTGAAAATAAGGCTTTACCATCTTCAAGAAACTCCCTACATTATCATGAAATAATGCAGGGAGGTATAGTATATATTAAGGAACTCGGAGAATCTTGGGGTGCATGTAGCTCAGTGGTCAGAGCAGTCTACCGGCAATAGAAAGGTCGTGGGCTCGTATCCCACCATGCTAACCAATTTTTTCTGAGTTCTTTGATAATTTTGAAATTATTAATTAATTTCGAAAAAATGATTTTCAGAAAAAGCAGGTTTCTGTATTTAGGACAGCTGCGCTGTCGATACATATGAAAAATATATTGTATTTTCATAACGAAATCTAGTGCTTACTCAAGAAATTTATTTTCGAGAGATTTGATTGATTCGGATAATTGATAAATTCTTTCATCTTCATTATTAATACTACCGAATGATAAATTCACTTTCTTCAATTATATTTGCCTATGAATTGAAAATAAGGCTTTACCATCTTCAAGAAACTCCCTACATTATCATGAAATAATGCAGGGAGGTATAGTATATATTAAGGAACTCGGAGAATCTTGGGGTGCATGTAGCTCAGTGGTCAGAGCAGTCTACCGGCAATAGAAAGGTCGTGGGCTCGTATCCCACCATGCTAACCAATTTTTTCTGAGTTCTTTGATAATTTTGAAATTATTAATTAATTTCGAAAAAATGATTTTCAGAAAAAGCAGGTTTCTGTATTTAGGACAGCTGCGCTGTCGATACATATGAAAAATATATTGTATTTTCATAACGAAATCTAGTGCTTACTCAAGAAATTTATTTTCGAGAGATTTGATTGATTCGGATAATTGATAAATTCTTTCATCTTCATTATTAATACTACCGAATGATAAATTCACTTTCTTCAATAACTAAAAACAGTTTTTTTTGCACTTTTAGGTTAAAATATCTCGAAAACCTGACGTGATGGGTCCTTTTTGAGGTCGGATTCGGATTCAGCACGTCGAAATCCTTCGAAAAAGTATTGTCTGATTCTTGGAAAGTAAACTGAATCAAATTTTGTTGGCCTGTGTAATTGTAGAAGAATTTACTAAATATTCAACTAATACACTGTGTGACAGAATAAAAATAGTCACCTGCACTTTAATAGAGACCTAGTATAAGTTATAGGTAGGGGAGAGGGCCCTAAGGTGGTCACCTATCTTTTGAACGACTGTAGATTTTAAATGGAATTATCTATAAACGTCAATAATACGGCGTTTGAAGCTTTGTCTTATCACCTAACTTCCTATCAAAAGGTTTTTTTCATTTCATTAATAAAAAAAAAGTTATGTCACTTTAAAAAAAGTTGAAAATTCGACTTTTAAAAAAGTGGCCCCAAGGTGGCCACCATACGAAATTTCACTAAAAAAGTTATAAAAAAATGTAAAAAACGTATTATTAAGTTGTTTATTTAATATTAATTATTTTTTATGATCACAGAAACATATTACATATTTTTTTTGCACTTTGTCCTTTCGTCAAAAAAGATACTTTTTGTGAATGTATTAGACAGGTAAAATTTTGAAAATAATTCTATTTCATTATTATTCATCATAAAACTTAAAAATTGATAAAATTCACATTCTCAGTGATAAATGTTGATAAATATAGCGTATAAACACATTTTCATAAAAAATCAAAAGTGACCACCTTGTGGCCAAAAAAGTGTCCACCTTAGGGCCAAGACACAATTTTTTAAACGTTAATGAAAAAATTTTTTAAAGCACAGTATTAATTAAATTCATTTGGAATATTGTTGTACGATATATAAAGATAATTATAACGATTTTTACTAATTTAAAATGGTTAATTTCGATGATTTTAACACCCTAAGAAAAAAATTTCTCGATCATTAAAAAACAGAAATTTTACAACGTTCACGTTACAAAGAGACTCATACGACTATTTACCTCAAAACTTTACAAAAATCTTTGTCTTCTCAAATAATAACAATGACAGAAAACATTTGAAGATACTAACTAATATACAAAAATTTTCTTAGAGTGACCACCTTAGGGCCCTGGCCACCTTGGGGCCCTCTCCCCTATAGTAAAACTATGAACAATGATGTGTGAGAAATTTCCCAAACACCCACAAAATTTAATTTTAGGGGCAAAAACCGTTTTTTGTGTATTCATGTAAAGAATTACTCGTAACTTCCGTCATTTTCAACCGATTTTCAATATTGTTATTTTATTTGAAAGTGGAAAAGCGCACCTTTTTAACCGTATATTGCTCGATTACTCAAAATAAAAATTGACAAAAACACAGTTAAAAATATTTGCTATTTATCGATTTTGATTCCATTTTTCATTTTTAACGAGGTTTTTAGAATAGTATTAAAATTTACAGATTTTTTTCATAATGATTTCTTAAAAGTATACTTAATTCTACGTATAATGAGTACTTTAAAAAAAAAATTTAATACAAATTGAGGGAAATACGTTAATTTTAAGATTCAAAAATTTCTTCCCCAAAGTCACAAATATTTCAATTTTGCCGTGGAATTTACATCAGGGCACTTTAACTTTTGTGTTTACTTAATTTAATTGTTTAACTACAACGGAATGTATGTCAAACTTGTTTTTGATAGATTTAAATAAGGACACTGAACAATTTTATAAATTTTGATAATATAAAATAGATTTTAATCCTAAATAATGTTTGGAAAACATTGACACACTTAAACAATATAAATCTAGAAAAGTTAAAATTTAACCGGACTTCTCCTCGAAATATGGACTCTGCCTTTATTTAAATATATCAAAAACAAGTTTGACCTACATGCCGTTTCAGTTAATCAATTAAACTTAGTTAACACAAAATTTAAATTTCCCTGATGTAAATTCCACGGCAAAATTGAAATATTTTTGTGACTTTGGGGAAGAAATTTTTAAATCTTAAAATTTACTTATCTCCCTCAATTTGTATTAAACTTTTTACCATGCGACGGATGGAGGGTTAATAAATTTTATATAAAAGTATATTCTAAGAAATACATAATTATTCACTATATACTAAACATTTATTTATTAATTCATTTTATTAATTCAACAATTTTTTGTAGTGCTACTAATACATTCTCGTAAAAATACATAAGCAAAATCTTACGTAAGATAGAGGGGGGTGGTTCAAAAACTTACGGAGCCTTAGAGACGTGGGTGAGTTGGTAAAAATTCAAGAAATATGACTTACGTAATTTATAGACGGTTCCTGAAGAAGACGATTAATTCATTTTTGGTGGTTTTTTCTTGCTTTTGGGACTCAAGAAACCCTGGTTAAAGAACCGGACAGATTTCGGACTAATCCGAAATTTGTCCGAAACAATGCGGTTTATGGTCAGGTTTTTATCATCCGCAATTAATCTGGAAAAATCCGAATTCTATACGGTTTGTGAACAACTAGTGAAATCGGAGTTGGTCCGATGAAGTCCGAAATTAATCAGTTAATTTTAACTAGTGAATCCGGAATTAGTCCGAAACAGTCAAAAGTTAGTCCGGACAATTTAGTGAATGTTGATAAAAAAAAATTATACAAGTTTTACATATTAATTATTATTACTTTATGCTACATTCATCATATTTTTCGATTTACCTATCGCAATTTTATTTACATTAACTTAAAATTTCTAACTCTTGGGGATTCGAACCTACACCTATCTAACATTATAACGCACCGAAATCGAATACACTAACCACTATACCACGCTCGCATGGAAGTTCAAATTCATAATAGAATTTATGAAGTGCCAGAAAAAGAAATGACAAGAAACTAACACATCAGTGTTAATTTTAATATTGAAACAAGATAACTAATAATACCTACTAGTAAATTTATAAAAACAAACTGACTGCAGAATTAAATATTTTATTAACCGTAAGTAAATACCCTGAATAAAAAGTGGGACCGATTTCAGACTAATCCGGAATTTGTCCGCATCAGTACGGTTTATTGTGGAGTTATCTGAATTCCTATTCTTTACATATTGATTTTGGATTATTTCGTATTTGTTTCGGATTATACATTTTAGTTGGATTAAATCCGGATTGTTGCAGACAATTTTCGGATTCTTATCATACAGTTTTCGGATTGTTTCGTACTTCTTTCTGAAAAGGATTTTGCCACACTTAGTTTCAAATTGTTGCGGACTAATACCGGATTTCTTGCTTACAGAGTTCGGATTGCTCCGGACATTTTGCGGATTAAGTTTTTTTAACTAGATTAAACTCGGATTGTTGCGGACTGATTCCGTATTCTTTACATATTGATATCGGATAATTCCGTACTTATTTTAGAAGAATTCTTCACCGGTAATAAATTCGGATTCTTGCGGACTAATTACGGACTGAATTTGTAGACATTCAGGATTACTCCGGAGTGTTTTTGGACTAATCCGTACTAATCTGTCTGTATTTAATCCGGAATTAGTCCGAAATTTTTACCAGGGAACATAGTAATGAAAACTGTATTCTACTTTTCGTGAAAATTGTAATTTGAACCCCCTTCAAAGGTTTTTTAGGTAGTTCTAGAGGATAGAGGGAGGAATGCATTTGTTTTTAGTAGACTTTTTCGATTTCAGCAACTCAAAAAACATAGGAATAGAAACCATACACGACTTTTTTTGATGACTGAAATGACTTTTGAAGTCGCTGATTAGAATTACCACTAGAATGTGGATATGGACCAATGTCGAAGGTGACGCTATTGTCCCTTAAACTAATATTTTCGTCTTTAGAGATGATCTGTAAAATTATTAGTTTCAATAATGAGTCTTCGAAACTCGTACCAATATATGGTGGAAATCACATCAAAAATCCCCCCAAAAACATTCTTTGGTTCAATTCTGTCCAAATTTTTTTTATGATATGCCCTATAGGTTAGTACTTTGTCAGATAAATATTTTTAAATTTTATAAAAATTTGTCTGAGGGGGAGAGGGTTAAAGTTTTGAACATTTGCGTGACACGCTTAACTTTGATAATTTAATATACTTTAACGGAAAAATTTTTAAAAAGTAGGACATGGTTTTTCTAGGTTTTTTCATAAGCTTTCGAATGGCGTAGTTTATTTCCCAAAAAAAATTTTTGACACAAATTTTGAAAAAATAAACATGTTTTTTCAATTTTCTCATCTTTGGATAATTTTTTTATTTTTTTTATTTTTAAATGAAAGCTGAAATTTTTCCGATGAAAAACTTACTTTCCAAAAAACCGTTTTTTTGTTTTCGAGAAATGAAATTTTGAATTTTGCGTATCACGTCGTCGCGCCGCCAAGACGCAATGTGCTGCGCAGCCATTTGCGGTGTGTCGTTACGTGTGCATATTTTTAATGCTTATACTGGATTATAAGCAAATCGAGTATTGCATTTAAAAACTATTATAGAAATTCATTTATTACTAAGACTATTATGTTCTTGACTATTTAAAATATATTCATTGTTTTACATATTGAAAGATTTAAGGTTTAGTTTCATTTACTTTTTTTTTTATTTAGATAGTAAGTGTTTTCTTATTTTAGTGACTTTTTCTGATCGTTTGTTCTGTTGATAGTTTTAAGTTGTGATTTGATTTATTTTTCTCTTTTATTTTAGAAGGTAAATGTACTATTATTTTAGCACCTGTTTCCTATCGTTTGTTTTATTTATAGTTTTAAGGTTTGGTTTCACTTCTTTTAACCATTTGATTCGAAACGAAAGGAAATAATGGATTGAGAAGAGAAAGTGTTTAGATATAATTTTATAAATCCGTTTAAAAAAGAGAATCACCTTAGAAGAACAAGTTTGTTTTCTGTTTCTCAGAGTTTAAAAGATAAGTATCCTGAATTACCGGAAGGTTAAAAAATTTGCAAAACTTGTGAATTTGAATTCTCAAAGCTGTCAAAAAATGGTGACATTCAATTTACAAATGAAAAAATTTCTTCTCAATCAATTCAACCTTCACTACTCAACCTTTCGTTTCGAATTAAATGGTTAAAGGAAGTAAAACGAAACCTTAAAACTATAAACAAAACAAACGATAAGAAAAAGTCGCTATAATAATAGTACACTTACCTTTTAAAATAAAAGAGAGAAATAAATCAAATCACAACTTAAAACTATCAACAGACACTATCCAAATCAAAAGAAAAAAGTAAATGAAACTAAACCTTGAATTTTTCAATATAAAAAACAATGAATATATTTTAAATAGTCAAGAACATAAAAGTCTTAGTAATAAATGAATTTCTATAATAGTTTTTAAATGCAATACTCGATTTGCTTAAGGGGGGGGTAGGGTCTAACGGCTGAAAAAAAGCATCTTTTTTGTGAATTTTTATTAAAGAAATGGTAAAAGTTTATATGCTAAATTTTTTTGCATGTTATTAGTTAGTATTTGAAGAAGATTTTGTAAAATTTTTGTTTAAAAATATTAAGAATTATGCCGCTGACAGAGCATTTTCCAAAACGCTTTCTGAAAAACATGATTTGCGGTGAACATCGTAATTAATTAACACATTAACGAAATTCAAAAACTGAAGTGAATTTGCTTAGAAGAATAATTTTGCCCGACCCCAACGTTTTCCTTTTTGAAAATTTTTGAATTTTGAATTTTTTGCGACTAAATGAAGCAAAAAACGCTATTTTCACTCAAAAAATCCGCCATTTTGTTGCTATATCTTGGAAAAAAATAAATAAATAAACAAAAGAAAAACGTTGGGGTCGGGTATTTTATGTGTTAAAAAAGTATGCCAAGTTTTGTGAAGATTGGTGCAGTAGTTTTTGAGTTATGATGTTCACCGACTTTGAAAATGGTCGTTTTGAGAAAAACGCGTTTAAAAGTATTCGCTGGACAAAATATTCACCTGCTCAAACCATGTTAATATTGTAATATCTACTAGAGTTTTGCATCAATTTAATTTTTATTTTATGTCCTTAATAGCTTCCGAAAAATGTAAAAACAAAATTTTTTTTATCACTTTTTATTGTTTATTTATAACTTTTGTCAATTCAGGTACGGAGACAATCAAGGGGTAAAAGCTCCATAACTTTGGCAATTTTGCTCCAAATGACTTAAAAATTTCAAGGGACATTTATGAGATGTTCTACTATAAGAGTAATAAAAGAAAAAAAAACGATTTTTTGAAAGTTGTTTGACCCTACCCCCCCCTTAAAATCCAGTATAAGCATTAAAAATATGCACATCTAACGACACACCGCGAATGGCTGCGCAGCACATTGCGTCTTGGCGGCGCGACGACGTGATACGCAAAATTCAAAATTTCATTTCTCGAAAACAAAAAAACGGTTTTCTGGAAAGTAAGTTTTTCATCGGAAAAATTTCAGCTTTCATTTAAAAATAAAAAAAAAGTATCCAAAGATGAGAAAATTGAAAAAACATGTTTATTTTTTCAAAATTCGTGTCAAAAAATTTTTTTTTGAAATTAAACTACGCCATTCGAAAACTTATGAAAAAACCTAGAAAAACCATGTCCTACTTTTTATTAAAATTTTTCTGTTTAAGTATATTAAATTATCAAAGTTAAGCGTGTCACGCAAATGTTCAAAACTTTAACCCTCTCCCCCTCAGACAAATTTTTATAAAATTTAAAAATATTTATCTGACAAAGTACTAACCTATAGGGCATATCATAAAAAAGTTTGGAAAGAATTGAACCAAAAATGTTTTTGGGTGGATTTTTAATGTGATTTCCACCATATTCATAACTGATCCATACTTTACCGTACGCATTTGGTCGATGTGTTATATTTCCTATGTTCTTATTTTGTTTGTGTATCAATCATTTTGCCTCTCAATATGCTAATTTCATCAAGTGCTATTGAACATTCAATTTCGCCATCATTTTTAAAATTGGTCACTTTTATTCTAAATATTTTAATATTCCATCAGAAATTCCAGGTTTAAATTTAATCTGTTCTATTTTTCATGTTAGCGTTCTGTGAGATAGAAAAGGAAATCCTTGCCTTAACAACTTCTCGTAATCTGCAGTCTTACAAGCAAGTTTTAAACATAAAGCTTTTTTAACTGCAGTATTTGACCACTTGGTAGTTCTTGATTTCTCTTCAGCTCTTTGTTGTTTAATGACATGATTTATTTGATCTTCTGCGAATAAAGATAACAATATTGCTGATGTTAAGAACACTGAGAAAAGTATCTGTAGGAAGTGTTTTTTTGGTAAAAGGGACTTTATACTCATAAACTCAAAATGCTATTTATTATAAATCAGAACTTATTACAACAATTCACATCTCACTTGGAGCACGGTCGAATGACTACTGGTTTGAGAATGTCTCTTGGAATGATAGGTGGGGAACCGCCCCCTTTTTATTTACGTCACAATCATCAAAGTTGATTCCCATTAAAATTCAAAATTTAAAACTCGACTAACAATTATAACATTCTCCCACCTTTTGAGTTGTCAAACTTAAAACACACTTCTGTCCTAAGAGAACTCTAAAAAATTCACTCTTTTTATCTCCTCTCTTTTTTTTGACAATTTCAAAGTCCAAAACAAAATCACACATATATGTACTATTTTTTTTAAACTTGAAACGGTCAGAAACTTTTATCATACGTCCGCTCCTGGTACGTTTTTCAACATTCGAATTTTCATTCTCTACATTATTTTTCTTTGGTTTCACATTTTTTAAGTCGTCACATGCAATCGGTAATTTACCCCACGGTCGTTCGACGCTTGACGGATTCTCCCAGACAACTGACCGAGATTTTCCGCTCTGAATAGTTGACGCATGTCATCCTTGACTCTCTGCCCACACTCGAATCTTCTTCTTAAGTCTATCCTGTCAATTTGATCCAGGTCTATCACTCCCGTCTCGGTAACCTCCTGCAGGAACATAGCCGGTGTCAAGCAAGATATTTCTGAAGCATCGTCAGATAGGTAAGTAATGGGTCGACCATTGATTACTGGTTCACAGTCGCACAGGGTGGTATTCATTTCTTCATATGTGAGGGAGGCTTTTCTTAAAACTCTTTTCAAGAGGTCTTTAAAAATTCTGATGAGCCTCTCCCACCATTCTCCCCACCAGGCTGCGGAGGGAGGATTGAATCGCCACTCGATTTCGCGAATCACACTGAATTTTTCGATCTCTTGTCAATTCACCTTTTTTAGAAGATTATTTGTGCCGATCCATGCTTTTTGTCCTCCAACTAAATAGACAGGTCCCGCATAGTCCCGTGAGAACCCAAAATCTTTCTCTCAAATTCGTTAATGTCCCCTGACTACGTTTGTAGTCGAATTAATCCACTTTCATCAACACAGGGATTGAGACGGCAGATCAGCTGGCTTGATTTTTCCAGGGACGTGTTTCTACTTCTCGGGACCACTCAACTGTCGAATCTCCTGCACTCTGTTCGACACGAACACTTCCCAACGACAGTTTCTTTGTATCCACGAAAGCACCGTGGTAGAGTCACTCCAAAACTGTACATTCACTTGTTTGAGTTCTAGAGCTTTTGTCACTGAATCTATAAGACGCGCACCCATACACGCTGCCAAAAATTTCCAAACGCGGTATTGTTAGACTCGGAAGTGATCTGTTTTTTGTTGTGATGCCCTTCATAGGTGCAACTCTCGATTTTGCTTGTACTAACATAACTTTTACTTTGTCCTTAAATTGAGTACGTGCAAAAATTGCTGCAAAGTGGCGTATGCCACTTTGCTTGCATCAACAAAAACGTGAAAGGTCACCGATCTCATATCACCCCCACACATATTACGTGGTATCTTCACTTCCGACAATAGATGCAACTGTTTGTGCCACTCACCAAATGTACTGCTAATTTCACTGTCCACCTCTGTATCCCAGTCAAGATTTTTCAAACATACTAATTGTAATAATAGTTTCGGTTTCAACAACACAGGGCAAACAAAACCAATCGGGTCAAACACTTCGTGGGAAGCGGCTAAAATAACTCGCTTTGTTATTTTTGCAGGTAATTCTTTTCTGAACGATCCGGATGTCAGTTTCAACACATCTTCACTTTTATTCCAGTTTAGGCCGAGCACATCAGTTTCTTGATCGGAGTTTTCTCCCGAGTACTCCCACCCTCTTAATTCGAAACCTCTCAACTGCAAAACATCCACTACAATCTCCTTGAACCAAACTGCTTCTTCTTTCGAATCAAAACTGACCATACAATTGTCAACATAGACCGCCCTTTGCAAAGAAACAAAGAAAGCATCATACACCGTCGAACACGCGTCGTACTGTTTTCCTTGATCACCGGTGTGTGTGGGAGGTAGTGACCTTTAACACTTAATTCCCCATCAGGCACCTTTTCAATTATTCCCTCACTTTCCCAGTCTTTGAAAACTCGATCATATTCGACGAAAAGATTTTGATCAATCAATTTCTTTGTCATGGGAACTAGTTTCCTCTGCGCCACATCGAAATTATCAGGTAAGGTCGTCGAGGTTCCAGAGATCCGAAACACTTGCCTCGCGCACAAACAACGACGCAACACACAGTGCTGTATTTACTTTTGTTATGTCCTTTCATCATTTCGAATGATTTTCCGGTTTGTAACTTTCCTATAAAGTCTGCCCCAATCAAAATGGCTATCGGTTCACCCGGTGTTCCCTGATCAGACAGTACTATACCCTTCTTTCAGTTCCTCGATTCACGGACCATTATCCACGCAAGGAATGTTCTCAACGATCGTGTCTCGCGAAAGGGCTACGAAATTGCACTTAAATGTTTCACTTAAATTGCTCACGTGAATATCATACGCTTTGTGATTTTTCGGTTCCTCCTTAAGAGACATATTCTTTGCAAAACTACACTCAGCACTTTCATGTTCTTGATCACAGAAAATACAATTCATTTTCTCTTTAACTGAAACCAATCCGGCTGCAGTTGGTATTTCCTCACCGCTAGGTTTTGCTTTTCTTTTCACGAATTTTTTATCACGCGCGACACTCTCGGCGGAAGTACTTGGGAATCCTCGCACTGCCAACAAAATTCTTTCCTCATTCAGGTAGCGAAGACTCAACTAATGGGCACAAAATCGTGGAGCACTTGTCTGTTGTAACTCCTAGTGATTCCAGAGCGCGCAACTGAGATTCTAGTTTACCATATATTTTGGATAGTTGAAGTTTTGTATCCGTCCTTGTAGCATTGGTCAATAGAAGCTCAAGGAGCGCTCTCACATATACTTCCACTAACAACTCTTCCCTACCAAACCATGATTGCAATGCCGTGATAACTTTTTCGTAGTTCTCACTAGTACTCGGATAACTGCTCACCAACTCACTAGTCTTCGAATCCTTCACCATCGCCTGGATAAGATATTGAAATCTGTCGCCTTTGTCCATAGAATCGTCTTCGTCGATTTTTTTAAACTGGGCCCAAAAACGCAGCCACTCGCGAACATCGCCACTGAATTTCGTTAATTCAATTTTCGGAAGTATGAATGATCGCTTTCCCTCCCCATTACCGCAAAACGATAGGACCGATACGCGTTCCGATGCTTCGTTTGTCTGTGTCTGCGTAGGAACTGGCGGGAACAACACTTTCATTACTTCTGCTCGTGCGCAAAAGAATTTCGTTTTGTATCCATCAACGCTATCAACCTCTGCTGTGATCTCACTTTAAGCCATCTTGGCTTTGATCATATGCTCGAAAGTGTATTTGTTGTAGGATTCTAATTCTCGGACTTTTTCTTCCAATAGGTCCAAACATGACTTCATCTCTCCAGATTGGATATTTTCCGCTTTGAGATGTCGTTCTAGAGTAGTCATAGTTCTTGTAAATGATGCGCGTATCATTGCACGTGCCGCTTTGTATTCGTCCATTTTGGATAGTTACCTTTTGAAACCGTTTCACAAATTTACACTACGCGAATACACTAAGTGTTCTGTCACGGTCGCCATTAATGTTACGAACACTGAGAAAAGTATCTGTAGGAAGTGTTTTTTTGGTAAAAGGGACTTTACACTCATAAACTCAAAATGTTATTTATTATAAATCAGAACTTATTACAACAATTCACATCTCACTTGGAGCACGGTCGAATGACTACTGGTTTGAGAATGTTTCTTGGAATCATAGGTGGGGAACCGCCCCCTTTTTATTTACGTCACAATCATCAAAGTTGATTCCTATTAAAATTCAAAACTCGACTAACAATTATAACAGCTTAGTATGTACTGTGTTTTTCTGAGACCAATATACTTTTTTCTTTTACAACTTTATTACAATCATTGTTAGTTCAATTGTTATATTTTCAGAATGCATATCAGAAATAGTCATAGTCGCCAATCTTTGCTGCAAGAAAAAATGTTTGCATTTTTTAATTTAAAAGCTTTATTTATGATATGAAAAGCAGCTAAATTCTTGACATATTTTATAATTTTTACTAAAAAAATGTCAAAATGAAACAATTGTAATATAAAAAATATTTCTTACCTTTTTTCCTTTTTTGGTAGAGTTAGAAATTAGTTCTAGTTTCATTTATTTAGAACAAAAAATGTTTTTATATTTGATTTTCTACGACATATTATTTTGTATAAAAGTATATTTTTATAAATGATTTTTTTGTTTTACCTGCACAAAAAGTATGTCATTTCGGGAACTTAAGACGGGTGGAAAGTAACTGATCTCACTCAAGGTGGGCGCAAAAGTACTCTTATACCCGTTTTTGCTCGTGTTATCAATGGCATACTTTCCATGTAGGCCGGACAAAAAATTATGTTCACAATATGGGTTCCGCTGCCTGGGTTCTTTAATCTCAACATTGTTGCAATCACGGATTTTGCGCTCTTGATACGAAAATAAATATTTTTTCTTTTGTTGTAAATAATAAGTTTATGTATATGTGTTCAAGTTTCTTTTTACATACATTTTCAATAGAATCAGACAGAAGCACCGATTACAAGGTTGAATATTTTAATTCTTTACAAAAATGAAAATAATATGGAATATTTAAATGTATACGTATTATTTATGACTAATCGAAAAAATAAGGTTTCATCTATTCTTCTGACAGAGACTCTCCCAGGTATTATACAAACATTCACGAAAAGCTGTCAGAATATTTTGTTATTTACATTAATAATAAATATCAAAACGAGTTAGAAAAGCATTAAGTTATTTTATACTTTATACTTCTGTCATTTTTACGTCCAACGCCAATTCTGACGCCCTGTCGCTCAAGTGGTTAATGCCATCAAGAATAGAAAATTTTTTTAGAAAATTATTAGTATTAAATTATGTGTAATACAATTTGAATTAATTTCATTATGCAAATATATTTTTAAAAATAATAATATAATTAATAATTATCATAATTAACGAAATGTATTTATTTCTCTTGAAATTTTATTATTATTATTGCTATTTGAAAATGTGTAAATAAAATAAGAATGGTATTTTTTTTATAAGTTTTACAGTGGACTGTAGTTTAAAAAAATCAAACGAGAATTTCGTATTATCGTGCTGATAGAGGCGCTACTGTGCTTCCGTGTCCGTAACGAATATGAAAAACTATTGAAACATTATTTACAAACAATATTTTCGAAAGGGTATTGTTTAATTTAACTTGCGTAAAGAAAATATATAATTGAATAATTTTTGTATTTCTATGTTTCAGCATGAGGCAGGTAAAGTTATATTAGAAGGCTGTCTATGTGACGAATATTACAAAATAAGGGAATTATTATACGAACAGTATGCAATTGTGTAATTCTTTTAAATTTAATATAAAAGTTGCACCTATTACGTTGTAATTTGTATAAAATAAACTTTTAATAATATTCTTATAATTAATATAAATGACTATGGTTTTCATTTCTCTCAAAAGAAGCCGTTTAGTGATGTCGATTTTCAAATTTCTTAGAATCAATTATTTTTACAAATTGCTAAGTGTAGTAAATATATTTCGTCAAAGACAAATTTTCTCTTACACGTTTTGAAGGATATTGATAAAATTTTGTATGTGTATTACGGTCACAAATATTTAAAATTAGACAGAGAGACTTTCAAATATATCTAAAAAACAATTTTCATAACAATTTTTTGATTTTTGAAAAAACATAATTTTAGTATTTTTCGATTTTTGAAAAAAATTGATTTTTGTATGTTTTAAACAACTTTTTTCTCGCTTTTTTCTTTTTTTCTTAATTCTTGTTAAAGTTGTATTTCTGACATGAAAACGAATCGATTTATGTGTATAAAGTATACATTGCATCAATATTTATAAAATTAGTAAATATTTTTATTTTTCAAAAACAATTCTTATAATTATTTTAAAATAAAAATTTAAACAATTGGTATATATTACATTGAGGAAGCTAATGATTATTTTTCAAGTAAATTGTATTTTCTTCTCAATTATTATTTTATATTTGTAATAATTATGCTCGTGACACGTAATTCTGAAAAACTTTTTGAAAATTAAATAAGTTAGGGAAGTCAGTTAGGTAAGAAAATTAAACTATCACGTTATGTTCCTTAAATAGTAAAAACATGACAAGCAATACAAAGCAAACAAAGATTGCGAGAAGCGTTAAATTTTTAAAGCATTAGATTGAACTAGGGTCAGAATTTCCCAAACGGATCACCTAAAGCTAAAAAATTTACTTTTTAAACCAAAATATTTTGTTTTAACTCCTAATATGATCAAAAAGAATCCCTGAAAATCTTAAGGGGAGGTTCTCATTGCGGAGGCCAATATGAACACAAACTTTAACAATTTTTGTGAAGAACGGCTGTGACTTAGCGATGTAATTTTTTTCTAAATAAAGATACAATCTTGAACTTTTAAAACATATATTTTAATTAAAAAAAATGGCGGCCAATATGGCGCATTTTGGATTCTTTCTAGTCTAATAATGTGAATGAAGTAGTAGGGAAACCAGATAATGGAAGCAAGTTCAAGAATTGACTTCACATATGAAAAATATAGTACTTTAAGAGATATCAAACTTTTAAAACCAAAAGTATTTCTCATGATAAAGCTTAATGATCGAAGAGCCTTATTAACAGTAAAACATATGTTCTCCGTGAATGTTAAGTCCGAACTCAAAATGACCCCCAGATCTCGAATCTGTCCTGTTCGATTTAGTACAATATTATCAATCATGTAATTATAATTTGTAATAAGTTGTTTTTTAGAAAAAGATATTACTGAACATTTGTTTATGTTTAGAAAAAATTTATTTTTTAAGCACCAAACCTGCAAAGAATAGAGCCGCTGCATCGTAGAAGGGCACGTAAATTTTTCTCGGTCGAGATCGAAGTCCCCTGGACATCCAAAATTCGACTTTCGAATTTAAATATCTCATGTACATATCCTTATAAGAAATTTCATTGCGCATCTTTTTTTCTTATGAAATTTTTTGTATCTATAACCGTTTTCTAAATATAAGGGAAAAACTGTTTTTTTTAAAAACGAAATTTTAATTGTTTTTTTCACTTAAACTCGCGATTATTCAGTCAATTTTACGAATTTCTTAATGAAACAAAAACAAAAATATGCGTTATTATGTCCTACGAGTGACTAAAAAAGAAAAATGTTGTTTTAATTATAAATAAAAAAGTTATTAATTTTTTATTGAGATATTGCAAAATTCGTAAACTCAAATTTTCACTAAGCGGGGAAGTTGAGCAAATTAAGAGCAACAAAAAACTTCCAGCGAGAAAGTTGTTCATTAAGGTCTAAACAAGTTTTCCCCCAAAAGTTACAGTTCAATTAAACTATTAGTTAACAAATGGCGAATGTTAAAAGTCGTTGGCGGCTGAACGCCCAGCGCGCGTATCTCACCTTATAGTAAGCTGGAGTTTTATTCTGCGTATACATAATACGGGTGATAACTTTTGAACCATTGAATTAATTTGGGATTTATTCTCATTAAAAACATTTTTTTAAAAATAATATTATAATTAATTTTATCAAAAGCTTTAGCAAAGTCCATATAGATGACATCAACCTGGCGACCACTCTCAACCTCAGGAACTACATAGTCAAAAAATGGACAGAGGTTTGTAGAAACCGATATTCCCGTGACAAATCCATACTGCTCATCAATGATCTCTCACCCTAATGTGCACCAGGTGTATATTATTTATTAAAAAGTTAACTTTGAACGCCATTTTTAATCCGCCATTTTGTTTTTTTCTATGTTACTAAATTTTAGGTCGGACATTTTTGACGTGATATTTATACCTTTGAGATGTATTTCTTTGCCATAAATTATAAAAAAAATGTGATTTCTAAATAAAAATCATTAAAAAATCGTGTTTTTATTAATTAATTGTATGTAATTTGTTTGTTTATGAATTTACAATATTTTTAATTGTAACATTCGAAAGAGCGGTTTCAGAGCTTAAGAAATGTTTATTTCAAAATTTTTATCTCTTCGTTTTCATACTTAAAAGTTCTGTCAAAATGAAGGTAAAATTTTGGTACATTTGGTCCTGAAAGGGTTAAGAGTCTCGCTTGAGCTGTCAAAGAGTACGAATGTTTTTGGTCGTCAGCTCGCTGCCTGTTTACTAAATGTATATTTTAAATTTCTTATCAATTGTACTTATTCTATGAGTTTTCTTTTTCACGATTTTCACGTTAAAACAAATTGGACTCTTAAAAAGTATATTGTGTTTTATTTTTTGTGAATGTGAAAGACTATAAAATGCAATTGCCGAAATTTGACTTTTTGTTTGTTGAGTGTATTATTTTTCAATTGCTCTGTGAACTATATGTCTTTTTAGTAGACTTGACAAGATACATATGTGATATTACTCGCAATTTTTTATTTCTAATAGTTTTATGCACTGGTGCGTTGTCCCATTATTTTAACTGTGAGTCTGATTTTCTGTTATTTGAGATTTAATTAAATTTAATTGAAGTCGGTCTCTTTCGTTTACCCTGTTAACGGCCTTGACGTTTACTTGTTGCAAAAATGACGTCACATGATGAAGAGAGGATGGGAAAAATTGTTGTCATCCATGGAGGAACTAACTAAATCGAATAACAAAATAAGTTCTGAGATACAAATGTCAAATCATCGCATGGACTATATGTCACAAAAATTGTTTTCTAATGAGAGAAGAATAACTAAAATTGAAAGGGATTTTTTCTCGTTTGCATTCCAACAGAGACTCAAAAGTATTGTCCTTTTTAAACTGGAGGATACTGTTGCTATGAATAATAATTTCTTTGCAGTAGTTTTAAATATGTTTGCAAAAGGGGGCTAAAAATTCTTGATTTGTCTATCGATGATATTTTTCGTTTGGGTAAAGTTCCTGGGAACCGACCAGTGTTAATTAAATTCACTGCTTCGAGATGTGTGAGAGATGGTTTTACCAAAATGAATGAAATTAAAAAGTTAAATTATATTGTTGCTAATGGCCGTTCAAAGGAAGAGAGGGAGATGTGTCGTCAGCTACTTTCAAAAATATTTCAGTTGCGTGATGCTGGTCAAGATGTGTCCCTGAGAGGTAATAAGATTTTTGTTCAACGATCATCACCAAGGAAAAACTGGACTCTATGTTGACTACTGCGATGGTTCTTATATCGCCAGATACACCTGAGGCTTCTCAATCTTCTGCAGATTTTACAGAAATTAAATCTAAGGAAAGAGGACGCCCTAATAAAGAGTCGCTTTTGATCATGGGAAGTCTCAGTTTTCCAAGAAACTTGAGAGTTATTTCTCACCTGGAGTTTTAGTTAGTGCAGAGGATGTAGGGGTCAAGAAACAACGTACCACGAATAATAAAGATTCACCATCGGGATTATAGCAACAACATTTAACTTTGTCTCTAGAATGTCCTAAGGTTACGTTTGATTCTTCTTCCCAGGTGAATTCTATGGAGGCGAGAATAATCTTTTGGAACGTTCATGGCTTTAAAAATATTGCTGAAATTTCGAACCAAGTACATAATACGGATATAGTTTGTGTTTGTGAGATAAAATTCTTTAACCCTTACTGGTTCTCACAATTCGTAACCTAGTGATCTGGCGTTATACATTTTTATTTTTTTTCGTGCAGATTTCAACAAACATACAAAAAAATTATTGGAGTTAATCTTTATATTTTTTTTCGAAAAACTAAAAATTTTTTTGTTTTAGAAAAAAAAGTGTACCCTCCCCTGGGTTTTCACAATTCTTGACCTATTGGACTGCAATTTGGCTTATTTTATGTAGCTTCGTTTGTAGATTTCAGGAAAAATATAGCGAACATGATTGGATTTGATATCCAAATTTCATGATTGGATTTGATATTTGCACTTCTGCTAAATTTTTCCTGTAATCTACGTGTAAAAATGAATAAGTATGCCAATTTTCAGCTCTCTAGGAAAAACTGTGGGTGCCAAGGGGAAAGGTATATGGATTTTTTCAAAATTTTTTAATTTTTGATCTTCATAATTTTTTCAGCAAAAAACTCAATTTTAAAAATTTCGTTAAAAAAGCGTGTTTTTTGCCCTAGCACCCACAGTTTTTTATCTTAAGAGATGAAAATAGAGTTGAAATAGTTATAATTTATTTTCATAAAATATTTATTCATTATTTTAGAAAAAAGTAGAAGTTTTGAAGAGGGTACGGAACCCTCGGTGTTAGTACGAGTTCTACTCGAAATTGTCCGGTTTTTACGCAATTATATGGTTTTAATCCGGAAAGGCAAGTCTATCTTTTTTAAGATTTAAAAATTCTAAATATTCCCTCCCTCTCAGATCATCTTCCTGTGGTATTGGTTTTAAACACTCCTACTGAATCATCAATAGAATTAAAACCAAATATGTGTCATAAATTATTTTTTAACATAGACAAAGGTGATTCGTTTTAATCTTTTATGGAATGGAAGCGGAAGGTTTCAGACCTGAATCAGGATGTAGATGGAATAAATGAGACGTTTATTTCATGTATAAGTTCTGTTGCTAATGAGCTTGATATGGTACGACCCCCAAAATTGGTTATTATATTTAAAGTTTTTTTAATAAAATCTTGGATACGGAAGCGGTTCTGCAGAACTGGGGTAAACTAATGACTTCCATGATATATAAAAAAGGAGTACTCCGAGTACTCCAGAAAACTATAGATCTATTACATTAATTAATTCAATTGCAAAAATTTTCACACAAATTATTTGTGAACGTTTGGTAACCTGGGCCTCGGAACTGCTTTTGTTGACGGAAGCACAGTCGGGTTGAATAGCTATTCAATTGCATTTAAGTAAACCTAAGACAGTAGCTTATGCTACTTTAATCGATTTTAAAGGAGCTTTTCTATCAGTTAATCATGACCTTTTATGGATAAAATTACATAAATTGGGTGTAAGCTCCAAAATACATAGAATTGTTAAGAGTTTTTATGCATTTGCTTACACTTGTATTAGGACTGTTGGGGGTCGCACAGAATATGTAAAGGTCTTATTTGGTGTTTTACAAGGCGAAGTATTGAGCCCCTACTTATTTAGTCTTTTTATTGGCAACCTAGAGGATTACCTTATTAGTAACAATTGTAGAGGTCTATCTGTTACCAGTGAGTGTGAGATAATGGATTTGGGCTATGCTGACGATTTTGTTTTCTTTCGGATTCTCCCCTCGGAGTTAAAAGAAAACTAGAAGCTTTGTACCAATATTGTCGCGAAAATGGTCTTTTTGTTAATACAGAAAAAACCAAGATCGTTATCTTTACTACATCTGGAAACGTATCTGCAAAGAAATTTAAATCATTTAATTTTGGATCAGAAAGTATTGAAGTTGTAAAAAAGTACACCTATTTGGATATTCCTTTTTCAAGCTCGGGTTTATTTCTTCCGGCGGCAGGTGGGGCAATTAATGCGGCATATTTAGCGATTGGAGGAATTATGAATATACTTTATTTTACAGGGGCTGACTTTTAGACTTCCTATCAAAAACTATTTCAGAGTCTTTAAGTGAGCATACTATACTACGGGGTGCATGTGTGAGGTCCATACTTTCTAGATGAAATCGAGAGTTCAGCTTGCTTTTTTCAAGAGACTTCTCTCCTTGCCAAATAATACTCCAAACTATGTGGTGAGATTAGAAACGGGCTCCCTGACTGTCTTGTGGGGTTCTCTCGAATACGCTGAACTAGATATATAAAATTTCTAAAATGGATTCTTCAAGGTACACCAGACAGTGTTTCGAGGGACTGGCGAGGCTGGAGATCAGGAGCCCAATATGCCGAGCTAACTGGCTACTCCAGTTTACGGAGTTTTTTGGTTTGAGCAAGTTGATTGCTGATTGGTGGGCTTCACCTCTGGACTCCGTGATAAGGAGTAGAGATTATATTCTTGTGGAGTATGAGCAGAGATTGAGGTATTTGAACTTAGAGCAATACTCGAAGTCTAGAAGTCTCTTAATTTATCCACATCTTTCGGTGGTCCAGGGTCCTCAGAAATACTTAGTTTCTCGATTTTCATTACATACGAAGAGAGTAGTCTTCGCTCAAATAAAACTTTTAAATAAATACGTCTGCAGAATAAATTTTGGAAAGTTTACTTATAAGTTTGCTAGAGAAGATTACTGCCCTTTTTGTCGTCGAGAGAGTGAAAGTTTTTAACATATTATTTTTAATTGCCCGCCTATGAACATTTATGTGCAGCTGCGTTTCCGGATATATATTCGGTCTCCGATCTAGAGAATGGTTAGTATGCTGTTTTTGATTCTTCGAAAATAAAAATTATTAAGACATTTGTTCAGCTAATTAGGGAATTACTTCACGAACGTCACGTGTCAAGAGCATTATTATGTTAAAGTATATATTTTAAATAACCGTACACAAATTTCCCTAATATATGTTTTAGATGTGTATAAACTTGAATGTGATTTTTTTATATTGTATATTATTTCTTAATGTTGTAATGCAAAATTCTACTTGCACTCGTTCTAACAAGATAGACAAGTAAAATAAATAAATAGTATTTTATTTATGACAAAGTAGTTTAAAAAATACATACAAATATTTTTTTAAAATAATTAATTTTCTACATATCAAAAAATGTTGTTCAATATAAATTAAAACAATTTTTTTGATAAAAAATACAATTTATAAAAAATAAATATAAAATTTTATGAATACAAACTGAGTTCAAGGCAACAAAATTTTTGTTTGCTGAATGTGTAAAATGGATTGTAATTGTAAGAATTTAAAGTCGGTTAAGATTAATTATACAATTAAGGGGGATAAAATAAAATTTTTTGTTATTATATAAATACTTTATTTACTCTTCCTGTATATGTACAGGGTTCGAGGCTCAACAAATATATTACACTTACAACTACTTATACATTTACCTTACACTCTAACGCAACTTAATATCTAACCATATATCCCTACCTAACTTTACAATCTAAACTTAACCAATTCTCAATCAATGCCAGTGCCAGGGCTTCCGTTTCCAGTTCCATTATGCTCTTTTTGGCATCTTCAAACTACTTTATTGACTCCCTACGTTAACGGTATTACAATAAACCCTCTTTTCTCTCAGGCATTCTAGACCATTCATCCATCGTTCACCTTGCCCACTTTCGTCCAG